>CM019181.2:36392228-36992228 GCA_009739505.2 Apolygus lucorum | reverse complement strand
TGGAAATGAAGGGTTGAAATTTTCAAAAATGCCCTAGCACGTATCTATGGTTGGTAGGGAGGGATCTATACTGAAGGGTGATCTATACAGAAAATAATAAACCTTTGGGCAATGATTTGCAGCGTTTTTTTTTTTTTTTTTTTTTACCTACCAACCATTGGTAGGTACTACCTACCTCACCATAATGCCCTCACAATCAAGTTTATTAGAGAGAACTAAACGATTCACACTCGATTCGAAAAATAGACAGCTTCATATGGAAATTTGATTACTGGTTGCTCAGAAAGCAAAACTGAATACAAATCGAAGAAATGAACAGCGATCGTTTTTTAGTCAGATAAAATTTGAACGGAGATTAGACCTCTTTTGTGATTCACACTCGTGATTCTGTTTGAGCTCCGAGTGGTCTCAAAAATTTTTTTAAAATTAATAGGTACCTACTATTTAAAATTGGTAAAAAACGATACGTTTATTTCGAGAGTTTTCGAGCTAGTGCACTCTTGAAAATGTCAACCCTTAATGTTCACCCCTTAGAAGTAACCTACATCAACCAAAAGCTTCGCGGCACAACTAGACCCCAAATGGAGCCAATATACCAAATTTGAACCAAATTGGTCCAGTGTTGCTAAGAAAAGTGCCGCGTACGGCGGACGGACGGAAAATTTTTTGTTGGATTTTCGGATTCTACGTACCTTGAAACGTATAACATCAAATTTGAAGGGGGGGGGCTAAATTTTTTTCTTTCTCGATTCCAAAGGCTTATTATTGAAAATAATAAACCAAAAGGTGAACTTCAAATCATTTTAGAATGTTCCACAATGAATTTCATTCCAAAATATTTTAAGGGTCCAGGGGAAAACCGACTGTCACTTTTTTCACAAATCGAGTTTTTTATATCATTGAACTCAGAAAATGATGCTCTTCATTGTAGTAACTAGAAAAAGAGGAAAAACCGACGTAGTCGGAAGTTATAAGGCTTAGCGTTTTTTGTGTACAGGGGAAGAACCGACGATGTCATTGTTCCTTGACTGAACACCGAACAGGGCAAGAGGTGGTCCTTGCCTCTGTGATTACAACATTTCCTATCAGTTCCGTTTTGTTTCCCTCAAAAAGTGTTCTCTAGAGTGTCTCCTAGATTCTAGGAATAATTCCATTTTTTTTTTTTTTTTAATAAATAACTATTATTATGTCAACCAGTGGTTCCGACAGTGTTAGAGAACAGTGTACGAGAAGGTAAGCATAGTTTGATTATTCAATACAGATTAATACAGCACGGAATAATACAGATTGACATTCGAGGTGTTATTTTTCAGGTTTCCTATCAGTCTCATTAGCCAAGTACCGTGACATACTGAGCCTCCTCGAATTTTGTGGTCCAACTGCGGTGAAATTTTTCTCGAAACTCTCATCAATCTCTCACTTCCAAAGAAATCCTACGTTTTTTTGTAAATCCTTAAAAAATGAAATCGATAGGTACCTACTGAGTGGGAATCGTATTATTTTGCTTCAGATGGTGAAAATAGTTCAAATGGACTCTTCCTATGTTCTTCCACATTTAAAATTTCATTTTACCTTGTTTTTTGTTTTTTTTTTACCATTGTGAAAAAAAAACTTGTTTTTGGTTTATTATTTTCAATAATGAACCTTTGGAATCGACCAAGAAAAAAAAATGTAACACCCCCTCAAAATTTATTGGTTTACGTTTCAAGGTACGTAGAATCCAAAAATCGAATAAAAATTTGGCCGTCCGTCCGCCGTACGCCGTACGCGGCACTTTTGCCACTTAGTATTGACCGACTTTGATGAAATTTGGTATGTGGGCTCCATTTGGGGTCTAGTTGTGCTCCAAAAATTTTGGTTGATGTAGATTACGTCTAAGGGTTCCAAAATGAATGTTGAAATTTTGAAAATGCCCTAACTCAAAAAAATTCGATATAAAGGTTTTTTTTCCTTCAATTTGAGATTCTATAGAATTTTTAGAATTGTTTGAGACCACGCGGAGCTCTGTAGAACAAACCGTTCGTTCTCTACGAGAATTTAAAATTCGGACGTACGATAAATCAGAAACACGATTGTGAATCGCTAAAGAGGCCTAATCTCCGTTCAAATTATAGCTGACCGAAATACGATCGATGTTTTTCTTCATGTTGGATGGTTGGTGGCTTTGCACACGAGTGATTTATAGAAAAATGATAAACATTGTGTAATAATTTGCAGCGTTCTTCTCCATTAGATGAGAATTGACATCTTCGGTTCTTCCCCTGTTTTTTGGGGGTTTGCTCCGTTTTTGAATTTTTCAACAAGTAAGTATTACCAATAATAATAGAGTTAATATTTTATGGAACACTTCAATAGATGTTTTAGTGCATAATGGGACATATTTCGATTTTTTATTTGCGGCTAGCCAAACACAATGGAGTTTCAAACTTTCAAAATAAGTTTTGTCAGTTTCAAGGAAAATAGACATAGTCGGTTTTTCCCCTGGACCCTTCATTTGAAGCCATTGCAATAGCTTCATTTTATTAGTAAATTCGCTAAAACCCGATTTACGTGGATAATAGATTATTTTCTACAAGTGCTACTCACAGTTCAGCTGTAACTATGGTACCACAGGTTCCTCCCCCGCTATCGGAGAGAGCCGGGAAATCGAATGGGCGGTCTCGAGGGGCGGCCAACTCTCTCAGTAGTGAGAGTGGTTCTGCCCGGTCCGCGTCGATCGGATGTGAACGAGGAGTTCGGTTTGAATCTCGCAAACAAAACAAACGACGACCCGCGAATCAACTAAGACTACAACGCATTTCGAATGACCTCAGCAGACTATCGTCTTTCGGCCTCAAAACCCGTCAGATACTGTCAGTTAGCGTGTGATGTGGTGGATTAACTTGTCGCTTGGTAAGGGTTCGAACTACTCAACAGCACCAGTTTCACTGGACCAGCACTATCCAGAATTTGTACAGCACGACTCACGTAGAATTCTGTTATTATCGAAGATATCAAATCAATCACAATTACGGAAAGGATTTTACACAAATGATTCCATCAATGAATAAGTCTGATAAATACCTGTATTCAACAAATAATTGTGGGATGTAAAATACTCCTTAAAAATACTATTTTTTACAATAAGGAAAACAATTATTTTTCAGAATGAGAAAAATTGCTATTTTTATGATTTAGGGATCGTTTTGTCCAGAGTACACAAAGTAAAACGTTGTATTATGGTCATTTGTTTTTCCTTATACGGAGCACCAATGAAAGGTAGCACTGCATTCTTGTGATTCCATCTGATTTTTACAATGATTCTGGTTTAAAAATATCGGCTTAAGCTAAATGGATATCCAAACTAGAGAGTATAGCGTTCAATTTAAATATGTATGAAATCAAACATACTTCCATAGATACCATTCAACGAAATTCAAAATGTATATCGTCAATAAATTGAATAAACGACGATGCAACACCTTGAAGCTAGAGGATCATGACCCTGGATTTCCCCAGGCTAACAAACCCTCAGGAATTCCCCAGGGCCTGGGGAGGGGAGCTTGAGCTGTCCTTTATAAGCCCAGGGCTCCCTGACTTATCTTCTCATTTGACCTAGCTTCTTGATTTGGACTCTTGAAACTAAATAACTGCCTTCTTTTTCTTCCTAGATAGAAACTGTGCATATACAGGGTGTCCCCGGAAACGTCCCCCTCCCCCTGCTAAAATCGTCCAGATAACTGAATTTTTTTTTTTTTTATCTTCATGATTTTTCCCAAGGATTTCAAATATGACCATGGTGCGCAAAGCGATTTTTTATTGCGCGTAAAGATGCGCAGCCGCTTTGATAGTGTCAAAATGTGCATTACCCAAAAAGTGAAACATGATATTTTATTATTTTTTTACGCTGAATCACGTGGTGATGTTAGTTTCTGAATTTGACTGCATTTTGATCAAACTGTCGACGAAAAATAAACTTTTCGACATTTTCATGTCTTTGCTATGGCACTTAAACTAAAAAACGTCACGAGAATTGCTCACGAATCCGCATTACGCAACACAACCGCGAAGAGTCATCATATGATTGGTTAATTTATTGGAAATTTATTGGAAATAAAACTCGCTAGCACTACTGGTGCATAAACTCAAAACGATCTATCGAAGACGGAGCCGGGAATGAAAATGTCTCACTGTGTTGCGGACTTGTACGCAAGCTGTTTTGATTTAAATGGGATAACGAAAGTTTCCAAATAAACTTGATTGTAAACTAGGTATTTAAAAGGAAAATGGCGTTTTTACTCACTGCTTGAGGACCTCTCCAGTTAATTTCTGAATGTTTACATGTAAAGAGTCGATACCAACTACAAAAAATGATCTGAATGCTCCTGCAAGCCTCTGATGTGCCTACAAGCTCGACTTTCGACTTATCATGAGTTAACACGACCTATTGTCTTAACTAGTGGTTTGGCTGTGACTAAAAAAAAAAGACGTGTGTGTGTTATAGATTAAAAATTATTGTACATCACGCTGGACTCTTCACTAGTAATTTCACAAGGACTCTCTACTTGTAATTTCTCGAGGAAAAAACCATCCTGTCTACTTGAAAATCTTCTTCCGATTATCTTGGAAAATTGTTTTAAAATAGACAAGATGGTTTTGCCCTTAAAAAAGGTAATTTTCCTTTTTTAAAGTTTATTTTTCGTTGTTAAAAGCAAGTAGTGTAGTGCTGTTACCTCTTCAAGGAAGTATCTAGCTCTTATATTGAAGTTTAACGAGGAAGTACTCACTCCTTTTTCCTTTAGCATAGCAGTTTCCCTTATAAGGCGTACTCGGTCCCCTCAGTAGTGAAGCTATGCTCACTGTCATATATGGGATGGTCAAAGCTCTTACGAACTAAATGTAGCGCAGGTTCTGAAATTAGCCTTTCAATTTAGTCTGTAACGTTTAAATTTAATTAGTTAATTAAAAACCTTAATACATACATTTTCATTTACCTTTCTACTGCACTAAACAGTATCACCCGATGTAATTTAGTTAGGATCATCATAATTATCCGACCCGTAGGGTAGTCAAAATAAAACGCAAAAAAGGGGTAACTTTCGGAACCTACCCTGACCTTATTATTGGTCCAATCTGGCTCAAATTTTTACCACACCTTCAGAATATAGTCTACTAAAAACGCATCGCTCAGTTTTTTTTATAAATACAACAATCAAATTATGGCGGTGTTTTAAAAATTTGGTTATTTTACCAAGCGCATTGTGGTCGACGCTGCCGCCCTACGAACTTTTTTAAAAAAAGTTGAGCCATGCAAATGTTCTCCTTTTCATGCTGAACATTTCACAAAAAAAAATTGTCGATAACTCCAACACACCCCGAGATACGTGTTCCGAAAGAGCAAAAAACGTGATTGTTCAGAAACGCGGAAATACCAAACTCACCAACTGCGCAGCGGTGGGCGCTTCGTTTTGATCGTCACTTCGATCGAATCGGCTTCCACTCGTTTCAATGGATGTAGAATATTATTCCATACAATTTACAAATTGTATACAACCACTTCTTCCCTTACATCAAGTTCGTCAGACAAAGAAGAAGAAGAAGTGTTACACTTTGATAAGGCAACAAAATTGGAGTAAATCAATCAATCGAACAACTGTGATAAGATTGTATTTCCTTTCAGTTTGTTTGCGATCGTATGTCAGTTACCAGTTTGTAACTCACACATTCTTACCTATCCATTGATAAAAAAAATGCCTCGATGTAGGAAAGTATTCAAAAAAGTGAAAAGGATACCTCCACATCTGAGATGACGTTGCAAGTACATCCTGTTCCTCTTCTTTGGGAATCTCCTCCTCAGATAAGAAACTTTCCACAGGTTTGATTGAATACGACAATTATTCATCTTCCGACTGCAATGATATTATAAATATCAAGGAGTACACTGTATTTTTATGCCAGTATATGCGGTGACAAGAATTTGGAAGACAAATTTGAGTCGACAGAAGATGGTCCATCCTACGCGGCCGGAGCCCACGAGCAGCGAGACGCTCGGCTTCAAAAATTTATTTGGGAGACTTCCCGGCCAGATATTGAAATGAAATATGTTTCATTTAATGCAAAATATAAAATATAATTAGAAAACGAAAAAAAAATTTTTTTGATTTTTTTTACCTTGACTACCCTACGGCTCCCCTTAAGGTTTAAGGAACATAGGGAAATTTTCGGTTAACTTTGGTCACCAAGTAGATACTTTCCACATGGAAAAAGTATTGTTTTCAATATAGGTCATATAAAATAAGGTAGATCATATAAATAAAAAGATCATATAAAAGGTAGGTGATATAAATAATAAGGTAGATCAAAATTGAATACTGTTTCAAAGCTTTCACATCCTTAAAAAATCATGAATGTTCAAAAATCTCAAGGTGTGAAAAGAGAAGATACTGAATGGTTTTATTGCATGCTATATTCAAATAAAGGAATCCGAGTTACGTGTTCAAGGGCGACATGATGTGAAGATTTGGAACAACCTTCTAGCGCCTACCGAAATAGTTGTGATAATTTTTATACCAATCGATTCCCTTGCGAAGAACAGCGAAAGAAGTAGGTTTGGTACCGATAATACATTCCTAACACTTGGCGCATTTACTCGGGGCAAAGCACTGAAGCAAGTCGGTTGTGAAGTTAAGTAAACAATCATTTCAATTCACACGATGCCATTTGGCTGGCCAGCCAGATTGCAATCATAGAAGTGAGTCGAGAAGAAATAGGACGAATGAAGATGAATTAGTTTGGTCAGTTGATTTATTATACTGTTTACATCATTTCAATTATAAACCCTTTTTCAAGTAGTTGAGGAGCAAACTACATTCACTTTTCAAGATAGTCGACTGAGCAGGTATTTTTCCTCCGAAATTGCATGAAAACAGTTGAACTTACACGGTGGCTACTGTCCTCTTAACAAGAATAGAGTCGTGTAAACGCGCAAACGAAAATGTCTACCCAGCTGAATATCATCTTCGCTACCTAGTGTAGGGTAACATAAACTAGGTCAGATAAAAATAAGTGAATAAGCATTCACTAAGTTAATAAGTTAATAAGTTTGAAAGCTGTAGCGGCTCATTCAAGCATTCCTCAAGCAAATGAGAAGAATCGCCAGACAGGTGAAATGTTTGAGGCAAAGAGTAGAACTAGTTTACACTATTTGGATTTTCTTTCAAACAAAATATTCTTCTTTCACAAGTATACGCCCACGTTTAAATTTTTACTTATCAACAGTAAGTAAATAGGAAATGAGTTTTCAAAAAGGAAACACATTTTTCTTCGATAAAAAATTAATTAATTAAAAGTTATCTATCTTTTGAAAATAATGAATTGCTAGTTAACTTTGCAACTCATTATTTTACAACGTTCATTTGTAATCCTACTTTCATTGAAATAGGTTTCCTCAACTTTGTCGCGAGTGATAATATTCGGATTTTTTATCCATGAAGCTACGGAAAAACACGAACAAAACAAGATAGTGAAACATAATAATAAAGTATAATAAATTGAAATTGCTAGAACTAGTTATTGAAATAGGGAGAAGTCCTTGGATCAAGCTCGCAATCATAGTTACGCCGTTGCCGCTTACGAGTTCTTCAACTTTTAATTGAATAGGTAGTATTTGAATGATTCCATCCAACAGTCCGCACAGACGGGAAAAGCAAGTTGTAAATGCAGACGAGTGAGGTATCATGAATTAGAGATGCCATTGAACACTGACGGGGTCTTCGTAACCTTCTTTGCGACGTCAACCATTCAAACGGGATATTGATCACCTCTTTAGATCCACAACAACAAAAGCCTTGAAGAGCTTTTCGCCGAGATAATTTTATCGCCGGTATGAATGTGGTCTCGTGGAAATAGTGAAAACTTATTTTCGAGTCGTGATGACTCGTACCTCTAAATTGTATGCCTCGTTCTAGCCAGCCAGCGTTACTAGACATACTAGTCACTCAGTCTTTCAGTTGAGTTCCAATTCAAAATTGATTTTTGGGACATCCCAGCATCCCCAACCCATTTTAAGCTGAGATGCTTGTATAATTTAAATTAATATAAGCAACAATATTCGTTAAATTTCAGAAATAAACATATATAAACACACAAGGCTTAGAGTTGCTGCAATACTCCAAAAAATTAACTATTTTCCAAGATAATTAATTCGTGGCAATCAAAATGAATCTAGAGTATCACCATTTGTTTCAGCGTAAAGAATCTCTTGGAAAACAGTAAATTCAAATTGCTTTTCATACCAACTCTTCAGATTGAAGCCCTTCTTTGTAACTCACACTGTTTTGTAACTCATATTGGAAAATGAATAATACAATGAAAAAATTAGCATTTTCCCTTCAGTTAAACGACAATTAATGATAGATAGGCAAGCTGAGAATCCGACAGAAGTTGAGGTAACAGAGCGGTATGTTATTGACTAAACAGGTGAAACTACCCTTCATTGTGTTCTGTTAGTAAACAGGAGGGGAGTCGAAGTCAGTTTCACGTCTCCCCTCAGGAAATGGTGAACGCCTTTGGCCTGAGACTCTTCATTGTGACCAAAAAACTATTATCAAGAAATGTTAGTCCCATAGAAGACTGAATAATCACCGAACAAAAACCAAGTTCAAAACAATCAATAAGTTCCGTGTAACAACAAACTAGTACGAGTCTAAAAGTAATAATCAATAAATCCAAATTTTGCTTGAGATAGATGTTTAACCAATCATAATACTGTGTCATAAAATTAATCAGCTATAATATATAATCGTGAAGAGTAGTAATCCAAGTTGGAATAATGAAAAAATCTACTTTCTGCTCAAATCAATCCACAATAACATTGATCTCTGTGATTGTGAAACATCGAATAAATAACCGGACCGAGAAGAATCGAAATGAAATTTTCTCAACAAAAGTTCTTACACATTTTCATGAGCAATTTATGCAAACTTTCTTATTACCAGTATCAATAACTAGATCCTAGTTCGTCTGTACTCCTAGTTGCTGTCTATTGAGAATCTGAAGAGTCTGTAGCACTCATGCAAATCTCCAGCTCATCACAAGTCCTCAAGATGACTGTTGGAAGTTTATTTATTGCGCTCTCAATAATTTATTTCATATTTGAGAGGAAACTATCTATAAATATCACCATCCATTTTGAGCCTTTTGATAAGATTCAGTTCAAGTATTGAGAACGAAAGCCCCAGATTTACCCCCTCTTCGGCTCAAAATATAAGGAAACCTCAAATCATTGTTTTGCAATGAAATTCATTGAGAGCATCCAAGATCCCAAATCTCGTAATCAAAAACGGACGAAAACTATGGAAATTACATTTTTAGTTACTTTAAGTAGTTACCTACCTATTATACTTCCTCTTCGTTTTCAATCCCACAAAAGTAAAAGATGTTGGAAAAATTTTAAAGCAGTGCATAAATTCATTCTTATTCTCTAATTATAAATTAGTAATTTCTATACTTATGTAAGTTTTGGTCGGTTACAGTTATTTGCGCATGCGCAATAGCTACCTGTTGATACGATTACAATGAAATTCATATAATGAGACGGTTAGACAGTCAGTCCCCAACTGCTCTTCAAGTTTGAGCAGATTGGGCAGTTGGGTAGTAAATACGAGTATATAATACTTGAATGAATAACTGTTGTAATAAAACAAAGTGCTCACTAGTTTCACTATTTCAATAATTCCACAACCCTGAAACAATCTCGCCGTTTTTCCATCAATTAACTTTTCATAATGAAACGTCATATGCCAAGCATAGGTAAACGACACGTTTCCACTGTTAAAACCTTGGAATAAATTTACCATCAACTTTCGTGACTGCTAAGGTCAAATGGTGGCAGTTTGTGCAAATTTCTTAAGGCCAACGACCCTCCGAGATACGCAAATGCGGTACAACGTCACGAGATCCTGATTTTAGGGGAAGTCAGATTTCAGCTTAAAGTAGAGGTTTTCCGATAACGGAGGTTCGTTGAACTTAGGATTTCCGCGAGTTATTTCTAGCTAAATTAGCGGGGAAATGTCCCGTTGAATAATTAAAAGGTAAAGGATGGTTGCTAGCCGATTGAATATTGCAGGAGTATCGCCCGACAACATCTTCCAGGCAGCGTTCAACATCGATTCTTCGTCGGTACACTTACTGAAGAGTGACTTGGGATTGTCCAATTGACTTCATCATTGCTGTTACGTTGGCCTAGCTGCTGTAACTCACGCTTGAATACTAATAGAACAGTTGAATCACTTAACTGCTCTCTGCGATAAGGAAATTGGTAGGATATCGAAGAGGCCAAGAGTTCTGTCACGCGATGACTTAAGTACTACTTTTTCTGAAAGACTTTTTTATGCAAAAACGGAAAGAATGAACTGATGTTATCAATGAATCATTTATTGAGCAAGAAATCTACGCAGATTTCTTCTTTCTTCCTCATTTCTTAAAATACCTGTACCAGAGTTCAACCGAGAGCCACGCCTACATGTGAGTCAGTTTACAGATCACGCAAAAAGTAGGTTCTGCTGCGATTCATTCATATAACTTTCATCGAAATCATAACGTGTCGACAGAGAGCGAGGTTGATCACATGCTGGTAGACCAGATAGTCATCTTCAGGCCTTATTAGCACGGAAAGCTTCTAATTGTCTCATTTCAGGAATTAAAAGTGCTCATCCCGCACCATCGCGGACAACCCGCCTTTCAACAAACTCATTATAAACCGCGCCCATTACACACCAACGCTTTTCGTTGTAACTACCACCAATGAATAATTCCTTCACACTTTCTTCGAACTGTTACGTCAAGAGTAAATATTTATGAAACGATAGAAACTGACCGATTTCCAGCGGAATCAGTTCACTTTGCAACTGGGTCTGCTATTTCTGGAGGAATCGAGGAGCGGAAAATTGGGCTCGGTGCGATCGCTATCAGGTATAGAAACCGAAAGGAATATTTTATCTTCACCTCTATAACGCCTTGGAACCACGGTTATTTCTTACCGCTTAGGGTGTCCGATGTCCGGCGGGTTATCAGTGGAACCAATAAAGTCGTTCAGTGTCTGTTGTAGTTTTGAATTTATTTTTTGCTTCCGAGTCTACCAAGGTAACGGATGCTTTGTTTTCACTTTTCAAGGTTGAAAGAAAAAGTACTCCAAAATCAAAATGTCCACTCGCGTTTTACGTTTCAGACCTTCTTGAACAATTTTGGTTCCGTGTTTGTCTGTCTATCTGAGTGTCTGTCATGAAATCCTTGCAAAGAATCTCTTGGAAAAAAGTAAATTCAAATTGCTTTTCATACAAACTCTTCAGATTGAAGCCCTACTTGGAAATGTTTAGTAACCCATATTGAAAAAAGAATAATCCAATGAAAAACGCTGCAAATTATTACACAAAGGTTTATTATTTTTCTAAATAGATCACACGTCTGCAAAGAACACGGCTTTGCCATTGTTACCAACAACCATCGATCGCATTTCGGTCAGCTAAAAATTGAACGGAGATTAGGGCTCTTTTGCGATTCCCACTCGTGTTTCTGATTTATCGACAGTCCAACACTTAAATTCTCGTAGGGAGCGAACGGTTTGACCTACAGGGCTCCGCGCGGTTTCTAAAAATTCTATAATATCTTAAATTGATGGAAAAACAATACCTTTATGTCAAAATTTTGTGAGTTAATGCGTTTTCAAAATTTCAACCCTTATTTCTCGACCCTTAGAAATGACTCACATCAATCAAAAGGTTCAGGGCACAACTAGACCAATGGAGCCCACATTCCAAATTTTATCAAAATCGGTCAATGCTAACTGGGGAAAGTGCCGCGTACGGCGGACGGCCAGATTTTTATTCGATTTTGGTTTATTATTTTCAATAATGAACCTTTGGAATCGACCAAGAAAAAAAAATTTAACGCCCCCTCAAAATTTGATGGTTTACGTTTCAAGGTACGTAGAATCCAAAAATCGAATAAAAATTTGGCCGTCCGTCCGCCGTACGCCTACCGGCACTTTTGCCACTTAGCATTGACCGATTTTGATTAAATTTGGTATGTAGGCTCCATTTGGGGTCTAGTTGTGCCCCGAAGATTTTGGTTGATGTAGGTCACTTCTAAGGGTTCCAAAATCAATTTTTAAATTTTCAAAACGCCCTAACTCAAAAAATTTAGATATAAAGGTATTGTTTTTTCTTCAATTTAAGATTCTATAGAATTTCTAGCATTTTTTGAGACCACCCGGAGCTCTGTAGGACAAACCGTTCGCTCACTACGAGAATTTAAAGTTTGGACGTACGATAAATCAGAAACACGAGTGTGAATCGCAAGAGGCCTAATCTCCGTTCAAATTATAGCTGACCGAAATGCGATCGAGTTTTTTCTTCATGTTGGATGGTTGGTGGCTTTGCAGACGAGTGATCTATATAGAAAAATAAAAAATAATAAACCATTGTGTAATAATTTGCAGCGTTTTGGATTCTACGTACCTTGAAACGTAAACCAACAAATTTTGAGGGGGGTTAAAAAAAAATTTCTTGGTCGATTCCAAAGGTTCATTATTGAAAATAATAAACCAAAACCCCGTCAACATTTCAAATATGATCATGTCTCGTTTATTTCCACGAAGTGTTGAAATCCTCGAAACTTTTTAACCATCTTGTAAAAACTATGCGGAGGGTGAAATATGGGGATTTGTTTTAACAGAGCAATACAGCTTATCATCTCATGCTTGGCGTCGCGTTGCCAGGCAATAAAATATAGCGAGAAATAAAATACCAAACTATGAAGGAAGAACTCAATGATCGCCAATGACGCCCTTGATACTGAAAACCTAGAGAGCGAAAGGTGCCGACCGTGATATCACAAGGGGCATCCTTCGGATGTATTGCTTACCCCGTATTATTGATTGATAAGGGCCCGTTCATCAGACAATAGGTCTACTTAATCACTTAGATCTCACCTTGACTCGAATTTATGACTTTCCCCTTTCTATTTACGTTTTGTTTTTATCGACGAAGCAGGTTGTTTATGACATTAAACGGGGTTTACCTCAATGCGCGATCAATGTAATTGCACTGGCAGATGTATTATTTCACAACGTTTGCCAATGTAGCGTGAGGCGGCAATTTTTCAAAGGTCCTGAAAAGGGAGCACCTTTGAAGAATACAAAATTGTACCAACTACTACGTTCCTGAATTTTTTCTACATACTCAGTTTCATTTACCAAATGACTCACAATGAAAGCCTTCATTTTCTGACATTCTGTTGCAAACAAATTTATATCGTTTCATTTTTGTGATGAAAGAATTGTCATCGTGATCCTATTTTCAACGGACAAAATCTTAATTTATTGTGATAAATGATTTATTTATTAAAATTTATAGATGAAACTTATCGTAGAAAACCAACTGTCCCAGCTACTTACTTGTTCTCATTTACATCACTCTGTTTTGGGTGCAATCAACAATTCCGCTCACACCAATGGGACCGCTAACTCACGAGAAAGGTAGATGAAAGCCACATTGGAACGATAATATGTTGATGAGGCTCGAGGTTTAGTTCTGTAGTTACCTACAAAAAGCTCATTGTGATGCGTAATGAAGACTCTTTTATTATCCACCTATTCGAGATAAAACCAATATCCTACCGGAAACTCACAAAGCTCAGCATGTGTGCAACCCCGTCGAATAAAAACGTCATCTGTGGAGTTCCTACTTGACGGTCAGTGCACACCTCATCTATGAACACTTTACATTGTCAGCCGTCAGATCAAGTTTTGTTCGATTTCTTTAGCCATAGGGAAGAGGTACCTAGGAATGTCTAGAGATTTTGAAAAATGGTTAGGATGACAAAAAGCAAAATTTACGTGAACTAGCAACATTTTAACAACGTAAAATGAAGAGTTATAATTTCCAAACAATCAAAAACTAAGGGATATTTCGATGGATTAATCGAAGGATGTTACATTGGGGTTTTTAGGGGATCTTTTCGTTGTTTTAATGAGATATTTTGATAAAGTATTTAGAGATTGAGTAGGTAAACTTCGTTTGAGTTTGGGCAACCGTGGATTGAAACTTCTATGTTGTGGGTACAGTTATGGGTAACTTGGGTGCGATTTAACGTACTGGACGATATGGTGACCGTCTTGAGTCAATTAATTAATTCTGTATTGAACTCGGTTTTTCCATTAATACTACCTACTAGCAATAACATACCTAGCTATCTGAGAGTTGAGTGTGCCTTCATAACGAAATTTGGTTCTTAATTGCCAAGGACGCACAACTGAGTAAAACTAACACAAAACTCATTTCAATGGAACGAACAATGATGATAAGGCCCAGGTATTTCCTTCAGTGAACAGTTTTTTGTGATTCTCACTCATGTTTCTGATTTATCGTAAGTTCAACCCTTAAATTCTCATAGGGAGCGAATGGTTGGTCCTACAGAGTTCTTGGTGGTCTCATTCTAAAAACTCTAAAAATTGAATTCTATTTTTAATTGGTGAAATTACAATAACTTTGTAACGGAAGTTTTCGAACTAGGGCAATTTGAATAGTTCAACCCTTAATTTTCACCCCCTTAGAAGTGACTGATATCAACCAAAAGCTTTGCGGCACGACTATACCCCAAATTGAGCCTTTGTACCAAATTTCACTAAAATCGGTCCTTGTACGGCGGACGGAAGGATTTTGGTTTATTATTTTCAATAATGAACCTTTGGAATCGACCAAGAAAAAAAAAAATTTTAACACCCCCTCAAAATTTGATGGTTTACGTTTCAAAGTACGTAGAATCCAAAAATCGAATAAAAATTTGGCCGTCCGTCCGCCGTACGCCGTCCGCCGTCCGCCGTACGCGGCACTTTTGCCACTTAACATTGACCAATTTTGATGAAATTTGGTATGTTGGCTCCATTCGGGGTCTAGTTGTGCCCCGAAGCTTTTGGTTGATGTAGGTCACTTCTAAGGGTTCCAAAATCAATTTTGAAATTTTGAAAACGCCCTAACTCAAAAAATTTTGATATAAAGGTATTGTTTTTCCTTCAATTTAAGATTCTATAGAATTTTTATAATTTTTTGAGACCACACGGAGCTCTGTAGGACAAACCGTTCGCTCCCTACGAAAATTTAAGGGTTTATATTGAAATATATATATAAATAAATCAAAACACGAGTGTGAATCGCAAAAGAAGCCTAATCTCCGTTCAAATTAGAGCTGATGAGATTTTTTTTATTTTTCTTTTTTTTTTCTTCATATTGGATGGTTGGTGATTTTGTAGACGAGTGATCTATATAGAAAAATAATAAACCATTGTGTAATAATTTGCAGCGTTTTTCATTTTGCTTCCAAGTCGACCAAGGTTTTCACTTTTCAAGGTTGAAAGGAAAAGTACTCCAAAATCAAAATTTCCACTCGCGTTTTTCGTTTCAGACCTTCCTGAACGATTATGGTTCCCTGTCTGTGTGTCTGTCATGAAATCCTTGCCAGAGTCACAACTTCTACAATAGTTCTCATCCGATTTCGATGAAATTTTCAGGGATTGTGCGGGTTGGCGTGTAGATGGTCTCCTATGAAAATCATTACCCCCGGACTGATAGTAGCCGCTGCGCATGCGCAAAAGTATATTTCCTTGTAACAGCCATAACTTCTACTTTTTCCTACACTATTCAGAGATTGTGCCAGTTGACGTGTAGAGTCCCCTATGAGGGTAGTGCAAGGTATATAGAGATTGATGTTTTGAGATCAACTACTATGAATAGGATCATCTATACAATCGGGTCATGAATAGGTGGAAGCTATGTGCCACACCCACTTGGCAGACGTTTTTTATTTGAAACGTTTGTAAATCATCGAATTTCGAGGGAGAGTTAATTTTTTCTTGCTTGATTCCTAAGGTTCATTATTGAAAATTATAAACCAATAGGGTAGGATACCCAAGAATGTTTTTAGTGAGCTCTCCGGCGTTTCTTTGTTCTAGGAAAATGAAGGTTAACGATTTCCTTGAATTTCATTTCCATGCATCAAAAGTCGATTTTCAATTAATGAAGCTAATCCGGACTAACCTTGACGGAATGGGTTCTTTTCAGGCCAATGCAAAAAAAAACACGTTCTACTCTCGTCCACCAGCGATTTACCCCCACCCCTTGGGCGTCCTTGGGCATGACATCAGTGAAGAGGAGCTAGCGTGCCTATCTCACCAAAGGTCATTTGACGGCTTCTTCTGCTCAATAATTCACCCCGAAAAACCCGCCAGGCAAACTGACCCTCGGAACTGGGGTCTTGACCCACCTGAACCCTCAACTCTTTCATATCCCGTCAGGAAGTTGCCCTCTCACTTTTAGCGCTTATCAATAATACAAGTCTGCGACTTGCCCCATCATTTTGAAAGAAGAATGTCGGAAGCCGGAAATTGCCACTTATCCTTCCCCACCTGTGCTTATTGTTGAGACCAGATTGTCTTATTATTGTAATCTACTTTTGAGTCCGATGGTTGGGCATTTGAAAAGTATTTTTTGGGTTTTTGAGCGAAGTGTTACTGCCACTTACTCTTATAATCTGATGTAACAAGCTCAAACCATTAATCATGTTTTTTTTTATTGCAGTAACATACAATTGATACAGTTTAATGAGATTACATTCAAACATACAATTTAATGAGATTACAATCTCATTTAAAAATATTGATAGTTATATGACGGCGGATAATGTTGATTATCCTGAATTTCCCCTTCTTCAGGACCCGAATGTGAACCCATGAAGGTCAGGGAGTTTCAGAATAATCGGAAAATAAGGGCTATATTTTTACACTGTTGTCAGGAATGAATTATTAAGAGGGTTTTTAATTTAATATAAGTATTGATTAGATTAGTTCAGCTGGAACCCTCCCCCTCAATAAACATAGTGCGAATGAAGTAGGTATGCGACCAACGAAATAGCTAGTACCTTCACAAGGCAGAACACTCATAAAACTGTGCCACCAAGGGCCACGATGAAGGATTTAGGTGCTACACCTCCACCACGTGAATCCAAAATAATACTACCAGGGAGGTAGGTATTCTCTGAGGGGTTTTCTCGAGCGTCCATAGACGACACCTAATGTGTTTGCCTTCAGAGCTTAGCTAAATCCAATCTTACAAATTAGTAATTAAGTTATCAATCGTATTGATATCATATTTGATAAAATATAAGGGATGAACAGCGTAAGAATGAATATTAAATACCTATTGCAGGAATTCTCCGCCGACATATATTATAATCGCAGGAGCCAAGTGAATGATGTTGCATCTATACAACGGCTCATAACTCAACAACAATAATGTCCTATTTTGGTTTATTATTTTCAATAATGATCCTTTGAAATTGAGCAAGAGAATTTCTTACCCCCACCCCAAATTTTCATATTTACGTTTCAATTATTTAGAATCCAAAAATCTGATGAAAAATTTCCGTCTGTCGTACGCGGCACTTAACCCAGCTCCCGTTTACCAATTTTGGCGAAATCTGAAATACCTCGAACATTTTGATTAGCCGATGCAACTTGAATCAGCAGTTTGCTCGTTTTCCCCAAAGCGGAGCAAGGAGAGTTGCCAAGCGTGGAGTAAATTGAATTAGCAGATTGTTAAGATTTACTACATAATTAGGACACTTAATCAGAATTAGACGTCAGACCAATGACCTAGGAAAATTGAGACATTGATTTGAGCATTCTGTAGTGATTTAGGTTTATTATTTTCAATAATGAACCTTTGGAATTCACCAAAAATAAATAAAAATTTTACACCCACTCAAAATTTGTTGGTATACGTTTCAAGGTACGTAAAATCCGAAAATCGAATAAATAATTTTCCGTCCATCCGGTGTACGCCGTACGCACTTTCCTTAGTTCCCATGGACCGATTTTGATGAAATTTGGTATAGGGCTCCATTTGGGGTCTAGTTGTGCCCCAAAGCATTTCGTTGATGTCGGTCACTTCTAAGGGTTGAAAAATAAGGGTTGAAATTTTGAAAACGCCTTAGCTCAAAAAATTTCAATATAAAGGTATTGTTTTTTCATTGGTTTAAGACAGTATTGAATTTTTAGAATTTTTTGAGACCACCCGGAGTTTTGTAGGACCAACCTTTTGCTCCCAACAAGAACTTTAGGATCGGACTTACGATAAATAAGTAACACGAGTGTGAATCGCCAAAGAGGCCTAATCTCCCTTCAAATTTTAGCTGACCAAAATGCGATCACTGTTCGTTTCTTCGAGTTGTACTCATTTTTGCGTCCTTGGTAACCAGTAATCAAATTTCCTAATTAGGGCACCCACAACTCCCTGTTTCTTCAAATTGAGTGTGATGCGTTCATTTCTTTCAAATTAACTTGATTGTGAAGTAGATATGTGGTAGATAGGTAGAATCTATGGTTGATGGTGATAATGGCAAAGCCGTGTTCTTTGCAGATGAGTGATCTATATAGAAAAACTATAAACCTTTATTTAGTAATTTGCAGCGTTTTAGCTTTAAAACTCCTAAGAAGTATGTTCCCTCGATATCTGGCATTTTGGCACTTGTTGTCATTTACTTCTAATTCTCAATTGTCACTCTGGTTCATAATGGAAGAAAAATATTGAAATTTCTCCAACAAATAGGCGTGTTTTGGGGTAAATTAATGAATGGGCATAACTCGATTACTTAAACCAGCAGCTTCTGATAAGGAGTTGATGTATTACTTTTCGATATGGCCCTTAACCTTGTCTCTTGGAACTCCGCTCTAGGGGCTAACGATCTCTGTAACAATAGACGAGACTGTTTGCAAGCTCGGGTGCTTGATGCACGTCCCCTCGAGTTTCCTTATGTACTTACCCTCTCACCAAAGGCATTGTGTTTCAGCTCTCAACATATTCGGGGAGCCTCAAGATAGTCGACTAGTTTGAGTTTGAATGATAAGTACACGGATGGCAAACGTGTTATTTCGATATCGTCGACTTTTTTTGGATTTAGGTATTCAAGCATTGGAGCTGCTAATTACTGTAGAAGTCTAAGACATCGTGCATCGAGAAGTCCATCATAATAATACCTCCTAAGCGCTAGGAATCAAGAGCTCAAAATGGCGATTACCAATTTTTCTAGAATAGGTTAAGTAATTATGTCTATTTGCTAAAAATGATGCTGGTGCGTAAAAATTAAAATGGCAAAAATTTACAAAAAGATTTATTATTATATCCATGTAACACTTCACTCTCAGGTCAAAGAGTGGGTCGAAAGATATGCCTGGGTTAAGAGGATGTTTCAAAATTAAGCCACTTGACTTGAAGAGATGTATTTTTTTATATGATTCGTTAGTTCAACAGTTTGTTTTTTTGACATTTTATGTCTTTACTTTGGCACATGAACGAAACGTCACGAAAAAGCGTTACAGTTAGTTTATTAATGATTTCCACTTACAACCAAGTCACACAACGGAACTTTATCTTCGTCATTCGTGTTCGTAGAAAAATCGTTTAACTTCCGTAGCAACGACTGGTTGTAGGTGGAAATCATTAAAAAACTAACTGTAACGCTTTTTCGTGACCGATTTTGAGACGCTTTTTCTTGAAGTTTTTTCTTTTTTGTGCCAAAGTAAAGACATGAAATGACTAAATGTCAAAATCGTTCACCAGTCACTGGAAAGCCCTAAATTAAATTAAATACATAAAATGTTCCAATGTGTTGCAGACTCGTATGCAAGCGTTTTTTAATTAGTTTATTAATTTATTTTCATGGAGTTTTGAAAATGATAACTGCAAGATGGCGGCCTTCAGCAGCATTGTTGAAGTCAATTTCTGAAACATTGGACAGTGTTTCAGCACATCTCAAATTGAATCGTGTTCACCTCCTCAATAATTCGGGTCTTAAATTGTTTATGGTCCTATTATCCTCTTTACAGAAAGATTATACAAACAACGTAATTGCAGAGCGCCTTGGTGACCGCTCAACTGCTGCAGTCACCAGCGCCATATTTTCGGCACCATTCTGTGGATCAAGTTCCTTCCAAAGCACAAACCATGTATCATATGAATTCATAGGCAACCGAATAAGGTATAAAGGAAGGAATAAAGGAATAAAGGAAGGATAAAGGAGAATTTATCCTTCTTGGCTTATTTTCGTTCAAAATCGATAACTTTCGTATTTTAAAACCTTATTTTTACGGTCATTATTACGTATAAAATTAGTTCAGAGTCAGCACCGTAAAATTTTAATAAGTACTTAATTTAATGAGACAGAAGCTCTACGACGCATTGTACAAATTATTAGAAAAAGTATAGTACCAGCACATAATTATTATTTTAGTTAAAAGAGCAACTGGGATTTATTTAGGGTGTAGTTCTCAATAGGATAATTTTTTATTTAATTTTTTAAACTCTGGACAGTCAGATATTTTAATTTTTTTCAAACGTAACAATAATGTTACTGTATAAAATAAAGGATAATTCCTTTAAAATATTGGTTAAGTCAACCAAAATAGGTAAGTATAGCTCGATGGAACCTCTAATTAGTATCCATATTACAACTATTTTGCCTACACATTGAGATTCTTCTATGTTCGGTTGCCTTTCTACGGTTGATGTTAGTGAGCTTTCACTGCCCACCCAACCTGGCTGAAGTTTTTCCAAGTTTTTCCGCTGGTAGGGGGTCTAGACATGCAATTCAGAGAATGATTCACTGGACACGGGAAAACGTTTCTCGGGGAGAAAGTAAAACAGTTAGAAGAATGGCATGCATGGCCAAGGAGGGGTCAGAAACGAGAACTAAGTTACTCTTCGTGTTTGGGACAAGGTAACCATGGAGAAGTGAAGGTGACTGACCACACTTCCTTCTTGACTCGTTTTCCTCAATAACCCGATTCCATCTGTACTAATAGCAGGCGTTCAACGCTAAGTACACTTACCTACAAACTGTTCTTTCTTTCAATCGATTTTAACATCTTTTAGCGAATTTTCAAGGAAACTGAAGCTATTGCAATGGCCTCAAAAGTTTTAGCATTGACTTTTACAATTTTTTTTATTTTTTTTTTTCACTGAAATGTATTTTGGAACATTTTAAAACGATAATTTTTTGGCAAAAATTTCAAGTTTTTGCCAAATATTTATAGTAACTCACAAAAGTCGAATTCGTTAGCCAGAAAAACGGCGAAAAAACGCGTTTTAGGTTGGTTTTTTTTTTTTTGGATATTACCATCATAATAATTGTTATATTATTCGAATCGTTTATTCGAATTCAGCTCAAAATTATTTATATAAATACAAGCTATGAAATTAAAAATTGTCAAAACATTGTAAATATATATAAACAGTTTAAATGCAATAGCCGAGTGGGTATTGTGAGTTCGTGGAGACGAGTAGAACATGAATATGGACTCCTAACATTATCAAAACATACCCTGTGCATACTGTATGTTGGTATGGTACCAGTTCGAGGTGACGAGCAGATCATGAATATGGTCGACTAATATTTGTAAAATGTACCCTGTGCATACACTACGCTTGTATGGTATACGGAAAATTAGGGGGGGGGGGGATAACAATTTACGTGTGGGTAGTCCATGAGTTTGTGGTAACGAGGAGAGTTTTTTAGATTTTTAAAATTCTAAACCGAAGGGTTGATTGTATAATTTTAACGATTCGTGCTATATGCCGCACTCTCAAATAATTCGCTCATTAACCTACTGCGTGAATGCATTAACTATTTTCAAAAAAGAACTGTAATATAGTATACAACAGTTTATTATTTTTTTGCGTTTAGATCACCCGCCTGCAAAGAACTTGACTTTCCATTATTAGTACCTTCCTACTTTATCAACTTTATTTCGTACCTACCAACTTTATTTCGACCGAAAGTTGCATATGAAAGCCAAATCTAAAGTTTAAGTTTCATATCAACAAAACAATACATGGTACATGTTAAGGGCCGTAGGAATTCTTTCCGAGGAATACGTTGTTTTATTTTGGTGATTTATTATGACCTCTTTTGTAAACCGATAAAAAATATAAATAAATATCGAAGAATGCCTGATTAAAAAGTACATACCTATTAGTACTCTGCTCAACACAATTATTTTCAAAATTGAACTCAACTGATTGTTTAATATGTGTATGTTATTCTCTCTGAGGAAGCTTTACTGCCGACCCAACCTGGCAGACGTTTTCAATCATTTTATTGAAATCTTATTATGTAGGTATTCTATACGTAGGAATCAATTAGAGTGTCGCACGCGCGTTCAATTCAGTTAAAGTTAATTGTTTTCGTGGAGAAATGTACTTGAGGGAGTATCGCCTTTTATTATGGTACAGTACCAACCCAGAGCCAGTTGGAGCCATTTGGCATTCCGTTTGATACTCGAATCACTCAACAGAAATGAGGCCCCGCTTTAAACATTGAAGATAATACCCTTATGAATAAATCATACCTTCTGACTTACATCAAACAGAGTGGTTGCGTATCAACTATATTATAGATAAAAACAATAATAACCTAATTCCATTCCTTTTTCAATTTCAAGAATAAATATTCTGGATCACCTTCTGAAGATGGTTTTTGCAGTGTAATTTAGGTCTGTACCTTCAAGTACTATAATCATCCTTATCGAAGGAATGTTAGTAGATGTTAAAGACACTTTAATAACCCTGAATGTATTTCACTTACTTATTAGGCACCTAAATTGTAAACTAAATAATTTACAGGTGTCTTTGCTTAATTTGTTGCAGGATGTAGATCATGGGACTGGGGGTAATCGAGCTGGTAACATGGGCTGCCCTATTAGGATCAGCCAATTCGAACTATCCAGTTTTCGACATCAACTCGCAGATGCGGAACCTTCTCTTGCCTGCAGATGCAAGAATCGGTTCCGTGATCTACAGGTTGAGAGCCACAGATTCCGACCGCGACTACCCCCTAGTCTTCGCTGCCACAGGTAAATTTTATCCTCATATTTTCATGTAAATGTGTAATGGCTCCTCTTGATCACAGCAGTTGTAGACGTAATTTCTTTCCAGATTCACAGCTCCACCCTGTGTTGAAATGCTTTAATTTTTCGACCTTCTTTTTATCTTATTTCATTTCACTCCTTCGACTCTTCTTGAAGCACCTGCCAGTTTCTAGAGCTTCCTACTTGGACCGATTGGTGGCAGTTATTTAGGATCTGTTCCAGGTTTTCAGCTCGGTGTAGTTCCTTGTCAAGAAATCATCCTCCAGGTCTCTTCCGGCGTTCTTTTCTTTCAAATTCACTTTAGAATTCCCACTTAAGAGGGTTCACCAAGTATTTTAGATCCACTTCCGTTTACATTTCGTAATTCCTTAATTAATCAAAATTGATTGGGGTCCTCCTCTTTAGCAAAGATCACTAGACTGCTTCCATGACTGATTACAAGCTTTCAATCTTTAGGTCAACATTTGATAGGTTGGACTTTTGTATGTAGAGATTGTGCTGAGCCACGATGGGAGATTGTGCTGTAATGGGGAGATCGTATAGAGTAAACGTTGAAGATTAAGCTAGGCCACCAAATTTCCAGGATCCTTTGCAAGCCACGGAAGATGAAAGTTTGGAGCTGGCGAGTGGAAGTCTTGTTTACCTTCCATATCGCACTGCCATAAATCAATAAGTTCGTATATTTGGTATTCAGTAGTCTTAACCTTGTTCTCAGGAATTCTTGCTGTCCTCCCATGTGTTATCACAACTAATTTTAAGCATAAAATCATTCTTCAAGTAGACGTGTTTCTAAAGTATATTCCTCTAATTATCATTTTTGGCAGCAATAGGAGAAAATATTTTGGCTTGGGAGAAAATGTTTGTTAACTATATTTTGTGAATGAGAAACAAGATTTCAATTCCGCAATGTTTTCTTCTGTTCCCAGATTACGGTTCCTATGTGATACGAATAGAAAATTTGCCATGCAACAAAAACTCCTCCTACTGCGAAGCCAACGTTTACTTGGAGAGAACGCTGGCTCCCGACCAAGTTTTCAAGTTCCGTATGACAGTTCGCGACACGCAAGGTGACACAACGACAGTCCCAGTGTCCATTAAGGTCACTGATGGTGTCACAGATTTTAATGAAGTCTTCCCTCACGTCCCCGGAGTCGTCATGATACCGGAGGTAAACACTCCATGTTGATGATAGTGAGATCAAGCTGACACACAAATATTTAGCATTTTAGAAGTAAAGCAAATTGATAACACGGAAAAATTCCGTTTTAAATCATTTCTATTTGGTTTCAGGACACAAAAGTTGGCACAGAATTGGAATATGTAATAGTTAAGAAGCATCCACGAGCTGTACGTCAAGCTGTGCTCGAGTTGTGGGTATGTACAATATAGAGTAATGTATAAAATACAGAAAAAAATTAAATAATAATAAATAAATACATTTTTAAAATAAAAAATAATAAAAATATAAACAGCACATAATGTGAAGTATAATGGTATATTTATGGTTGCAAATGTTACGCAGTATGTACCGATATTACATAATATACATCAATATGCCATGGAGTCAAGGGCTGTGCGCCCAAATCGAATTTTTTAGCAACTACAACGAAACCCATCTCCACAATTTGATTTAATAAAGGAGGTACTTAATATTTTACTTGTCATGTCTCACGTTGTTATGTATTACATTGAAACTTGTATGCACCAACAGGGTTCTTCCGAGTTCAAATTTGAACAAACTTCCAAAAAAGGAACAACTACGGGTGTAATAACTTTAGCGCAACCATTGGATTATGAGCTGAAAACTATGTACAGACTCTCTATTTATGCTACAGTAAGTGGAGGTTTTGAATTATATATATTATCCAATGTAACCTGATTGAATAATCCTGATGGAATTTTATTTATATTATCTAGTTCTATACTCATTTCAGGGCATGTGGGTCGAAATGGCAACCGATTCCCGAAATATCGCCGGTTTTCAGCTCGTTGTTATTGTGACTGACGTCCAGGACACTCCTCCGGTTTTTGACCCCATAGATCCCATTACCACCATTAATCCCAATCTCACTGTGGTACGTAACCGTCAACATATTATTGTGAATGCCATGGCTTTGCTGATATGAAGACTATAATAGCAAACGTAGTTCGATGTACACTACAGTGGCATGCAGCTCAGAAGCCAGGATTTCATTTCGGGGCGAGAGGGGAATATTGCCATTAAGGAAAAAATATCTCAAAAATGATTGTTATACGGTGGACAGAAGTATACAGGGTGTCCCAAAAGTTATCCACCAAAATTCGGGAGTAGTTTCTACAACTAATTTTCTACAAAAAATGGAATTTTGCTTAACCTCCTTAAAATCCGACTTTTTTGACTTTTAAGAATTTTTTCCGTGTTTTCGACCTTACACCATTAAAATGGACATGGACTCCCTTAAATCAGGCTCAAAAATTAAAAATTAGGATACCATTGGAAAGAGCGTGAAATTTCTCAGTACTAGATGAGTTGTTTACAAGTTGAGAAAACCTGGACGCTAGAGTAGTATTTTCACCTCACACTTAAAAATTCGTCAATTTCTGTTTTTTTTTTTTTTGTTATTATCAATTTTGATGATTTTTCCCCATTGAAACAAGGTATTTGCCAGAGAGGCTCAAGAGCTCAAAAAACTGCTCCATTTCATCAGCTTTCCAACGGTATAATCAAAAAATATTTTACAATCGAATTTAGGGGAGAAATTTATGTTCGAACGCGGAAAAATGTGCATTTTTGTCAACGAAATCGACAGTTTGACGGGGAGACTCGGTGCTTTGGAGGAGCCGTAGCGGAGCAGACTCCAGAATCCTCCCGTCAAACCGTCGATTTCGTTGAAAAAAAATGCACGTTTTCCCACGTTCAAACATAAAATTCTCCCCTAAATACGATTGTAAAATATTTTTTAATTATACTATTGGAAAGCTGATGAAATGGAGCAGTTTTTTAGCTCTTGAGCCTCTCTGGCAAACACCTTGTTTCAATGGGGAAAAATCATCAAAATGTTTTTAAAAAAACCAGAAATTGACAAATTTTCAAGTCTGAGGTAAAAATACTACTCTAGCGTTCAGGTTTTCTCAACTTGTAAAAGGCTCATCAACTTACGCTCTTCCCAATGGTATCCTTATTTTTAATTTTTGAGTGCATTTTAAGAGAGTTATGGCCGTTTTAATGGGTTAAGGTCGAAAACACGAGAAAAAAATCTTAAAAGTCAAAAAAGTAGGATTTTAAGGGGGTTAAAAAAAACTTCAAGAGGCATCTTTTGTTGCAAATTAGGTGTAAAAACTACTCCCGAAATTTGGTGGATAACTTATGGGACACCCTGTATAGGTCCAGTTCCCACTCGTGACATAATTATTTATTTTCTCGAGTTGTAAATAATCACACGTCTATGGCAGTAGGTAAACTATTTATAATTGGCAATGTATATTTAAGATGTAATTTATATGGCCCAGTTCCTAATATCAATAATAATAATTCCAGGGTGAAACCGTGTTGCGGGTAACTGCACGAGATGGTGACAAAGGAGCTCCTCGAGCCATTCGGTATGGTCTGTTGGCCGACGGGAACCCATATACAGTTTTCTTCGATATCGACCAAGATACCGGTAGAACACTATTGCGATTTATTCATGATTTCTATCAAGATATAACATAACTCTACACCATATTAAAGAAATTATTTTGAATTTACAAACCTCACAAAAGTCTCTGTTCTATTAATTTATGGTGCAATCATGATGCAGGGGATATCAAGTTGGCGCGCCCATTATCGGAACTGGCTTTGGTCTCGCGATCTCACCAACCTATTCTGGTGACCGTCATAGCTGACGAGATTGTGCCCAACGGTCAAAAAGAAGATGCTTCGCTGACTACAGCCACTGCAACAGTAGCGCTGTTACTAGGCCAACTTGGGAACTCCCCTCCATACTTTGAAAGCCCCAAGTGAGCTCACGTTGATTAAATATTTGTTAGAATTCATTGAATGAGGCATATAAATATGATAGGTATTGAATGGTCAACTAAGGTTCTTTTTTTCTCGACTGCTTAATTAAGAAAATAGGTGTTGAGGTTCTTGAGATGACGAATAAAACACTTGTTCAGGCTGACGTTTCGATATATTTGTATACCATGTTCGGTATATTTGTATTCATGTTCGTTATAGCCCTGAAGATGGTACACAAATATACCGAAACGTCGGCCTAAACAAGTGTTTTATTCGTCATCTGACTGAACCTCAACATCTATTGCATGGTAAGTTACGTACAATATGATAACCTACATAGGTTGTGATTAATTCACATTCCACGATGTTCATCGATCAAATGATTCCCTATGTAGGTAATGGCGGCAAATGGGATACGAGTTGGTGGGAAACAAGTCAGTACCTAGTTAACACCTTCCTTTGTTCAATTTCATTTCAAAAAAAGTTCTGTTAACAAAAATTGGTAAGACAAACCCTTGTGAAAACGCCGTAAATTATTACACAAAGGTTTATTATTTTTCCGTGTAGATCTGGCAATGAACATAGCTTTGCCATTGCCACTACCTACCAACCAAATTTCGCTTCAAAATCAAGTTTATTTTGAAGAAATAAACGCTTAACCTCAATTCGTATAATTTGGGAGTTTTGGGTGCCTTCATTTGAAAATTTGATTATTGGTTGCAAAGGACGCAAAACTGAGTACAACTCGCATTTTTGTTAGCTCAAATTTGAACGGAGATAAGGCCAACCCTTAAGTTCTCATGGAGGCAAAAGGTCGGTCCTACAGAGCTCTGTGGGTGGTCTCATTCAATTCAAAAAATTCAATACTATTTTTAATTAATGAAAAAACAATTCCTTCATATCGGATGTTTTTGAGCTAGGGCGTTTTCAAAATGTCAGCCCTTATTTTCAACCCATGGAATTTACTGACATCAACCAATAGCTTCGGAGCACAACTAGACCCCAAATGGAGCCTATAAATACAACAAATTTCACCCAAAATCGGTCCATGGTAACTAAGGAAAGTGCCGCGTACGGCGGACGGACGGCCAAATTTATATTTGATTTTCGGGTTCTTGAAACGTAAACCAACAAATCGACAGCCCCACTGCAAAACCCTGTATGTTCAATACCAAAAAGTTTCCAGGAGACGAAAAAAATTGTGACATTTTTAACATATGAACCTGGCTTACAGGTTATTACATTTCACCACAGAAAAGAAATGAGAAGCCATAGCCCGATTTTGGCGACACTGTAATGTGCGCAAGAGCACAATCTATCGGAAAGGCTCAAATCCTTATTTTTGGAAAAATTGGAACTTACAGGGTTTGCAGTGGGGCTGTCGAAATTTTGAGTCGGTTAAAAAAAAATTTCTTGGTCGATTCCAAAGGTTCATTAATAAACCGAAACATAAATGGATGTCTTCGTTTAAGTAGAAAATGGAATCACGTACTTACTGTTCATCTCTATTCCTCAACTATTTACCGTTGGGTTTCCAAAACCACCTCGTTGACGGCGCAGAGGGTCTACCTCTCCATCAAGACCGCCCGGTCTTGCTGGTTTTGCACGCACAACTTTGAATCAATTGTCCGTCCTCAAGTAGCCGGACAAAATCACGACTCGGAGCAACTTTTGCTATCAAAGAGCATGGTGTGTAAACATATCATAATTATGTCACAATTTTAAGACAAACGTCACAAGATTTCCAGGTGGTTAAGACGTAATCCTTAACTCTTCCTGTTTCATCCTAATAAAGATTGGAATGAAAATTGGACAAACAGTAAGCAAAGCCTCGCCCAAACCAACTATGAGGAGAATAAACTATTTTCTTCATTGTCCCATTCCACCTAATCTTAGGTATATATTTCATGAAACATCAACTAATAATTCGGGCATTACAATTTCATGATTATGATTCCTTTCAGCTATGTCACGCATGTTGCTGAAAACAGCCCACAAGGTTTCGCACTTGTTTTTGGAGACCCCTACGTAACTGAAGTGAAAGACAACGATATGGTTAGTTTCTAAAAATCGCAATAAATAGAAATGATGTATCGATCAAGAGACAGATATAGTGGTCTCTTGAGAACACTATAGCAGTTATATAGAGATTCTCCTTTATTATCTACCCTGAACAAAATAACTATTTTTTCAATCGCGAAATCCTGTGCAGGGGAAACGAGGCGTGTTCTCTCTAAGTTTGGAAAATAACAACGGAACTTTCGAAATCACCCCGACCGTGGGTGAACGGCAAGCATCATTCATCATCAGAGTCAGAGACAACAAGATGTTGGACTATGAAATCAATAGAGAACTGAGATTCAAGGTGAGTAACATTTAAGATAGGAAGTTGTATCTACTCGTAGTTCGTCCCCATACTATTTTTTTTTTTTTTTTTTTTTTTTTTTTAATAAACTCCCCTCAAAGACAAAATGTCTTTTGTGACGGAGGGGGCACGCCATAAATGAAAATAAATAAATAAATCAAATATAATGGGGAGGACGCCCAGGACTCACCCGACGCCGGCCCTGGGGATGAGGGAAGATGAGGAAGGTGGGGGTGGGAGAGAGGGATGAAGGGAAGTGCCTCTATAAAACGACCACCAGTTCAAATACGAGCCGAGCAGGACGCGGGTGGTGATACCACGGAGTACGCCTACCGAGATGCCCAACTCGCGCAACTCCGTGGCACTTTTCCCGCACCACACCCCGCGCCATGACAAGGTTGCAGCCATCACCCTGATGTTGTTGGGTACCACTCCTTTTAGCTCCGACACCACTTGCCGTAAATCATCTCTGTCATACTTTCTTATCTTAGCCCGCCAAGTCTGCTCCATGTCCAAGCTGCCATTGGCAACTTGGACATCCAGGATAATGCACCCAACAACAAAAAAAAAAAAAAAAAAAAACCTGTTCGTTAATCGTAGTATATAGTTTCCCTGGTTGAAACCGTTGAACCGGTAGAATGCTCGTAGTAGTGACCTCGATTATCCATTGAAGATCAAAGCCTGATATGAATGTTCGCGTTTCAGAAAACACTTACTCGTCAATGTACGATCATAAGAATATTACATTAAATTGGCGACCTCATTTTCTTACTCTGTATCACTTTACGAAGAGACAAAAATTCTGATACCTAGCTACATAGTTCAAATACTCTGAGAAGCATTACGAGTAAATTCTGTTATCTATATAATATGATAGTAATATACAATAATTCTATCGCATTGAAACAATTACCCTTGTATCGTTATCTTCAAGACTTTGATAATTGGATTCTATAACTATAATAATACCTCTTTTGTCTTTCCTGCATCCTCCATGGTCGACCTCTCCGAATGCACATAATACCCATAAATACTCAGTTACGAGACATTATCAGTGGATTTACTTGAAAGTGTACGTTTAGTTATTGTTATGCAAAAATTATTTTCTAAGGTAATAAAATGACCATGGTGGCTACTTCGTCCTCCATCATCTGCTAGTACAGGATTCTATCAGCTCGTGTCACACTGTGGTTTGTATTTCAAAGGCTAGATTAATTAGACAAACTATGTAAATTAGGAACTAACCTTTACTTTGCAGTATGGTGATAAAAATCTCTGAAAGTAGTTCTACAAAGCTTGATTCTGCAACAAGAAAAAAAATATATTCCAAATGTGGTAAATAGCTCCCTGGTATCCATATTCCGATTGTATAGATGATCCGATGCATAGTAGCTAATCTCAAAATATCAATCTCCAAGTAGCTTGCACTACTTTCATAGAGACCATCTCCATGTCAACCCACACAATCCCAGAAAATTCCATCGAAATCGGGAGCGTATGCTCCGACTGTCAATCCGAGGCCAATTATTTTCATAGGAAACCATTTACAAGCCAACCATGACAGTCTCTGAAAATTTCAGTGGAAACGGCCAATGGTTTCCTATGGTTATACCCGTCACAAGGATTTCCCGACAGTCACGAAACCTAAATTGTTCAGGAAGGTGTAAAACGTAAAACGCTAGTGGAAATTTGGATTTTGGAGAAGATTTTCTTTTAACCTTCAAACGTGAAGGCAATGCTCCCTTGATAGACTCGGAAGGAATAATAAATTTTTAAAACCCATCATGTTAGGGAAAAGCTTATTGGGTATCCCTATAGAAATATATAACCATATATGAAGGTTTGCGGATTTCCGGACTTGGAAATCCGACAACAAAGCTCCAGTAGCTTGAATTTTGTCAAACCTGTGTTGTAACAAGTCAATCTACCCGTAGAGTCTAGCATGTGATGGAACCTTACCAATCATCCATACCAAGGCACAAGTATATACAGTATAGGTATTACTTGTACATTACAAGTGGTACCTATAGCTATCCTCTGGATTTTCAATCACGTCGCCTTCAGAGGGGGGTCGACCACTGAGGTATGGGCTTCTATTGATTCTAATACCAACATTATATATCTGCACAGTACCTATCTAGATTTTAAATGTCATAAACATTAACCTTTTTTTTTTTAGATTGTAGCTAGAGAAGTGAGTCCGGAACAGGAACCTCTGGCCACCAGTGTGGAAGTGATCGTATACATAGCGGATATGAACGATAACCCTCCAATTTTTCTGAAATCAAATTACTCAGCAACTGTATCAGAAAACGCCACAGCTGGTATGTTCATACATCAATACTGCCTTTTTTATTTACTAATTTGGAATTTTTCGTTGTATTATCAATGTATTGTTTGTTTTCAGGAACGAGTTTGGTGAAGTTTGAGTGCTCTGATTTGGACACTGGTGATGCAGGAGTGGTAAAATTCACTGCCGTCGCGGGACCCAAAAATGGCTCTTTGAACCTCGATTGGGACACGGGACTTCTCACAATCGCAATTGACAACCACGGCTTTGATCGGGAAGAGTCCAGTTGTTAGTTCTCCACCTACTTTTCATTTAACTCAGTATTTTTAAGACTGAGTGCTAAGCTAAGAAACAAACACTGAACAGCATATCAAGCAACACTACTTGGTCACAACTGCTTTATCTAATCGTGTTTTAGCTAATCGTAACAAATTTTGATGGAAATTCTTTCAGGAATATTCCAAAGGTTCATTATTGATATTATTAAACCAAAACGTTAATCCATAGCCTAGGAAACTCCTCGTTCTTTGTAGTTCTCGACGAATTATGCACTTTTACATAAAAGTTGAGCAATTTAAAATAAAGTGTAAATTCGAATATATATATAAGTTTAATATTTGTATTTGTTTCGTTTTCGATAGCATATCACTTTTTCGTGGAAGCCCGTGACATGAAGGGAACGGGAAACAAAGCTGTGGTTCCATTCACCCTCATCGTGCTGGATGTCAATGATAACGCCCCCATATTCGAGAGGAATCCAATGGAATTCATTCTAGGTCCGGATGGTGCTAATTTTTCTCAGAGAGCATTTGTCAAAGTGAGTGAAATTCGTAACAGAGGAAGGAATATTGGTACCACTTCTTGGAGGTACTTATAAAATAACTGAAAATCAATTTTGACTCACCTATGCATGGAAGGTACTGAGTAGCTATGAGCTCATTGTGTTTTCAGGCGATCAGAACCAATTAAGATCTCTTCTTTGGGAAATAGCTGATGAAGTCCGCAACGCCAGGAATGACAGTCGTACAAAATTTTAACCTGAAAACGCTGCAAATTATTACACAATGGTTTATTATTTTTCTATATATCACTCGTCTGCAAAGCCACTAACCATCCAACATGAAGAAAAACATCGATCGCATTTCGGTCAGCTAAAATTTGTACGGAGATTAGGCCTCTTTTGCGATTCACACTCGTGTTTCTGATTTATCGTACGTCCAAAACTTAAATTCTCGTAGTGAGCGAACGGTTCGTCCTACAGAGCCCCGCGTGGTCTCAAAAAATTCTAAAAATTCTATAGAACCTTAAATTGAAGGACAAACAATACCTTTATATCTAAATTTTTTGAGTTAGAGCGTTTTCAAAATTTCAAAATTTATTTATGAACCCTTAGAAGTGACTTACATCAACCAAAATCTTCGGGGCACAACTAGACCCCAAATGGAGCCCACATACCAAATTTCATCAAAATCGGTCAAATTTTTATTCGATTTTTGGATTATACGCACCTTGAAACGTAAAACAACAAATTTTGAGGGGTGTTAAAAAAAAATTTCTTGGTCGATTCCAAAGGTTCATTATTGAAAATAATAAACCAAAAGTAGTTTACATTACTTTGCTTTCCTATTTTCAGGCGACAGACGCGGACGCTGAGCCACCAAACAATATTATCCGGTACGAAATTATCAGTGGTAATTACGGAAATAGATACATCCTGTACGCGGAAACTGGCGAACTTCTTGTAAATTCTCGAAACAGAGCTAGCAGGCAGTCGAAGGAACCGATAACCGAACTTTCGGTCAGAGCTTACGATTTGGGTGAGATACTGCTAAGTTCAAATAATTATTATGAAGCCAAATGAATGTTTTTAAGATTTTTTCGTAATCCCTATAATAAGCAGAGGAGTTTTGTGTTTTCATACAAACAATTATACACCAACAGATGGACAAATATACGTGATTAGGTTCTCCAAGTGGTGATTTTGTAGGTACGAGGATTCACCACCACACTGTTATTAGTTATGAGAAGATATTTCATATAAATTATTGTTGTCACCAGGAGTGCCCACGATGTTCTCCACCGGTCTTGTTCGAATTTTCCCGGCAGAATCGGGTGCTCGCTTCATGACTTTAGTCGTTCCTGGAAGAAATCTCGACCCGTGGACTGTCCACCAGCTGCTGACTGAGCTCACCGGAGCCCGAGTCGTCGTTCACTCGGTCGAAAAATATTATGGGAACCCTTCCTTTCCCCAGCCTGGGACTTCGGGCGATGGTTCTATTGACAGGTAAATTTTTTTCTCACCTTCATTTTGTGAATGAAAGAATTCTGTATTCAGTGAGTATTCAAATACATATTCAACATTTTTGCAGGATTAATAGCTAGGTACGCTAAGCATTAGGCTCTCTTCCAACTGAAGATAACGGGAATCAGGTTCCATTTTGATGTGATCTGTGAGCTATTTTGAGTTACGTTAAATAGGTTTGGTGAAACACCAAATGCGATAAAAGAATTAATTTTGAATCCATTAATTAATTCGTAGCTCGCTAAAACCCCCGACCGAAACAAAATTCATAGACTTGCTCCTAGTCTAAAATAGACATACAATATTTCTTTATATTTTTCCAAGTATATCTTGTGAGAGATATAGAATAACTCAGTTAAACCTAATCGTAAAACTGAAAATGTTGCGTTTTAAAATTGGACTAATTATAATCAAGTAAGTTCATTTTCAGAGGCGCTATCTCTTTGTGCATTCTCAATCTCGTATTAAAAGTCAATATGATATTTATAAGTCAACCAATCTGCACATTAAAAAACTAAAAAAACCCAAATAACAATATATTTTAGGTAAATTATTGTTTACTTATGTAATGTTATTTAGATACATGATCACGGCGACTGTGATGTACGCGAGCAATGGGGTTGTGGAGGATTTAGATACCCTGCAAAAGAAATTGGCTGACCGAACATCAGTAACTTCTGTGCCGCATCATTCTGGAGGACCCACCAAGGAGACCAAAGCCACTGAATCCGTTGTGAGTTGATATAGTATGTTTTCTAACCAACAACTACTATTATTACCTACTTATTTTCCTATTAAAATTCCAAACAAGAAATAGAAGAAAATAATTCATTTTTAAGATTACCTAATTTATTATACTAACAAATCATCTTCGTCAGTACAGTCTAATATTCTTAAATAATTTATAGAACATCTACACTAAAGGGTGTCTACACTAAGGCTGGGCAGAAATCTAAGGGTCAATTCCATAAGAAATTTGCAACATTTTTTATATACCTATATATATTTTTTACTCCCTTTGAAATCCTACTTTTTAAATTTTAATAATGTTTTCGTATTTTTGAAATTTTCTCAATCAACTGCCATAACTCCTTAAATTTTCCCCAGCCTCTAACTCATAATATCTATCACATAACTCATAATAAACTATCTAACTCATAATAAACAAGTGGGTGTGGCACATAGCTTCCTCGTATCCATAACCCGATTGTATAGATGATCCGATGCATAGTAGTTAATTTCGAAACATCAAAACAAGTTAATCTGTAACATCCCTGAACATTTCATTGAAGTCGGATGGAAAATGTAGAAGTTATGGTCGTTACAAGGAATTCACGTTTGCGCATGCGCAGTGGCTACTATCAGTCCGAAGGTGGTGATTTTCATAGGGGACCATCTAAATACTAATCTGTAACATTCCTGAAAATTTCATTGAAATCGGATGGAAAATGTAGAAGTTATGGCCGTTACAAGGAATTCACGTTTGCGCATGCGCAGTGGCTACTATTAGTCCGAAGGTGATTATTTTCATAGGGGACCATCTAAATACTAATCTGTAACATCCCTGAAAATTTCATCGAAATCGGATGGAAAATGTAGAAGTTATGGCCGTTACAAGGAATTCACGTTTGCGCATGCGCAGTCGCTTCTATCAGTCCGGGGATGATGATTTTCATAGGGGACCGTCTACACACCAACCCGCACAATCCCTGAAAATTTCATTGAAATCGGACAATAACTTCGTATAGTTATGCGCGTTACAAGGAAATCATGACAGACAGACAGACAGACAGACAGACAGACAGACAGACACACAGACACACAGACACACAGACACTGAACCAAAATTGTTCAGAAAGGTCTAAAACGCAAAATGCGAGTGAAATTTTTTATTTTGGAGAACTTTTTTTTTCGTCCTTGAAAAGTGAAAACAAAGCTTCCGCTACCTTGGTAGACTCGGAAGCAAAATATGAAACGAAATTCAAAAAGAGACGTGTTAGTAAAGTACATGATGCTGTTGCATGAGCCTACAAGATAGGTACCTACAAAAGTGCCAACCTGGCCTAGTGTTGATGAACTAGAACTTTCAAATTTCAAATAAGGTCATAGGTGCTAGTAATCCAAAGGTTGTATCATTCATAAAGTGATGATTTGTTATTACTAGGTGGTGTACCGCACAGAAAGCGACGTGATGTTTTGGATTCTATTGGTTCTCATCTTGCTGATCCTATTGACACTGCTGATCCTGCTATGCTGCTGTTTCTGCGAGATTTGTCCTTGTTATGGATTCTTCAGCAGGTGTGACAATACACTATAATCACTTTCATAACAGTACAATATAATTCTAACTTCAAAAAACCTTTGAGATATATTTTGTGGTTTTAGGCTAGTCCGGCGGAAGAGTGCAGTGCAGGCTACGAACGCGGTAAATTACATGAACAATACGTTTCAAAGAGAAAGAGAGAACAAATCCGTACAAGGTGAGAAATTTTAAAGTTCAACGCTCAATAATGTAAATCAATATAAACCATTTCTTTCTTTCAATCTATCAAATCTAACGGTTTTACATTATTTTTGAAGCTGAATGGTTGAGGAGTGGTCAGAGAGATGCTTGGAGTGCCGAACCTTCAAGACGGCAATGGTACTTTAATCGGAGAAATAGTGAACGCAGATTGCTTCTAGTGGCTGAAAGGGCTCCACAGCCTCCTCAACAACCAAATATAATTTACACCAGAGAAGTAAGAACTATGGATAAATATTATTATTTTGTATGGTATAAGAGTTCATCCCACATTATTCTCTTCCACTCCCGTGTTGCTGACTCTCTTATTTAAAATGGAAGTAACATGAGCTCTAAAACGAAAGGTTTAGTCCTAATAATTTCTCTCTTCAAAATCCCAATTCACGAACAATTACGACGAAGAATGGCTTCGGGGATCGTGAATGAGAAGCCTTTCTATCCTGTATGATTTTATGACATGAATCAATTGTTTCAGATGGGAGAGCATAGAGTCCTGGAGCCACATCGCAGACCAAATGAACTGATCGTGGAGGACGTGGATGGAACAGAGTATCGTCTATTGGATCCTTCTCGTCTGTCATTTCGACGATCTCAAGCAGATTCAAACTCACTTCGAAGAGCTCCCAGCAGAACTTCCGATGCCCATCAGCAACAAAGTATGCTGCGACCCTCCGAAAACCAACCTGAAGGTACAGTAGCCAGACCGCCAACGAGAGACGAAGAATTCATCAGAGATGGAAATGCTGAGATCCTCAGACTGATAACCCGAGGGAGAGAGAACGATGTAGAGGATGAGGAGCCAATGATAAATCAACCGCAGCGACCGTACACTCACGAGGAAGGGGAAGGAAAGGAAGTTATCATGAAGAAGTTCATAGAAGATGCAAATGATATGGATGATAATAAAAAGAGCAATATTGAAGTAAGAGAAGAGAATGAACAGGTCTTGAGAAGAGCGATGACAATGAGAGAAAAGGATCTTACCACTGCGGACATCAATAAACTTACCACCATACAAAGAGATCTACTGCTGACTAGGTTCCTGGTCGAAGAGAATCGAAGAACACGGAACAATAGCATAGGGGATGAAACACAGAGTCTGCCGGGAGTGGTCACTAATATAGCAACACAGACTGATTCTCACGCTGGCACGCAAACTGAAAAGACCTATTTTTCGAAAAGAAGGGCTAAAAGTGATAACGATGATTTTTCGGAATCTGATTCAGAAGAAAATGGAAAGCGGAGGTTTAAGAAAACCGTAAGGAGTAGAATAAGAGTGGAGAATGCTGTGGAAGCATTCCAAGGACGACCCAAAGAAATCAAAACCCCCATCATGGAGGAGCCAGAAACCAATGAAGGGCTGCAACACTCAATCAAAAATGGAGCGTTTACAGAAACTAAGGCAAGTCTCTTGAGGCACGCAGCGACTAGGAATAAGTTGGGGTTGGACGATTTGGAAAAATCTGACGATCGAGTTTCCCACGGTCTGTTCAAAGTGAAGAGTATGAGTGACCAGGATATATCAGTAGTAAATAGACATAGAGATGAAGTTGTGAGGTCTCTTCAAGCTACACCAGTGAAAAGAGTGAATATAACAAACAATGTTTTAGTGGAGCATGTAACGCATGAGGATCTTGAATCGCCGTTCTATGGAAGCCATAATAATCTGTCAAACTCATTACCCGCGCCTAATCGGAAGTCTAGAGTTGCATCTGTCCCTTCAAAACAGCTATCAACTAAGCCTGTGCCTATGAAACGGCAATCTAGTTCAGAACCAGTCCGTTCGAGACAGTCGTCGAAGGACAGCTCGACGATAGAGAAGGAGGCAGCTCCAAGATACATGGAGTGGTACAATAAGAAGAAAGATGTGCGAGAAAAGGACACAATCGACAAAAAAGAGCCAGAACACAGGACTGGAGGAAGTCTTCAACGGAGGAAGCCAGTTCTGAAGCAAACTAAACCCAGGCCTAGGCCGACATTCCCAAAAGCACCTCCACCTCCAGTGGTGGATGTCGATGAAGAAGTCATTGTGCCCAATGTCAGAAGCCATCCTCTACGATCGGATACCTTGACTTTGTCTGATGAACACCTCAGAAGCAGAGAAGAGCTCGACCGACGACATGAGGAAGACGGTGACTCTGGAATTGCCGTTTACGTCGGCGGACCACACATGGGGAACCTCAGGCATCAGCAAGCGATGGAAAAGAAAAGCATATTTACGATAGCCTACGACGACATGGAAACGAAAAAAATACGACTCGACACAGCTTCTCCTTGAACTCTTCCAGCCTGTACGAGAGTATAATGTACATAACCCACTGTAATAATAATATTCAATTAGTACCTAAAAATGAAAGATTCAAAATTCTAAATGTGATAGATTAATCATTATTTATTTTGTTGCTCGTCAATCGTGAATATCTATTTAAAAAATCACTGCCCTCAATATTGTGAATATTTATTAATTTTTAATTACATTTTTGAAAATTACTTGTACATTTTAATGACCCATGCTATAATCCATGTACTCTAATTATATGCTTAACTACCTATTATTTTAATTTAGAAAACTTTTGAAAGTAATATTCCAAAATTCATTCAAAATTTGATGTTTTACGTTTTTAGATAGATAGATAGATTTTTATTGCGGTCATACATAGTACGTATATCACAAAACTCGGATGAAGCTACTAGAGGAACAATGGTGTGAAAATGGTGATAAAAAATTTTAAAAATGGAGGGACACAACTTCCCGCCGCGGAGTTCCAGGGAGAACCCCAGCTCCACCCGGGCCCACCCACCATGGTGGCATCCCAAATCCAGAAAGACACCAGTCCCCCGATCCTGGTTTACACCAAAAGACGGGAACCCAGCACACATTCGGAGCCATGACAACAACAGGAGGCCACCCGCGAGCGGAACCAAGACACCCCCCAACACCAACAGACACATGCGACCACATTCATTTAATAACTTACATTCAAACCACACAAATTTAAATAAGACAAACATAGGATTCAATAATAAATAGAATAAATTAGTTAATAACAAATACATAAATGCAAGGTACCTACGTAGAATCCAAAAATCTAATAACAATTTTTCCGTCCATCTATATCGTCTGTAGGGCCGACCGTTAGCCCCCTATGAGGTCTTAAAATTGGGGCGAATCAAGAATTGTGAATAGCTAATGAATGTCCACTGACGAAAATAGGCTGAATCTTCTTTCAAAGTTCAGCTGATAAAATGTGATCTTTTTCTTTCTCCGAGTAGTTTCGTTTCAATCAGTTCTGCTCCCCTGACAACCAAGAACCAAATTTCGTTATAAGAGGACCCTCACAACTCCCAGATAATGATGTTCCGCTGACAGGTACTTTCTGTCAAAATAAACTTGAAGGTTGAGCCTTGAGAGAAAAATTTGGTCGGTAGGAACTGATAATGGAAAAGCAGTATTCTTTGCAAGCCGATGATTTATACAGAAAAACAATAAACCAGTATGTAATCATTTGGAGCGTTTTTCGAATCTTTCGCAATTAATTTTCAGCCGATTTTGGTGAGGTTTGCGGCAATTTTGGTTTATCATTTTCCATGAAGAATCTTTTGAACCAAGCAAGAAAAAAATTGTAACACCAATCCAATTTAACAGATTGTTTTTTCATTAACGAGAAATATATTGGTTACACTTTAAAGAATTTAATGACACCAGTCTGAGCTCTAAGGAACCAACCTTTCGCCTAATGAGGTTAATTAATTACCTAATTAGAGAATGTTCATGCAATTTTTTCATCAATTTAAGATGGTGTTAAATTTCTAGAAACGAATGATACCACACAGACGATCAAAAATCGTAGCGTTTATTGTGAAATTCTTCAGAATAATTCTTCAGGTGCTAGCCAGGTAGGCCCACCAAATTTCCTCCCCCCTGTTCCTTAGCACTTTCAGCGCGGCAGCATATTCATTGAATAACGTCACTGAAGGGATTTTTGAAAACTTGACATCCTCCCTTTTATTGTGTTGCCATAAAGCAAGAGCTGAGTGCGTATTACTTAACCAGTATTATTATTAACTTATTATTACTTAACCAGTATTATACTGGTTAAGTTGACTCTGTTGGACGAATGATGAGTCAGTAACACGAGTTTGCGTTGCAGATGGACGGTCGCTGATAAAAGTGAGCCAAATCTCACCAGTTTATCAGATGCGATCTTTCTTCGTTTCTTCGAATAGAATTTCATATCACTTGTGCTTCCTCAACAACCAAGAATGAAATTTCGTTTTGAAGGCACCTACTACCTTGTGACAAAAATGTTTATCTAGTAGAAACTTTCTGTCAAAGTAAGTTTGATTGTTAAGTTGCGCAATAATAAGATTGGTATAGGTACAATGGATAAGCCGTGTTATTCGCAGATGGGAGATCTTTACTGGAAAAAACCGTTGTGTAATAATTTGCAGCGTTCTTAAAAATAACTTTATCTCCGTTCAATGGAGATCGCTGACATTTGGTACACGGCCTTTAAGTGGGTGGAGGAACAAGAAGAAGAACTGGGTGGAAGAAAGAACAATAAAATGTGAGGGCACTAAAACCGATTTTCATGAAACTTGTAGGTCGGGTTTGACGAGCTGAAGTGAATTTTAGAAGTTTTGATCAGCTAGTTGAGGTATGAAACAGTGTTCAACCTACAGCACTAAAATTCAGTACACGGAAGGATCGGACAAGTCGGGAATATCAGACCAGCTGTGGGAACGATTAAACTCATTTCTTTCCTGATCACCCTGAATATAAAAATGTAGAATTGATCGGAATTTTTACACTATGTGACCAACAATATGATAAAATGTAGGAGACGTTAATGGATAAGTTGCCTATAATGGGACAGTTAATAACGATAACGGGGTAGGTTGATGATGAAATGGTGGGGTGGGATGCACAGATTTTTAGACAATTTCTATTATGGAACAAGATACATAATGTGATAATCATTAAAAAGATGGTAGTGTAAGCCGCAACTGGGCTGAGGGCCCGGCAAAGTAACGTTGTGGAAATTTACCTGAAATGTCTGAAAGAAAACGCAACTTAAAACTAAGCTGATTAGTTTTACTTAACTGGTTTGAAGTAGCAGTAGCGGCCGAAGATACAATCTGGGTCGTCTGGTAGCTGAAATATGCAACTCCCTGAAGGGGCTTCAAGTCGTTGCGAAATGGAAAAGGAAAATAGTGTAACTGAAGCGTCGTTGCGCAATGAACTAACAATCCTACTGGTGAAGTTGTTAGCAGTTGTGTACCTTTTGATTTTAACCACTTTGAGGGAATCAGGAGTTGCTTCAAAAGAAAATACCCAAATTTGCGAATTATTGCATGTGTAATAAATGGATGTTTGCAGTGAAACGGATGAAAATGTATGTACAAAATATTCGTTGTTAGAAAATAAAACAATTTGCGACAAATACGATATGGCTTGTGCTTTGGAATTCCTTCCTAATACCCTTATGATAGGAACAATATTAGAACGTTGTGATACAGTAGAGAAAATATCTTTAACTATTTTATCAACAAAGGTGAGAATTGCTTGAGGGCAATCTTGCAGAAGTATGATTAAATTTACACTTTTACACGAGTGTTTCAGTTTATTTTCCCTAACACCTATTATTGGCCAATAATGGAATACTGTTTGTGCACTCACGTTGTGACCTCAGGGCGGGGTGTTCTCCGGGGTGTCTGATGTGCCGTGATCCGAGTTGTGGTGTCCAGGGTATGCAAGGGTCTGTCAATAGTGCGAGGGGAATCAACTACAGCGACTAATTGACGATCGAGAGTGACTTTAGGTATAATTAGTGATTTTGAATTTGAGTTGCGCAATGCAGAGAGAGAGTTGTGGGGGGATTGTGGTCTGATGGCAGCAGGGCGTACAGAGACAATATTTTGGGGTGGTAGCGTTGACGGCTGGAGGTGGACTGAGGGTGGGGAGCTCGGCGCTGGACCCCTTCGGTTTGCTCCCCTCCCGCAGGTCACGTGGTCCCTGAAGCGGTAGAGGGGTCGGGCTGACCTTGGGCGCTCTGTGGGGCGGGGGGCGCCCCGACCGGCCGGCCTTCTCCCCTTCGTGTTCACCTTCCCCCTCGACCCCCGCTCCCTTCTGCTCCTTATTCCGCCCCCGAAGTTGGGACTATTGTTCCTGTGGGCGGCGGCCCACATTCCCCGCCGTTCTCGGAGCCAGTGTGGTCCCCAACCACACTGGGTATTGGAAGGGCAGCATCTGGGTGGCGACGTTTGAGAGCAATCTCATAGGCGTGTCTGCGACATCCAGCACAAACTTCGGGTTGTCTTGCCTCTCCATGGTCCTCGCTGCATTTGGCCAGTGTCTTCCCCTGTTTATGAGCCCTCTTTAATCGTTCCCAAAACTCCTTACATGCGAAGCATCGAAACGCAATGAGTTGGCTGCAATGGCGACGGCAAATGGGGCATTGCAACTTCCGCTTATGGTGTCTTTTGGCAGGTGAGACCTTGTTCTTCTTCAGGACAATCTTCGGTACGGTTTTGGCTGTTAGTTGGCATTGCTTTATCACAACTCTCGGCTCCCTTATCGGTGTTGGTAGGAAGGCGAATCCACCTTGACTGGTGCTGGGCGACGGGGATCCCGGCGTGGTTTGTCCCCTCGTTGCTGTTTGAGGCGGTCCCATTGCTGCAGGTGTTGTGCCAGTAGCAACTCTATATTTCGCGAGTTGTGGGCTAGGGGTCCGTGACCGAAGTCGTGTAATCCCCTCGACTGAGGAACCTCCACTGGACGGAATCACGTTCCTTCGGGATCGCCGCGCTCTGATGGGCGATTCCGAATCACTCGGTGGCTCAACTACGGTCTGTGGTGGTTCGGCTTGTTCCGTCGTTGCGGCTGATTCCGCAATTACTGCCGGCTCCACCGTTTCTGATTTCCTTTCCTTCTTCAAACCCTCGATCACTCTCTCTGCGGCGAGATTGGCTTTCAATAATTTAGCTTTCTCCTGGCGCCACTTTTCCTGGAGCTCCAAAAGCTGATCTCTCTCCTGGGCGATTCTCTGGTATTGTGGTATCCAACGGGCGAGTGTCAGAACGCCCACCACAGCAGCTTGTGCGTTGGCTGTCCTAGTCATTCTCATATCTCCCCTGGCGGCGTACCTGATGCAATTTACTATGCTGGCCAAGGCCATTTGAGGGGCGCTACAGGGTTCCGGTGTGGTCAGAGTGTTGGTCGGTATGGTGGCATTTGCTTCCACTTCCTCCTGATATGTGTCGAATACCTGTTGTACGAATTCATCGAGCGGAGGGTCTCCCTCCATTCCTTCGATCATCTCCAACTGCCTCTGGGTCATCCTGCAACACACAATAATTCGCACTAAGCATCCCTGCCCCAAAAAGTGCATGAATTTTAAAGGTATATTTCGGCCTTGCTTAATAGGTGTTCAGAGTGTGATGGGAACAGGTTGACCTGAAGGGTCCTGAATTGTGGGTTGCCTGAAGGGCTTAAGTATAGTTTTATGACTAGAAGAGTCCTAGGTTATGACCTGAAGGGTCCTGTTCGCCAATTTATCGTAATCGTATTTGTCTCTACTTAGTCTAGTAAGTTAGTAGTTGTCTGTGAAACTGCGCCCAAGTGCAACTTTCGGTAGTCGACGGGAGCTCGCCGGCGCAGACAATACGGGTTGGTTGGGTCATCCTGGTTCGCCGTTGCGTCCGCCTCGTTACTGACTCGTTGTGGTCCAGGCGTTTCGGCTTCAGGGTGCTCTTGACTCGACTCCAACAGTTCGGGATCGTTGCGGTCCTCCGTGGTGGGTTCCGCCACGGCATCGGTAAAAATTTCGTCATCGCTTTCATCTTCTGCAGCGGCTTGTTCCTTCTTGACTCCCGGTTTCGTTGATGGTCCAGGCATCACGGGATTCTCCTGGTCCTCCCATCCTGACCCTTCCTCTGTTTCCATCAACAATGCCTCCTCAACCTCCTCCAGTACGGGTTCCAGAGGTCCAACTTCAGCAGTTGCCATTTCGGCTGTGCCAGCGTCAACGAAGGCGCCGTCGGGCACTCCGGCCACAAATGCTGGTTTCAATCGGTTCAGGTGTACGATCTGCTGGCGAATGTCGGCCCCGTCGCGGATTTGGTAAGTTACTTCCGACAGTTTACGGACCACCACCCACGGCCCGGACCAAGGGCTCCAAAACTTCCTCGCCACTCCGGACGGGGGTTGGATGTCTCGCAGATACACATGATCACCCTCCTGGAACGAACGAGCGGTGCGTCGCAGGTTGATTGCTGTGCTTCGCTTTTTCCAAGCTTCATGGAGATAATGGGTCGTTGCGTTGCGTGCCTGTTGCAGATTTCTGATGACAGTAGCTCCTCCTACCCCCGGTGATAACCCTTGTAGCGACTCGTTCGGAAGGCGGATTTCGCGTCCAAACGTCAAGAAGTTGGGGGTGAAGCCCGTACTTTTATGAGGTGTGGCTCGGTAAGCAGCTAAGGCCACGGGAATCATTTCCTCCCAAGCAGTAGTTCGTTTGCAGATCTTGGCCAAAATTGTAGCGAAAGTTCGGTGAAAGCGTTCGCAGACACCGTTTCCTTCCGGATGGTACGCCGTTGTGTAGATTTGCTGAACTCCCCATCTCTCGCACAATTCTCTCGTGGAACGGGCAGTGAAGGCTGTACCCCGGTCAGACACCATGCGTTCCGGCACTCCATGCGTAGGTATGTACCTTGTGGCGAGAATACGAGCTACCGTTGTGGCGGAACAATCCGACACCGCATACGCCTCCGCATACTTGGTAAAGTGGTCCACCGCTGTCATTATGTAGCGAGAGCCGGTTCCGGTGGATATGGGGCCCACAAAGTCCACACCAACTATTTGTCCCGGTCGCTCAGGAAGGAGTGGCTTCTGGAGTGGCTGCTTCAGGTTGTTCGGCGTCATTCTTTTTTGACAAGTTTCACATGATTGCACGAATCGTTGCACGTCCTTTCTCAGACCCGGCCAAAATCCCAACTTTCGCACCAACTTCTCAGTCACCTCTGCGCCAGGGTGACCTGCCCAGATATTCCTATGGCAACGATGTATCAGCCATTCCCTGAGTGTACCAGGCATCATCGGGACCCACTCATCTCGTCCTTCCAGACGCACTTGGACCTCCCATACACCCTCACGGCGTCGAATTCTGTCCTGTATACGACTGGCTACAGTTGCTTGCACCCAAACATCCAAGTTTTGCGCCGCCACCATCAATTCCCTCGGGAACTCCAACGTCAAGGCCGCAATGCCTACACGACTGAGCCCATCGGCGTGAGCCATGGCTGTTCCGGGACGATAACGTGGTATGTAGTCATATTCCGCAAGGCGCATGACCCATCGCCCAATCCTTGAGGTGGGATCCTTCAGCCTGAGTGCCGCTGTTAGAGCCATATGGTCGGTCTGTAATTCGAAGGTGGATCCGAGCAAATACTCCTGAAAATGCCTAACGGCCCATACCACCGCCAATAATTCCCTCTCGGTCACGGAGTAGCGAGTTTCCGCTGGATTGAGTTTTCGGCTGGCAAAGGCTATCGGTCGTTCTTCTCCATCGAATTCCTGAGACAAAACCGCTCCCAAGGCCGTCCCAGAAGCGTCAGTCGCCAGTATGAATGGTTTTTCGAGGTCCGGGTAAGCCAAGACAGGTTCGGATGTGAGTTGCTGTTTGAGATCCTCAAACGCCAGTTGCTGTTCTTCCTTCCACTCGTACGGCACGGTCTTCTTTAGGAGATTTGTCAATGGGACTGCTCTGGCGGCGAAATCCGGAATAAATCGCCTATAAAAACTCGCCAATCCCAGAAAAGATTGCAATTGTGTACGAGATTGTGGAACAGGGAACTCCGCAACGGCTCGAGTTTTTGCGGAATCTGTCAAAAGTCCATTTGGGGTAACCTTATGTCCCAAAAACTGGACTTCCTTCCTCAAAAAATCACATTTGGGAAGATTCACTTGTAGTCTGGCTTCTCGCAGTCGCTCGAAAACCCGTGTCAATTTGTCCAGGTGCTCCTCCCGGGTTGCTGAAAAGACAATAACGTCATCGAGATAGACGAGACAATCCTGGCCTATCAACCCATCAAGGACGTCATTCATCACACGCTGAAATGTGGCGGGGGCGTTTTTAAGACCGAATGGCATACGGTGATATTCAAAGTGGCGTCCCAAAACAGAAAAGGCTGTCTTTTCCCTGGATTCCGGATGGACGGGTATTTGATGATAGCCGGAAATCAGATCGAGGGTCGAAAAATACCTACTCTTTCCGAGCGCAGCTAAAGTCTCCTGCATCCGTGGTAGTGGGTACGCATCCCCTTTGGTAATTTTATTCAATAATCTAAAATCCGTACAAAAGCGCCATTTTTGCTCTTCTCCTGGGGGGGTTTTCTTCTTAACCAGTAGGACTGGAGCACACCAAGGACTCTGTGACGGACTGATAATACCGTTAGCGAGCATATCCTTAACTTGGGTTTCCACCACATCACGAAGTGCATGCGGTATCGGGTATGGTTTCTGCGCTGTGATGGTATCTTGTATGGGCTCGATCCTGTGATTCACCTCCAGGCTGCATCCCTCGGCCGAAGGTGGTTTGAAGAGGTCCTGGAATTTCCTTAACACCGTTTTAGTAGGGACTATGTCCTCTTCTACTAAGTGAATCAACTTTTCCGTCACCAATTCTTCAAATTCGGGACTCGGTTCCTCCCACTGATCGGTTGGTAATAGCTCCCATTCCTCAGCCTGATCAATCCATTTCTCATCATGAGCCCATTTGTCAAATTCGCAGTCCTCCACAGTCGTGTCCTCATGTGTATTTGGGTTCCCTGTTGGCTCCTCTCGCGCCTGTAAATTTGCTACAACAGGTTCCGTTATCTTCAACTCCATTTGTGGTTGAGTTGCGATTAACGTTTCGGTTGGAGTGGCAACAGTTGTGGTTTGAGTTGCAGCAGTTGCTGTGTGAGGTGTGACAGAAGTTGCGGTCGGCGTTACAGCTGGAGTTGCAACCTCTGGAAAGGGGTAGACTCTCTCGAACTTCTCCGTTGTTATAAAATTTTTGGTTAGCGGTGTGTCGGACAACTCCGCGAGTGTTGCGGGTCGGTCAGTCTCGACCTTGGCTGGCGTTGCGGAAATCATAGTTGACGGTGTGTCGGACAACTCCGCGAGTGTTGCGGGTCGGTCAGTCTCGACCTTGGCTGGCGTTGCGGAAATCATAGTTGGCGGTGTGTCGGACAACTCCGCCATGACTTCTAGTTGGTCCATTTCGGAACTCCGGGGCGTTGTGGAACTCGTTGTGGTTGGCGTGGCGTATCGTTCCGCAACCGTGGTCGCTGGTACCTCTTGGTCGTACCGGTTTTCGGGGATACACTGATTTCCCGTTATTGTCGAGGTGGGGTTGACGGATGCGTCCAAGAGGGTACTGGGAAGGGTTACGAATTGTGCCTGAGGAGGGACAACAATGTCGTTCGCAACCATCTTCCGCCCCCTTGGTAGCAGTACCGTCCCCACACTGCATGGTTCAAAGGGTTCTTCATCCATTTTGACAGTCGCGCCACCCAATCCGCGGGGTTGATACTCCATCTGCGGCCCGGTAGTAAGCGTAATGGGGACCTTCCTAAGGATGTCAAGTCCCAGTAAGTCCAAAGTTGCGTCACGATTCGCGAACACCACAAAGGTGTGCATAAACTGGTGTTCTCCAATTCGAGTAGGAATGTTTTGTTCTCCCGCGAACGGAAGTGCGGATCCGTCGGCGCTCCACGCCACGGTCTTTGTTGGACGTAACGGAATTCCTTTAACGGGGCTTGATAGTACTGACAACGCCGCCCCCGTATCTATGAGCATATTTCTTGTTTCCGGTCCGAGTCCGATCTTCATCCTAATTGTCCTTACCATCGGTTGTTCTACCGCTGGAATGTGGTTCTCCTCCTTGGGCGGTTTGTAACGCGCAACTTCTCCTGAAGTGCCTGGGTTTTCGTCACGACGGCTCGGGGGATTCGATATCGGTAGGAGTCTCTTCTTTTTGAAACAGTCCGCTTCTAAGTGCTCGCGCCCACCGCAAAAATCACAAAAGATCGTGCGTTGCGGGCTAACTGGACAATCGACGGGAAAATGTTGTCTGTCCGCACAAAACATGCATGGAAAGCGCGGCAACAGTGGTTCCGTTGTTCGAAAATTCGCCGTTTCGGAACGGTAGGGTTCCCGTCTATCCGCATCCCGCATCGGTCGATTTGTCGGGTAGTAAGGTATCGGTGCTGGTTCGTTTCGCCTATCCTCCTCCTGGAACGTTCTAGGGTTTTCTCGGTCGCGCCTGGGACACCTAGCGGCAAAATGCTCAATGCTTCCGCATTTGTAGCATCGTCTATCACTTACAGCGGCTAGTTCCCATTTCTCTTCAACCTCTTCGTCCTTTTCAAGTGTTTCCTCAATTTCTTCCGCCCTTTTGAGCGCGGCGCGTAAAGTGATTGGTCGGTTGGCCACCAGGAACGAACTCAACCGTCCCCCGACCCCCCTGATGAAAGCACTCAACGTTTTTCTATCCACCCAGACATTTTTGTCATGAGTATCCATGTTGGCGCCCTCTTCCAATACTGCGCAGTGCGCCAGGCCCCGAACTCTATCGGCGAACTGCCGCAATGTCTCCGATGAACTACGCTTCACCGTCCACAACATGGCTGCGGCATGTTGCGGGTTTTCCTTCCTAAACCAAACAAGCATCTCATCTCGAGCAATTCGGTACGCTTGTTCGCTGTTTAAATTATCCTGCCGGTCGATAAGGAACTGTTTAGCTGTTCCTCTCGCTTTTGCTCGGAGCAACCTCATTTTTTGTGTAGCCGGAAGGTGTGCGGCAACCGCATCGAAATTTGCGAAAAAGGAGGTGACATTTAAAGCTCCGACTACATCAGGGTCCCACGGCTCAATTTCGAGAAACAGAGATCTCGGGATTTCTTCCTTATCCCCTCCTCTCGACAATCGGTTGTAATTTTGTAACAGTGTGGTCATTTCCTTCATCGTTTGAGTCATAGATTCAATGGATTCGACTCCTACTGTTACGGGCGAACTCGGTGGTTCGGGTTCAAACTGATCTTTACCGTAGGTTGACATGATTAGAAATTATGCGTCACACAGACGTCAAGAGGTCAGTCAGTCTTTGTCGTTGCACAACTGTGCAGTTTAGGCGAAATGAAATTCTTGAATAGTCGGCCGAATTGCACAACGGTGCGAAATCAGTAGCAAAAAATAAATGAGCACAACGGTGCGTAACAGGAAAATTGCACAACGGTGCGTAATCAAACAAGAATTTCGCACAATGGTGCGCAACAAGGAAATATGGGTCGCAATCGGCGACACTAATGCACTTTTTGTAGGCGTACAATTAATTTGGGATGCACAGCCTACCTATCCTACAGCAATACTCCTGCTCAATAGTGGTATATATATTCGTACAAAACTAGTGAGTTAATGTTCACTCCTAAATAACTTGATTTCAAGTTGCGTTGTGGAAGTGAATTTAAAATTTGCGTGGCGGATATAATTGACAACGTTGTGATTCAATAAATTGAATTTAAATTCCGTTGTGGAACAACGGACAACGTTATTGCGGTTAAAATTAAATTTAAAATTGAAATACTGCAATAAAGGACAGCGTTGTGGCAATAAAATTTTAAATTGCTGTCGATTTGCGAAGTTACTTTTACTGAAAAAAAAAAATAACGTTGTTGTGGAAAAATGATTTTACTATTTAAGTTGCTGAAGGCAATTGCACAACGTTATGGCTTTACAGATAATTTGTTTGGGTCCGCTACGAGGCTTGCCTCGTACTAGATCCGTATCGCTGCCACCAATTTGTAAGCCGCAACTGGGCTGAGGGCCCGGCAAAGTAACGTTGTGGAAATTTACCTGAAATGTCTGAAAGAAAACGCAACTTAAAACTAAGCTGATTAGTTTTACTTAACTGGTTTGAAGTAGCAGTAGCGGCCGAAGATACAATCTGGGTCGTCTGGTAGCTGAAATATGCAACTCCCTGAAGGGGCTTCAAGTCGTTGCGAAATGGAAAAGGAAAATAGTGTAACTGAAGCGTCGTTGCGCAATGAACTAACAATCCTACTGGTGAAGTTGTTAGCAGTTGTGTACCTTTTGATTTTAACCACTTTGAGGGAATCAGGAGTTGCTTCAAAAGAAAATACCCAAATTTGCGAATTATTGCATGTGTAATAAATGGATGTTTGCAGTGAAACGGATGAAAATGTATGTACAAAATATTCGTTGTTAGAAAATAAAACAATTTGCGACAAATACGATATGGCTTGTGCTTTGGAATTCCTTCCTAATACCCTTATGATAGGAACAATATTAGAACGTTGTGATACAGTAGAGAAAATATCTTTAACTATTTTATCAACAAAGGTGAGAATTGCTTGAGGGCAATCTTGCAGAAGTATGATTAAATTTACACTTTTACACGAGTGTTTCAGTTTATTTTCCCTAACACCTATTATTGGCCAATAATGGAATACTGTTTGTGCACTCACGTTGTGACCTCAGGGCGGGGTGTTCTCCGGGGTGTCTGATGTGCCGTGATCCGAGTTGTGGTGTCCAGGGTATGCAAGGGTCTGTCAATAGTGCGAGGGGAATCAACTACAGCGACTAATTGACGATCGAGAGTGACTTTAGGTATAATTAGTGATTTTGAATTTGAGTTGCGCAATGCAGAGAGAGAGTTGTGGGGGGATTGTGGTCTGATGGCAGCAGGGCGTACAGAGACAATATTTTGGGGTGGTAGCGTTGACGGCTGGAGGTGGACTGAGGGTGGGGAGCTCGGCGCTGGACCCCTTCGGTTTGCTCCCCTCCCGCAGGTCACGTGGTCCCTGAAGCGGTAGAGGGGTCGGGCTGACCTTGGGCGCTCTGTGGGGCGGGGGGCGCCCCGACCGGCCGGCCTTCTCCCCTTCGTGTTCACCTTCCCCCTCGACCCCCGCTCCCTTCTGCTCCTTATTCCGCCCCCGAAGTTGGGACTATTGTTCCTGTGGGCGGCGGCCCACAGTAGGATCCAATCTTGTATACCTATTAGGTATTTATAGGGAGTACATAAAAGTCTGGCGAGTTATTTTCAATCTTACGATACTAGAGTTTAATATTGATACCTACTCCAAAATATACAATGAGTTTATGGTATAAATTTATGCGGATTGTAGAATAAATAATTCTTTATTTTCAACTATAAATATATAAAATGTAGTATGTATGTATTTGTAGTATATAGGTTATTAATATACAATCTAGTTACCAACCTTTGATTCAGGAGACAACTGAATGAAGAGAACAGCACAGCTGATCCGACTGATAGTATGTCAGTGCCATCTGAATTACTACATTAAAATATTTTATTTTAATAAAAAGTCTGCCAAATGGGTGTGGCACATAGCTTCCTCGTATCCATAACCCGATTGTATAGATGATCCGATGCATAGTAGTTAATCTCAAAATATCAATCTCTAACCCTCCAGCGCCCAAAAGTGACCTACCGTCAAAATTTGAAATTTTTTCTCTTTTTTGTGTTAGTTGGTTAGTTGGATTAATTGAAGCATAAAAACAGTTTTTGCTATTTCTGCTGCTGCTGATTATTTGCAATAGAGCCGCACCCTGTAGGGTGCATTGGGCAATAGCGCAAATAAGAGGGCTCTACTACATGTATGGAATGGTACCACAAAAATTAGTTGGAAAACGCTTTATTCGAATGGAAAACTGGGATAATAATTAAAAAATGAAAAATTGGACAGTTCTGGAAGGTATGTATATAAACATTTTAAATTGAAATATGGTGGTCATGGATGTGTAGACCAACCTCACAGCCTTCACCCATGAGCCTGGTGTTCTTGTGGCATTCATCTGAATCTCCTTTGCTAGCAGGGAACTTTTTCATGTTTTTTAGGTCTTACTTTGATTCTTCCTCTTTATCCGGTGGATCGAACACAAACTTCATGGTTTTTTAGCAGGAACTTTATGTGTGACGATGTAATGTACCTCATCTCTCCTGAACTCACAGTATTTTATTGCTACCTTGAAGGTGGCTTTATAAAGCTGCCACGATTTTTGCAGGCAGCGCTGATTCCAAATTGAAACACTAGGTAGGTACCACCATTTTTTTCCATTATAACTAACTCTCAAAGATCCAATGTTCTTGTCAAACAGATCGACGCGACTCATGAAAATGTGGAATCGCTGAATGACATTTGGACAATCTACGTTAATTTCTGTTTCTTTTAGTTTTCGAAACCTATTTTCCCAACCTTATGGATCCGCATCACACAATGGTAGTTTGATGCCACACCTTGATGCTATTGTCATGTATAATTTGGATTTGTATATGCCATATATAAATCGTTATGATTACGCACCGTGATTGATGACATAATATGTCATCAATCACGGTGTGTAATCATAACGATTTATATATGGCATATAAATATACAGAAATTGTATATTATATTATACAGAAATGGATCATATAGATTCTTGATCTATCACATGAACATGAAACACTATAAACACATGATATTTTAAACCACCAAATTTGTAGAGACAATCAAATACAAAAAGAAACAAGCAAAACCTCTGAAATACGGACAATTATGGCAAAAAATGAAATCCAGACGGAAGCCATCTCAGTTGCTCGAATGACCAATGCACCCTACAGGTGACGCCCAACTTTGACGAACCCCAAACCACATAAAAACGAATATTGACGACTAGATTTTGATTTATCTCGTTACCACAACAATCTGGTAACACAAAAAAGTAACAAGTGACTGGATGTATACCCTTTATTACTCATGGTTGACGAATAACTTCAGCCAGTCGTGTTAGACATAATAAACGTGTACAGGGTCGTAGTTGAACGGTTATAACAAAGCCAGAACAATTCAAACACGACTTCTTTTTCTTGATTATCCTTCAGTAGACAATTGAGATGGACGCAGATGATGCAAATAACGTTTGTGGCTCCATGGGAAATTTTTATCGAGGAAGAACTGAGTGCACCCTACAGGGTGCATTGAGCGCTGGAGGGTTAAGTACCTTCCACTATCACAAAAATCAATCTGCGCCATCTCTGAATATTGTTAGAAAATGTAGAAGTTATGGCTTCCACTACCTTGGTCGGAAGCAATAGCAAATAGCAACATCAAGCATTTCCATCACAATCAGCAGCAATGACGACGTTTCATAATCAGCAGCAGGATTACTACATGATTCTTGCATTTTATACAACTAGTATTATAATAATCTACGATTAGTACGTATTTATCTATAATACAGCGTAAGTAGTCGAGGGGACCAAAAACTAATCTTATCTAATAAGTAGAAGTATGTCTACTAATTAGCTCACCGATTGCCCCATCGTAAGAAAGTTCGAATGGCCGTGTTCCCCCAACAAGGATTTTGAATTTCTGGCGCCGAATCAAAATTCAAAGTACCTACCCGAAAACCACGGAAGAGAAAGAGGCCCCCTTCTTCTTCGAAACGGAAACACATGATAGGTATGCCGGCGACTTCAGTATCCATCTTACATTCCTTCTCTGTTTGTTTGGATACTGATAACGGAGATAACGCTTTGACAGCTGACATTGTTTATCCTTTATCATTTACATCACTTTCACTACAAATTCGTTCAAGTATGTTGGAAAAGTGTTCATTCCGTGTAAAGTGATCTTTTGGTATCCTAGCTTTCTCTTTGTTATGCTTTGATTTCATAATCTACCACAATGGGATCAGTTTGGAGCACAGTGGTGGAATATTGTCCGGAAACTCTTGCAATGAAAGTGTCTGAAAGCTACAACAGAAAACGCAAAAAAGACTTGGCGGATGATGAAGAACTCAAGCTCAACTCTTTTTTGACGTCACCCAAAAGGTAAGTTACGTTTGCATCAGTGATGGAATAATCATCTCAAGACACTTTTACACACGTTGGCCCTATCCAATGCCTATTTGAAACAGATGCCCACCTATCGCTTGTGAAAGTTAACAACCTGAGCACGATCAGGGCAGTTGCGTCAGGGCTTATTGCGTCCCCAAGCATTCTAGTACTATATAAAGATCTTTCACCCTGGCTCTTCAAATCCGTTTCAGCCGTCTAAACAACAAATTCAATTTATCTGACAACCTTCCTGCTGATATATTGTATTTTTTTCATCAATATTTAAGTTACCTTCTGATCAATAAATTCAGAGATCACCAACTCTGTTATTGAATGTTTTCATCAATCGTGTCGGTTACCTAACGATCAGTGGCGTAGGATTATAAAGAAAAAGATGGGTTATACTAGGTGAAGGATGCTTTTGTCAAACCTCTCATTTAAAATCATTACTTGCCTAGCTTACATAGGTAATTTGGATTCCACGAACCCCTTTGACGTTTAAAACATGTCTTTATTGTTTTTAGGAGAAAGTTGGCGTGCACAGCGATGTATATATACCAAGCACTGTATGTTGAAGGGAAAGACAGCGACATAACAGTAAATGTTCTGGAAAAGGATTGGAAACTCCATAAAGTATACCTTGGTCAGGTAAAATCTCATGCTTCAAATTACTTGGGAGACTTTCCATCTTTCACTTAGCTTACCTAGTTCGACCAAAGTGGAGCAATAGCCTACAAAAATAGGTCAGTTTCTAGCTATTTTGCTCTGAAATCGGATTTATCATCTACAAACTCATGAAAGCCATTTTAAACTCCGAAATCAGAGTAGTCTAGAGGGAGGGAATTGAGACTCAAGTTGAAAGGAACTCAAAAATAACTAATAATTGAGGAGTGTTTTATCAAAAGGGAACATGTCCATTTTCAAAAAAAAAACAGCAAGGAGGAGGAGAAAAAAACGAATTGCACTGGCAGTTCCATATTTTTTGAGGGTTTGTGGGAGTAGTATTGTACAAACAAGCATACAGCATATTGACCCAAAATAATAACGGCTTACATTCAAAAATGGAGGAGTAATCCGGAATTTTAATTTTGGATATGTGTCCTTTCGAACGAAAAATGTCATTATGTTTGTGCCCTTTTTATTAAAATTGCCTCATATCCCTTGAAAATTCGCGAATAGAGTGCGCTCTCTCCGATGAAAGTTATTCTAACCTTGTCTCCGAAACGTAAGGTATGATATTTTCCAATTAAACCAAAGGAATGCGGGCAGCTCGAGTTGAGCACCTGCACCTTTCCATTGTCAGCATACGTTTTCTACATCATTCTCACTTGGCCGTTCAATGATTGTATAAGGGCAGCTCGAGGGACCACCATGAGGTTGTTGTCCAGTCAACAACCTCGTCTTGTTCACTTCAACGCCTCCCTACCTTCCTTATACTACCATTGAACAATGATGAATTTCACCATGTCGGAATTTCCTATTTTTGACCCCAAAATCGGATTCAGCACCTCGAAAAACCTCCTACAATAAACTTTCAGCCCATACTTCCTAATTTACGAATAAACAAAACAGTGTAGAAAATGTGAACGTTTAAAAAAACCGGGAGGATGACGTCAACCTGGAATATTTCATTTACAGCCGCTTGAAGCGCTGTTATCGAGAAATCTATAGTCCCCAGATGCAACATTTCACAAACCAGTAAAGTTCAAAATCGAAAAATTGAAGAAAAAAAAAATAGAAAAGCAAGATGGGGAAAATTAGGTTTTCCCTGTTTTTGTTTGATAACTTCAGAAACAGCCCAATCAGCGAGCGTTCTCGCTTCACATTGAAGAGGTCCGTTCCTGGTTATTTTTTGAAATCATAAATTTTGATTGTCTCTCAAAAATAACAGGAGACTTATTTTCCGAAATCAACCTGATTTTTATCAATCCCACACCATTAACTATTCAGGAAAAATGCAAACAGAATTAGGTGAAATTCCTCATTCTGGGCCGGGTGATCTTCCTAACCGCCTTACCTACGTCTGATAACGGTTCTGTGCTGGTCAAGATACACCCTCACCTAAACTCAAGTGGTGTAATCGGTTCTGAGCAGGTCGATGAACTCCTCTCAAAATTTCACTTCCTCGTCTTTTCCCAGTTGAGTAATTTCTAGAAAAAGTCAGTCAGTTCAAATTTGAGTAAATTCACAAGTCAGTCGGAAATAGAGCACCCGACGTACCTAAATATTGTGAATTGAGACAATGTGGTCTGAACTCAGTTCACCATTGTTGTGAATAGGACAGATGAACCAAGTGATGTGAATGGAATACTGAACTTTGGGGTTAACGCTGTTGTGATTTTACTTAGTGAAATTTGAATAACAAATTTAGAACTGAACTAGATTTATTAAATTAGTAAAATGCCAATTATGAAAACTTATGATTAACTATGGGAATTTATTTTGTTCCACAAAAATGTTGTTTTTCAAAGACGGTTGATTATATCTATTTTTAAAATTTTGCCCATTTTCTACCGCATTTGCAGAGCCAGTATTTTCACAGTATGTTCTCCGGTTCTTGGAGCGAAACCAATAAATCGTACATCAATATCAAAGCAGAAGACCCCAACATAACCGTGGACGGTGAGTACCTGTGCACTTAAATTTAATTAATTAATTTTTTAGGGTTTATTCCGCATTTCTTATTTACAAATCGAATGCTAACATTCTTTCCACGACAGAAATATTCCCAAAATAACATATTGGAGATTTTTCCTAGATAATATTTATGGTTTTGTTAATTTTTAACAGTTTTTCCCAAAACATTATTTATAAAAATTCATTTTTGAAGAAACGAGATGGGTAGTCACGATTAAGGTTTACAATTACAGCTGATTACAATTCCTTCAAATTCCTCTTTCATAGCGAAAATTTAACTGTTTGGAACAAATTGCCTTTTTTTGAATTGCAAAATCTCCGTAATTATCCAACCAAAGGTGCTGAAGTTAGTTTCAAACTGTAGCAAATTTAATCTATTTGAAAAAGTTACTGGGCATAAATTATCAAAATCATTGTAGCTTATAAGATTCACGTAGCTGTAGTTTGTTAAAAAAAAAAAAAAAAAACCCAGCAAATTATTACACAAAGGTTTATTATTTTTCTATATTATATAGAAAAATGAGCTATAATAGCTCACACGTCGGCAAAGAACACAGCTTTGCCATTGCCACTACCTACCAACCATGTTTTGCCTTCACAATCAAGTATATTTGGAAGAAATAAATGACTCACTCAATTCACAGAAATAAGGAGTTGGGGTGTCTTCATTGGAAAATTCGATTACTGGTTGAACGACAGCTGAAATTTGAATGGAAATTAGGCATCTTTTGCTTTATCTTTACACTATAAGCTGTAAATTTTATTATAAAATGTTGTTGGCGTCCATGACCACTTGATGATTGCATGCGCCTAATAATGTTTAAAAAAATCGTTTGCGATTCACGATCGTGTTTCTGTTTTATCATAAGTCCAACCCTTAACCCTTAGCTTGGCAAGAGTAGATCTACTGGGCATTTTTTCGGGTTTTTTGTGTTTTTCCCTTTGTTAAAACCCAAATAAAGATAATATGACGAAAATAAAAAATTGGCACCAAGCTAAGGGGGGTCAGTGAACGAAATAAAATGACAAAAACCCAGAATATTTTAATTAAATTTTATTTCATTAAACTCATTTTAAACATGAATTATCTATATTAATAGTTCAGTCTGGTTTTCTATTATCATAATTGATTTTTTGAAACCTTATATGAAAAAGTTAGCGTAAAGTTGATGAAAAAATGTTCTATTAGTAACTACAAGTATCACAGGTAGTTGGAATATACCACAATTCAACAAATTATTATTGTTTTAAAACATTTCAAATATTCATCACTCTTTTTGTTCATCTTCATCATCCTCTTCGCATGAATCAGTTGTGAGAGGAGGGACAAGGGATAGAATGAGTTCTCCTCTCGATCGGTAGCGACCCTGGAGTCATGAAATAGAACATACAAATATTAGAAAAACATTGAAATATCCAATAGTCTCAAAACTTCATAAATTAGGTCCAAAACGTACAATAACAATCTAGTCAACCCAATCACCATGACCTCCTGTCCTTGGCAAGGTGACGTTTACGGCACCCCTCTAAAACATTCATATTCCAGCCAAATAAAATATATTTTCTGATGATTTTGAGCATTCTCACAAACTTTAGGATGTAATTAAACGGGTTGCAAATCATGGAGTCAATAGAAACTCATATAAATCAATAATAAACAAACGAACTAATGTGATTGTCACCGAGAGGCAAGATGATGTTTTCTCGTGTGGCGGGAGATGTTTTCTGTTGATCTATCAACAGCAACTATCATAGCCTGTTGACTGATGAGCCAGTGATGCCAGGGCACTCACAGGGAGTCCCCCAACGTAGAGGAACAGATAAAAACCGGCGGGAATTGTTCAGAGAATGAGGAAAAAAAGTGTTGGTACCGTAAACGGCACCTTTCCAAGCTAAGGGTTAAGTTCTCACGGGGGGGGGGGGGGGGGTAAACGGTTGGTCCTGCAGAGGGTGGTCTCTAAAAATTGAATACTATTTCAAATTGAACAAAATAAAACCTTTATATCAAAAGTTTTTTAGCTAGGGAATTTTCAAAAATTCAGCCTTATTTTTCAACCCTTTGAAGCGACTGAAATTGACCAAAAGCTTCGGGGCACAACTAGACCCCAATGGGGTGCGCCTTGATTTTTTTGAGATTTTTAATCGAAAGTAGACTACATCCTGAGAATTTTGGCACCAACCGCGACCTTCCAGCGTGAGTAGATCTGTTTCTATGATTTTTCAAAGTTTCGACCGTTTATGACGTCACGCGCCCCTCTCGCCTGGGCGGGACCCCCAGCCCACTGTGACCAAAATTCTCAGAATAAGGTCTACCTTAGATTAAAAATAACAATAAACAGTTTTTCCTACTCAGACGCACACCCTATTAGAACCCATATACCAAATTTCATCAAAATCGGTTCATGGGAACATAGAAAAGCCCCACATACGGGTTACGGGCGGCAACATTTTTTTTCGATTTTCGGATCTTGAAACGTAAATCAAAACATTTGGGGGGGGGGGGTTATTTTCTAGGTCGATTCCAACTATTATTGAAAATAATAAACCAAAACTGAAAAAGTGCAAACTTTCCACGGTTTTTAGAGCGCGATGTCCGATGAACAGGGTTTTCAGGGTTGCGAATTTGGAAATCAACTCCCCCTAGGGGTCTTAACTGCGCAAAAGTTTATATAGATTGATTGGGTATAGTATTGTATTGGTCTAAATTTAGTTGTAACCCATCTTATTTTTCAGCTCTGGATACGGTGTTCGGCTCTTTTTATTTGGACGAGATCACAGTTGAACCTCGAGTAGTAATAGGTGTTTTGGCTGCCTCGACTATGTTTCAGTTAGAAGGGCTGATAGAGCAATGTTGTGAGATTATGCTCGAAACTATTTCGCCTTTGGTGAGTTTTGATCTGATCCTTGATTTAATCTAATATTTTTAGTTATGTCCGACAGTATGTTGCCATTTGTGTGTCCCAGAATGTTTCTGCCAAGTAGTAGTTCCATTCCGAATCTTTATCAAACAAAACGTGGTCTGTAATGTGAACAGCCCGTTTCAATGGTGGGACCCTGCGGAAATTTGATATTGCTGCTACATTGTCAGGCTGGATTCCCCTCAGCTTTGTTCATTGTTGTCGTCTTAGTTTACCTTCCTGTCCCTGCGACCTACAGTGAAGCCAAAGAACAAAACCTGTCAAAACTACCTATAAAACCGCTGTATTTTCACCTACTGAAAAAAATCCCAAACCCCAATAAATGTGACGTTTAAAAATTTTAAAAATCGAAATTATAAGTCGTTAACTTTATATTTTTTGATAGCTGGTTACAAAACAAAATGTATATTTAAACAATTCCAATGCTTCCGTTCGATTTTAATTAATGTTGAAGCTCAGCTTCTTCCAAGAAAATTTCCAAAATTTTAAGACGCCTCAAGTCGTCTTGTGTACTAAACGAGGTAAAAAAAAAAATATTAAAAATTGAAGCGTTTTGATTACAAAAGACCTGAGTCCCGCTTTTGGCTTTTTTCGTTTCGGTGTTTTTTGCTTCCGAGTCTACCAAGGTAACGGAAGCTTTGTTTTCACTTTTCAAGGTTAAAAAAAATGTTCTCCAAAATCAAAATTTCCTCGCGTTTATTACGTTTCAGACCTTCCTGAACAATTTTGGTTCCGTGTCTGTCTGTCTATCTGTCATGAAATCCTTGCTACAGCCATAACAACTATAGTCCTCATCAGATTTCGATGAAATTTTCCGGGATTGTGTGTGTAGATGGTCCCCAATGAAAATCATCACCCCTGGACTGATAGTAGACATGCGGGTTGGCGTGTATATGGTCCCCTATGAAAAACATCGTCCCCAGACTGATAGTAGCCACTGAGCATGCGCAAAAGTATATTTCCTTGTTACAGCCATAACTTATGCATTTTCCAACAATATTCAGATATTGTGCCGGTTGACGTGTTGAGTCCTCTATGAGGGTAGTTAGTGCAAGGTACTTAGAGACTTTTTTTTATTAACTACTTTTGATTAGAGATTGATATTTTGAGATTAACTACTATGTATCGGATAATCTATACAATCGGGTAGTGGATACGAGGAAGCTGTGTGCCACACCCACTTGGCAGACTTTGTTTTACTCCCGAACCTACATGGCAGATTTTCAGGTCATCTCAGCATTGAATATTAATTAATAATATTATATATTTTTTGGATTGAACCACTTGGACAGTTGCTCCTATGACTGGATTTACTTCAAATCTAGCAGTTGGTCAGTTACTATATCGACGTTTTCATCAAGACTATCCATCCTTGGGAATAATCACAGTTTCCTGCCCTAGGCATTAATACTAAGTACCTATGATTATTTTATTACCTATTTGAAAGTGCTCGACATTCTTATGTTTGTTATGAATTTCAGACTGCCGTCAAATACTACCAAGCAGCTGGTCAGTACGGGGCTCAAAATGTCAAGGAAAAAATCATTTCTTGGTTCACCGTTAACCTGACTGATTACTTTGCTAAGAATGCTGTGAGGCTTCAGGATATTGAGTAAGCAAAATAATCAATCGTTATCACAGAAATGTTTATCCAATAGTCAACGAAGAAAATAACGGGTTTGCTCCCTCACAATAGCCTCGAAGATCAACACATTTACAGGGTGTCTCACGAGTTGTCCCCCTCCCTATATAAGGTAAATGGGGGTATAGTGGACACTGTTCCAATAGTGGACACTTGCTTGCATAAATGTGAAAAATAAGAGTAATAGGCGCCAAACTACTTTGAAATCCATAGAATTTGTAGGTTGTGCCATCTATGAAGCTACTGTAGAACTACCAATACTCTAGAGCGTCATGGGAAAGAATAATAACCATTTGAAAGTGGCGTAGTTGAGGTCTGTCGCTAGCACGTAGTGTTTGCTGCTGAACCTCGTTAGGAGACAGGTATGTTGCAACAGTATTTTTGGAATTTATAATTGCTCGAGCGACTTCTGGTTTTTTTGTGACGTTCAAGTAGATAGTATAGATTAGTTTCCATGAAGGATTTCTTGCAAATTATCCTGAGTGAGCATTTAGGCCCTATGTCCACTTAACAAACACTAAACAACCAATGTTCATTAAGTGGACACTGGGTGTCCACTTTTGAAACATGAATGATTTTTTATTCTGAGTTTTTTTGTGTGTTCAGACTGTTCTCAATATACTGCTGTATATGCTACGTTAATTTGAGATCATTCTGTTCATGGGGACCAATAGTGGACAGGGGGTGTCTTCTTTTGAATCACAAATGTCCACTATTGAAACAGCAAGTCTAATTGTGATCATAAAGGTCAAAAATGGGACCCCATTGGCTACAACTGCAACACGCTGCAAATTATTACACAAAGGTTTATTATTTTTCTATATATAGATCACTCGTCTGCAAAGAACACGGTAAAGGCCATTGTTACCACCAACCAACTTGTAGAAAAATATCGATCGTATTTCGGTCAGCCAACATTTGAACGAGGAATAGGCCTCTTTGGCGATTCACGCTCGTGTATCTGATTTATCGTAAGCCTGCATACTAAATTTCATCAAAATCGGTCAATGCTAAGTGGGAAAAGTGCCCCGTACGGAGGACGGCCAAATTTTTATTCGATTTTTGGATTCTACGTACCTTGAAATGTAAACCAACAGCCTGTTCCAGTTGTAAACAACAAATTTATTACTAAAGTAAAGTATTTCGTGGGTTTTTGTGATCGAAAAATGATTTCCTCATCAATTTGATGAAAACAGTCATGTGAAATCTGTACTTTTTTCCTATCTACCTACTGTAAATATGATAATAATCTATTACTTTTTATAATTGAACAATTTTTTTCAATATCCTGGCCTACAGACCCCATTTAAAGCATAAATCCCTCGAAAAAGGCAGTACACGAGTGATGGCCACTATACATGCAGAAAGTGTCCACTATAGAAACGAAAGGAAATTTTGGTGTCCACTTTGCCCACATAGTAGGCTTTTTGTAATTATTATTTTATAAATATTTAAAGTAAATTATTTAGAGATTTTGGGTGTGGAATCAAAAGAAGAAGAGTCGGAGAATGTAAAAAATGAAGGTTTATCGTTCTCAAACAAAATACATCGTATCTATTGAGAATTCAATGCAAAAATTTCCTTATAGTGTCCACTATTGGTGCTTTTACCTTAATCGTTCTTTTTGGAGATAGAAAAAAGTTTTATCTTCATGGTTTTTTGCGAGGATCTCAAATATGTGTTGCGCACCGCGCAACCATGCGCAATCGACACCAACTTTGTTATTTCAAATGGGAACCCCCGTGGGCGTGTAGACGGTCCCCTACGAAAATCATCACCCCCGGACTGATTCTAGCCGCTGTGCATGTGTGAACGTGAATTCCTTGTAACAGCCATAACTTCCACATTTTCTATCAGATTTCGATGACATTTTCAGGGATTATGCGGATTAGGTTGTAAATGGTCCCCAATGAAAATCAAGGCCTTAAAATTCACAGTAGCCTCTGCGCATGCGCAAACGTGAATTCCTTTTAACAGCCTCAACTTCTACATTTTCCATCCGATTTCGACGAAATTGCTCACGATTGTTCAGATTACCGTAGGGACGGCACGATACTCCAAAGTATCGATACTCCTTTCATTACGATATTTCTCAGGAAGTATCGATACCCAATATATTTTCGATACCGATATTATTAGATATCGATACTTCAAAGTATCGATACTACCGATATTTAAAATTTCGGAAACCAAGATGATTTCGCAAACCAAGTAAAAACACGGTTACTTAAGAATTATAAATATTAAAATAATAAATATAATAATAAAGGTCAATAATTTAAAAAGTAATAAAAGTCAGTGGTAATTTAAAATGTTATAGTCAATAATTTAAAATTTAATAAAAATGAATGATCATTACATTTTATTTTTATTCCAATTCTTATTTGCAAGAAATCTCTGTTCAATGAAATGTTTTTTCCTTCCACTACAAATGGAAAGGACAAAATAATTAAGTATGTTAGAAAACAAAAGTTAGAAGAAGTTAGATGAACGGCTACACTTGAATTTGAAAAAAAGTCAATCAAAAAAATTGTTGTGAATCGAAAAGTAGAACAATGATTACAAGGAACTCTGACTGCTCAAGAAACCCAGCGAACTGAAAAACGCAAAAAAACCTATGCAAAGCTATTGAGTATTATTCTGTGGCAGACAAAATATGGTATTTTTTCTGAGTACTTTAATCTGGTATTTTTTTACCAGTCTGCTTTGGGAAAATAGACGATAATATCGTCAAGAAACTATCGATACTCCGATATATCGGTGGTATCGTGCCGTCCCTAGATTAGCGTGTAGATGGTGCCCTATGAGGGTAGTGGAAGGTACTTAGAGATTGATGTTTTGAGATTAACTACTATGCATCGGATCATCTATACAATCGGGTTCTGAATACGAGGAAGCTATGTGCCACACCTACTTGGCAGACGTTTTTCTTAAATTTAATTACTGGATCAATGTTTTAGGAACCTTATTCAAGTATCTAAGCAACTGTTGGGTGCCCAAATAAAAATTCCGTCATTGCCAATTTGTCTGTTCCCAGCATTGACTTGATGCTGACGATTTTAAGGAGGCCAGATCTCTGCGTGATGCAAACTGAAATGACTTTGTATTATCTACTGAGGAAGTGGATGTACTTGAGAATATTTCAACCCAAAGATGAGTCTATCGAGTCCAAAGACTTTAAAAAACTGTGTGAAGTTGGAGGTAGGTCTAGACATTTTCCAGAACATATTAGTCCTATGGAATGGAACAGTAGAATGAAATCGAAGTTAAGGAATATCATGTACATAAGGTGTGTTCTCGTTCCTTCTGTTTAAAAAAATCATGAGTCCGTCTTTAATGAAAATCTTCAAATTGTTTGTCAAGGTGATGATACTTGTTTCCTGCTGAGTAGCAAAGGCCGATGCTACATCGACGTCTTCAGGGAGTTAAGGATACACCATTTAATTCTTCATGCTCAAGACAATGCTGCTATCATCGAGGACAGATTACTTCCTGAAATATGGCTGTCTGATGCGTACAAAAATCACTGGATTAGTCTTCTGAACGTTGCCTCAACTTCTGACAAAGGGTTAGTAGATTTTATTGAAGTTGAATTTGCTCGCACAGTTAAGCTTGGTTCACATAGGTGCGTAATGTCCGTAATCCGTAATGCGCAAAAAGAGAAGTGGGGGTGGTCCGTAATCCGTAAAGTCCGTAATGCGTAAAAGAGCGTTCACATGGCCAAATGATTACGCGATTACGCAGAAGCGCGCAGTAGGTTCTGCGCAGAATTGTTTTCCCGTTCGCCTTTTTTCCCGCATTCAGCTGTTTTGCTGTTTCGCCCTGTTCATCGATCGAATAATTTCTTATTAATTTTAACTTCGAAAAAAATTATTTTCATCGTCTTCTTGGTGATTTGCCTACTTGTAGGCCCGGTGAATGGTATACCCAGTGTTGGGCAAAAATTAGCTATAGTTAACAGCTAAAAGCTACGGCTAAATTAGCTACGATTTAGCTGAAGCTAACAGCTAAATATTTAGCTATTAGCTGTCGAGGAACAGCTAAAATTTCTAGCTAAATTAGCTATTAGTCGAAAACTTATAGCTAACAGATTTACTGCGGTGATTTAGCTGTTCCTCGACAGCTAATGGCTAAATTTATCTTTTAGATATTAAAAATAAGCTATAAGCTAATTTAGCTATTAGTTGAAAAATTAACTAGCTAATAAATTAGTTAGCTAATATCCAACTCTGGGTATGCCCATTTCGGAAAACGAGGTAAGTACCTTTGATGTAAAAAATAATGTTATTGAATTGTTGTGAAGAATTGCAATGTTCAAAACGACCAAATTCTCTCAAAAATGTATTTTAACCCAGGTTTTCAGAAGTTGAATAAATTGAAAAATAAGTTTTCGGAAGTTGAATCAATCATATTTCCACATAATACGCAGACTCTTTTCATGCGGTTATTGGAGAATGATTTGATTTCTGAGGATTTATTGACATAATTTGATCGGACGAGATCAATGAGGCTCTCATTAAAATCACTTAAATTCATTAAAAGCTCTTAAATTCAAATCCAGCAAAGCACAATGCAAAAACGAAAATGAAAAGCAAATAACAACACGGAATCCGGAATCGGCAATCGGCTTGTTTGGTCAATAAACCAAAAACGAGACCGAGTCAACGATGAACAGACGACGAGAGCTTTCACAAAGTTTGCCGAAATTTATCGAAGTTCATCCGTAATGCGTAAAATATCTAATTTTTCAAAACGATACACTCCGCTCCAAAAGTCTTCGTCCGCAAAGATTGCTCCCGCCCCCTCAATTGGCTCCAGCCAATAGCATCCAATTACGCACTACAGATTACGGACATTACGCCCCTATGTGAACCAAGCTTTAAGATCTAAGTTTAGCAGTGAGGCAATACTGATATTATTATTGCGTATTGTGCACAATATTGCACAGTTATGGTTCGTTCCAAATGGAGCCACTACGTGGAACCTAATCCAAGGGTTTCATTCAGGAACGGTTACTCCTCTTCCAAGTTACCAGTTCCAGAGGAACGCTTCACCTCCACTTAATGGATCCAATTCCTTCCATAATTGATTCTCCACATAAAGTACAGTTGCGCCCAACTAATCAGGTGGGGATGTTGGTCTTGACCACCACTCCAGGGGCTCCAGAGTGGTGAGCCACTCCCTCCACATATCACTTATTAATATTTAGTTTACATTATTATACAGGGTGTAACACGAGTGGTTCAGGAACTTTCTCCCACGTGTTCTACAACCAATTTCCGACAAAAAGTGCCTCTTGACATTTTTTGATATCTCCACTCGAAACGCCTTTTTTTCACGTTGAATTTTTTTCGTGTTTTTTATCTTTGCTCAATATATCTACCACAACTCCCTCAATTCAAGAGTTAGCTCGAATCCAAAAAATCCATTGGAAAGAGCGTTAAATTTGTTAAATTTACTGCGGGGTCTTCACCGCCGCGGCTCCTCTGAAGCACCGAGTCCTCCCGTCTAACCGTCGATTTCGTTGAAAAAAAAAAAATGCTCGTTTTCCGCGCTCAAAAAGAAATTTTACCCTTAAATTCAATTGTAAAATATTTTTTGATTACAACGTTGGAAAGCTGAGATTTTGGCGCACCTTTAAGGGAAGTTTCACAATTCTGCGTCAACAATTGATATGGTTACCAGGCGACTGAAAAAATAAGCGACTTCAAGATTTTGACGAGTTTTGCTTTTCATAAGTTTGCACGTCGTTTGCACTTCTCGACTTCATTAAAAAAATGTTATTGGGGATCAAAAAGATTGCAAATTTGACGCTCTTTCCAACGGATTTTTTAGATTTGAACTAACTCTTGAATTGAGGAAGTTATGGTAAATTTATTGAGCAAAGATCAAAGACATGAAAAAAAATTTCAAAGTGAAAAAAGGCATTTTGAATGGAGATACCAGGCACTTTTTGTCGGAAATTAGTTGTAGAACACGTGGGAGAAAGGTCGTGAACCACTCGTGTTACACCCTGTATATCAAATAGGATGTTCAAATCGGTTATATTTCATTTTGGATGTTCATTTTCTTGCGGAACTGGAATGCTAGTATTACATACGAGTAGCGGTGTGAAGCTCCTGGAACGACCCATCTCCAATATTGTGGTGCACAGCTGGTTTTCAATGTAATGTCTTCATCTTTCCAGACCTGGAAGACTCAATCATGAGGTCTTTGCCGACAATGCAATCCGCTGCGGCAGGGTAATAAAGGAAGGCGATACTCGATCATGGAGGTGGAATTGGTTCAATTATGGTATTGACTTGATTTGGTCTATATCAGAAAACGGAATTTACGTTCAGAGGCACTGTTCTCTGTGTTCCATCAGCCACAGTCCACAAACACATCATATCATGTCTCAGTAAGTGTAAAGTAATCAACCATAAGTATTTTATTTTTCAAACTCTAAAGAGATAGTGCTGCACTCTGTGCCTTTCTTATTTTGATCACAGTGCTGAGATTCCTAGTTCCTCAATAATTATAGTGCACTGGCAAACAATTTGAAAAGCCCACGCACCTTCAATGCCAAGTTCAACAATGAGGGGTGCGCCTGATTTTTTTTTTAATAATTTTTAATCGAACGTAGACCTCATTCTGAGAATGTTGACACCAGCCGTTCTCTTTTTGGATGAGTAGATCTTTTACTGATTTTTCAGTTTCGAATGTTTATGACGTCACGCGCCCCTCTCGCCTGGGTGGGACCCCCCAGCCTACTGTGACGTCATAACATTCGAAACTTTGAAAAATCATAGAAAAAGGTCTTCTCACGCTAGAAGGTCGCGGTTGGTGTCAAAATTCTCAGAATGAGGTCTAGTTTAGATTAAAAATAACAATAAACAGCTTTTCCGACCCATGCACACACCCCATTCCCAATCCGTTTGACGTAGTGTAATTTGTTGGGTAATTTGTTGTACATAGTTAATATTATTTTCCAGTGCCAAATCTCAAGAATGACCCATTTTAATTTGTGTCAGAGGCCCACTGCTGAGATACTTTTGCCATGCAATATGTAATCAGAACCTTCAACACCGATTCCTTATTTAAATCCCTATAAATCAATATAACAACGAAGAACTCATTTGAAAAGGGAGATTGTTCTGAGACGAAAATTGAAATGCCCATTTGGATGAGATATCAAATTCTACTGTTATCTCAGCAATGGGCATTTGAAAGCAGCAAGATGTTTTTTTCTCTTCTTAACCAAGAAGAACTTGAGAAACTTACAAACAAAGGAAGGCTCAAGTACTTCCCTCTCTGACTTTGTTAAAAATTTAACTGGTTATTCTAGGACCAAAATAAGTCGACACGTATTCCGTTGTTCCGATGGATGAGCCTCAGGAGCTTGGAAAAACATTATTTTACGCCGAAAAATGGCGTTTAAGAAACATTCAGGGCTCCCTGTTACCTATCCTTTCGCAATCTAACTTTCAGGAGTCTTTCTACACAAATACGAGGGACTTGTATATGACTTTTTCTCGTAATAAGTCCCTGTAAGGCCAGAATAAAATGCCGAATATGTACGTCCTTCCAGACGATATCTGAGCTTAGGAACATTGTTTGGACGTCCCGCCTATACTAGGAGAGACCAAAGTTACTTCCCACACTGACTGCTGCTCGGTTGTCCCAAGTTCTGCCGTTAGGCTGGCGAGCCCACTGTTATGTCTTGAGGAAATTGGCATTAGCCATAAATAACCAAATATTCCTCAACTTGGAAAAGACAATAGAAAGTTATATTTTCGGAAATTACAATGGAAAAATAATGGTAGATTTAAGTGGACTGTAATGAAAAGTTATGAATAGAATTACGATTGGCATTGGCTGAATTGAATTAAACGGAAAAACAGAAAACCTATGGAGCTTCTTACAATTTGTAAGTACTACGGAAATGTTAGATAGGAATTTGATCAAAATTGGTCTGCTAAAGAAAATTGAATGAATTACTAGTAGTTATGAAATTGGACAATCTGACCCGATTGTGGCGAAGAGAGGTAGCTAGAAGGCGAAGATCAGGTAGATGGGAATCCAGAACCAATCTGATGCGTTCTTATGTTACATTTTACCCCAACAGAGTGCTCTTGCTCTTCAAGCTGTCGCTCATGTGCTGCTCCCTATTTTCGGTGTGTCTAACTATCACTTCGAATAAATTAACCAGTTATCAAGCGTGCTATTCATTCAAATTACCACTAAATACATAATAAATTATCCCATCCTCGTCGCCAATTTATTATGTATTTAGTGGTAATTTGAATGAATAGCACGCTTGATAACTGGTTAATTTATTCGAAGTGATAGTTAAGACACACCGAAAATAGGGAGCAGCACATGAGCGACAGCTTGAAGATCAGAAGCGCTCTGTTGGGGTAAAATGTAACATAAGTACACAACACAATCCAAGAGGGGATTCTTCAACTTCGATTGCTACAGAAATAATGAAAAGAATGTACCGAGATGTTCTTCCACGTGAAGTAGGAACACCAACAAACTTGAGTTATAAGTCGGTACTGCAGGATACTTACAATTATGAAGCAAATGAGTGGAGTAGATGTCGATCCGAACAGGATGTTGAATCCGTCCGGTAGAAATCCGAATTTGCACTCAAGATGCTTGAGGCGAGAGGTATCAAATGGAGGTGTCGAATGGTTTGTTATCGTTGTGGAGCGTTACAGCGACTGGAGCTCTTAGGGAAGGATAGAGGTGATGAACTAACGCGTACCTGTCGTTTCAAGCGCAGTACACTTCGTGAGAGCTCAATAAGGAGTGCCTTGAGCGGATGCGCTAACACCCACTTCAAGCTAAATTAGTTCTATTCATGCAATCATTAGGTAGTTGTATTCCGTAATAATGAACTAGTATTTTATCAATAGGAATCAGTTGATTAAGTAGAGCAAATAACGAATAATCAGAGATTCTGATGTTCAGGGTTGATCTATGTGGCTGCGGCCATTGTGAATCTTGGGGTAACCTCCCATACAACCGCTCAATACCATCTTGTGCTATGAATTCAACATTATTAAAACCGCCTACATTGCTATCGTAGTTCATCCTTAATTGTTTAATACAAAAAGTTGTGAATCCGTTTACTCCGTGTGCGCTTTTAGTTCTTTTATCCCGAGGAATCAACAAACACAAAAAAAAATTGCGAGTTTCGCCAAAACATATTAATTTATCAAAAAAATAGGACAAGTTTGAAGGTCCTGGAATAACCAGCAAAGTTTTAAACAAAATCGGAAGTACTCGGGCCTCCCCTTGTTAACCAAATAAGTGGTAAAAGCGTCAATTTGGCCCACCATCCATGAAACTGACTTCACGTGAAGAATACTATAGTAAAATTCGTCTTACTTCAATTTTAACTTCATTCTTGCTGTTCCGTTGTAGAAAAGTGTTGCCAACATCGAAAACAAGAGGAATGAATGAAACATTCCTTTTAACCCAAGATAAGGATTACCTTAAGAAAAATTTTGTGGCTCTCCTCGGTGTATACAATTATGGTTATTTTACAGAGTCGAAGTTCTGAATCTGGACGAACAGCGGCAGGTGAAGAGGCGAATCAAATCAGACGTCACGTGGTTCGCGCTCACAAAAAATCAGGAAGTCAAGTTACTGACTATGACCGACGATTTCGACTACCCCCTCTACATTTCTATCAAAGTCCTTGTCACTTCGCCTCCGACCAAATCTAAGGGATCAGATATACGATAGATCATAGTATTCTTCAGCCGATCGTTAGTTTGAGGTTCACACCTTACAAAGGGTACCGGCTAGGTCTTCGCCTCGTCTTTCTGTACCGCTTTCTGGTCAATCACTCCCCTCTTTTGGCAGTGGTGTTACCTACTCGTTATGTTTGTTCGAGTACCTACTAATTTTTCGGTTTTACTACAGGTAGGTTCTGTTATTTCCAGCCTGGCAATATTATTTTTCATGATACCAACCTATATATGAATGTTGAAAGATAGTTCCTCAGGTTTTATTAAATAATTCGGCTTTGGATACCAAGACATTCCTCATCCGATAAAATCGCTATTCGCACCATTCCAAAAAATTAAATTATTATTAACAATTTCGAAAGCTCCAATCGACAAAATAGTTTATTCCTTTCATTTTTGCGATGAAAAAAACGCGTACAGAGTGAACCAATTTGAACTACTAATATTTATAACCATAGGTCCCAGCTCCTAACTTAATGTGCCATACATCCACATTTTTTACGAGTACTTTCGTGTTCTTAATTAATAACTACTCGAGACTGTTCTTCAAGTATCGACCAGATTATTTAAATCTGGACCTCTTTGATACTTTCTTCTTATTCAAAAGTTCCCTTTCCAATATTTTCAAGTCCTATTTAATTTAATTCACTTTTGTTGACGGCCGATACATCGAATGGTATTGGTTAATACCCGCTTGATTTCTTCGAACATGGTTTAATCTGTAATCGTGTATAAGTTTGCGACAGTGCAATACCTTCCTAAAATTATTTATACAATTCCAAACATGTTGAAGTTAAAAGAAACTACTTGAAAATAATGTTAATCCTTCTCCTGGTTTTCTTCTTCCATTGGAAAATTCCTACCACCAAGAATTAAATGACTAGTGAACCCTTCCTGATTTGAGTCTTTTTAAACTAACAAAAAGAATGGAGAATTGTGAAACTAATTACTTATTCCTACGATAATAAAGGAGTGGCATCCTTTCATAAATTAGGTAAGTACCTCATTAAAACGTGATATATTACCATCTATACCAACAAAGGTACTGAAATAGAAGCAATTGAGTCGATGTGTGGAGGTAACCTGCGCTCTCAAGCAAGCAGATTGTTGTCGAGCATGTTACGTAATATACATGTTATCTCCCATGTTAGACCGGAAACTTCGAGAGACTATTCTAAAACTAATTTGAGTAAGAAATTTTTTTTTTTTTAGCAATTTTGTTTTAACCCCTTGTCGTTCCAAGTTTTTTTTCAATTTGACGATTTTTTCGTGTTTTCGACCTTCCGTCACTAAAATTCCCATAATTACTTTTAATCGCCCTAAAAAAATGTAAAAGTAAGGGCACCGTTAAAAAGGGCGTCAAATCTTTCTAGTTCCGAAAACAAAACTATTTTCGGGGTCCTGTTGAGTGAAAAATCAACTCGTAAAGTTCTTTTAAAGATTTATTATTATTTATTTATTATTTTTATTTTTATTTTTAAGATTTTTCGCTAATTAGGACAATTTTGTTTTCGGCACTAGAAACATGAGAAATTTGACACCCTTTCTATCGGTGCCCTTATTTTTATATTTTCGCGGTAAATGATAATTTTAGTGACAAGGTCAAAAACACAAAAAGATCTTAAAATTGAAAAACTTGGAAAAACAAGGTGTCAAAACAAAATTGCTATTAAACATTTTCTTACTTAAATTTTTTTTACGTACAAACTCAACAACAACTACAACAGTAACAACATAACGTAGATGTCCAAGCGGGTTTTTGGTAGTTTGATAGTTTTTTTTTTTGTTTTATTGAGGCACTTCCCTTCATCTCCCTCTCCACCCCCACCTTCCTCATTTTCCCTCATCCCTAGGGCCAGCGTCGGGTGAGTCCTGGGCGTCTCCCCATTTTATTTGATTTATTTGTTTATTTTATTTTATTTTATTTTTTTTTTGACATTTTATGTCTTTACTATGGGACATAAATGAAAAATCGTCACGCAGGGAGCGTTACGCGGAAATTTCTGATGATTTTCGCTTACATAAAATGTCTCTCGTGGTTGCGTACTTGTACGAAAGCTGTAGCCACCGTTTAAACTTAACTACCAATGTGAACAAAAACGTGATTAACAGGAGGTATAACAAAATGGTCCAGATGCTAGGTATTTCTTTTTTTATGGCGTGCCCCCCCCCCCCCCCCTGCGTCTTTCAGGGGAGTTCAGAATAAAAATAAATGAAATCGATTCTGAATCCTCTGTGAACCTCCCGTTGATCTACCCAAGAGTTATTACTTAGTGGAAGAAATGGATACAGCTTTCGTACAAGTACGCAACCACGAGAGACATTTTATGTAAGCGAAAATCATCAGAAATTTCCGCGTAACGCTCCCCTCATAACGCTCCCTGCGTGACGATTTTTCATTTATGTGCCATAGTAAAGACATAATATGTCAAAAAAGAATAGAACCCACTTCCGAAGTTTTCCGGTCGTTAACATGGGACACCCTGTACACAGGGTGTAACACTATAAGAACGTCAACCCGAAGAATTTCGATTCTACGACTTATTTCCGGTTCGAAAATGCCTCTTAGCAATTTTCTTTTCGCCGACGGGAGGGGGTGGAAGGCGGCGCAGGAGCCAGCGAGGCGTCCCCAAACCCTCAGTTCGCCTTAGCCAGAGCGCCGATTCCGTTAAAAAAATTCACGTTTTTCCTCGTTCAAACACAAATTTCTGTAGTAAATCCTACTTTAAAAATGAAAATGACTAAACCGTTGGAAAGGTGAGCTTTTGGTGCAACTTTTAGGCTTACAGGCAAGCATTTACACGCGGGAAAACAGGGACTTATGAACGGTTGAAAAAAGTTGAGATTTTCAGGATTTGACAATTTATCCTCTTCAAGTTCATTTTTCACCCGTTTCGTCTATTTAAGAAACTTTGATTCTCCATCAGGAAGATAAGAAATTTAACGCTCTTTCTAACGGTACAATTAGTTTTAATTTTGTACTGTATCTAAAGGGAGTTACGGACGTTTTAGTTACACAAGGTCAAAAAAAAACGAAAAAAATCTTAAAATTGAAAAAACTTGGAAAAACAAGAGGTTAAACGAAAATTGGTATGAGGCATTTTCGATCGGAAATTAGTTGTAGAATCGAAATTCTTCGGGTTGACGTTCTTATAGCGTTACACCCTGTATAAAAAAAATTGTGTCAAAATGAAGTTTTGGCTTACATCTATGCTCCCGATATCTGAAACTCATGCATGATTCCGATGTCAGAAACCTGTATTGGATTCCCAAGTCCGACACACAAGAATGGTTCTCATGTCTGAAACCCTTATATGATTCCAAAGTCTGAAACCCACACATGGCTCCGCATGTCCAAAACTCTTATATGATCGTGAAGTTTGAACCTCATATATTATGTCCAAGTCTGACACTCATGCATGCTCTATATGTCTGAAACACAGCTTGCCTTCCATGTCTGAAACCCATATTTTATTCCCAAGTCTGCAACCCAAACATCCTTCCCATATATGCCCAAGTCTTAAATTATATGACAGGAACTCCCCAAATCGGCTGCATTTTTAAAACCTCACTGGCGACTTTCCTATTCATGTTCTTATTCAATCGCATTGGAAAGAAAAAATAGTTCAATCACGAGTAGAACATTTTCGAGTCGACTTCCCATGGTGTAGCCCCTTCTTTTGAACTTTTTTTTATGAAGGTATTCTTGTTCATTTTCCCCAACATTAACTGCTTCTACGATGCAATTAAAAAGTACGTTTATTAATAGGTTCTCTTGATTGACTCATTATTTTTCATTGGCGTTTTGGTAATTTTGTGCCACTTAACCCCGAATGGTCGATAAATGATGTATCTTTGCACCAGTATTTTGACACAGAATGTGGTTATGCAATCACCAACCAGTAAATAACCGACATGAAATTTTGTAATGAAAAAACAGGAGCATCTAGGGAGAGAAATTGGTGGAACGGCCTGAGCGCTGCCTGGCGACGATTAAATGAACCTTCTCAAAGAGCTCAAACCATGCGTTATCTCTTATCAGTCCGCTGTTGTGATGACAACTCAGTAATATTGTTGACACATTTTATCGAGAATTTTAGGTGATTTTCCGCAGACAGCAAAACACAACCATGGAAAAGCAAAACAATGGTTCGGAAACAATGTTTGGGTGAGATTGAGTCTAACGAGTTGTAAACAAACAATGGAAGTTTGTTACGAAATTTATCAAAGTAGCTCTGTCCATAATCCGTAAACTGTAATATCCAATTTTCAAATTAGTTCGTTGACATCCGTGAAGCTCACTCCCACCTCATCATTTCGTTCTATGGAACCTGGCTTTAAGAATCGCCTACATCACGTTGGGCGACTGATAAGAGAAATAACGCATGGTTTGAGCTCTGGAAAGTTCATCTAATTGTTGCTTGGCAGCGCTCAGGCCATTCCACCAATTTCTCTCCCTAGATGCTCCTAGTCGTTTTTTCAAGGATACCTGTAAACAATTCAGTATCCAGACTCTCCACAACTTGAAGTTGACGATGCAACACATGAAGATGAATGCAAAAACACATTGTGTTTTTGTAATTTCATACGGATTAGGAAAAAAAACCACTTTGTAGGGAGGCGAGCGCCGAGTTTCTTGATTTTGGAACGTTCCTACCAAACAAGTGCCAACCTAAACGTTGTAAAACCGTAGGTTCACAAATTTCGTTCACTAAGTATTCACTTACCTTGATCTCAAAAATCAATCAAAAAACTATTTTACCCAATTATCTACGAGCCAAAACTGCATCTTCGGGACTGGATTTCGATGGTCAGCCACTACGGCTCTCATTGTGCTCAGGACGGCGTTACCCTAAGGCTCCATTTGAATGCTTTCCAACTTCACTGGAAGGTAAGGAAATTCTCCGATGAATTTCACAGGCTGTAACGCCTTACCAAATACGTAAATTGATAATAGTTCGCACTTCACAATCCAACCAGGCTCGAGATAGGTTGTTCTAACTGTTACCAGTATTTCCGCAGTATAAGAAAATAGGAAAATTTACTTTTCTAACGATCCTCGTAGATCGTAAACTAAAATAAAGATAATTAATTGCACAAAAAATTAATCAATAAACTATTATTACCAACCTATTTTAATGGTTAGAAACTTTTTTCGGTAGGTAGATTACATTTTGTTATACTTCGCCTCTTTTTTTATGCTGTTTGATTATAAAATGTTATGTAGGTAAACTTTTTTTTCGTTTTCAACGGCACTAATAAATTAATAATTTGAAGCTTGCTTATACGTTCTAACTTAGGTATTGTAAGTATTTATTTAACTACCTACCTAAATTCATATACTTTCATATTGTTAAGGATACCATAATTTACCTAGTCGTTCTTAGTTTGGCTTCCTGCATTCTAATCCTACTTTATTTCTTTGTTTCAACTGCAATATCTTGTAGTTATGCGGGTTATTTGTTTCAGAAAATTTTGATAATAAACTATACTTAAGTGTGATTTCTAAGTTAATACTGCTGGAGAAAACAAACAAAAATTTTGAATAATAACACAATTGTATATTTTACTGCGTTATTTTTGTTTCCATAATCCTTCTCAGATAATAATAAATTAACAACTATCGCCGGATTTGTGGGACTTATTTTCAGGATTTAGGGGTAAAGTTGGACAACACTCAACAGAAGAAAAAAAATAACCTCACACTAATCCGTTTTAGACCATTCTGAATCCAAATCCGCAAAAAAAAACCATAGGTGTATGTCTGTGTGTGTGTGACAAAATCTTGTGTACTCTGCCTAGACCTTAGTTTTCAACCGATTTTCCTGGTTCTTTTTGTTCGACGCGGAAATCTATCTAGTTGTGCACGTCGCCGGAATGGGGAATTTGCCTCACACTTTTTTTTTTTTCGAAAGAGGGTTCACTGATATGGAAGAAAACCATAGTGTGCTGATCGAAAAAGCATCCAAAATATTTAGAGATTTCAAGGAAGATGGAAACTTTGAAAGTAGCGGCAATCTGTTCAAGGGGGCATGGGGTTGCAACTTAACGGATTTTCTAACCAATCTGACTTCATAGGAGGAGCTGTGCCCCTCTGAGGTAGCGCTACCTCTGGAAGCGCAAATGAAACTAGCTTACGTGATTGGACACAGAAGGGGGAAGAGAAAAAACCCGGATGTGCAAGTGACCAAAAGAAGCAATTTTACTCACTCTTTTTACAATCCAATTCTACTTATAAGTTTATCAAGCGTCATTAGTCTTCATCCTCTCTTATTTAGTTTCTATATTAAGTTAGTTACGTTATGTGAATCACATTATTTGAGTGGTCATTTGACTGGATCGTTTCATTTGGTCGTGCTTAGAAAGGCGTTTAGAACTCTACCTGTTGCCGTTCTGCAGTACTATCTGGGAGTTCTACGCCAGAGCGCACAGCATGTGAATCCGGTCTTTTTCGTGTGAACGATATACCTCGATTTTGCGGTGTTTTTTTTTTTTTTACAGAGGCTTCGCTTGTTGGGGATTTTCTTCTATGATAATTTTTTTTCCTTGGGTACTCCTGGTGTTGAACGTTATTCTAGGGCCCTATTACAGAATTTGACTTGAAATTCCCGAATCTAAAATTAAGGTAAATTCCCCATTTTGAATTTTGGCGTTTAAGGCGGGTTAATGCTTTACAAACGTGCGTTTTCAGGCATAATCATAATCTTGTGTACTCTGCCCAGGCTTTAGTTTCAACCGATTTTCGTTTCTTCTTTTGTTCGGCTCAGAAATCTTCCAAACGGCACACTATTTCACCAGAGTATCAAAATTAGCAAAAGGAGGGGGCGAGTGGGTCTTTTTATTCTATTTCTTTTTTATTTGATTTTTCAATATTTCGGTTCCTTTATAGCTTACTAATTGTATCCAAGCTTTGAAATTGAGAAAAATTCTCATTATACCTCCGGATTTTCATGAATTGCCTATTCTCTGTACCACCATGGAACTAATATTGGTGCCAAGTCACCATAAACCGTTTGTTTCATGGGTTTTTTTTGTGTTTCACTTTGACTACGGATGTGAACTACTACGGACTGCCCACCAAAACTAAGTGGTGAACTCGAATTCGCATGTTGGGTATCGTAGATCATCAGTTTTCAAAAGCTCTTCCAATTCTATGCTTCCATGCTATTGAAACGATATGGTGGACAAGAGGGGGGGAGGGGGGCACAACTTCTTGCTTAAAAATACTAAATAAATTACATCGAGTGGAACAGTTTTATCGCTTACCAACTGGTTTAAATTGACCTAATGCTTATCCAATGGGACGTTCCCTGGAATGCATCCATTACTTAACAATATGTTTTTCCCTTATAGGGTTTTCCTTATTTTGAAAAAATGTTTATTTCGTACGGAAAAAGGATGATGTCAAAGCGAAAATCCTATAGGTTAAAGAAAACTCCAAATTGTTTTATATCTTGTGTATTAAGAGAACATCAAAATTACAGACATTCTGTTTTAATAGTAATCCTGAAATAACGTCGACTTTAAAGAATAAAAACACTGCTTTGGCTATTCCAATATTATGAGTTCCTTAAAATTAATGTACCTAATCCTTGCGTACATAATTATGCTACATAATGATCAAAGCCAAGTGATTATTTGGATACATGATGGCAGCAGAGGATGAATGTCCTAGAGAACGTTACTATCACTACAGCGTAGGATGAGCGTCGAACATCCTTCTAAATACATGCTACAAATTTTTCGGTTGTAATTCTTCAACCAATTATTGCCTTGTACATCCCAAAAATCTAAAATAAAATGAAATAACACTGAAAGATCCAGCGTCTGTTACTAGACTAGACAAACGTCTTGGTTTTAGGGTGGGCTAGAGCGACACTTTATGATTCGCCGACTGAACCAACACCAAAATAGCCCTGTAGCATATTTACACTCAAAATTAATGGTGGTTGTTAGGAAAACACTTGACCAAGAAGACTATCTAATGTGTTCAGTAAATCGATAAGAGTATATGTAGGTCCTTTATATTTCAAGACTTTTTTTATTATGACAAAAGAAAAAAATTCCAACCGACCTCTACTGTCCACGACAAATTAATAAGAATATCCGATACAAGATCTCACGAAAATTCAAAATAAAGTTTCACACATTGAATTTTTCGAAAAACCAACAAAATTTATTAGATATAAAACTTTTAAAATTGATAAAATTCCAATATTATGCTGATGAAGAATTGGTTTGAGGGTTATTTAGTAAGAATACATGGGTCCGAAACGGTTGGGTGGGCCGTACCTCTCTCCATACCCAAGTCTGTTCCCATAACCTGGACCCATTCGGTCACCATAACCAGGACCCACTCTGTCACCGTAACCGGGACCCACTCTGTCACCGTAACCAGGACCCATTCTATCACCGTAACCTGGATTTGGTCTGTTACCGTAACCTGGACCCGGTCTATTACCCTCTTCCCTGATATAATGGTCGTAACCCCGAGATTGGGCTGGGCCATAGTAATCGCGAATCCTTTCTTCCATGTATCCAATGCGCTCCCTGCTCCAGTATCCGCCCCCACCATTTCCTCCACCACTTCTGGGATATTCATAGTCATCATAGTCCCTGCAAAGTCGACCAGAGTTGGGCAGTTTTAATGCCTGGCTCACGTGATACTGAACAACGACTGTTAACGAAGGACCTGTTACAAACCTGAAGCATTACACCTTTATTACACCTATTATTTCTCGATAAACCAGAACTGTCCATTGAAATACCTTGTTGGTTTTCTGTAGGTATTCTAATTTCAACATTCAGGTAAAACTATACAACTTATTGTTTTTTCACAATCTTGTGCCAAAGGTGACGGCTGCTCCACGTTGGTTCACAGGTCCTAGGTTAACAGTGCGTTGTATGCATGATTGAGACTAATCATAATCACGATCAATGACCAATCCAAGAAGCAGATTAAGTCGATCATCGTGCTTATGATTGAGTTAATCAATCATTTTAAACAAAAATACAACTTCAGTTTCCAACATAGAAAATGCACAATTCAAGATTGATTCAATCTTGAATCGCAAGTAAAAAAAATCGAGAAGATCATTAAAAATAGGTACTTGTAATTGAAAAAATTAAGGGGAACTCGGAATTCTATTCAAAATGAAAAACTCGTCTTCACAAAAGAAACTTGGCTCAACATTATTTTCAGAGTGCCTATTTTTCTGTATCTTTCGGGAAAAACGAGTATCTTTCATTTTGTATAGAATTAAATCTTTCAGGGTACTTTGGAACATCAACATTGCAACTACCTTCGTAGGTATTGCGATGTTAAATGTTTTAAAGTGCCCTTCCGGTTATAATTATAAACGAACTCTAAACGTTCATAATTATCAACTTTATTATTATTGTTTTAGATTGGAAGAAGAGAATTCAAACCGTTTCTCCATTCCAAGCCGAATTTTATTTGTCAGTTAGAAACATTATTCATGGCATTCCTCTTGTAAATCTGCGTAAGGTTGTTCGACAAAAACAGAAAATTTGCGACTCTTCGAAATCCAAATTACTTCTGTAACAACCAGAAAATTTTCGAAAAATCGCAAATTTTCTGGTTGTTACCGAAGTAATTTGGTTTTTTCTTTACTCCACCAGCAACGCAGGGAGAACAAGCTCTCAAGTACGCAATCGCCAAGCAGAACTGGGTTTGTGGTGAGTACGAAAAGGAAAAAATAAGTCCTGAGCACTATTTATACCGACATAACATGAAACATGTTTTTGCATCCATTAAAACTGTTGACTGCAGACATTTATTTGGTTTTTATTTGAATTTTATTTTCGATTTTTATTTTATTTTATTTTTTTTTCTTCGGCACTCTTTTTTGACTCTCCTTCTCAAATTTCAGCTTTCTAAGATGAGTAGGAGAAAAATGGCTTTGGAGCTCACTTAGCTGATCAACGATCACCCAGGCATCTTTAGCATTCTCCATTTCTGGAGTTCAGTAGGTAAGAAAATGGCATTTGAGCTAATTCAGCTAACCAGCGATCACTCAGGTGCCTTCAGCATTCTCCAATGTCTCTCCCTCTCACCTTCTTGAGTTGAGTCGGTAACATATTGACGTTGAAGCTCACTCAGGTGCCTTCAGCATTCTCATTGACCCTCCCTCTCAGCTTCTTGAGCTGAGTCGGTAAGAGATTGACGTTGAAGCTCACTCAGGTGCCTTCAGCATTCTCATTGACCCTCCCTCTCAGCTTCTTGAGTTGAGTCGGTAAGAGATTGGCGTTCAAGCTCACTCAGGTGCCTTCAGCATTCTCATTGACCCTCACTCTCAGCTTCTTGAGTTGAGTCGGTAAGAGATTGGCGTTCAAGCTCACTCAGGTGCCTTCAGCATTCTCATTGACCCTCACTCTCAGCTTCTTGAGTTGAGTCGGTAAGAGATTGACGTTGAAGCTCACTCAGGTGCCTTCAGCATTCTCATTGACCCTCCCTTTAAGCTTCTTGAGTTGAGTCGGTAAGAGATTGACTTTGAAGCTCACTCAGGTGCCTTCAGCATTCTCATTGACGATCCCTCTCAGCTTCTTCAGTTGAGTTGGTAAGAGATTGGCGTTGAAGCTCACTCAGGTGCCTTCAGCATTCTCATTGACCCTCCCTTTCAGCTTCTTGAGTTGAGTCTGTAAGAGATTGACGTTGAAGCTCACTCAGGTGCCTTTAGCATTCTCACTGACCCTCACTCTCAGCTTCTTGAGTTGAGTCGGTAAGAGATTGACGTTGAAGCTTACTCAGGTGCCTTCAGCATTCTCCATTGACCCTCCCTCTCAGCTTCTTGAGTTGAGTCGGTAAGAGATTGACGTTGAAGTTCACTCAGGCGCCTTCAGCATTCTCCATTGATCCTCCCTCTCAGCTTCTTGAGTTGAGTAGGTAAGAGATTGACGTTGAAGCTTACTCAGGTGCCTTCAGCATTCTCCATTGACCCTCCCTCTCAGCTTCTTGAGTTGAGCCGGTAAGAGATTGACGTTGAAGCTCACTCAGGTGCCTTTAGCATTCTCATTGACCCTCACTCTCAGCTTCTTGAGTTGAGTCGGTAAGAGATTGACGTTGAAGCTTACTCAGGTGCCTTCAGCATTCTCCATTGACCCTCCCTCTCAGCTTCTTGAGTTGAGTCGGTAAGAGATTGACGTTGAAGTTCACTCAGGCGCCTTCAGCATTCTCCATTGATCCTCCCTCTCAGCTTCTTGAGTTGAGTAGGTAAGAGATTGACGTTGAAGCTTACTCAGGTGCCTTCAGCATTCTCCATTGACCCTCCCTCTCAGCTTCTTGAGTTGAGTCGGTAAGAGATTGACGTTGAAGCTCACTCAGGCGCCTTCAGCATTCTCCATTGACCCTCCCTCTCAGCTTCTTGAGTTGAGTCGGTAAGAGATTGACGTTGAAGCTCACTCAGGCGCCTTCAGCATTCTCCATTTACTCTCCCTCTCACCTTCTTGAGTTGAGTCGGTAAGAGATTGACGTTGAAGCTCACTCAGGCGCCTTCAGCTTTCTCCATTGACCCTCCCTCTCAGCTTTTTGAGTTGAGTCGGTAAGAGATTAACGTTAAAGCTCACTCAGTTGATCAGTGAACACTCAGGTGCCTTCGGCTTTCTCAATTGACCCTCCCTCTCAAATTTCAGCTTCCTGCGTTGAGTTTGTAGAAGCAGCTGCAATTTCCTAACGTATCGCTATGTTTGTTTGATTTTTGGCTGGGTTGTTATGGCAAAAACATATTCCATGTTAAAAATATATCGCCGGTAACAAAGTACTCAATCCACATACTCCTTCCCCCCACAAAAAAAAATGATAAAATCTATAAGGCACAGCGGCATTCTTCCTGTTGAGATCGAACCTGACTAAATAATCTGTAACACCAATGAAGTGTGTGTTGAGGTGCATTAATAAAAATTGGATACTTTGCAGGTAATGAAATTGCACTACAGTTTAGACAAGAAAATTCTGGAGTGGGATTTGATTATAGAAAAGTGGCCAATTTTTGAGAATGCACATCAAACTGTCACGGTATTTTGTATTACTTCCAATGGAGGGTGCATCTGAATTTTTTTTAAATTTTTAATCGAAAGTAGACTTTATCCTGAGAATGTTGACACCAGTCGTTCTCTTTTTGGATGAGTAGATCTTTTTCTATGATTTTTCAAAGTTTCGCATGTTTATGACGACACGCTCCCTTCCCGCCAGCTTACTGTGACGACACAACATTCGAAACTTTGAAAAATCATAGAAAAAGGTCTTCTCACGCTAGAAGGTCGCGGTTGTTTTTTCGGACCCATACGCACAACCCATTGAAAATCTGCTGATTAAACGACAAGCGGATTTTAAAGACACCGTTCTTCAAACAAAATACCGTAGGCCTACGTGAAATGTAGGTGCCAAAATGTTTCATTGGTTAGATCGCACGAACTTCAGCCCAACTCTGGCTTAACTTGTTGATTTTCAGTTAGGTGGACATTTCAACGAAGATAGGGAATTTACGATTATGGTTATTCCAATCTTCAAATACGTGTCTAGCACTCAACCACCAAAGGCTACAGTAGAATGTTGCGGCAGTAGAGAATTGGCAACGTCGCATTTCAGGCTTACTATTGTGATCCACATTCACTTGTTTGTTTGATTATGCTTATTTCCAAGTTTGTCCTACTTAACTCAATCCACCACAACAAAGTTTTCAGTGACTATTTACTTACCATAATGAAAGGTCGAAAAAGTATGTTGTACATGGGCGTCAAAATAGTGAGACTGAAAGTGGTAGGAGTTCTACAATCCTCTAGTTTTCATGCGTTAGTACGAAGTTCAATAATCATTTGCAGCGTTTTTGGTTAATTTCACGTATATTCTAGTTTTTGATATAAAATTTGTCAATGGGTGTAATAGATGTTTTCAGTATAACCCGTGGTATTACATTAACAAACAACTAGAATAATTCATTCAGCTACGAAATGCTCAAGTAGCAGTGGCTGAATGGGGAAAGAAATGCAGTGTACCCAAATCTTGTGCCACAGCCTACCTACAACTGAAGCTGGCTGTGACTGAACTGATCACTCATCACCCAATCTCCCGCACTACTGTCGTAGCTACGACTACTTTCAAACGCCTTTGATGAAACCTCAATAGATGAAAATTGCAAAATACTGCCGATCCAATCCCACCTTTTTGATGGTTTGTGTAGACCATTTTTCAAGGTAGCTACTTTTACGCAGCTAAAAGGTGGGTGTCAACCCACCGGCGTCGGTCAACTTGGTCCCGTTGAAATGTGGACGCTTTGGTCCCGAAGCCCAACTAGGTCCCCGTCTCCGAGAGTGAATATTCATGGCTGATAAGAGCATGTGTAATTAAACATTGACAAAAGTTGCTGTTTACATGTGTAAGGGCGTCAAAATTTCAAAAATATGTGTGTCAGTAGGATGTATGATTCGTAGCAGGTACACTTCCTCAACATCTTCTGGCTCCAATATTGGAATCAGTAAATCAAAAAGTTCTCGTCCATGCTACTTTCTACTTCCATATCTCGTACCGTGGAAATAAACTATTTCTCTCGATTTTGGGAGTACGGACGTTTTTTCTCCTTTCTGAATATCCTTCGTTATTTTGTTTGTGTTAAGAAGGAGTATGAGTAACAATACTCTAAAACCAGATTAATTGGTTTTATTGAACTTAAATTGAACAAGAGTAAAAACATTTGCGTGTATCACAGAATTAATGAGTAGGTTTCACGTTCAACAGGTTTCCTTCTGACGTTGACGCAAGGACCGTTGTTGTAGTCAGTATTATTACCACATTCTCCCCTTCTAATTTATTTGGGGAGGTAATCTTTCAAATATGCTGGAGGTTGGCTAGCTCTTGAAGATCTTCAAACTTGTACATCTCACTGGTTGCATTGAGATGGGTCTGTGGGAACATCTGATTTGGTAGTTGCAGGTGATTGGGGTAACAGTGACTTCGAACGGGTATCCTCCGACATAATCACATCAACTGAAGGAGATACTCCCGATTTAAAAGGCTGCTTGGGGTTCTGACTGCCGTTGTCTAAAGCTGAAATATGATCAGGATCATTTAGAGGGATACCCGACCCGAAGTCTTCAGTGACTATGGTTTCTGGAGGGGCTGCCAAGTGGCGAACAGATATCAGGGATTCCTTCCCATCAGCATACCTAATCCGGGCATACTCGGGATTTGCCTCAATTAGCATAGCCTGTTCCACTATTGGTTCATATTTGCTTTGTCTGGCGCCTGACCAGAACAGGACCAGGGTTCATGAGTTAATGTGGTCTGGATGTCCCATAAAATAATGTGAATGCTTGAACATAATTAAAGTTCAATAAATTTTTAAGAAGGAGTATGAGTAACAATACTCTAAAACCAGATTAATTGGTTTTATTGAACTTAAATTGAACAAGAGTAAAAACATTTGCGTGTATCACAGAATTAATGAGCAGGTTTCACGTTTAACAGGTTTCCTTCTGACGTTGACGCAAGGACCGTTGTTGTAGTCAATATTATTACCACAGTTTGAAACCTCATTCTCCGGACATTCACGCAATGCCATCCTTACGAGCTACATTTATAGCAAACAAATACCAGCAATGAAATTTTGGCTGCCCGAACTACCTAGCATAATTGCATGAAATATCTTCGTACCTTAACTTCCACTTCCACCCTACACTCCAGCTCATGATTATGAGGAGAAACCTCCATCACTTCCCTCTCGAAATTTGGAAAAAACTTGTGCATTTGAACCTCGCTCGAAATTTGCACATCCTAGGCTCCACGTCCCCGACTAACTCTTTGTGAAAAGTGTACTAAAATCCTTCATAAAACCAACATTTCGATCATGTTGCTTTCCATTTGCTTCCACGCTCATCATCTTTAGACGGGACCAAGTTGACCTCTCGCATCTTCACGTAAGCGGACCAGTGACCACTCAATTACGGCATCGTTCACTTTTTGGGACCAAGTTGGGCGACGCCCTAACCCAAAACCTACCTATCTTATAAGCTAGGCCTTGACATATTTCTCCGCGATCCTGAGACAGAGTCAAGGAACTGGCTTAAAGAGTCCTTCCCAAATTGATAAACTCAAGTAGTTAGATGCCTTAGCCTTAGATTGCTAAGGGATCAAAGACGTTACCTTTCTCCTCTGAAATATTCCCTCCGATCGTATTCATCGTACTCGTAGAAATCCCTGGGATCTCGGTCCCTGGGGCCGTAAGGCATGAATCGCCCAGGCGGTCCTGGGGGACCATTCGGTCTACGGTTCGGAGCTACTGCTCCTCCACTATTGACTTTGTTGACATGTTTAGCAGACACCATGTGCTGAAAAAAAACACACAACTCCTGATTTACACAATCAAATTAGCTTTTTTAGGAACGTATCCCAAGTAATGACCTCAAGTGGTGATTCTGGAGCTGTTCTGAGTCTCTAGATGCTTGCAGAACGGACCCACAAGATATAATAGATCCAGAATTTTGGGAATACCCGAGAAAACCACAACTTACTTGTTCCATCTGCAGATTGGAATTAGCGTGAACATCGCAAGTAGGGCAGTACAACAGATTCGCTGACATGTCCTGACCTGAAATGAGACAAATTAATTAATCAATGTACCAACCTATTTCATCGAAGAGTTTCCTAATTAATTCATTTGTCAGTATGAGTGACCCAGGATATAGTGTGGAGGTTTATCACATTAAAGAGCCCAGTTTCTCTCGCCAAGATTTTTTTAACCATTTGATTCAATTTAAAACTAGTTCTGGCAGCGGTTTAATTAGATTCTGCGTCCAATAGCACCTACATTGAAAAGGATACCCCACTTGAATGTAGGTTAACAGTAAAAATGAGTCAGTTTTGGCCGCAGGGATACTTTTTACTGATAGTTTGGGGGCACTAGCCACCACTGGCACTGTGGAGGGAGTCGTCCCACACACACAGAAATAGAGAGCTACAGCGGGCCAAGATTCCTTAAAAAACGCGAGACTCACGTCAAAACATGAGCCTCGCACATGATGTGAGGCTCATGGAACACAGCTGTTTTGGATCTCTCGCGTAACTTACGTGAGAGTCGCGTAAAGCTTGGTTCAGTTGCGTAAAGTCCGTAATGCGCAAAAAGAGAAGTGGGGGTGTTCCGTAGTGCAGTAAGTGGGCAATGCAGAAAAGAGCGTTCACATGGCTGAATGATTACGCGATTATGCAGAAGCACGCAGTACGTTTTTTTCCTAACCAAAACAATGCTTCTGGTTGTTTTGTCAATAAACGAGACCGAGTCAATAAACTTTCTCTGAACAAATGACGAGAGTTTGTTACGAAGTTAGCGAAGATTGTCGAAGTTCATCCCCAATGCGTAAAATATCCATTTTTTCGAAACAATACACTCAGCTCCAAAAGTCGACATCCGCGAAGATCAGTCCCACCCCCTCAATTGGCTCCAGCCAATAGCATCCAATTACCCACTACAGATTACGGACATTACACACCTATGTGAACCAAGCTTAAATCCCGTGAGATAACCTACTACTCAACTCCTTGTTTTCGTAGCTGAGCTAATGGCCGCCATCAATCAGCTGATCAGTCAGTTTATTTCGTTTTGAAGTGTTTCTGTGAATCATTTGCAAGTTCTCTTTGCAAGTTGATCTTTGGGGACGCGGTAATGTGAATTGATACATTTCCCTTGAGGTGAATTGATCCCTTATTCATTTCAGTATAAGGTTCCGCTTCTGAAGTCTGAATGGCAGATGTTTGATCTTGATGATATCAGTTGGACAATCGATCTCGAATTCTTTCCTGTTGAAGGCAAGTTTCCTTTACCTTTTTGACCGACTTCGTATTTATTTTACTTCGAAAAGGTGACATTAGATATAATAAGAAAAATAGATTTGTCTGAGGCCGATCATGAACTACCAATCTCATTGAATTCGTTTGTCTGTCATCTACTTCTCAAACAAGGAGGTAAACTGAAGTGCACGATTACTCACATTCATTTTGCTTATACTTATACGATTATTTGGGTAATAAACAAGCATACTTCATTGATTTTCTTAGACTTTCCTTCCTGTTTTCCTTCATTGGTTCAACAAAAACAAAAAACTGCGGATTGAGTTAACGTTACCTAAGGAGTGTAGTAAAATCTTAAGCAACGTCAATCGGAAAGTTAGCATCCACTCGATGCTCGCCCTAGCAGCTTCTCATGGGATTATGGTTCCAAATGTCGCTGTAACTCTCTATTATCTAATGGAGTGTAATAACCAGATGAACAAACATAGAACAAGATAGGAATGACGAGGAAGGGTGACATAAGTTGCTTTGGCAACCGATAGATCGCAGGTCCAAGGCAAGTGGGGTGTGCCAAACATAAATATACAGCGTGGAGTCATGCATCGACTTAAATATATGGCAAATATATGGCTATTCTGAAAAGGTTAAATAGGTAATCTAGTTGTCAATGTTTCGGGTAGTAACACCAAAACATAAAACCGAAATGTAAAACCTGACTCTTGGATACCACAAAGTGGCTTTAATACGCATAATTTAAGAAAAAGATATTTTTCAAACTTACGGTAGGGCATCTGGCGTGGAGCAGCAGAATATATTTTCTCATTAGGAGCCAAACGACTTTTATGCTTGAGTCCTGAAAAATATCAAAATATCAATAAAACTAAAACGATTCCGTTTTTAAAAAATGAATGATAGAAATCAAGACAGGACTCACCTGAGACATGAGCAGCAATCTGATTCTTAGCATTCAAAGTGACCTGGCACAAGGTACACTCGAATGTATTGGAATAGGGATCCTCATAAATGAAGGGCTCATTGGCGAGCTTCACGCTCACTTTTTTGTCCTTCATCTTTAACAAAGAAATTAAAAAACGTTTGACATTCATACAAAATAGTTACTTGGAACCCATCAACCCCATAGAAGAGTAATAACATAAATAAGAACCTACCCTTTTGGCATGTTTTGCTCCAGACATGTGGGCTTTGAAGGCTTTGTCGCCAGTACAGGTCACTTCGCAGACATCGCAGTACATTACTTCCTGCAATAATAAAATGGTGTGATGATAGGAGTAGAATAACAAAATTTCATAATGTTCTGAATAAAGCTTGGTTCACATAGGTGCGTAACGTCCGTAATCCGTAGTGCGTAATTGGATCCTATTGGCTGGGGCGAATAGCCCCTCAATTGGGGGGCGCGAGCAATCTTTGCGGACGAAGACTTTTGTCCGTTTTGTAAAATTAGATATTTTACGCATTACGGATGAACTTCGACAAATTTCGGCAAACTTCGTGAAAGCTCTCGTCATCTGTTCATCGTTCAGCTGTTCGTCGTTGAGTCGGTTCTCTGGATTCCGTTTTATTATTCCGTATTCGGATTAGTATTTTTATTCCAGATTATTTGGTTTTCATTTTCAATTATTTGGTTTTCATTTTCGAAATGAATGTGAATGAATTAAATGAGAGCCTCATTGATCTCGGGAAAAAACAATTGAGCGGGAAAAAACAATTCTGCGCAGAACCTACTGCGCGCTTCTGCGTAACGCGTAATCATATGGCCATGTGAACGCTCTTTTACGCATTACGGACTTTACGGATTGCAGAACACCCCCCCCCCCTCTCTTTTTGCGCATTACGGATTACGGACGTTACGCACCTATGTGAACCAAGCTTTAATTGAAATATTTTTTTATCTGATTATCGTTCGTTCGTTTGTACCCCATAGATGCCCACTGAACAGATGTAGATTTTTTTGTATTCCAACATTAATAAACGAATAAATGAATATTCGTGGATTAGAAAGCTAATGCAACCCCACCCTACATATTTCATTCAGGATTTTGGAGTCCGCCATAATTATGACCAATGGCCGCTACCAGTTGATAATTCTCATGCAGATTTAGAGTAGGCAACAAATATACAGGGTGTAAGCCTAACTGGTCGGCCATACGGTACCAGTCGATTTAATAACTAATTTACAACAAAAAATGTCTCTTAGCAAATTTTTTTTAAACCCTTCGTTTTTGAGTTATTTTACTTTAAACTTTTTTGTCGTGATTTTGACCTTTTGTCATTAAATCGTTCTTAACTCCATTAATTAGCTGTGAAAATTACAATTTGAGGATTCCGTTGGAAAGAGCATTAAATTTCCTATCGGATAGACGCCTTAACATTTTTTTGAGACAAGGTTTGAGACATGAAAAAGTACTCTAAAAAAAGAATTTCGCGTAATTTTGGATACCTCAAATTTTTTCAATCGCAAATTGAACTACGAGAAACTATATTTTTTCAAGATGCAAGAACAGTAAAAACTGCGCTAGAATCTCAGCTTTCCAATGGTATAATTAAAAAATATCTTTCAACCAAATTTAGGGGAGAAATTCGTGTTTTAATGCGGAAAAACGTGCATAAACGTGGCCTCGCCGTCTACTGCGGCGCCGACCCACCCACTTCCATCGTCCGACCCCTCAGACCTTCGAGGCGGAACGCTGATTTCGTTGAAAAAATGCTCGTTTTTCCGCGTTCAAACACAAAATTCTCCCCTAAATTCGGTTATAAAATATGTTTTGATTATACCATTGGAAAGCTGAGATTCTGGCGCAGTTTTTTGTGTTCTTGCATCTTGAAAAAATGTTGATTCTCGTACTTCAATTAGCGATTGAAAAAATGGAAGGTTTCCAAAATTACTTAAAATTCTCTTTTTAGAGGACGTTTTCATGTCTCAAACCTTGACTCAAAACAAGTTAAGGCATCTATCCGATAGGAAATTTAGTGCTTATTCCAACGGTATCCTCAAATCGTAATTTACACAGCTAATTAGCGGAGTTTTGACCAATTTAATGACAAAAGGTCAAAATCACGAAAAAAAAGTTTAAAGTTGAAATAACTCGAAAACGGATGGTTTAAACAAAATTGCTAAGTGACATTTTTTGTTGAAAATTAGTTATAGAATCGACTGGTACCGTATGGCAGACCAGTTAGGCTTACACCCTATATAGGAGGAACACTGGGGATGAATACCCTATTTTGATTAGTTTTTTTAATGGGGCGTTTTGACTCAATTCGGAGGAAAATAATACATTTTTCTTGAAACGAACCCTGTCTTTCTTCGAAATGAAGCCTGAACACATGTTCTCCAACAGTGCCTTCTGAATAGCATCTTCTGATCCATCTGCATTGGGGACGCCGAGGGGTGTTGCAACAAGACCATTGGTGTCAGACAAGGTCTCTGGGCTGAAATGAGAAGCACATTTGTGAGTTCATATGAATGTAAGGGGAATGTAGAAGGTACTGTGTCCAGATAGAAAGGTTGCGGATGGCTTGGTGAGGTGTTGGTGTGTAAAACTGTATTACAGTTCCAAAAACATCGTCGTTCTTTTACCTGCCACTCAAGCCACGAAAAATGAGACCCAGGGTTGTTGACTGCCGACCAATCATGAAGGGTGTGATTGATTTATTACAGACAGTTCGCGGTCTGCCAGGGGTTTGACCTAAAGGCAGTGGTTCCCAATGTTCTATACAGAGTGTCTACTATTGAGATGGACCAAACTTCAAGGATCGTTTGTACAGCTAAATTCAGTAAGAAAATGTCTCCTACCAATTTTGTTTTAACTCCTGTTTTTGTTTCTTAAATTTCCTAGTTTTTTGGATGCTTTTTCGAGTAGTTCACTATGGTTTTCTTCCATATCAGTGAACCCTCTTTCGAAAAATATGAGGCAATTCCCCATTGGTAGAGTGGAGGGGCTCTCTACCTCGCTATGACTAGAGTTGCTCAATGCCCGGATTACGAAGGTCTGAGATTATTATGGAACAGGTAGTCGTATAATATACGACTCCTACGTATATATACGTATAATATACCCTATTTCTCTACGTATATATACGTATAATATACCCTATTTCTCGAAGGGTACATACCTGCTAACATATTATGTAGAATCTACTGCCTCTATAATATAGATGTTATTGATGTTGGTCTCGCATTAGTTTATCTGATAAACTAATGCGAGACCAACATCAATATAGAGGCAACTTGCATAACGGCTGTAAACTTCCTGATGGTTTTACTTCCAAGGTCTTTACTATCCACGAGCGGTTCTAGTGCCTTTACTTCCAATGCTTCTGAAATGTGGTTCTACAACTTACGACCTAAACACTATAGGTTTTACATAACTTCTAGTGTTTTGGCTTCCAAGGTTTTTACTATCCACAAGCGGTTCTAGAGTCTTACTTCCAAGGTTCACTAGGTATAAGTACTATAAGTAGGCGCAAGTAGGTACTTATTTAAAGGGGAATACCCTCCAGCATCTAAGATGAATTAAAATTCCGACTACTAATATAAGTATTGGATTAGGTATGGACAAGGTACCTGCACGTTGTTTTGAAACAACCACGGAGCACGCCACCGCGAAGTTTCTCTACGTAGGTATTCAAACAACAAAATAAGTTGTTTGTGAATAAAATAAAAAGTAAAAACCATGATGCAGAAACGGAGCACTTTTCACAACGAAAATATACTTTATACTAAATGAAGGAGTAATAAATAATACTCACCACCCAATGATTGTCGCTACAGTGGGCAGTTCAGTGGCGGAACCTTCCATATCCATAATGTCAAGAAAATAACTCAATCGAGAACGATGTGCTGTTTCCTTTCACTGTTGTAAGTCTCGTACTCCCACGGAAAACTGATATTTTCTAATTGGAGACTGATTAATATTTCAGCGCAAAATTGATACCGAAATATCGAGTCCTCAACAAAAGAGACCGGACAGCGGACAGACAGCAGAAGCTCGCGTTACCGAATGCGCATGGACGGGTATCGATATTAGCGATGTCCCAAAAGTATCGATACTTAAAAGTATCGATATTTCTTGAAGAAAGTATCGATACATATCGATACTTTTTTTCCTGATATATATCGTAGTATCGAGACTTTTTTTTCCAGTATCGGAGGCGACAAACTTCAACAAATTAAACAAAGATGATGTACCTACCACCACCTCCAGCTCTCTATGATAACCTGCTGTCCTCCATAATCGAGGAAGGACCACCAAAATGTTAACCCAAACAAGTGCAATACGAAAACAAGTTTTAACAAATGAGTGATTTTTTATTTATTTTTCTATATTTTTTTTTCTATTGTTTTTTTTTCATTCTATAATAATTATTATCCTCGTGATGGAGAGATGTCACACTGATAGAGAGAAACAAACGAAAATTTCATCCATTTTTGTGAAAGTATCAAAAAGTATCGATACTTCAAAATATCGATACTTTTTGAAAGTATCGTATCGATACTTTTGTTACTTTCTAGATGTATCGATACGGTATTATATCGATACTTTTGAAGTATTGGACTTCCCTAATCGATATATCGAAAATATCGATATCTCCACAAAATATTTTCAGGTTTGCTCGTCTTTCCGAACGGCTTTTGATTTTTAAAAACGGCCCCTTTAAAAAAAACACTGAAGGAAAACACTTTCCTCGATATATCGATATTGTATACATTTTGGAGTGTGCTAAAAACTAAAAACCTCCGACTTTGAAATTTGGATAAGAAACAAAAAAAAAGCGAAAACCACAATTTAATAAGATAAGACAATAAAAATATTCCTAGGTGTCTTTTTCTGTAATTTTCTGGCTGTAGTTCTTCTTTCTGTAACTTTTCCGGTTTTTGTGCCTGAGACCGAGCAAGAATCATGGATTTATCTACATCCATGACACGCAAAGGAGCTCTCCATCCTTCAACGAATTCTGGATGGATACTTCAATTTTGTTGCCATGGCGCATGGATCTAGTATCCAGGTGTCCAGTAGGTATCTCTTGTTATCAACTTTCAAGAACTTCTGAGGACAGCGATATCCCCTGTAACGAACACCGAGATTCTGCAGGACATCATCCAGTTTATTGAGAACAATCAAAAAGAGATATAGAACGCCAACGACAAACAATGAACGCCCAAGTCAAAATTTAGAAAATCGCAACATCAAAACGAAGCACCAAGTGTTACATGGTATAAACGCTGGCACTGTTAAAATAGAAATCCACCACCACCACTCTTGTTATCAACGTTATCATGACAAGATATCCGAGTGTTGTTGTGCATGTGAGATTATTATTATTACTTATGTATTTTTGACGATATAACACATACTGACAAAAAATAGACCGAGGGAAGTTCTTCAAGAAGAAAGGAACGACATCGAAAGAAACCACACGGCGAGACTGGTATCAAGAACCTCATCCCCGCGTCAAATTTCTTTCAGTTATCTTTTATCTACCTCAAGTTTTCTACTTCTTGGACGCAATGTAGAAGTAGTTATGTCAAGATACGTCAAATCTCGAATTGAATAATCTCAAGTTACACGCTGCGGAGGACCTTCCTCTGCCCCGAAGTACGGAGTACCCTTCGCACGAAGTTTCTTCTAGTGGTTTCTATAATCTCAAGATATGGGTGATGAATTGAAGAACGTAGTTGGTTCGGAAGAACCCCTCATCTTCAGGAATCACTTGAAGTGGAATATTCTTCGATGGAACGTGGAGCAGTGGAAGGAGTTATTCAAGTTTGACAACGGAGGCAAAATCGTTGTACGCGAAGGGCGCATTGTTTGTTCTCAGGTCAGTCTAACTTGAGGTTTGTGACGAGTATGCTATGGATTCCGAATACTGTTTGCAGATTGAAAGAATGCGGCTGGCCAATTTTTCAAGGGGTATACCTGCTAACATAGACGACTACCTGTTCTAAAATCTTAGGTAGCCTGGTGGGTCAGGCTAGAGAAAGGGCCAAGCATCCATATCTCAGACCTTCGTAATGTGGGCATTGAGCAACTCGAGTCATAGTGAGGTAGAGAACCCCTCCACTCTGCCAATTGTTAGGAAAGAAGTCCATCTCGATTGGGAGTTCACTTGCCCTTCAGGTTTACTCTTCATTCGCCTTTAAAATTTGAAAGAAGCACCATCCTTTACTGGGAAATAATTTTTTGTAGGAGAATGGGAAATTTGACGCCCTTTCTAACAGTGCCCTTATTTTTACATGTTTACGGTAAATTAAGGTAGTTCTGGTAATTTTAGTAACATGTTCAAGAACACAAAAAAAAAATTTGAAATTGAAAAAAAAAACTTGGAAAAACAAGGGGTTAAAACAAAGATGCTACGATACATTTTATTACTTAAATTAGATGTACGATCGATCCTTGAAGTTTGGTCGACACCCTGTATAGAATTGGGAACCACTGCCTTAAAGTACGCGAATGGTTTGTGAAAATCAATCCTTCTACTTCATCATTGGTCGGTAGGCAACAACCCTCAGTCTCATTTTCCCTGGCTTGAGTGGCAGGTAGAAAAAGGAGGATGTTTTTGGGACTGTAATACTCAAGGACACCTCACCAAACCATCCGCATTCTTTCCATCTGCAAACAGTAGGTACTTTAGTAACAGGAACGTCGACCACAAATGTGGCAATGAACAGGCTGCTTGAGAGGACTGCTTGTTTGTAATAGAGCTCAGAGTCACGAAGCAAATGAAACAATAGGGTTTTCTGCCATTCACATCTCTTGTGCATTTATTTCAGACGCCAACCTGGGAAAGGAACACTGTTGAAAAATTGATTGGTGTTGAAGAATTCTTCGATGTATTCTCATCTTCCCATAACTTGACAACAGAATCCTGGCTATATTTTGACTACAAACAAATCTCTTCTTGTTTAAATGAAGCTTCCTGCTCAAAGTTGGTTTGTGGTTGTTTCTTTCTTCATTGGATGATATGAAATATTATCTACCAAGCTGCTGGAGTTCATATTTCATTTCACAAAGAAAGTTGTGTGATTTCAGGATATCTCTTGGAGTGATGTGGGGTTTCCTGAACGTTCTGCCAAGGATTCCACAGTATGGATAGGAACTGTTGGAGCTCATACCCCTTGCCATGTGGATACTTACGGCTGTAATTTTGTTGCGCAAATTTATGGCAGGTATTTATACGATATTTCGTGTTGTAGGTGAGATATACTATCGGAAATTGTAAACATTTACGAACTGTCGCATTTTTAGAAACTCCTTGACTTTGAGGTGTAAACATCCGAAAAGGAACTACATCTTTAATCTTACATTTTTCTGAACTCCCAAACTTTTGATGAGTATTATAAGTAAGGTGATATTATAACTTCAGGTGGCACTTACCTACATATCTGAGCACCCATTTAAATTTTGAATGCTTTTAGGAAACGTTGGTTGCTGTTCGCTCCTTCTGAAACGGAACATATGAAACCAGTCAGAGTGCCTTACGAAGAGTCTAGTGTGTACAGTTCATATAACTTCTTTCGAGGATGTGCTGAGTTTCCTTGTAAGTACAATAGTTATTTTAGATCTACTTTTCAAGAAGAGTTATTCTAGATCTTATTGCAATTTTGAAAAATCAGCATTTTTTACTCACTACTCACATCAATAGGTATTTTTTGTCATGAATTTTGATTAGTCATAATTTACTGTTGTAATTTGTACTTATTCAGCTGTGAAAGATGCCATAATGGTGGATTTAGATCCTGGAGATGTCCTATTTGTACCAAAGGGTTGGTGGCATTATGTAGAAAACCTCTCATCTGCTATCAGTGTCAACACTTGGATTCCATTGGTTTGTATCTTGCTTATTATCGTTGATCGTTATTATAATAAACAAAGAAACCGTTTGTAGGAATAAGACCAATGAATATTAGTGATTTGCTTTTCACAGGAATCCGATGATGAAAGCAGGATTAAAGAAAGTCTAGTCAAGTATTTCGTTCATTCAGCGTTGAAAGACATGGAAAAGTCCGAAGTTGAATTATTGTTAAATCCAAACGAAGTAAGTACCTGCACACCACCATGACTGTACCAAGAGATTATCAAAGTTGATCCAGTTTTTATATATTATGGAATAGTACGAGTATGTTGTTGATGGTTGGTCAGCAATGTCATTGAAAGTTTCTGCTGCCAAAATTTGACGGGCCCTCTTAGGAGACTAGCGCGAGCAACGTAGATGCTACCCAGTTGAAAGATGAGGCCTGGGTAACTTTGAACTGGTGGGGGGAAGGGAGGTACTCGTGCCAGGGGGCCTCTTGAAACGGTGGACTGTCAGGGGAACCCTTTTATTGTCACCCACTGTTGACAGGGGGCAACTTCACAGAGCCCCGTGGACCCCAAGCTTTGTGAAGAGGTTCCACGGGCTCAGGTTGTGGCCTACAAAAACTCTCTATTCTCTTCTGTTTTGAACCTAATCAGGACAGCATGAAGGTTCATTTTACAACTCTACTCCGAAAGCAAGTAGGGTTACTATAGACAAGTCTCTCTACTCTTGGCTCATGCTCTACTTTTGGCCAAGTTCAACTTTGACGGTCAATGGGGTATTTTGGTGGGGCGGAAATTCAGGTTTTTGACCTAAAATTTTAATTTAGCACCATTTAAAACTTCTAAACTCCAACTTTTTGCCCATTGATACTATAACATGTGGTAGGAAAATTAAATAAAGAGATCACACGTTTAAGAAAAAGGCGGCCTCCATAAATGCACACACTACACTACGGGCATGTGTGTGTAGTATTTTGTAGTATCCAAGGCCACGAGACGTTCGAGACCACATGGGATCTATGGTGGAATGTCTCGGACTTATACATCACAACAACTTACTACGCCACATCATTAAAATCATCAACTTTCATTTGCTTCCCTAATTTATTCTAAACATTTTCTCAACAAACAGACCCTATGGGGTATTTCGTTGGGTCGGAAATTCAGGTTTTTGACCTCAAATTTGGATTCAGCACCCTTGAAAACCTATATACTCCAACTTTAAGCCCAATGATACTATAACATGTGGTAGAAAAATTAATTAAAGGGATCAAACGTGTGAAAAAAAGGCGGGCCGCCATGAATGCACACACACTACGCCGCGCGCATGTGTGAGTAGTATTTTGTAGTATCCAAGAGGTCCTCCAAGGGTTTCATCGCTTCTCTGTACATGGATACTTTTTTCAAAGACAGTTGGCTAGCTACGTCACACCGTTCAAATCTTCAACTTTTCTTAGCTTCTCTGATTTTTTAAAAACATTTTCTCGACGAACAGACCCGATTACTGTCATTCTTGAGCCATACTCTTTTGGAAAAAAAAATGAAAAAAATTTACTGAAATACCCCATTGTGACGTAAATGCTTCAATGAAAAATTTCAGTGAATTCTGTTTGAATTTTTCTTGAATAGTTGGTATGGGATTGATAAAAATTGGGGGTTTGTCAACTTTTTGTTTGGTTTTTCAGGATGACCTTTGCACAATACCTGAACAGCGGATACTTCAGGAACTGAAGTGGTGCGTAGAGCAGTTCAAACCTACATTACGTTGTCCAACTGATAGGGATGGTGTCAAATTATATCAGAGTCGTAGAATAGTCAAGACTCCTATAAAAGAAATACAATTGAAGCAAAATGCCCCACACAAATGTGATATAGAATTGAGTTCCTCCGTTGCGAATCTCAGCTCAGAACGGTTAAATATCATCAAATCCTTCTGTCATCCCGACGTTATTGATATCGTTGCAAAGAAATATTTGCAGTTAAATTGAGTGGTGTTTACGCTAAACTTGCTCTGTGTTGTATAGGCACATTAATGATTTCATGGCAAGGAAAGTGTGGTCTGGTGGTCCTCTGCAGTCACTATTGAAATGCAAGGAATCAGTAGCTTCTAAGGGGGTTTTATGACCCTATTCTGACTGTGTTATTCAAATCAATTTAGTAAAATTGGTAAAATTGAACTGACTTATGATTAAAGGGCGTTTTGCTCTTATTGTATGAAAAATCACGGCGCAAAAAACACTGAAAGAGTAAAAGTTTTTTTCCTGGTCCCTGAAATCCGTACTTTGAAAAGTAAACCATACAATGTTGAAGAGGGGAGGAGGGTAATTTTTTTCTACCTCGATTCCAATGAGGAATTTCACCATGTCGGAATTTCCTATTTTTGACCCCAAAATCGGATTCAGCACCTCTAAAAACCCCCTAAGGCGAACTTTCAGCCCGAACTTCCTAATTTACGAATAAACAAAACAGTGTAGAAAATACGAATGTTTAAAAAAAGCGGGAAAATGACGTCATGCTGGAATAGTTCATTTATGGCCGCTTGAAGCGCTGAGATCGACAAATCCATAGTCCCCAGATGCAAAATTTCATGAAACAGTAAAGTTCGAAATCGAAAAACTGAACAAAAAAATAGAAAAAGCGAGATGGGGAAAATTAGGTTTCCTCTGTTTGTTCCTTTGTTTGTTTGATAAATTTTCTCTTGGAAAACACAATTTCGTCGTCCCAATGGGCAACACTGGGAGGAGACGGCGATCCGAACCGCCCAATCAGCGAGCATTCCCGCTGCACGTCTGTTTTCCCGGTTAGTTTTGAATTTGAAAATTTTGACTGTCTCCCAAAAATAACAGGAGACTTATTTTCCGAAATCAGCCCGATTTTCATCTATCCCACACCATTAACTATTCAGGAAAAATGCAAACAGAAATCGGTGAAATTCCTCATTGTTCATTATTGAAAATAATAAACCAAAAACATCGTTTTAGGGGATGTCCTATTGGATAATGATTAGTTCAATTTCAAACAGTAAGTGTTAAAACCCTTCATTAATGGGGAATTTGCCTCACATTTTATTATTATTATTATTATTTTTCGAAAGAGGGTTCACTAGTATGGAAGAAAACCATAGTGGTGGTAATTTAAGGAAGATGGAAATTTTAAATGTAGCGGCAATCTGTAAATGGGGGCAGCCATGTTGCGATGTATCAGGCCTTCTAACCAATCTGACTTCATAGAGGCATCTGTGTCCCTTACAACAGTAGTGCTACCTCTGGAAGCATAAATGAAACCAACTTACACGGTCAATACAGGAGTGCATGACTGGGGACGCTTACGCAAAAGTGACCTTAAGAAGCAATTTTACAAAACGATTCTACCTATTAGTCTATCAAGCTTTATTTGTCTTCATTTTCTCTTATTTAGTTCCTATATTAGTTAGTTTCGTTATTTGAATCACATTATTTTGAGTGGATTGTTTCGAGTGGTCACAAAGGCGCCTACAACTCTTCCTGTTGTTCTTTGATACTATTTGCTGAGATTTCTTTTACGCTTCGCCAAAGCACAGCAGTGTGTGTATTTGGCCAGTTTTCGCCACGGTTTGCGGTAGGAACCATGGGGTGTGATGTGCTCAGCCTCCCTTGGGTATTCCTTGTGCTAAACTAGGGCCGTATTATAGGATTTGACTTGAAATTCTAGAATCTAAAATTGAGGCAAATTTTATCACCTTTCTACTGCGCAAACTGTTTCACTCAGTGTAATTTTGTTAGTATTTTGAGTTGGAAATGTGGACTCCCCTGGATGATATGAATATGATTTCCGTCATGAAAATTCAAGCCCCCCCCCCCCTTGCACCAACAGTGCCACTGTGGCACCACAGCAGTAAAGCTTGGTTCACATGGGTGCGTAATGTCCGTAATCCATAGTGCGTAATTGGATGCTATTGGCTGGATGGCTGTTAGAGCAATCTTTGGGGATGAAGACTTTTGGAGCGGAGTGTATCGTTTTGAAAAATTAGATATTTTACGCATTACGGATGAACTTCGATAAATTTCGGCAAACTTCGTGAAAGCTCTCGTCGTCTGTTCATCGTTCAGCTGTTCGTCGTTGACTCGGTCTCGTTTTTGGTTTATTGACCAAACAATACGATTGCCGATTCCGGATTCCATGTTGTTATTTGGTTTTCATTTTCGTTTTTGCATTGTGCTTTGCTGGATATGAATTTAAGTGATTTTAATGAGAGCCTCATTGATCTCGTCCGATCAAATTATGTCAATAAATCCTCATGAATCAAATCATTCTCCAATAACCGCATGAAAGAAGTCTGTGTATTATGTGGAAATATGATTGATTCAACTTCCGAAAACCTGGGTTAAAAGACATCTTTGAGAGAATTTGGTCGTTTTGAACATTGCTATTCTTCACAACAATTCAATAACATTATTTTTTTACATCAAAGGTACTTACCTCGTTTTCCGAAATGGGTATACCCAGAGTTGGGCATTAGCTAACTAATTTATTAGCTAGTTAATTTTTCAACTAATAGCTAAATTAGCTTATAGCTTTTTTTAAATAGCTAAAAGATAAATTTAGCTATTAGCTGTCGAGGAACTGCTAAATCTGTCAGCTATAAGTTTTCGACTAATAGCTGATTTAGCTAGAAATTTTAGCTGTTTCTCGACAGCTAATAGCTAAATATTTAGCTGCTAGCTTCAGCTAAATCGAGGCTAATTCAGCTGTAGCTTTTAGCTGTTAGCTATAGCTAATTTTTGCCCAACACTGGGTATACCATTCACCAGGCCTACAAGTAGGCAAATCACCAAGAAGACGACGAAAATAATTTTTTTCGAAGTTAATAATTAATAAGAAATTATTCGATTGATGAACAGGGCGAAACAGCTGAACGCGGGAAAAAAGGCGAGCGGGAAAACAATTCTGCGCAGAACCTACTGCACGCTTCTGCGTAATCGCGTAATCATTTGGCCATGTGAACGCTCTTTTACGCATTACGGACTCTATGGATAACGGACCACCCCCACTTCTCTTTTTGCGCATTACGGATTACGGACATTACGCACCTATGTGAACCCAGCTTAATACGTCATAACGTAGATCACATCAGTAGGTACATTTACATTTTTCCAATTTTTACAAATTAACATTTACAGTCTCATTTTTCCCAACAAAAATGTGTCATCTAAAAAAAATTCATGGTTTTTCGACTACAACCATAAATTGGTGAGAAAATGTTCATTGGTTCTTAAGATAAAGAGAAAAAAAACGAAAGCTGCTTGCTCCCGAAAAAAACTTACTGGTAGGTAATCTCAAAGTTGCATGCAACTGAGTTGGGGGTACAACCTGCAGGCATAGCCACACACTACCCGTGGAAATAGCCGTAGCTAACGTGAGATTACGTTTCTGACTGATGGTTGCTTTCCCTCTCTTCAACTCAGGCTGGTTGGTTCCTTCTGCAACTCGATGCAAATTCAAGTTGCAAAATATTCGACCCAAAATGCGTAGGGCCCTATAGTTCCTCAAAACTACTAGCCAAAAAACCAGCTTTTTCTTTTTTATCAAGAACATTGTTGGAAGTTTGTTATAATGAACAATGGAATTCTTGCTAAATAATAACTCGAATTATTGTTATTAATACTGTATTATACACACACAAAAAAGTGATAGGCAGGTACCTACTACAGTTCTAAATTGTTTTCACTGGAAAAATTGTTCATTTTGAAAATGTCGAGTCCGTTGTAATTGCGGCATTCTCTTCAAAAATCCGCTAAAATGCTTGGCATGCAGGGTGAGGCCTTCAGAAATGGGTGGTTGTTCTCTGTGGGTGGGGCTATCGTAGTTGAGAGGGCGGCCACCTGGCGTAGCACCGTCGAGTTATCAGCTTCAGTTGGCTTGTTTCTAATCCCTCCATGTTTATCTCTCATCTGTGTCCTCGTGCCATGCGCTGTTGCGTGATTCTTATCAAATTTTTATCTCACATTTCAAACTCAGTTCAACTGAAGCAGGTTTTGCATTACGAGAATTCCAGCTCACTATGCTTAACTTCTCGTTTGTAATATAGCTCCCGGTTTGACGATTCTAAAGAACCTACCTCAGCAAAATACTAAATTTGGAAAAAAGTGTTGTTTTTGTTACGAAATTGTGATATCGGAAACCATGTCTGGGAGCGTACTTCCTCTGTTCGTGAGCGGTGTCGTGAGTCGAGGTTTCGGCCGAGGATCCAAGGAGCTGGGATGTCCGACTGCCAACTACTCTCAGGAGGTCGTCAAAAACCTTCCGTCAGATCTGGACACCGGCATATACTGCGGGTGGGCCTCTGTCGACTTCGGGCCAGTTCACAAAATGGTCATGTCCGTCGGTTGGAACCCCTTCTACAACGGTAAGGAAAAAACCATGGAAATCCACATTCTACACGAGTTTCCCGAACAGTTCTACGGCGCCCATATGAGGGTTTGCGTTCTCAAGTACATGAGGCCCGAAATGAACTTCAATTCCGTCGATGAGCTCATCGCTCAGATCCAAGATGACATTGCGAAAACCAAAACTGCTCTGGAAGATCCGGAACTTAGCAAATTTCAAAATCACCAGTATTTCTCTGAGAACTCATGACCTGTTATGCATTATAATACATTCTTGTTTTACACCACGTTTCGTAGTTAGTGTGAAAAATCGCCGATTCAGAGTTGTCGGTTTGTAGGTATTACGTAATTCTCTCGCTTATTGGCTTGATTGACTTTTAAAGAGGCATCCATCTGTCTTCTTGTACGACAGATGGTTATGGGCCAATTCGATCACTCCATTGGCATGGGGCGTAGGGAAATATTCATACACCCTGTTCAGACTGTTGTATGACTTGTTTGTACTTACTCAATACACTAGAACTACTTAATGTGTACTTAAAAACCACGCCTCAACTTACTTTCGACGTGTTCGTCGTCCGACGGTAGTATTTTTCTAAGTAGGTAGGTACGGCAATTTGTAACAATCTCATTAAAGGTTGAAGATTCATTCCAAATGAACATTGCGTACGACAAAAAGGTATTAGTATCGTGTTTTAAATGAAACATAATCCCATGATCGAACAATATCTATTAAGTACTTACATAATCAGGCCCAAAAACAATGACGAATAGTTCAGAATACAACCAAAACGACATTATATTCTGGGGAATTCCGAGTGATTAAGGGGGTCTCAGTCGGTCGCCGTTCGTTCCTCGTTCCGGGTTAGTATTTCACGAAATCGAAGGCGCAAAACTTGAAAAGTTGTACCTAAATTAGTGCACGGCTCTAGGGAATTGAAAAACTGAAATATTGCCGCTGGAATCATCAAAATCGAACTGTAATCATATTATAGTTATGTTTTTCCCGTAAAATGTAGCTAAACTTGAAATTTTCAAGGGTTTTAAAAATTCATTAGTGCATGGAGCTTGGGAATTGAAAACTGAAATATTGCCGCTGGAATCATCAAAATCGAACGACAATTGCCAGAGAAAAATGGGAAAAACCGTTTATTCAGTAGTTTTTCCATTTAGTTTTTTTCGATTTTGATGATTCTGGCAGAAATATTTCAGTTTTCACTTCCCTAGGGCCGTGCACTAATGAATTCCTAAAATACTTTAAAATTTCAAATTTAGGTACAACTTTTTAGCTTTTTGTCCCTTCGATTTGGCGAAATGCTAAAAACGAACGGCGACCGACTGAGACCCCCTTAAATGGAATCAACTTACCAGATTCATTGAAACCAAAAAATGCGAAAACTTCCAAAAACATCTAGGTACTTGTGAACTAGTATTATATTTTTTTGTTATAAATATTCCACCTCATCGGTGTAATGATGTTCTGTAATTTTATAGAATAAATTCGTTATATGTTTCTACAAAGGGTTTGTCTCAATTTATTTGAAATCCTGAATTGTGAAAATATATTCCAACATGTAGAACATAGGCACCATGTAAAAGGGGAAAACAGAAAAAGGTTGCTTAAATTTGGTAAATTCTTAACTGGTAAGTGGATTTGATCAATTAGGAGGGCTTGAAAATTGATTAGGTACTTCAAAAAAGGTTAGTCAATCAAGGTTTCAATGAAAACAACAAGTAAGAAAATCATTTACAAGAAATTGGATAAAACCATGAATAACTGGAGTGATATTCCTGTTTGCGTATGAATAGCGACCTTGGATCGTCAGATGGTAGATATAATTGGGTGGTGGCACCTACAGGTACCTTGAACTCCCAGAAATACGGAATAAATCAAAAACTGGCACAGGAACGTTTTCAAGAAAGTTAAATTTGAATCTGATTTAAAAAATACGAATTTCAGACCGATGCAACCTCATATAATTGATTAATAACACTAGTTTTGTATGAGTGCATACGGGTTTGAAACAAGTGTTGACTCAAAAATCTATAGTCTCCAAAAATTCAGAAAAATGATTATTATTACAAAAATGGCAAAGAATTCCTCTGCAGCATGTTTCAAAACAATTTTGTAAATATTTAGTTATATTCATCTACGAAAATGTTATCCCTGTTTCTAGTGAGTTGGCGTATTTTTCATGAGGTATTGACCGTATTTAATACGGTCAAACTAAATTAAAATAACGAACTGAAAACTGGTACAGGAACGTTTTCAAGAGCAATATTTTTGAACGTCAAAAACACTGTATTCCGACTCATGCAACTTCCTCATTGTTTGTATTGGATCGTCGGCTCAACGTGTTAATTCATTATAAATGAAAAGTCCATTCATGCAGCGTGAATTAATGTACGAATTTTCAAAGAAATCTTTCAGTTGAAGGTATGGTTAAGGAAAGGACAATGGTGTTGCAATTTCTTTTAGAAGTTTTATTTACACGATTCTTGGTTTTTTTGATTATCAATATACCATACCAACATACTGTATGCTAAGGGTCTGCTTCGAGATATTCGGAGTCACGTTTTACTCGTCTCCATGAACTCATAGAGTACCCACTCGGCTATTCTTGATTTTTTTTCGATCATCAGTATACCATACCAACATACTGTATGCTCTGGGTATGTTTTGAATATGTTAGGAGTCCATATTCACGTTCTACTCGTCGCCACGAACTCATAGAGTACCCACACGGCTATTCTTGGTTTTTGGTTTATTATTTTCAATAGGTAATGAGCCTTTGGAATCGACCAAAACCATTTTTTTCAACCCCCCTCAAAATTTGTTGGTTTACGTTTCAAGGTACGTAGAATCCAAAACTCGAATAAAGATTTGGCCGGCGGTGGGGAAAAACCAGGTAAGTCGTTTTTAGGTGAAAATCGACATATCTTTACCGTTGCCGTTATTTTATGCCAGCTTTCGTTTGCGAGTATCAGCATAAGTCTACCATGCTTCCTAGTGGCTGGAGTGTTAGTGATTATTCGGATAACTCTCATTTCTGTTTCGAGAACAAACCGGTAACTGAGTTTACCTACTTTTTCCCAGTGTACTAAATTGTGCTTAACCAGGCAAGTAGGTTTTCTTATGGTGGGTGAGCGGGTAAGTCTAAAAATTTGGTTGCTCGTAACCAAGTAAGTATGGAAATTAGACTGCTCGTAACCAGGAAACTCGAAAATTTTTTAAAAACCATTGAATTTACCATTACAATGTAATTTGAGGGGCAGTTCGAGCTATCATTTCGGTTTTAGGATACTTTCGTGAAAAAATTGTAGGGATAAGTATAAATTATTGCGGATTCCTGAATTAGGAATAAAATTTGAAACTTTAGAATGCTCTCCTGTAAAATTCCATTTTTTTTACTTACCTGGTCACCCCCCGCCAGCCATTTGGCTGTCCGTCCGCACTTTCCCCGCTTAGCATCGACCGATTTTGATGAATTTTGGTATGTAGGCTCCATTTGGGGCCTAGTTGTACCCCGAAGATTTTGGTTGATGTAGGTCACTTTTAAGGGTTGAAAAATAAGGTTTGAAATTTTGAAAACGCCCTAACTCAAAAAATTGCGATATAAATGTATTGTTTTTCCATCTATTTAGGATAGTTTAGAATTTTTCGAGGGCATTTTTGAACATTTCAACCCCAACCACCAACCAAATGGAAATGAAGGGTTGAAATTTTCAAAAATTCCCTAGTAGGTAGTTTTTCTAGTAGATAGTTACCTACCTAGTAGATTTTTCCCTAGTAGATTCCCTACCTATGGTTGGTAGGGAGGGATCTATACAGAAGGGTGATCTATACTGAAAATGATAAACCTTTGGGCAATGATTTGCTGCGTTTTTTTTACCTACCAACCATTGGTAGGTACTACTTACCACACCATATTGCCTTCAACACCTTCACAATCAAGTTTATTAGAAAGAACTAAACGCTTCACACTCGATTCGAAAAACAGGGAGCTTCGTATGGAAATTTGATTACTACTGGTTACTCAGAAAGCAAAACTGAATACAACTCGAAGAAACGAACAGCGATCGAGTTTTGGTTAGCTGAAAATTCAACGGAGAGACCTCTTTTGTGATTCACTCGTGATTCTCTTTTATCGAAGGAAACCCCTCAAGTACTCGTAGGGAGCGAACGGTTTGTACTGGGTGGTCTCAGAAATTGTTAGAAATTCAATACTATTTAAAATTGGTGAAAAAACGATACCTTTATTTCGAGAGTTTTTGAGCTAGGGCACTCTTGAAAATTTCAACCCTCAATTTTCACCCCTTAGAAGTGATTGACATCAGCCAAAGCTTCGCGGTACAACTATACCCCAAATGGAGCCCATATACCAAATTTGAACCAAATCGGTCCGTGTACGGCGTACAGACGGACAATTTTTAATTCGATTCGGATTCTACGTACCTTGAAATGTAAAATATCAAATTTTGAGGGGGGGTTAAAATTTGTTTCTTGCTCGATTCCAATGGCTTACTATTGAAAATCAGAAACCAAAAATACTATTCTTCAACTAAACAAGAATAGGTTCTAAATTAGTCACATCAATGAAAACACTTTAGTTTTGCACTTTTAGGTTTTGCCTAAAACTTGCATGGAACTGAGATGTTCCCTATCGTCGAGGAAGCAAATTCCATGGGATAGTACCTACCTATAAAATTTTATCCAGCCAATTCATATTATTATTTAGCATGTAATTATCCATAAAGTTTTTTTTCACGTGGAAAGTGTATACACATTTTAGTACCTAATCTAGGTATGTAATGCTGGTCTCATTCTATTCAGCAATCACGTAGGAAACAAAACCCACCACAAACTGAATTCATCCCCCCTTTTTTAAAAACCCAGAAAAGTACCTGCACAACCCAGAAAAGTTTTAATTCAAATTTTCATCATTCCAAAATTTACTTCCAATACCCACTCCCATCTAGAGTGTAAATACTTTTGAGCGCCGCACAGTACATATTTTCAGAAGTTTATAAGTCTACAAAATTGCTACGAGCATGTTTACGTATGTGATAAATAGTACAATTTTGTGTGATTCATTTTTAGCTCTGATGAAAATGCCTTAAGACTTGGTGGTAGATTATGTGAAAGAATCATCTTGTTGAATATAGATATTTACTTTGTTTGAGATCACAACGGCCAGAGATGCTTTGTCTGTGGCGCTTGATTCCCTAAACAAAGCCAACTGCCAGATCAATTGCTAACTCTCTCTTGATAAATTCCCTTCTTTATTCTTCTACAGAGATATGATATTATTCATCTTTCGTTTGATCTCTATTATTACGACTTGGTATCTCAAAACTCCTGACCCGATCTGTCCCTGACGGCCAATCGAAGCTGATAAGATTGTGAAGAGCAGCTTATTAGTTGGTCAGTAGTCGAGGAGACCATCCCGCGTTCATATTATCATAGATACAAGTGTCCCACATCGACATGTCAATTGGATTCATAGGAGGTGGGAAGATGGCCCAGGCCCTGGCATCTGGGTTTATATCGGCTGGTCAGTATTATTAATCTTAAATTTTCATCAAGTTGTACTTACTTAGATATTTTCATTTTTATTTCTGTGTCTTAAAACATTTCAAAACTAGAAAAAAATAAGACCGTTAAATAGTAGTTAGGTACTACTGTCATGTACAGTTTAAGTTAGAACTATTATCAGCTTCTGATTCAAAATAGGTGCCTATACTACCAGTACCTACTTAGATAGATAGATGCCTATTCCCAACTGCCAGCCTCGTCATGGTGCAGTAAAAGTGCCACGGAGTAACTAGAGTTGGCCATCTCGGCAGGTGTACTCCGTGGTATCACCACCCGCGTCATCCAGGGCTCATTTTATAGTGTTCATTAAGGGAAGTTTAAAGAAAAAAATTGTAATTCAAACTAAATGATACATTAAACAAAATTCAATAAAATAAGAGGGAAATTAAGCCAGTGGAAACAATTTATGTTGGTAAGCATTATCATCAATCCAGTTGTTTTGATGTTTCCTACATACCAGGAACTAATTTTGAAGTTTTTAAAAGTGCTAAAACTAGTGGTTTTCAAAAGCATAATATCGATACCTACTTTAAAGCGCAAGGACGCTGTCCAAAAACGGACTTTTGAGAAAAACGCAAAAGAACTTTTCACCAGTGCTAAATTCCTAAAATAATGGCTTATTACACTAAACTCTTTAATTTACACAAGAAATTCTCAAGCTATAATCGTCAAGAAAGTCAATAATAGTTTTGTTGAACTTGAGTTTTTTTTTATTAAAAAAAAATATAAATGCCAAGTGGGTGTGGCACATAGCTTCCTCGTATCCATAACCCTATTGTAAAGATCAATCTCTAAGTACCTTCCACTACCCTCATAGGGGACCATCTACACGCTGATCTGAACAATCCTGAGAAATTTCGTCGAAATCGGATGGAAAAAGTAGAAGTTATGGCTGTTACAAGGAATTCACATTTGCGCATGCGCGGCGGCTACTATCAGTCCGGGGGTGATGATTTTCATAGGGGACCGTCTACAAACTAATCCATATAATTCCTGAAAATTCCATCGAAATCGAATAGAAAATGTGGAAGTTATGGCTGTTACAAGGAACTCACGTTTGCGCATGCGCAGCGGCTACTATCAGTTCGGGGGTAATTATTTTCATAGGGGACCGTCTACACGCCAACCCACATAATCCCTGAAAATTTCATCGAAATTGGATGAGAATTGTACAAGTTATGGCTGTGGCAAGGATTTCATGACAGAAAGACAGACACGGAACCAAAATTGTTCAGGAAGGTTTGAAACGTAAAACGCAAGTGGAATTTAAATTTTGTAGAACTTTTTTTTTCAACCTTGAGAAGTGAAAACTGTCATCACTTCACTCCAATTCTGACACCTGCAGTCAACTTGGTTTTATTTTTTCTTTCTTCAAAACTTCCACTACCTTGGTAGACTCGGAAGCAAAATGTGGAAGATGGATGGACTTAGCGCCTTTGTGCTTTAACCTTCTGTCCGGACCGTTGTCCCTCGTTGCAATGAGGACCCCCGTCCGTGGGACACCGACTCGCTTTTTTCATGGTTGTTATTGAAATATGACAGGATTTCGTTGTAAATACCACAAACTAACATAAAACATCTTTATTGCAACGTCTTTCTTCGTGTATAACATCAAATGAATTGGTTTTCATCACAATTTATCGATATAAAAAATAAGATTACACATTATTTTTATTTTTCACTTCCTGGATTTCATCCACCTTGGTATCACATCATTTTGACTACTCAGATAAAAAATTCAGTCTCAATTCACGCTCAAAATGACGTGTTCTACGTAGAATTGGAGGAAACATTCCAATTCAAAACCTCTAGAATCATTGGGAGTCTACTACGTAGGTACCAAGAACATAAAAACTAGGAATAAAAAGTTTTATTCCTTTATTAAAGGATAAAACATAAAAAAAAGGACACTTACCTGATCTTCCGCAGGGCCTGACAGGAGGGTACTGAGGATATGAGCCCACACAGTGGAAAGGGGTAGGCTCAGGGTGGGGAAAAGCCCCTAGCACCCGTCCCAGGGACGTGGGTCCGGACAGAAGGTTAAGGTAGGTATCGATATATTATTTTGGTTTTAACGACTTGGAGGTCTAAAATCCTAGTCACTTTGCCCTCACCAAGACTACTTCTTTCTCAATTCGAAGAAGTTTTTCTGGGATTGTGTGGTTGGGCCCTGGGTGGTTCTAATAATCAATAAATACCACTTCTTTCTAATCTACAGCAGACTCCGCGTAAACGTTAATTACCTACTTAGCCCAAAAATGAAATTCCCTCGATTGTCTTTTTTGGCCAAATTTTGTGGTTCGAACCTGCCTTCTGGCTCTTTATGAATTCGACGGTCAAATGATTTTAGATCCGATTTATTTGACTAACTATCTACATTTTGCTATTTGTGAAAAAATGTAGGTGGGTGCAAACTTTAAATTTGAATTGCTCACTTAACGATAATTCGTCAAATTTTGTATTTTATCAAACGTTGTTTACTATATTGGTAATGTTGGGCATTGACGTATCATGATGGAGAATTGCGTCATTGAGAACCTCCAATGTCCGTCCGTACATCTAAGCGATCAGATCTACACGGTGGGAGATACTCGAATAGGTGTATACTGTGGTTAATATCATGCTGATAGGTTTCATTGGGGGCGGCAAAGTTGCTGCGGCCATAGCCACAGGACTCGTTTCAGCAGGTAAGTCCAGTTATTCAATCTCCAAACATTGAAGAAGAGATAATGTGACGAGTAAATAGAACCCAGTTGTCTAGACGGTATTACGATAAGAAGAATCCCAAGAAAAATAATTGTGTACCTGCCTAAAACAAATTGTGTGCAGTTTCGGAACTGAGGGACAAACTGTTATTCTTACCTAATATGTATCACAATTGGTGTACAATCTTCCTTCATGTGTACCCATCTAATTTAATCCTACTGTGACAATAATATGTCCTGGAATTTCCAGCCCCTTGTTTAAATTATAGTGATGAAGATAAGTTACACAGAAGAACTGTTTGCATGGAGCACGTAATTAAAAAACGTCTGCCAAGTGGGTGTGGCACATAGCTTCCTCGTATTCATAACCCGATTAAATAGATCAACGCACAGTAGTTAATCTCAAAACATCAATCTCTAAATGCCTTCCACTACCCTCATAGGGGACCATCTACACGCTAATCTGAACAAACCTGAGAAATTTCGTCGAAATCGGATGGAAAATGTAGAAGTTATGGATGTTACAAGGAACTGACGTTTGCGCATACACAGTAATTACCATCAGTCTGGAGACAATGATTTTCATAGGGGACCGTCTACACGCCAATCCAAACAGTCCTAGAAAATGTCATCCAATTCGGATGAAAAATGTAAGTGTTATGGCTGTTACAAGGATTTTACGTTTGCGCATGCGCAGAGGCTACTGTCAGTTTTGAGGCCTTGATTTTCATAGGGGACCATCTACAAACTAATCCATATAATTCCTGAAAATGTCATCGAAATCGGATAGGAAATGTGGAAGTTATGGCTGTTACAAGGAACTCACGTTTGCGCATGCGCAGCGGCTACTATCAGTTCGGGGGTAATTATTTTCATAGGGGACCGTCTACACGCCAACCCACATAATCCCTGAAAATTTCATCGAAATCAGGTAAGAATTGTAGAAGTTATGGCTGTGGCATGGATTTCATGACAGACACGGAACCAAAATTGTTCAGGAGGGTCTGAAACGTACAATGAGAGTGGAAATTTCGATTTTGGAGAACTTTTTTTTCAACCTTGAAAATTGAAAACAAAGCTTCCGCTACCTTAGTAGACTCGGAAGCAATATAAGGTAATTCCGGGATGCAATCGGTGAGCGAATTTTAGAAAGAACCTTCTTTAGAACATTTCAAACTGTTGACCCTTGAAATGCTTCAAAATATAGGTGCACATCTCTACAACAAAGACGAAATGTAAATAAAATTAAAACACAAATAACGAGGTATCTACTACTTTGTATTTACCTACCTATCAAAACATTCAAGGACTTTCTGAAAATTAGTTTTTCAACAATTGAACTAATCCTTTATTTGACCATTTTGGATACCTAGGACTAAGTACAGGCTTCTTAAGTTTCAACTAGGTATGATTTTTGATGATCCTAATGATTTGATCCGTGTCGATAGATTTCATAAAATATGATCAGAAGTACAAGGTCAAGGCAAAAAGTAGTCAAAGAACAAGATTGTTTATGGTTGTTTACGGTTGCCTACGGCATGATTATAGGACTCCCCTCAAAGTTTTTGGGAACCTTAGCTTTCTTTGCATTAGATAGTACCTATTTTATATTCAGAATACAGTTACCCCTTATTGTAACTACGACACTACAAATGGCGGTTTTTCAGGTGTCACCAAGGGCAGCAAAATAGTCAGCAGCTGCGCACCAGAAGACACCCTTTCAGCTGAGAGCTTCAAGGTGATAAAAAAATACCCTTGTTAGATATGTTAGATACCCATGTCCTACCAGCTCACCCAGAGTCAGTTTAGTTTATGCACAAACTTCTTCGTTTGATCAATAATTTGGAAAATGAAAAGCACGATGATTCCCCATTCTGCAATTTTGACTTATAGCTGGACTCAGCTTGCTCTCAAGTAACTATTTTATTTGGTGTAACATTAAGAATGGCTTGCAAAGGAAATAAAGAGATCAGAATAATGCTCAGGAAAGGCTATCTAGTTCTGATGCCTGTGTTGTAGTTGTTGAGCTAACAAAAATTAACTTCCCTCGAACGGGGATCGATCTCTAATCTTCCCAACTAAACTATATTTACATTCCTGAGTCGGAGCTCGTTACCATTGAACCAAGAGAGTGAATGGACAGAAATACGAAGAGGTACCGCTGATCACATCTCTTCCTTGTTGGGAAATCTTAGGTACTCCATTACCTAGCCTGGGAGCTGAGGGACCTTCGGCCGCCGTTTTACAATCCAGTGAAAATGCTCTATTTTTTACTTTTTGAACGGGGAGGGGGTCTGCTGACCTTAACATTTGTCTAAATAGGCAGTGGCTCGACTTGTGTCTTGGGGGAGTTGTTTTGATGACATAACAACAATTATTTTCCTCAGAGAATGCCAATGAACCCTGTTGTGATCAGCGACCTCTTCGCATTTCTGTCCATTCGCTTCCTTAGCTCAAGTGGTAGGAGCTCCGATTTAGAATCGGAATGATAGGTGATCGATCCCCGGTCGAGGGTAGTTAATTTTTGATGACTCAACAGTATGGCGCAGTCGGTAGGACCCGAACGGTCTCCTCAGAATTTCTCAGAGAAACAATAATTCATTAAGATTAGGTCATCAAAACAACTCCCTCCCAAGACACAAGTCGAGCCACCGCCTATTCGGACAAACGTTGAGGTCAGCAGATCCCCCGCCCCGTCAATAAGGAAAACAATAACAAAAAACTCCGAAGCCAGTCAAAAATACGCGTTCTCAATGGGTTGTAAAAACGCAGGCCCTGACTAGGTAACGGAGTACCTAAGATTTCCTAACGGGGGGGAAGATGTTGTGATCAGCGACCTCTTCGCATTTCTGTCCATTCGCTTCCTTAGCTCAAGTGGTAGGAGCTCCGATTTAGAATCGGAATGATAGGTGATCGATCCCCGGTCGAGGGAAGTTAATTTTTGATGACTCAACAACCCTTTCAGGTCCTACTGACTGCGCCACTTTTTTGTGTCATTAAAAAACTACTTCCCTCGACTGGGATCTATCTCCAGACTTTCCGACTAAACTCGTGCTGTCTACCATTGGGACAAGGAAGTGAATGTACCTACAGAAATGTGAAAAGGTAGCTGATCACAACATAGCATCCATGTAGTACGGGTGCTACATTAGCAAGTCCCTCCTTTTTTTCTGGCCCCCTCAATTTTTTTATCAACATAGATACTCATTCCAAGAAGAATTGATCTATAAACTTCTCATTAGTTGCTATATTTAAAACCTTGATAATTAATTGTTTGTAATTATGATGAAATTGTGCAGTCTCTAGGAGCTCGAGTTACCCACGACAACTGTGATGTGATCAAAAGCACTGATGTCACCATAATGGCCGTAAAACCCAACATAATTCCCATCGTTCTCAAAGATATCAAATCAACGATCACACAGAAGAATCTACTGATTTCTGTCGCCATGGGAGTTACCATCAAAAACATTGAAAAGGTAGGAAGAATTGTACTGGTTTCGAACAATATCCAATTCTACTAAAGCCAGCTGCGAGTGCTGTCATCCAGACTATTTGGGTAGACATCAATAACTCAGCAAAAATGTATTTTCTTCTCTTCTATTCGAAAAAGTAAATTATCCCAGATTGTTTTATGAAAATTTAATTAATGAAATTGTGGGGCAATCCGAGCAACAACGCCTTCATGGTAATAAGAAGAAGAGGAAACAAATTTCAGGAGCAGACGTTAACACTGGATGTGGATCGCATCTATGTCACCCAAATCATGGGGTCCCTGTGGCTGGCCGCGTCAATGTCACGCAAACACCTTTCACAAAATGTTCAAGAATATCTGCTCCTATTCCTTCATTCTCGGTTACCACTCTTTTCTATCTGGTTTTTTTTGTGATAGATGAACTGTTCCTGAGACAAACGGTTCAATCGAGAGCTGAATTGGTCGAGGTTAAAGGTCATGAGTTATCAAAAAGACACCATATCTTTGCGCTCTTCGCGAAAAAAATTTCTCTGCCACAGTGGGCCAACGCGTTTTTTTTCCGCGTTCAACGTGTTAAGCAGAAATTAGCATTCAACGTTTACAATTAAATGGCACAGTGAAGAAATTGATCATTAACTGACCCTGAGGAGCCATCATTGAAACACACATCAACATTGGAACAATGGGGTAGTTGCATGAGTCAGAGTTTCGTATTTCTGACATCAGATTCAAATTTTTGGGTTCTTGAAAATATTTCAGAACCAGTTTTCAGTTCATTATTTCATTTAGTATGGCCGTATTTCCAAAATGAAATCCTGTCACCACTTGTGTTGGGGGGACGTTACTTGGCACAAAGAATCTCTCAGTCGAGCGCATTGAGTAAAATAATGGTGATGATTACTAACAATAGAATATATTTTTCAGTCACTGCATATTTGTATTTATTTTTTAATTTCACAGTAATGGGGTACATTTTTGTTGTTTTCCTGTTGGTCTCCCTAGTGTATCGTAGTTGCATTGATGATCACAACCATGATACAGGTTTTCCTGCTAGAACCTAAAAATCACGTTTTTTGAAAGACTCTAACTTTTTAGGAAGCGTTTCTGGGAGTTTTACATACAGATATGTATTTTAATAGATTCGCTAAACAGAATTAAAAAAAGAAAAAAAGCAACTATCCCATTATACTGCAGTTTTAAATTTATCACATATAGCAGGTACTCTTATCTCTCTCTATCAAGGCAATGACAAATTTCTTCATCTTAGTATCCTTCAATTTTAGGAGTTGCCAGCAGCATCCCGAGTTATAAGGGTGATGCCCAACACTCCTGCATTGGTGAGACAGGGAGCGTCAGTCTACGCTCCGGGACTGGCAACTACACCTCAAGACTGGGACACAACGGAACAGCTGTTTAAATCCGTGGGGACAATATACAGAGTTGACGAGTACCTGTTCGATCCAGTAACGGCCCTCAGTGGATCTGGTCCAGCATACGTGAGTAAAGATTATGGAATGAGTTGCGCTTTATTTTGCTATCTCGGATAGGCTCCAATGAAGTTAATATTCCAACCAATTTTTCATCAGCCATAACGATGCAGGAGTGAAAGTATTATCCATCATAAAACATTGCAAAGTGTAAAAGTACTTCAACTCCTCTGGTCACTGTCATTGCTTCATCAAATCCTCCTTATTTTTTTATGACAGAGTTTAGAGTCTATGTTAGGTTGAGAATGCAAAAAAATCTTCAAACTGAAGGAACTACTCAAAATGTGGGGTTCCACAATAATCTCCAAGAGGGACTTTTTTGTTAAAAGTTATTTCTTCCGTGATGCATGTAGAGAAATATCTTTTTCATGTTCCTACAGATTTATGCAGTAATCGAGGCAATGGCCGACGGAGGAGTGCGAATGGGGCTACCGAGAGATTTGGCTCTTCAACTGGCTGCTCAGACTGTTGTTGGAGCTGGGACTATGGTGACCACAACAATGACTCACCCAGCAACTCTTAGGGACAACGTTACCTCTCCAGCAGGTTCGCCATTATCTACTTCCTTCAGGAGACATTTTTGTTCCCTTTCTTTACCCTTCAGGTTTGGCATACATGACGAGGTTACATAACTGTTAATGGCCTCTCCATTGCGGTCCTTGTGGACCAGACCATGTACCTTGCTCAGGGAGGACATGTCAACGAATGGATCAAAATGCTACTCTTACATTCTTCCAATTTCGAATTATTTCAGGAAATTTGATAGGTAAGCTCTTAACTTAAGAAATAATTTCCCGGTTTTAGGTTCAACGAGCGAAGGATTGTTCACATTAGAGGAATCCAGCGTCAGAGCAGCTTTCATTCGGGCAGTAGAAAAAGCGACCAGACGTTGCCAAGAAGTCAATAAAGGACTGGACAAGCATTGATGTATGACACCGGCTGTCTACCAATAATATTCCACCAAACACCTCGCCTGACTGACAGGATAGTTTTCTAACGTACATCTTAAATTGATGTATAATAGGATATCGTAGCATTCCCTTCATCCAACTGAAGTTTTGTAAATACATAACGCGATTCGCTGTAGCCTATTGAGTTCAACCGCAAGAATTATAAATATCTTCGAAGAGTAGATTTCATCTAAGAGTTCCTATTTGGCTGGTAAACATGTGTACCCACCAAATCAGAAAAGGGGAGGAATACTCATCGAGCCTTTCCCCTGACCCTTCCGAAGGTATTTATTGAAAAATGAAGCAAGTGAGTTATTTGTACATAATCTTGTGGTTCGTTAAGACTTGCATACTTGTAGAATTGATAGTAAGAACTTCCAATGTTTTGTTCTGCTATAGTTATTGTTAGTTGTTTTATCTCTCTGAGGAGTTCCTCGACGCTTCCTTGAGCAATGACTGTGAATGTTATGAAAGATTTTTTTTGTAATAAGAGGAACACTCTTAAGTAAATCTTATAAATCCTCTTAAGTAAATAATACTTCAATCTAATAGACATTGAATAAAAAATTAATGGAGAGTCATTGTGTCATAATTTGTTAGTTATGTTTTTTGTTAGCGATGGGTATCGATGTATTTTCTCTAACATCAATGATTTTCTCATCGATGTTTTAACTACGAATTTTTTTTCAAGTTCCACTTTTCTAGTCATTTAAAAATAATACTAAATAAATGACTTGAAAATAATACTAAATTATTTCTTCTCATTTCAAGGTTAATAATAATTAACTTGAACATCGATGTGTTTGAATCTTATCCCAAAAATATCAATTCGTAATCACTGTTTACATCATTATCTAAAAAGTATTTCCGTCTTGGCTGTTCTCACTTCTTGGGGTCAGCAATAAGAAAATTTACGTCTTTACTGGCAGCCAAGCAAGCATACAAGTCCTTCAAAATTCTCGCAACTCCCCTTGCACATTATTCCAAAGGAAATAATTTTATGAAATATTTGTGATTCAAGTCGTGTGTTTCATATCGTGTTTGTGTTGTTGTTTTTCTTGATTAGCTTCAAGGAGAATTGAACATTCAATTCGTGCATAAATACCAAGTAAATTAAAAAAAAAGATTCGGACCTACCAAAATTCAATACTGAGCATTCACATACCAACGGTGATGGAATCAGTCTAATAGCGTTGAAAAAGACGTAGAATTCCACCCCTTATTCGTCGAACCTGCCCGAGGCCCAACGAACCAGAAAACCTTGATTTCCATGAGCGCAACCACGTTTTTAAGCATTCAAACGTATTTTTCACCCCTAATTAGCGGAGTAAAATTTTAAAAAATTATATCATTAGAAAGCTGAGATCTTTGCGCAGTTTTTGATGTACAGGTACGTGAAAAATCGTGAGGTAGTAAAACCTTAACAATCTAAAGAAAAAGTAGGAAATTTTGACAATTTTATAAAAATGACTTTACAAGTTGATTTTTCACCCATCACACAACAAAAATTTTTGAATAACCAATAGAAAGATGTTAAATTTAACGCCCTATCCAACGGTGTAATAGATTTTGAATTGCTCGCAAGTTAAGCGAGTTATGGTCATTTGCTTAAGGTCGAAAACACGAAAAAAATCTTAAAATTAAAATAACTCGGAGATTAAGCTTCTAACGAAAAAATGCTAAGAGACACTTTCTTACTAAAATTAGTTGTAGAATCGACTCCCGAAGTTTTTCGGTCCTTAACATGGGACACCCTGTATACTCGTACATGGCAAAAGGGGGTTTCAAGAAAAAAATGTATTAGTCCCTCCAGCAATGAGTGATTGCTTCTGTAGAATTCTAAACATAACTGATGATCTAATATCACCGGTATTTCCATGAGAACAAGATGAGCGACCTTTTCCAGAGACCTGGAAAGGAAACATTGTTACCTCGTGAAATTCGCTGATCTCAGCAAAATATTTAGACTTCAATCTGGGGTAGCCTGCAGAATCCTCTTTTCACCTAACGATGAGTGAATACAATATCACGATGGTGGTGCTGCTCAATGGCTGCCTGAGGTAGTCATAGGACAGGGATAAGAGCTACAACCGTTCTTGCTTCTTTTTAGAAGCAAGCTACCATTCTTCATCACTTAGATTCAAATGTTTGTTTCTCTTAGGAAATCATTCTGCCATAGCTTATGAGTATTACAATAAAGTATCTCTTGAAAATGAACAATCTTGGGCTGCAGCTATCTCGCAAGATGAGCCTTAACAACGCCTTGCAGCATCAACCGAGCAGAATGCTTCTTCGATTCTCAGCCTTAGCTTTCATGGCCCCGACTTAGAGGATCCTCGAACAAGCGAGAGTAAAAACCATCACAGCTTGTAACTCTTTATCCAATGGTAACCACAAGCAGTGAGTGAGTTGGCTCATCTTGCAGTTGTTTGATACTTTGCTCCAGGAAGGTCTTATGTACACTTTTTTCCATCATAATTAACTATTGATAGCATCAAAGTAATAATTATTAGTTAAGAAAAGGTAACGAATTATATTTTCCATCCTTGATTCTTCATCGATACCCATCCCTAATTATAAGCTTCTTGGAGAGCCACTTCAATCAACCCCATTGGGGGGTGCGCCTTGATTTTTTTAAGATTTTTAATCGAGAGTAGACTACATCCTGAGAATTTTGGCACCAACCGCGACCTTCTAGCGTAAGTAGATCTGTTTCTATGATTTTTCAAAGTTTCGACCGTTTATGACGTCACGCGCCCCTCTCGCCTGGGCGGGAGCCCACTGTGACGTCATAAACGGTCGAAACTTTAAAAATTCATAGGAAAAGATTTACACACGCTACAAGGTCGCGGTTGGTGCCAAAATTCTCAGAATGAGGTCTACCTTAGATTAAAAATAACAGTTTTTCCTACCCAGGCGCACACCCTATGATCATTTTCGAGGATGAAGGACACGAATTGTAACATTATGTACATGAGTTGTATTAATCACAAAGCAAAAACAATTAAATCAACAAAACATCGCTTCAAGGGTGTTCTTTACACAGCATTGATCCCAACATTGATTCGGGGCATGCAACAAGTTTCGCATTGGTTCAACAAGTAGTGATTTCGGAATGTGCACATTTCACAATGCCACGCTTCAGTTCCCCATGAAATTGCTTCACCACCTGGAATTAAGTAAATAAACATCATAACGATAATTTATCGTGGCAATGTCAACTCCTCATGGAGTCAACTTAAATAACGAAGATATTTATTATTGTTAGATAGTCAGTTGTTGTTTACCATTGGAAGCAGTTATGCGAACTTCTGCCGTTGATTTGATAGGCAATTCATCGTATTCAGCATTCAACATTGCACAGTCCTTCCGAAGGACAGTAACGTCTAAAGTTAATTTTTGAATCTGAAAAGACAAAGTTGAATTAGAAATTACCGAGGTACCTACTTGCCTACCTACAGTTTAGATCAACTTACGTACTAATTATGCTGATATGCAGAGGGAAAATTCACTACAAACGGGGCTCATTGGGACATTGGAAGTTTGAAAAATCCATCGATTTCGTTGAATCGAAGTAACCATTGTAGCATCTAGGATCCCATAAACATAAAGGTACAAGAAAAACCCCTACAAATCACCCTAGGATTAGCACTTATCAGTAGTGCCACAGTTTTAAGGACGTTCTACAAGATTTGGGCGATTGATCTGAGGTGAAAACGCTGCAAATTATTACACAATGGTTTATTATTTTCCTACATAGATCACTCGTCTGCAAAGCCACCATCCAACACGAAGAAAAACATCGATCGCATTTCGGTCAGCTAAAATTTGAACGGAGATTAGGCCTCTTTTGCGATTCATGCTCGTGTTTCTGATTTATCGTAAGTCCAGCCCTTAAATTCTCGTAGGGAGTGAACGGTTTGTCCTACAGGGCTCTGCGTGGTCCCTAAAAATTATGAAAATTCAATGAGTAAAATTGCTTCTTTTGAGTCACTTTCGCGTCTGTGTTCTTCTCTTCCCCAGCGCTCCTGTGTTGACGACGTGAGCTAAATTTTCTTTTACGCTTCCAGAGGTACCACTACCAGAAGGAATGGAATCAGATTGGTTAAAAGGCCAGATAAGTCGCAACATGAATGCCCCCATAAACAGAATGCCGCAACATTTAAAATTTTCATCTTCCTTAAATTCTCTGAATTTTTTGGATGCTTTTTCAACAATGGTTTTCTTCTATATCAGTGAACAGTATTTTGAAAAAAAAAAAAAATTTAAAAAGGTGAGGCAAATTCCACATTAATAAATTCAGAACTTTTTCTCCCCAAACTGGCGGAATGACAGGTTACGGATCAGTACTGTCGGTTTCAGAAGGTGCTAAATTCAAACTTGAGGTTAGACGTCAGCAATAGAAAACGCTGCAAATTATAACACAATGGTTTATTATTTTTCTATATTGATCACTCGTCTGCAAAGCCACCAACCATCCAACATGAAGAAAAACATCGATCGCATTTCGGTCAGCTTTAATTTGAACGGAGATTAGGCCTCTTTTGCGATTCACACTCGTGTTTCTGATTTATCCTAACTCCAACCCTTAAATTCTCGTAGGGAGCGAACGGTTTGTCATACAGAGCTCCGCGTGGTCTCTAAAACTTATGAAAATTCAATACTATCTTAAATTGATGGAAAAATAATACCTTTATATCAACATTTTTTGAGTTGGGCGTTTTCAAAATTTCAAAATTTATTTTTCGACCCTTAGAAGTGACCTACATTAACCAAAATCTTCGGGGCACAACTAGACCCCAAATAAAGCCTACATATCAAATTTCATCAAAATCGGTCAATGATAGGTGGGGAAAGTGCCGCGGACGGAGAGCCAAATTTTGGTTTATTATTTTCAATAATGAACCTTTTTGAATCGACCAAGAAATTTTTTTTTTTAAAGTCCGTCCGCCGTACGCGACACTTTTGCCACTTAGCATTGACTGATTTTGATGAAATTTGGATGGAAATCAAAAAATTTCTATATAAAGGTATTGTTTTCCCTTCAATTTAAGATTCTATAGAATTTAAAAAAATGTTTGAAACCACCCGGAGCTCTGTAGGACAAACCGTTCGCTCACTACGAGAATTTAAGGTTTGGACGTACGATAAATCAGAAACACGAGTGTGAATCGCAAAAGAGGCCTAATCTCCGTTCAAATTTTAGCTGACCGAAATGCGATCGATGTTTTTCTTCATGTTGGATGGTTGGTGGCTTTGCAGACGAAATCAATATAGAAAAATAATAAACCATTGTGCAATAATTTATTCAGCGCATTTATTTATGCAGCGTTTATTCGATTTTTGGATTCTACGTACTTTGAAACGTAAACCAACAAAATTTGAGGGGGTGTTTACAAAAATATGTTTCTTGTTCGATTCCAAAGGTTTATTATTGAAAATAATAAACCAAAACTAGAAAAGTATAATTAGAATTTACCTTATCAGAAGCTCGGCACACAGCTAATGATGTTTTCAGTTTGGCTATTTGTGTTTCCAAATCTGCGTGCTTTTTGCGGTACTTATTCAATTCCACTTCAAGGTTTTTCTTATTTCTGAGCTGAAGTTTAATCCGATCTACAAGAAAGATTCAATATTATCATAAACTCTACATGGCGCCCGTGATAATGACTGAAACGTAGAACTAGAGAGCCAGACATCCTTTTGCTTCAAATCAATCCCCAACAATCACCAGGAACAAACTTGACAATGGAAATAGTTATCAACCAACCATTGATACATCAGAAGTTATTGTAATTGTCTCTCAATCATTCAAGGATAGCTCTACAGGTAGATCCCGTTACATGTTTTCAACTCACCATGAAGGTCAAGATCCGGGATTCGCTGTGGGTTTCTGATTGGACTGAAGAAATTATTGATGATAGCTATAAATATGAAGAAACCAAAACAATGAAATACTACTTATAAATAATATATAGTTGAAATACAACAACTCGGGTGGTGAGTAATGTTATTTACAACAGGTGGTCCATATTGTAGTGATTTAAATGGTCCAAAAATATAATTTTTCATTTAACACAATGCAAAGCCGAATCGACGACGGAGGGCCCTTGTTCGTTGTTTCACACCACATAGTCAAAGACCTCGTACAAAAGGAGAGTAACGAGACAAATAAGGTACACCGGGCCAATTCGGGGCAAGTGAAGCCTAGGGCGAAATTAGCGCTCCAGACGGAGGGTAGCTGAACTACCTTAGCAGGAAAACTACATCAATAACCTAAACTTCATTGCAGGTATGATGGCAGCCCTGCCAGTTCACGTGGTTAGATGTGAGAAAGGTTATTGTCATTCAGTGTTCATTTAGCTTGCTCATAGACCTTGGTTGTTTTTCACTTGTTGACCTGTGCCAGTCTCATTTCGCGAGGAAGTGCTCAACATTTTGTGGTAAGTCCTTCCATAATAGTTGCTTGAACTGATGTAGAAGTTTGGTTGCGATATTTACCTACACGTTGGGATTGATAATTTGTAACTTTCCACTTTCCCCAGTTTTCCCTACCCATGGGGTAAGTGGATTCTAAAAAACCGGGGTAAGTGGAAAGCCATAAATTATTAATCCCCACGTGTAAATATCGCAACCAAACTTCTACATCAGTTCAAGCAACTATTATGGAAGGACTTACCACAAAATGTTGAGCACTTCCTTGCGAAATGAGACTGGCACAGGCCAACAAGTGAAAAACAACCAAGGTCTATGAGCAAGCTAAATGAACATTTTGTAAGTTCTATTTTGCTCAAGCAACGTGATATTTTAAATAAAGAAAACAATTTTCTGGTCTACTTTTCTTGCGCTATTTCAAAGCCACTTGCCCCGTTCATTTTCTCATCAGTTCAGCACGGAATTGGGCCGGGTTTCCACTTACCCCGCACAGACCGGGGCAAGTGGAAACCCGACGGGAAATTTAAAAAAAAATAAAATAAAATATAAAAAAATAAATAAATAAAAAATAAATAAAAAAATTTGTGGAAGACAATCAGTCTTCCACAAATTTTTTTATTTATTTTTTATTTATTTATTTTTTTATATTTTATTTATTATATTTTATTATTAACTTCAATCAGAAGTTATTGGATTTCTAATTTGGGCCGTCGATTTAGGATAGTTTGGAGAACAAATGATGAAAATTGGAGCGAAATTTGTGGAAAATTGATGATTTGGTGAAAGTTCAAAGTGGAGCTAATGAAATCCTAGGCTCCACTTACCCCGGTGTACCTTATTACATAAATACATACGTGATTTGCTCATTGAATTGGTATGAGAATTAGGAAACAAATCAGCGAATTTAGAATATGATTTACCTGGTGTTCCAAGTTTGAAAGATGGGGTAAGTGGTGGTAGGAACTGGGACTTGGGTAGGCCTAAAGGAACATGCCGAGTGATACTGCAACTGGCTTTGAACGGCCCGGCGCTGGCATCTTCAGGACTTCTGTCCACCAACACGTTGTTGGTTTTTGGTATGTACTTCGAATACTCCGGCGATTCAAGGAGCTCTTCTGTGGCTTTCTCATCTCCTCCAGCCTGAATTAGGTATCAATATCGATCATTGCTTGAGTAAGGTATGTATGAGTATGAGTAGGTATGAGAATGAGTAGGTATGAGTAGGTATGATACAGGGGCTTCCTTACCGTGGTTATGCAGTGCGAAACGATTTGATCGGGGATGTTCGGGTACTTTTGTTTGAAGGTGAAGAACAGATGCGATTTCTGAATGTGTTTTTTACCTGGCCACTCGGCCATGTCGACATCTTTGAATCTCTGATTACTTTCTACAGTGGTGGTTTGTTTGAAGGCCAGATAAAATCTCTCTTAGGACGGCACTTTGGCCCTTTCCCCCTGAATGACCCTCAAACCTGCAAAAAACAAGAAAGATGACTGATAACTGTGGATTAAATGTATGGGGTTAGTTCCGCTAGTTATAAGAATACAATTATTATCTACGTAGGTACTGTATTGGAGAATCCGTCGTAACCAGAAAGTTGAGTAAGGGGGCGAGCACTTTCGATGTAAGGACATCATCTTCAGGCCATCGAGAGAGGTTACAACAGATTCTCCAATACGGTACATAGATAATAGAGAGTTCCTAGTAGGATCAATCCGGCGCGCCGGAACCGGATCGTCCGCCATGATTTCAATACAGCTCGCCAGATTGCCTCCTAGTGACGTATTCGACCGTAATAATACGGCACCGTATCGGATATGGCGCTGGATTGAGTGTGTGTGTAATAAGTCGTGCCATATCTAAACCCACTAGGAACTCTCTAATAATTGATAACTCTGGATGGTCGATCACTCCAAACGAATAATGATATTCACGCGGAAATAAATAACTCGAAACTAAATAGGAACCCCAAACTCTAATGGGGTACAAGTTTTCCTCTATGAGGGGAATTTGCCTCACATTTTTTCAATTTTTTTCGAAAGAGGGTTCACTGATATGGAAGAGAACCATAGTGTGCAGCTCAAAAAAGCATCCAACAAATTTAGAGAATTTGAAGAAGATGAAAATTTGATACATCGAGGGTGAAGTGGCAACATGACCTACTTGAAATAGGGCTGGACAAGACGACCGATTTGAAATGGTGCAAAACAACATGACCTAACTAGCATTTTTAGCATTTTGAGTTTTTGATATCGTTGGATTCAAAATATCCAGCAGTACCAGTTGGTAATGAGAAGTTTCTAGGTTGACCAACGTTAGCGCTGACAGAAGGTTCACATAGATGGAATAGATGGAAAGGATGGAATAATAACCTTCCTCCTGGAAGCCTCCGAAATGAAAACCTCTCTCTGATCTGTAACCTCTGCTGACAGTGTTTTGGAGGGGTGGTGATCATTCCTCGTTGAAATTCATAAATTAAAAAAACTCAAAAAAAAAAAAAAAAAAGACAGCATGAGAAAATAAACAAACAAATGAGCGCAAGTGTGGAACCGTGTAGTGGCCGATTGTCGATTGGAACAATCGATTGTTTTTTCCAACAATCGATAGTTTTGATGGTTTTTTCGAGCAAGGAATAATATTGCTCTTGGAATTTTTAATGTACCCACATGCTCATCTATTTTTACGAATGCCAGCTGAACAATGTTTCTAGAAATTATCGCAGTTGGGATTCTGCAAAAATTCTGGGAATACATTATCACAACTCCTCAACGCATCAATCGAATCAATTCAATTGATTGTTGGCTACTATCGACAGTCACCCACCACGGCGCAATTCTTCCACCAACAGACTTTCCGCCATTCCATCAAGATGGCGGCCACCATTCTACACAGGGGAAAATCAGTTAAAGGGATTGCGTTATTTCTTTCCATCCTTCCATTGTTCCATCCTTTGTGTCCCCTGTGAATCCATCTGAAATCGCCAAGAGAACCACCACATCCTATCAGATAACATGACATAATACGTCATGTTATCTGATAGGATGTGGTGACTAGACGTTATGTGTCAGACCCGTGCTAGTTCTCCCTGGCTCCATGGGGAGCGCAGGATAATTGGGATGACCGATGTTACCGATAATTGGAGCGCAAAAACCAAACAACCGCCAATTTATCGTTATTAGATAAAATTGCATTAATCTATAAATTATTATTATCTATAACCAAGACGACTAAGCGCCAGCCCTTTGTATCATTTAACACATTATACAATGGTACCTAATGATTGTTTTATTACATAACTCTTCTATAACTTCATCTTCATAGCTCATGTTTCATAGCTTGCCCATTCACTGCGAGTTCATTGATTCAGCTGTTTCAACGAAAGAGATACCTACCAAAATACATAATACGAAACAGTAAAATGAGGCCCTCGCAGTTGCTCCAGGGAATTATATACATAAATCCAAACTAATCACCAATATTCATGTGTCGTTTGTTTGGTAACTTTTTCATGGTGTGTCGTAGGGAAATGTGAAATTCAAAATTCCTTTTTTAGTGAATGTCGCTTAGTAAGTACCTATATGAGGAAATAGTTCGATTTTCTAACAAAAGGAGGGCGCAAGTACCCAAAGAAATTGATTCTACTTAGTGAGATGAATCCAACGATAGGAACGTTTGTATTGTAGGTACGATAGGTATTTTGTCACTTAGGAGGTATTTTCGCATGACGCGGTCCAATTGATGTTAAAGCGTGATTAACAAGACTATGATAGTTGAATAGGCTTGAGATCAATATAAGAAAAAATGTCTATAATTTGCCTCTGCTGCTCTCTCGGGGCTGTCTAGTCAATCACTCATTAACACCAAATTTATCGGTAACATCAGTCATTCCAATTATCCTGCGCCCCCTGTGGGGCCAGGGAGAACTAGCGCCGGTCCGATACCTAACCTCTAGTGATGTGGTGGTTCTCTTCAGATATTATCTGACTTGTTTCATCGTGGTTCGAGTGAGTTGAGGTTGGCTGTTGAGGTTGGCTTCGTTATGATTATTGGTGAATAAACAATGATATTTTCTCTTTTTCATTCAAATGTTTAATTACTATGAAGTATGAAACCTGTATTGCAGTGTCTGATAATTTTTTTCTAGTCAGGAATGCTGAATGCAGGTGAAACACAGTCTGAAAAGGTTCAATGTATATAGGCTATGTTGTCCATTGCTGTAGCGACATTTTTCTCCAGATAGGTTATGTTGGCTAAAAACAGTTTTTTGCGTCTCCTGAAAAATTAAAGAAAAAAAAAAAACGCTTCAGTCATGCTGTTTTGCACCATCTCAGATAGGTCGTGTTGTCCAGCCCAATTTTAAGACTTGAGTGCTTATTTTTAGTGTTTTTACTGGCAAAATGAATTATAATTGAGTTAAAATTTACTTTTAAGTACTTTTATTAATTTAAAGGGTCGTAGGGGAGTACAGGGAAGCCTTCCTCGCAGTTGTAATGAAGAGAGAAATTTTTGTTGGCGTACGGTAATGATGGGAGATATAGTAAAGGATTTCTACGATTTTGGCGACAGCCAGCAAATCACAGTTCTCCTGTTATTTTGACGTGGCATTTGGCGGTAAACTGATAATTTTTCTTATCGCCTGTAATTTTTTGAGTGCTCTATTGATGTGTGGGAGCTGAATTTTGTTTTTATAGGCATTCTCCTTAAGATAAAAAATACGTGTACACACACTATTGAAATATTTCGTTCCATTCTCAAATGAGGAGTAAAGGAAATTTAGTGCTGCCACCTCTTGTCTCTGTGGACATGGATATGTTCATACGGAAGAAACTTGCAAGTAACAAGTCCTTTTCGACTATTGGAGATCAGTGATCAACACAGAATGATTTGTCTATAAGCGAAAATAATTAATTTTTTTTTGGTAACACCTAGTACCCAGGTAATTTGCAATTTTTTTTCTTTTTCAAGTTAGAGCTCCCTCTGTTCTTGGATTTGTCATAAGTAAATAAGGAACGATCTAAGTACGTTGAAAATTAGTCAGTACAACTACAAGACCAAATAGTGACGTCTTCATGCTTATACATCATGTTTATCAAGCAAAGAAGATGCGAGTACATACTATACCTACCAACAGATGAACCATCAGTAAATATCGAAGTAATTCAAGTTGTGATTAATATTATTCACGTAGTACACAGGTAGGTATCTTAATTTGAATTTCTGGGAGTGGGGATTTGACGAGTTCACCCACACACTCCGTCGTCGAGTGCGATTCTATTTTCCTTCGAGGGTATGGGTGAGAACCAAACACAGCGAATGAAAAAAAAAGAGGAGGAGGAAAACCCATCTACAATATTAGAAACAACCTTGACGGTGCCATATTATTTTACGTAACTCAAGTTATGCAGGGCACCTGAATTCCGATTGCAAAATTACAATTCTACTAGAAAAATGTACAACAAACTCACTGTAAGACGATTTCCACACAATAACGAAGTGGAATGAACACTGTCAAACAATTAGACCATACCAAAATGTTCACTTTTCACGAAAACCGTCGCGCCACGGAGAAATATGTATGTTGACCAGGCAGCATTTGGGAACTGCTCTCGAATGATGTAGAAGAAAATATTTAAGAAGAGAGCGAGCACTTGTTGACAATTTAAACAACAATCCCTCGTAATTTTGATAAAATTTGAGTTTCAAGAAGATGCAGAACCACAAATTTTGACCGAATAAGAACACACGCACACCACAAACTGCTGTTTATCAATTTTTAGAACGGTTTGGTTGTTCAAAATAGTTTTGGCAACTCGATATGGTGCGAGAACAAGGTCAGTTTGTTTCCTTACTTTTTCTGCACGACAAAGAGATTGAGCGTAGAGTAACCTGATGAGAAAATTTCACGTTACCTGTAGTTGTCATTCAAATGTAGAGTAACAGTAAAGATCGAATTTTGTGAATTCGAGTGATGAGTTATGAGTGAGTTGAATGAATTTCGTAAAATGATGTAGGATTATCGACTTTAACTGATTTTGTGTGAACAATTTTTTATCGGACCGAAGCTTGATTTGAACAACTTCTATCAACAAGTTATCACGCAAATTTGCGTAACCTGTCCGTACACAAGTTTTTCAATGTCAATTTTATCTGTCTGAGTCGTCGTTCTTGTGGATGATTTAAAAGTACATGGCAGGTTTCGACGGATATTTCGGTCCTCAGTTGACCGAAGAAGATTTGGAAGAGTTTCGATTGAGTCCGTACGGAAGAAAAATGCAGAGGCCCAACTCTATCGACCTTCATAGAATCCCAGTAGCTCAGCAACACACAGCCTTGCCGTCTCCGAAAGAAGACGATGGTAAGCTCTGGTTATACATAATTTGCGATGCTCCTTGAAACTATGTAGGTAGTAGTGTATCTACAAAACGATGTGAGATGATCAGCATCCACTTGAGTCCACATATAGGGTACAATTTTAGTCGAGTAAGCCTATACGTCAAGTATTTATTTCACCGTGTGATTTATGAAGACGACTGGAAATCCAGGAGGAAAATATGAGTCAAATATGTACCTACCTTTGAAATAGGTACTGTTTGCAGATGGAAAGAAAGCGGATGGTTTGGTGAGGTGTCCTTGTGTATTACAGTCCCAAATACATCCTCCTTCTTCTACCTGCCACTCAAGCCAGGGAGAATGAGACCGAGGGTTGTTGACTACCGACCAACGATGAAGTAGAAGGATTGATTTTCACAGACTGTTCGCGTACTTTAAGGCAGTGGTTCCCAATTCTATACAGGGTGTCGACCAAACTTCAAGGATCAATAATTGATCCTTGAAGTTTGGTCGACACCCTGTATAGAAGGAACCACTGCCTTAAAGTACGCGAACAGTCTGTACAATTATTGTACATCTAATTTAAGTAAGAAAATGTATCGTAGCATCTTTGTTTTAAGCCCTTGTTTTTCCAAGTTTTTTTTTCCAATTTCAAATTTTTTTAACGTGTTCTTGAACATGTCACTAAAATTACCAGAACTACCTTAATTTATCGTAAACATGTAAAAATAAGGGCACCGTTAGAAAGGGCGCCAAATTTTCCATTTTCCTACAAAAAATTGTTTCCAGTGAAGGATGGTGCTTCTTACAAATTTTGAAGGCGAATGAAGAGTAAACCTGAAGGGCAAGTGAACTCACAATCGAGATGGAATTCTTTCCTAACAATTGGCAGAGTGGAGGGGCTCTCTAACTCTTTATGACTCGAGCTGCTCAATGCCCTAATTACTACGAAGGTCTGAGATATGGATGCTCGGCCCTTTCCCCAGCCTGACTCAACAGGCTACCTAAGATTTTGGAATAGGTAGTCGTCTTCTTTAGCAGGTATATCCTTTGAAAAATTGGCCAGCCGCATTCTTTCTATCTGCGAACAGTAGGTAGTGTGAACCGTTTTCCCCACTTGTAGGGATAGGGTAGGGGTGTGTCGGTCCAGGTATTTCCCTGGAACGATTCCAACGATTACAGTGACAAAGATGTAACCGTTCCAAATTACCGGTACAGTTCCATTAATGGTATAGGCGGTCAAATCCCACTCACATGACATGACATCATTTTCCTTGAAAATTCGCTAAAAGGAAGGAATTTTAACAAGTGTTACAAAAGAAACAATTTATTATAAGTAAACGATGGTGACCTAACTATTCAAGGAAAGAATAATGACGTTGCAATTTAAGAACTTAAACAAAATGTTGGAATTAAAGAACATGACAACAATAAACTAATAATACTGGAGACAACTTCCATGCTAACCAGTCCAGAAGATCACTACCCGCTCAAGAGCCATTCCATGATATTCTCAGTCCATGGAAGTAGTAAGAGCGCTTCCAGGCACAACATGGAACAGAACTGAAACCAAGATTCATGCTTACCGGTCCAAAACCCTTCCCAATCCGGAGCCATTCTCCATGATGTCTTACCGGTCCGGTTCCATCCTTACTGGTCCGGTTCCAGCCTTACCGGTCTGGTTGCATCCTTACTGGTCCATGGGTCCAAATGATCCCTTCCTGGTCCAGAGCCATATCTTATCGGTCTGTGGAACTGGACCGGTAAGGGTCGAGTTTTTGTCTCTGCGTGGAACTGTTCCAAGTTGATACTTGGATCCACAGTCCCGGTACAGCTGTACTGACACACCTCTAGGATTGGGATATCCATCAAAATACAGAGAAATGGTCTTTTGCTTTGAATGTATTAATGTTGAATGATTCTGTATATCAAGCAATGGCCATGGCCTACCTCAGCTTGTTACATTCACCCAATTGTAGTCTCAGAGTCGACTGTTTTATATTCCAGATACTGTTCAGCGGTACGTAGGGATCGGAGTTGGTCTAGCGACGCTCATTACTGAAAATCTTCTTAGTCATCCGTTCGTGGTGTTGAGACGTCAATGCCAGGTCTGGTTTTTATACATTACAAATAATTGATACAATGAATTAATAATTAATAAGGTAATTGTTCCCAAATAGATTTGTATTGTAGCTCTATTCGTGGTAGGTAAGTACCTACTTATCTTGAATATTATACTTCCTGCGTCCATTTTGGTCTTTGCAAACCAGTGGTTCCAAACGATTTCGGTTTTCCTCCATTGAATATTAATATAGAATAGCATCGAGCCTATTCGTCGTGGATTTGAAATCAAATGTATGTCTACTTAAATATTGCTTCACTTTTCTTCTTAGAGATGTACTTAAGTGAAAGATTCCGTTTCTCCTCTTTTTTCTCTGCCAATTTGACATATTTTAATGCGGTTTGTTGAACTTTTTTCAAATCTCTAAGGATTTTAACCTCTCAATTAAAAAAATTACTAATTCGGAGTTGGTATTTCAACATTTTAATTTTCAAATTTAAACGATTAATAGAAATGACCGTAAGCAGCATTGTAATTGTCCGAAAATAATTTAGGAAATTGCAAATTACTAAATTGGAAATTAAGTTTTAACAATATAAAATTAACTAAAGAAAGAGAAAATTTATTACAAAAATCTCAGAATAGCTCAAGTTGGGTTTTTGAGATAATTAACTTTATGGGAGGAAAAAGGATGGATCAGCATAGTTTTTCAGTGTTTTCCTTCTTATCCCACTTTTTAAAATTCCCCGAAAATTAAGGGAGATACAACTAGTTTTGTCCCTCACTGTTCTAACCTTTTAGAAACAATCAATTCACTTATAATTCATGATTCTCCGTCTGAGTAGCTCGCTAAGTAGGCATCTACAGGGTGTAACACGAGTGATTCACGACCTTTCTCCCAAGTGTTCTAATAGTGATTTCCGACAAAAAGTGCCTCTTGACATTTTTTGGTATCCCCACTCAAAATGCCTTTTTTTTCACTTAGAATTTTTTTCGTGTTTTTGATCTTTGCTTAATAAATCTACCATAACTTCCAAATTCAAGAGTTAGCTCAAACCTAAAAAATCCGCTGGAAAGAGCGTTAAATTTGTAATCTTTTTGATGCCCAATAACATTTTTTTAAGCGGAGTTGAGATGTGCAAACTACGTATGAAAAGCAAAACTCGTCAAAATCTTGAAATCGCTTGTTTTTTCAGTCGCCTGGTAACCATATCAATTCTTGAAACTTCCCTAAAAGGTGCGCCAAAATCTCAGCTTTCCAACGGTGTAATAAAAAAATATTTTATAATCGAATTTAAGGGAGAAATTGCTGTTTGAACGCGGAAATGTGCATTTTTTTCAACGAAATCGACGGTTTGACGGGAGGACTCGGGGTCTTTACCGCCACGGCTCCTCCGAAGCACCGAGTCCTCCCGTCTAACCGTCAATTTAGTTGAAAATTAATGCACGTTTTTCCGCGTTCAAAAAGGAATTTCTCCCTTGAATTCGATCGTAAAATATTTTTTGGTTACACCGTTGGAAAGATGAGATTTTGGCGCAATTTTTAGGGATGTTTCACAGTTCTGCGTCAACAATTGATAAGGTTACCAGGCGTCTGAAAAAACAAGCGATTTCAAGATTTTGACGAATTTTCCTTCTCATACGTCGTATGCACATCTCAACTCCGCTGAAAAAGATTAAAAATTTAACGTTCTTTCCAAAGAATTTTTTAGATTTGAGCTAACTCTTGAATTGAGGGAGTTATGGTAGACTTATTGAACAAAGATCAAAAACACGAACAAAAAATTCAAAGTAAAAAAAGGCATTTTGAGTGGGGATACCAAAAAATGTCAGAAGGCACTTTTTGTCGAAAATTAGTTGTAGAACACTTGGGAGAAGGGTCGTGAACACTCGTGTTACACCTTATTTACTGTTCGGAAAAATATTTTCAGTCGCTTGATACTTGGATTTTTTTTTTCAGGTTAATCACAATTCGAAGAAGTTTCATTTGGTACCCATCACACTTGTACCTGTTATAATCCACCTCCATCAAAGGCAGGGGATCACCACTCTATGGAAAGGCATTGGGAGCGTGCTTGTGGTTAGAGGAATGACTTTGGCTATTGAAGATCTACTATCCAAAGTGTCATCATTACCCAAGTAAGGTTTACATGATATTAGCTATAAAGGTTGTGGGAACTTGTTATACTCGAACCAATGGGGTATTTCGGTGGGTCGGAAATTCAGGTTTTTGACCTCAAATTTGGATTCAGCACCCTTGAAAACCTATATACTCCAACTTTAAGCCGAATGATACTATAAAATGTGGTAGAAAAATTAATTAAAGAGATCACACGTTTGAAAAAAAGGCGGGCCTCCCTTAACGCACACACACTTATGCCCTGCGCGTGTGTGAGTAGTATTTTGTAGTATCCAAGAGGTCCTCCAAGGGTTTCATCGCTTCTCTGTGCATGGATACTTTTTTCAAAGACAGTTGGCCAGCTACGTCACACCGTTCAAATCTTCAACTTTCCTTAGCTTCTCTGATTTTTTAAAAACATTTTCTCGACGAACTGACCCGATTACCGTCATTCCTGAGCCATACTCTTTTGAAAAAAAATTTAAAAAAAAATTGACTGAAATACCCCATTACTAACTATACAGTCAGCTATAGAAATTCTCGTCGCTAGGCAGTGCGAGAGGCGTCTCTCCACTTGTTGAGACATGTTTACCATACTTAAGCTCGCTTTACATGCAACGATAAATCGTAACGATTTGGTTGCTCCTACTGCTGCATATCGACCTCAGTTTTGCTTTAGCCATGGAGGAAGATGTTTTGTTGTGCTTCTACATCGGATGTTTAGTAAAAAAAAAGGGAGACTGCGCGAAAAACCAGATCAAAGTGGAGTCAGGAGTGGTTGCTGCAGAAAAGGAAATTCTCGCACAAGAAACTGTTGAAGGAATTGAAGGATGAACCGAATGACTGGAGAAATGATTTCGGAATAGGCCAGGTCCTTTCTATCCCAATCGGAATAGTCCTTGTTGTTAACCACCCTCAAATTCGTTAAACTGCGCTACAGTTCTATGAACTCGGTCATAACTCGTGAGGAGTTTGTCGCTTTAAATTTTCAGTCATACTTGTGAAATTTTATTAAGTTGACGCCTGTAAACCAACTCCTCCAGTGCTGCGGAGTGTTCAAACTGGGGAGATTGTAGCTATAAGTGGGATTAAAAGTTTACTCCGAGTTTATCTCATCCCAACGGGTAGATTGGGCTTTGGAGGGCATTGGGGCCCGCGACTACTGGAACTTCCACGCCGTCTGTGTGGCAACACTGCCAACAGTGGTGCGGTGTTCAAGGGGTAGTTGTGGGATGACAGATACCCTTTGCTGTGCCTGTTGGAGTGGAAATGAACACCTGTATCATGTGGTGCAGTAGTGTCCACGAGCTCATGCGGGCCGCATCCTATGTCATGATGCAGTCGCCAAGCAGATAGCGGTGCCTTGTCATCCAGCAGCTGGGATGTTGAAAGGGAGAGATTATACCACATGCCAAGTGACCAGGGCAGGAAGCCTGACATCGTTGCTGTCAAGCCCGACAGGTCTTGCATTATCCTGGATGTCCAGGATGTTAATGGCAGCATGGACATGGAGCAGACCTGGCGCGCTAAGATAAGAAAGTACGATAGAGATGATTTATGGCAAGCAGTGTCAGAGCTAAAAGTAGTGGAACCCAAAAACATCAGGGTGATGGCTGCGGCCTTGTCGTGGCGCGGTGTGTGGTGCGGGAACAGTGCCACGGAGTTGCGCGAGTTGGGCATCTCAGTAGGTGTACTCCATGGTGTCACCAGACGCGTACTGCTCGGCTCATATTTAAACTGGTGGTCATTTTATAGAGGCACTTCCCTTCATCCTTCTCTCCCACCCCCACCTTCCTCATCATCCCTCATCCCTAGGGCCGGCGTCGGGTGAGTCCTGGGCGTCCTCCCCATTATATTTGATTTATTAATTTATTTTGTTTTATGGCGTGCCCCCTCCGTCAGAGAGACCTTTAATCTTTGAGGGGAGATTTAAAAAAAAAAATCAGACAAATCGCTACAAATCGTAGAAATTGATGCTGGCCAGCTCAAACCTTCCAACCCAACTCTAATAAATTGCTACAGTGTCCCATTTGGACGCATCGATAAATCAGTCCAATTTGATTGTGACGATAAATTGTTACGATTTATCGTCGCATGTAAAGCACCCTTTAGACGTTTTCAATCCCTAATGGCGTATTTCAGTCGATTAAAAAAAAAAAAATTTCAAAAGAGTATGGGTCAAGAATAAAGGTAATTGGGTCTGTTCTTTGAGAAAATGTTTAGAAGAAATTGGGGAAGCTAATGAAAGTTGAAGATTTGAATGATGTGACGTATTAAGTTGCTGACCTTGGAACAAGACGTTCCACTGTACATCCCGTGTGATCTCGAACGTCTCGTGGCCTTGGATACTACAAAAAACTACACACACACACTTGCAGCGTAGTGTGTGTGCTTTCATGGAGGCCCACGTTTTTTTCAAACGTGTGATCTCTTTATTTAATTTGTCTACCACATGTTATAGTATCAATGGGCAAAAAGTCGGAGTCTAAAGGTTTTCAATGGTGCTGAATCCAAATTTGAGGTCAAAAACTGGAATTTCCGACCCACCGAAATACCTCACTGTGATTGTGGAATCGGTTTTCTGTTGAATTTTCGGATCCATTTTTTGATGTATATTTTGCTTATGGATTACATATTTTGAGAAATGATAATATCATATTATGATAATACATGACCTTTTCTTTCAAATTGTATAAATTTTACTTTCTTATCCTACTGTTAAAATTTGCTTGATTTCCACAGGGAGGTCTCATGGAATCAAGATTCTTATAAGACTATCTGCCAACATGTACTCCTGAAGTGGTAAGCTTCGTTTGTTGATGTTTTCCATTAATACCTCTTGCGTATTATGATGTTGAGGGACCTTTATAACGTAGAAACTTGACTGTAGCGTAATTGAAATCACAAAACTTTTAACAGCATAGTAATTGCTTTTTGAAATAGTTACTGCAAACCGCTAAATACTTTAAATAATCCATCATATTATTCTCTTCAAGTAAAGGAAAAAGTGTAATAATATTTTGTATTTTCAGCATTACGCTAATCATCATAACCCCCTTCTATTCAGCAAGTTTGGTGGAAACTGTTCAAAGTGATATCGCTAGCGAGAAGCCAGGAGTGTTTGATGTATTCCGAGAAGGGATTTACCGTTTGGTGTCTTTCGGATCGCCTCAAAAAGGTATTATTGTTTCTTCCAAAAAATCAGTTGTTCTCCTTTTGCACTAATGGCTGAACTGGAAAGCGTTGTATCTACTGTACGCACTCACTACTCATATTTATTCGTAATCTTAATGTGTGGTTGCCCCTACGAAGCAGTTGGGCTTATGGGGGGCACAGAAATCTAAGGCAGAACTGGAGAGAAGCGTTCTGATTAGTCAAGGCTCCGATGCTTGATTAAAGCATGATTAAACATACATTCACTAATTTCAAGAACGAAACCAGAAGAATAAGTTCTCTCCTTTTGTAAAATAAGGGTGGTTTTATTCCTGTGGGGAAATCAAAACGCTAATCGTTCTTGATGTATGAAGGAATAATTGTCCAACTCCAACTGTAAGGAAGTCGAAACGGAAAAGCTCCGTACTTTTCGAGTTTGTATACTCCTGTAGAACTATGAAACTGTTCCTTGGTAATCGGGGGATATTCCAATTGTACTTACTGCCCATAAACAAGTTAGGGCTGATCATAGCTGAAAGGGTTTTCTCCGGAAGGTTGTCCTTTCACTGGCGGTTTCGTTTGATACTGCGGGTTTCGACGGGACATTACTGGGTAGGTACTTGAGGATGTCACAGAGGAAGTGGCCCAGCTTATAGAATAGCTTTGGTCGCTTGGCGTTCAATTCAACATCTCGAATCCAAGTCTGAATAACCATATTTTATTCTGCAAGCTCGGACCTCCCTTTACACCTTGCACTTTACACTTTCATAAAAAATTGATAGCTCTTGTCAAGTCTGAGACGCTCGAGCATTAGCCGTCCTACCTCAAAGTAAACACGTCAAGTAAGGGCAGCACATCTACAAAGTGTTTGAATTTTCTTAACCCCTTTGATGAGGAATCAGTAATAGGAACAAAAAGCTTTTAGGAAAAAGGCCCACGATAAAACAAAAGTTAAAGCATTTTGTTTTTAATGTTGGTTTATTATTTTAATAATGGAACTTTTGGAATCGAGTAAGAAACACGAACTCTGTAGGCCCAACCGTTCGCCAATCAGATTAATTAAGTACCTAATGAAGGATGTTCCACGACTTTTTTCATCAATTTAAGATACTTACCTAGTGTTCAGCAAAATTTGCTGTTTTCATTTAATGAAACTCGTTAAATGAGCAATTATTGTGACATTTTGTGAAGAGCTCCTCCCCATATAACCGAATGTGGCCTGGCTTATTCATAAATTCCGAATACAGAGTCTACCAAGGTAGCGGAAGCTTTGTTTTCACTTTTCAAGGATGAAAAAAAAAGTTCTCAAAATCAAAATTTTCACTCGCGTTTTGCGTTTTAGACCTTTCTGAACAATTTTGGTTCCGTGTCTATCTGTCATGTATTCCTTGTAACGGGCATAACTATACGAAGTTATTGTCCGATTTCTATGAAATTTTCACGGATTGTGCGGGTTGGTGTGTAGACGGTCCGCTATGAAAATCATCATCCCCGGACTGATAGAAGCGACTGCGCATGCGCAAATGTGAATTCCTTGTAACGGCCATAACTTCTACATTTTCCATCCGATTTCAATGAAATTTTCAGGGATGTTACAGATTAGTATTTAGATGATCCCCAATGAAAATCACCACTTTCGGACTGATAGTAGCCGCTGCGCATGCGCAAACGTGAATTTCCTTGTAACGGCCATAACTTCCACATTTTCTACCCGATTTCGATGATATTTTTAGGGATTATGCGGATTAGGTTGTAGATGGTCCCCAATGAAAATCAAGGCCTTAAAATTTACAGAAGCCTCTGCGCATGCGCAAACGTAAAATCCTTGTAACAGCCATAACACTTACATTTTTCATCCGAATTTGATGACATTTTCTAGGATTGTCCAGATTAGCGAGTAGATGGTCCCCTATGAGGGTAGTGAAAGGTACTTAGAGATTGATGTTTTGAGATTAACTACTATGCTTCGGATCATATATATAATCGGGTTATGGATACGAGGAAGCTATGTGCCACACCCACTTGGTAGACTTTTTTAGCAGTGACCCCAGATTGTGAAACCTCGGTCATTTCTGTCAAGTAAGGTCAATAGCAGTAAGTAAACTGCGGTTTTGTCGAGTGGACGAAAAAAGATATGCACTACGAAATTATTGGGAGAGATGAAAAGTTTTGGTATAGGAAAACCTTTTTTTATATAGGAAAAACCTCAGTCGGTCTCCGTTCATTTCTCGTTCCGGGTCAGTATTTCGCAAAATTGAAGGGGCAAAACTCAAAAAAAGTTGTACCTAAATATGAAATTTTAAAGGATTTTAGAAATTCGATTCGACTTGGATTTTTTTTTCCTAGGGAATTGAAAAACTTAAATATTGCCGGTGAAATCGTCAAAATCGAACAATAATTACCAGAAAAATATGGGAAAAACCAAACTGAATAAACGGGGTTTCCCATATTTCTCTGGCAATTATTGTTCGATTTTTATGATTCCAGCGGCAATCTTTCTGTTTTTCAATTCCCAACGCCCATGCACCAATGAATTTCTAAAATCCTTTAATATTACAAATTTAGGTACCTACAGCTTTTTAAGTTTTTGCGCCTTCAATTTCGCGAAATACTGACCCAGAACGAGGAACGAACGGAGACCGACTGAGACCCCCTTATGGTTCATTCGTCAAGAATTTGACAAGTAATGAATTTTGGTAATTAAGAGGAGTATCTAGGGAGAGAAATTGGTGGAACGGCCTGAGCGCTGCCTTGCAACAATTAGATGGACCTTCCGGAGCTCAAGACATACGTTATCTCTCTTATCAGTCGCCCGATGTAGGCGATTCCTAAAGCCGGTTCCATCTTCCGTACAACGAATTGATGAGGAGGGTTGTGAGCTTCGCGGATGTCAACTAACTAATTTGAAAATTAGATATTTTGCGGATGACAGACAGAGCTACTTTGATAAATTTCATAACAAATTTCCGTCGTTCGTTTACAACTCGTTAGACTCGATCTCACCCGAACATTGTTTCCGAACCATTGTGTTTTGCTTTCCTGTGGTTGTTTTTCTGTCTCGAGAGATGAACCAAACTGATTCAATGAAAATTCATTAGGTACTTAGGTCATCTGTAGGTAAGTATCAATTCGACAGAGCTTAAAAATTTGGGATTTTGTGAAATGAAAGTAAGTTGAGGGTAGCCACAAAACTTGGAAAAGTCAGGAAATTTCTTCCGGAACCCATCTTCCAGATTCTCGAACTGGAGGATTCGCAAAATCAGGCAAAACACACGCGGGAAATCAGCAAGGCAAAATTACTAAAATTCTCGGTAAAATGTGTGAACGATATTACCGAGTTGTCATCACATCAGCAGACTGATAAGAGATAACGTAGGTTTTGAGCTCCGAAAGGTTCATCTAATCGTCTCCAGGCAGCGCTCAGGCCGTTCCACCAATTTCTCTCCCTAGATGCTCCTGTAATTAAGTAGATGAGCATTTCGTTACTAAGCATAACCCATGGTAATAATAATATAGATGTAGTTCACCACATTCTCTCCAGCGTTATTTAGTCACGAAGTCCGAAGTCAAAGCTCATTTTCAGTTACAAATTCAGGAGGAACTGTTGTGCTGGGTGTTGTGGGTTCTTGAGTCGATAAAGGAGCTGGCACAGATGGAAGCGCAGGGGCTGATGAAATAGGGATTTGAATATCTGGTTCAAAATCTGCCGTTCGGTGAAAATAGAACGGACAAACCTCAGTTTTGTGAAAACATCCACGAAAACCTCTACAGAATGAAAATCGGTCAAGCCGTTCCGCAGAAAAACGGAAATGGATTTTCATTAATTTTGAAGCGCAACTTTTGAAATTTATCTCACTCTTCAATATATTCGGTTTTCAGGGCGAATGTTACCAGTTTGGACTCTAGTCACTCCAACAGTTCTCCACGGATTGTGTAAATATTTCGCAAGTTCCATCGTTAAACATGTATCCTCGAACATTATGCACATCAATTACCGGCACAATTTTCAAAAGAAGGTGAGGTTAAGAAAATTCTTAGTTTTATTCTGGTTAGAGGCTTAATTTGACCTTCTAAACTGGCCTTGCTACTCAACTGCCTAGGAATTCATTGTACTTTTGTACTGCTTATGAAAGTTACTAGTCCATTATTGTTTTACTCGTAGGGAGCGTTTCCTAAGGACTACTTGAACTCCAATGTCTTGCAGGAGATAGAAGTTTCATCTCAGCTCGTCTCATTGGTTGCCGCTGAAGTTTTGTTCTATCCCTTGGAAACCATATTACACAGGTACTTGGCTTTCTTTATAACCATTCAGCCATTTTACTGTCGAATTTAAGGTTGTTTAAAATCACATTGAGAATGAAATCAGTTGATTCTAAATTTATGAGATTTCGTGAGAGTTTTCCTAAAAGATACACATTATTACTTACATGTTTATTAAAACGGTCGTCGAATGTTGTTTATTTTATTCTAAATGTGAGTTTACCTCTGGTACAATGAAACACACACACTGTTTGAAGTCAACAACTACGTTAATTAGTGATCAAACTCTCTAGCAGCAACATGTAATAATAATACAAGTATTATTACACAGCTTTCACAGCAGGCCCCAGCACAATTCCACAGTTTTAGGTACTTTTAAAAACTTCTCCGTTTGTTGTGTCTTGTTTGAAGTGTTCTTGTGCGATTCATCAAGTGGCTCATCAATCTTCTTTGATGTCGTGTCACTAATAACTCCAAATCCATACAATTTTAGACATTTCCTTGTGGATTACCTTCATAATTTTTTTAAAACACTATTTCAAAATCTTTTTTTCAAACTACTACCTACTTCGTTTTTTCAAATACATTGTTATAATAATCTTCTAAGACCAACGGTTTTACTGTACCTACTTATCTGGTAAAAACACACCAGACACAATGTAGAAAGCTAAGATTAGGGTACCTTCCACAGTCTCTAAGTCTTTGCGAGTAGTGCCTAAATGTGGGAACTGGTATAGCCGTGGTAGCTGGGACGCGCGTTCTTAGATGGTGGAATTTAGACCAACTACTGGTGGGAGCATGCGTTTTTGTGCGTCCAGGGCTCTCATAGCCCCCCTCGTCACAACCCAGGGCAGTGAGGCAGTGGGGAGCCATGATCAAAATCATCAGAACCAATTGTGATCTTTCCTTTAGAAGACAGATGTTGACGTCTGTGATGCCAGAAATGGCAGTTGGACGAAAATTCAACCTGAAATGTTGTTTACTTTACTTAGTGCATAAATGTAAGTATTATTAGTTTAGGTACCTCATTAAAATGTCCTATTGATTTGGTAGGTTACACCTTCAAGGAACTCGAACAATCATTGACAACCTCGACAATGGCTATGCTGTCACTCCAATCCTCACGAGCTATGAAGGGACTACTGACTGCTACGACACAACAGTCGCTCAAGAAGGTAGTTTAGGCCTCTTCAAAGGTTTCGGAGCTCTTATAGTCCAATTCACTGTCCACTATGCTGTTCTCAAGCTGACCAGATTTGTGTTGACGCAAGTGTCGGTGCTCCTCAAGTCTTCTGCCCCACCACCTCCACTCCCCCACCACCCGGCCGCGCCTGTGCGTGTCGTCCCTCACACACCCGTTCCACTCACTACCCCTACTCGGTAACCTATCAAGTTCCTACCCCTGCACATAAGCATCCCATCCCCTCTTCTACATTGTCCCACTGAGCTGAATGAAAGGGCTTTTCTTTTAATGTCGTCTTCATAAGTAATCTACCCATTTTCTATTCGTACTTATCAAAATGATATTTATGTAGGTGTAGATACTGCAAGTATTTAAATCAAGTGGAATAGTCATTGAATGTTAGACTTGCTGAAAGTGCTTTTTAAAATATCCGTTCAAGGTTAGCTCTGATTTCTTTAGTTCGGATGTTTATATAAGCCTTAAGTTAAAACCTATCATAATTTTTTAGGGATGCTTGTTTTAAGTTATTTATGGTAGATTACATGCAACAAATAATAAGAAATAAATTTGTGCGATGACAATTTTGTCTCTATTCTTATGGACCTATTAATTAAATTTCTTCCTTGTTTCACATAACAAGAGGCAATCTAAATAGTATTGGACTTTCCCAACCAACCGAGTGTAGATAGGCCAACTTAGAAGCCCAAGTTGGAGCCGTGGAAGAAGAAAGATGAGGGGAGCCCAGTGTGCCCCTTTTCACTTCAACAGTGCTGATCCCTGTTGTTGGCATGCTGAACTAGACGGTACCACCTACAACCACGAGAGCTTTTTTCATGCAAGAGTGTGAACTATCCCACTTCCTGCATTACCTATAGGAATATAGATAGATAATTAATTTATGGTACATCTTCAGCAAGGAGTACGGAAGAAAATCTATACAAGTAAAGAAAATACAGTTAGGTAACGAAAATATTCTCATCTCAATTTAAAGGAAGGAAACATGACGAATATTGATGAATCATGAACGAATAAATTACTATTACAGATTACATTAAATTCTGATTAACTTATTAACTCATAAAAGAGAGAGAGAGGAAAAAGAATAATGAAAAAAAAAACACTATTGACAAAATTAGATCACACACCTCAGCTGCCTCACATAGAAAGAAATGAAGTTATTTGTCGGGACGCTCCGAGAGATATCACAGTGTGCAGATGCTCGTCAGCAGCTGTTAATCCGAACCTAAGTAAAAGAGAATTTTTTAAAAAATAGTGGGAAGGCCCCCGCACCGTCTACATCCACCAATACATCCATCCTATTATCCCCAATTTGCTTTCCCGAGACCCTACAGTCTTTCAGTCGACTTCAGCAGTAAGTGGGCTTCAGTCATTTGTAAGTGGGGTGGATAGCAGTTAGGCTAGAAACTTTAGTCTCGCAGTGGCCAGGCATGGGACTGGTACGGTCACTTTTAAATGAGAGATCGCTACCTGCAATCAGCACCCGTCACTAGAAGCTGTGAGAAGGATCGTAGAATGTAGAGAGGAGAGTGAACTTTCATGTATGGCTGGCACCGCAGAGGCGCGTGGGAGACAATATCTTTATAATGTGCACTGGATCCAGCTCCAGTCCAGCACTGCCAGTTGTCCCTCGATGCTACTAAGTGCACAGGATGCAAATGTGCGGATATCTTGAAAGGTCGAATTGTTGGCAGTTGAGATACCCGACACCAGTCCCCCTCATTTTTTGTCAGAGTAAATAGACGTTCCAGGCAAATCCGAGGGAAGCAGCCAACGTCCGTTCTATGGATTTTCAACATCCAATGAAGTGCAGCTCGAAGAATGGTCAACAAAAGGGGGGGAACTCCCACTTCAGTACGAACATATGCATTCGAGGTTGACCTCGGAAGCAGCAATATTCTTTTGTGATAGGTCGTTTGCGATCTTTCAATTTGATCAGTATACCTGAGCAGTACATGAGGGTAGACCTGATCGTCGCATCATAAATCCGTGTTCCAGCTGACAAGGAATTCCTCTTTGTGTTCGCCATGAGTGATACTGCCTATAGGAATATTCCATGAAAACGTGAAATCAGCTCGAAACATTCACTCATGCCTGAGACTCATTCGGATTCTATGAACTTAATGGTGAAAATCAATTACTATATTTACAGTACATTCGGAATCAGCTTTACTTATTTAAAAGAATAACGTAAATATTAAAATATTTGTCTGAAAATTCGCTCTTTCACCAAAGACACGTCTTATAAATAGAAATATATGGATAAGAATGTAAGTATTCGTTGATGTAGATACCAACCCAGTCAATTCAGAAGGTAGGTAACAACAAATTGGACAGTAACTTGAACGTTTGAATTTTTTGAAAGATTGAATATTTTGCTACGTTGGACCTCTCAATACCTTAGGCATTTTGATACATCAGTTATTTCGATAGATTGGAAAGTTTGGTACATTGGACGTTTTAATGAAATCAAAATCTTGAAAAAATAATTAGGTGAGTTCAAACGTGTTAATTACTTAGTCTTTTCTGGGACGCCCAAAAAACTCCTAAGTTGAATGAATGAATGAGTTTTTTTTTTTTTTGCAGCCACATGGTGGTAATACAATAGTCGAATAACAAAAATAAAATAGAAGATTTGACGTGAAAAAAACAACTAATACAACAACGTGCGAGCAGGAATAGGTAGGCAGGTACATTTAGTGGGACGTTGAGTGCAATAAGTACGATAATACTAACTTATAAATGACTTCAAAAAACAATGAACACATGATACACCAGACATAGGTAATAAACACTCAACAAATAACATTAAAACTAAAAAAAATTGCAAGAGTGTCAAATTTGTCTTCAGACAACATCTATGACACTAAACATACGGAAAATTCAAAAAAATAATCAAAAAACGCTTGCATACGAGTCTGCAACGCATTGGGACATTTTCATGTCTTTACCTATTGCTTTTTACCTCACTATAGGATTTTATAACCCACCCTCCGTTGTTGTCAGAATGTGAAACGAATCATTAACATAATAACATAGATATATTATGTTACAAATTGACACAATTATTAATATTAAGAGGTAGGTACCTAATTTAAATAAAATAGACGATTCCGGATTAATTATCTTCTACACTCACGATCATTAGTTTGTAAACAAAATATGAGAACAGTTATGCCCATAGCTCCGCTATTCGTATAGTCAATATGTTATGGAGAACATGAAAATGTTCGTTAAATCGAGAGCTTTCCAACGAGTGGTGAACGATTTTTGTGGGTTAAAAAGTGTAGAAAAGGAACAAACCTAACAACGGGGTCGTTGTAAGCGGAAATCATTATAAAGGCACTGGAACACAATTTCGTTACGCAATTTCGTGACAGTTTTTTGTGCTATGTGCCAGGGCAAAGACATGAAATTGTCAAAATGCATCTACATACTCTAATCCTAATATCACACTATGGTTTCACTAACACAGACAATATCACGTCAACTTAAAGTAGAATACTAAATTAATTAAATAAATACGCATGACTGGAGTACTTAACAAAAATTTTCCTCCTTCAGCGAGTCAAAACATTATTTATACATATAGATACAAAATTCAAAAAACAACCGAAAAAAACTCCGAGGACTCATACAGTTCCGCATCTAGGAGGATAGCTTAGTAGGGACCCGATGGTTAATAATTAATTAATTCTCTATCGATCATAATACTTGATGATTCGCCACGATGTCATTCATAATGGTAGATAGGTACACCAATCTTTTTTTACGTGGAAGAACTGAGGTGTAACGAAAAAAATCAATGAGAGGGCACCATAGCAACGCTGCTATGGACAAAACGTGCAGCGTTGCCAAGCATGAGGTGACCACCTTCTTGCTTATCAAGGAAATATTGATCCAGTAGTGTTTATGTATTGAGAAGTTAAAGTATGCTTTTCCCTATTGGGTCTTTTCTTCTCTGAAAACAGTTTAGCAGGCACCACTAGAAGCTTCCATCGCTAAATAATATTTCTGCAGACCTCCATGAAGTGTTCATTAGATAAGTTATACGATGGATGGATGGATTTGACGTCCAAGGAACTAACAGTGAAGAAGTTAGGAAGTCGATGGAAGCACGATGAAGTCTGTTTATGTTCCAATATCATTGACGACCAACGTCTACCTGGTGACACTATGTGCTCAAATCCTCTTCATTGCTATTGACATCGCCATCAACGAACTGCTTCAGTGGTCCGATTTGAGGCAGTACCTCATCGCTATAGTAATTGTGTTTTGGTGAGTACTGCTATCAAGATTCCGATTTTTACTTATACTTATCTCCGATTTACATTTATTATTTTTTAAGAAACTGTATGAATATCGTATTATGTAACATAGAAACTAAATTCTTGACACTATGGAAAGAATCGCCAATAATTATTAGTGCTCGTTTAATCTTTTAATGCTCACACTAAGTTACATTTAATTTACGTACTCAAAGTAAATTGAAAAACGTCTGCCGAGTGGGTTTGGCACTTAGCTTCCTCGTATCCATAACCCGCTTCTATTGATGATCAGATGCAAAGTAGCTAATCTCAAAACATTTGCACTACCTACCTCATAGAAGACCATTTACAAGCCAAGTCATACAACCCCTGAAAATCCCATCGAAATCGGACAATCGATACTGTACCAAAATTGTTCAGCAAGGCCCAAAATGAGTGGAAATTTTGGAGTGGGAATTTTGATTTTGCAGAATTTTTTTTTAAATTTCAATCTTGAAAAGGGAAATCAATGTTTCCGCTACCTTGTTAGACTGGGAAGCAACTAGTTATATCGAGATTCTTCCCGCTTGGGTCAAACTGTAGAGGTGCTGAACCAACAAGTTGAACGGGTTTTTCAACCTTTTAACATCTAAGATCAAAATTTGATTAATTCATTTAATGAATTGCTCAACAACTTCTTTATATAATTTCCTATAAACTTACAATAATTTCAGTTTCCAGGATGTTGTATTACTTCTGGCAGCAATGGTTTTGGGACACACAATGTTCCGGACTCATGTTTTTAAGGTGTGTAAATAGTCGATAGCGTAATATTGATACTTACTATGATCGTCTCAATACGAGCCAATGTGGTATTTTATAATATACGAGGTTTATCATGTGTGTTCCTTGATAATTTGTGTTTTAGGCTGGATTTGTGAGAATTCTCCTGGATCGGTTCAAGTTTGCTATAATATTCACGTTACTGTACCTGGCGATTACTATTGTGTACCAAATTGTGATCCTCTCAACAAGGTGGTTCAAAACGATGGATCATGTTTGGCCAACTGGCTTCACCGTGCTGTTTGTGGCTCATCGGATAAGTGAGTAACTACCTATTTGAAGTCGCCAGTATAGATAACTTCTGGTAACTAGGGTTGTTCTACAACATTTCTGTTCATTATGTGAAAGGCACCGATATAAATATAAGTATAAGATCCATATTAGGGTATATGGTGAGCATCATGCTATCAGACAAAGGGAGTTGAGTCATGGCAAAGGGTGGGTAGATGGGAGAAGTAGTATGCACTCTTTTCTTTACCTAGACAGTGCTGGTCCCTGTAGTTGGCATGCTGAACTGAATGGCAGGAACCACTTAAGAGTAGAAACTTTATCACGTTCATTGTCCTTCACTTTCCTGCATTGCTGCCATTTAGGGCACTGGCCCATGCACGGCATTTAAAGCCAGGCCCACACTTGCCACTCGGAACCTTGCTCCGATCCTCGCTCCAAACCTTGCTCCGATCTTCTACCCCTAACAAGTGCTCCAAGCCTCGCTCCGCCCATACATGGCTCACCCCACTCCAAACATTTCTTTGATGCAAGATGAAAAACCCCAAACAGAGCAATCGGACTGCGCTCCGATCCTCATTCCTTTGAAGTTTTGCCACCCCAAACACGCCAGAGGATCAGAGCAAGGTTTGGAGTAGCCAAATGTTGCAAGTGTGGACGCAGCTTTACATGGACTGGCCGTTCCTTCTACTTCTACCACCAACTACACATGAGCTACACACTAGCTTGAACATCAATACCAGCATATACAGTGAGAATCCATCAGCTCATAGGATACTAGTGGAGCTGAGTTTGCCAACTAAACGTTCATGTCAATGGACAAAGATCTTGAGTATTCTCTCCATCACCAAAAAAACAACTCTTGGCATAGACCCTGCAGCCCCACCCCCACCCTTCCATAAAATGTTTAATAGGTACTCCTCCTGTTGTAGTACTTGCATGCTCAAAACTTGATACCTCGTCTTTAAAGTTTATTGACCATGCCAATGAACAATCTAAAATAATATCACCTATTTTTTTTTTCCAGTTGCCATCTTATATTATTACTACTACAAGAGGGCAGCATTAAGACTGAGTGATGCTAGATACTACGACGAGGAATGGGTTAAACATTCATTCGCTCACTAATGGATTTGCCCAAAAGAGAATTATGGTGAGAATTTATTCTTCAGGGAATCGAACAACCTTACAACTCCAAAGACGGAAGCTCAATCCTTAAGGAAAAAATCAATTATGACGTGCCTACATATCATCGTAATAGTAGAATCGAAAATGTTGAGTATCAATTATTAAAAGAAATTCTTGATTCAGGTAACATCTTAGTAGGCGCTCTATAAACCTATTTGAGAAACGTCTGTTTGAACTTTGCTACAATATAAAAATATCATATTGAAAATCCAAATTATCAATGTTTTAACATACCTGTGAACATGTGAAATATAAGTATAACCACCTACCCAGAAATTCAGATTTCCAAGTACCGGCCTAATCTGACATACTAGAGAGTTTTTGCAGCCAACGGGCAACCTCAGCTCAATTAGCCTGGAACGTCTACCTAGAGCGCACAATCATGTTGCTAACCGCCCCAAGCGAGTGAAGCCAGCTGGAAAAGATGTTGGTTCGTTGCCATTGGCGTCCCAAGTCACGCGAAGTGCTGGAGGCACACTTCGTTTATGTCATGTTGCCTTGGTAACGGTTGGCAAATGATGATGATTGACAATAAATAAATGTACTGTTATAAATAGAAAGGTTAGTCACGGGTCAGCCACGTTCAGGGATTCTAAATGGACTCCGCCAAAATTGGCAGGTTGATCATAACCAATTGTCAACGTTTCAACTTGTTTACGGGTTCTTTGGGTACTGCGCTTTGTTAAAAGGTTCCAAGGGCACGTTAGTGGCCTGCAAAAAACTCGATAATATCATCATCTGTTTGAAAAATAGGTTCGAGATAATTGTAATGCCAATCATTAGGTACTGAAACAACCAACCGTTGGTTTTAATTTTGATTCATCAGGTTCAGTAACTGAAAAATAATTCATTACGTTGCACCCTACAGGACCCTATTAGTAAACAATTTGCACTGATATGTCTTTTATGTGGAATCTTAGTTGTATAGGTAAAATTCAGGTGGTAGATATCAGGTTTTTCTAAATTATATTGATGAAAAAAAAACAGAGGGTAGTGAACTCAGTCCCACCAGAAGCTAACAGAGAAACTTACATCCAAGGAAACAACATGGTGCCACCATTTGGGAGGGATGTACAGCATTTCTCCTGCAACAAATGGACAACAATATTGGTCAGTATTACTTCCTTTCATAGGCTTCCTAGGGCACTTATTCAACAAAATTGAAAATCCACTCAGAGAGCATCCACGACTTTTGAAATTTTTAGGTACCTGGTCGAAGGTTACAATAGTAGATTACTGCATGTTCGAACTTGGGAAATTTTGCTTTATCCGGGTGGTAAGGGTCGACTTGAGCAGTATTATTGAGTAATGTCTCATCGTGTGGGTAGAGGAATTCTGAGTCTTTAGGAGAAAAGAGCAAAATACGTTTGGTCCCCACAACCTGGAACAATTCGAACCAAAATATGACATTTCCCATTATACCAAAACATACCTGACGAATTCATGACTGGGAATTTTTTTGTGCGTGTCAAAACCATTAAGAAAATCTAATAATAGAGTATTTTCGTTCTTCTCGTTTAGTTTTATGGAAACATGATAACAAGTGGCTAGAGAGAGCAAGTGCTGATGCTAACCTTTCTACAGAGTTTCGTCATTTGGCTTATCTTTCCATGAGGTTTTTTTCGTTGATCAAAACAGCACGTTGTGACAGAACAATGAGGACTTTCTGTCAATGAAAAACGACAAAAGCTGACTTCTGATGTTACGAAAATTCTTTTGTTGTTACGGAAAGTATTCCATGTAAATGAAAACACTTTGGTAACTAAGTGAACAGAAATTCGGGAGGAATAAAAACATTCTAACGCTCAATGTTTTCCCATAATTCAAGGATGAAACTTACCTGGCACAGCAAGTTGTGTTTGGGATCATGATGTAGGGGGGTTAGAGTGTTGGCTGGTCCAAACCACGCATTTATACTGACATCACAGTCACTTTCATCGGTATCAGTCAAGCAGCAATAATCAGGGATCACTATGTCATTTCTCAACTCGGGTATCTGTGAAAGAACACTTTATTGGATAATGAGGTCTGCACATGATTTTTTTCCAGTTATTGTTGGAAGAAGATAACTAAAAAGTTGTGATGGGTCGTTTTAGGAATTTTTGTGACTGTTACAAAGGTTGTTATGTACTCCTGCTGTAGTCATTTTGTAGGTTTATGTGGAGGAGGATGAAGTTCCTTCACTCATAATTCCTTTACTCAGGCCTGAGTAATGATAAACGAGAACTGGGTATTTTCTGTTTCTTCCTCCACATAAACTTATAAAGGTTGAAGGAACTGTTTCAGTTGAGCGTTCCAGCCCAAGAGACAGTTGGCAATGGGTCTGTTCGGAGAGGCAGTCCGGAACCAAACTGGAGCTGAGAAGGGGAGAGGGTATAGGCGAATGGACCCCTCCAAACCCCTCCGAACCGTTCAGGACTGCCTCTCCGAACAGACCTAATGGAACAGAACCTGCTAACAGCGACAGACTTTGCATTTTTGTGGCTGCAGTTCCTTTGAGTATCCATTAAGGGGGTCTCAGTCGGTCGCCGTTTGTTCCTCGTTACATGCAAACACTTTAAAAACTGTTGTTAAATTTGAAGTTTTCAAGGATTTTAGGAATTTATTAGTGCATCAGCTTAGGGAATTGAAAAACTGAAAGATTGCCACTGGAATCATCAAAATTGAACAATAATTGCAAGAGGAAAATGAGAAACACCATTTATTCAATTATGTTTTCCCCATTTTTCTCTGTTCAATTTTGATGATTCCAGTGGCAATCTTTCAGTTTTTCAATTCCCTAGGCCGATGCACTAATAAATTTCTAAAATCCTTGAAAATGTCAAATTTAGCTAAATATTTTTTTCTCCAGTTTTTGCCCCTACAATTTAGGAAAATACTAACACAGAACGAGGAACGAACAGCGATCCACTGAGACCCCCTTAACAGCTCCATTGCCCCCCTCACCAAATTTTGGTGAATAAGCCGTTAGTATCCACATAACCTCTTTCCCTTGCTCAACTGTGTGACTAACAAACATGCTATAGGTCTACCATAGAAACTTTGCATCCGTGTGGAGCCCCCTAGGTGGCGGATCCGCAAACTATAACGATCGAGTCAACCTTCCATGGTGAAACCTTAACACGGAAATTGGAGCCGTGAGAAATTTGATGTTCGTGTAGTGCCACGGAATTTCAATTTTGGAAATGCTTGAACTTCAATCTGCAGTAGGAGGGGAATCATGTTACTTTTAAGGGGAGAAATTCACGAAAAATTATTGTAAGCGCGGGAATTTGCTTGATGATAAGAGATAAGTAGTTCTATGTTCTCCAGCAGAATGCGCCAAAGGGATGCAAAGTTTCTGTGGTAGACCTATAGCAATAACTGTTACCTGATTGCCCACATTTTAAGGCCAAGTACAATATATTATATCATAAATAAAAACGCTGTGCTTACTTGATCGAATAATTGATGTTGCGCTAAGTATCCAACTTTCGTTTGTCTCTGCAAGATGTATTTATTGATGAAATCTTGTAAAGAAGAGAGTTCCATACCCCAATCCTTCTGTGTGTATGATGAGCCTATCTCAATGGGTACAGTCCTTGGACCTGCAGTGTTTAGTAAGTAGTTGACATCGTTCCAACGTTTCAAGGCTGGCCAATGATTAATGCAACCTATCATGAAACCATTAAAATCAATAATAGAATAATATTTTACTTCTCAATGCTGGAAATTAATATAAAAATATTCACTTGATTATTTCAATGCCAGTTGAAACCTGATTGATGAATCTTGATTTTCCAAACCTGTTAAAATAACTGGAATTCGTGAACTAAAATGCTCCGCATTGAATTCCTCCAATGATGGGCAATGTAACCTGTCTAATGGAACAGCATTGGGTTTCTCGCTGAAGAAATTTTCGTTTATTTCAGATTCATTTGGTTTTCTTGCACAACTATTTTGAACAGGTGCTACGGAACACTCTGGAATATTTAAAAATCAGAGATTATTAATCTTTCTGTCTAAATGGGTTAATTATTATGTATTAACATGAAACAAATTCTGCTAAGTGGGTGTGGCACATAGCTTCCTCGTATCCATAACTTGATTCCAGAAACTTAATGTAAATCGGAAGAAGATTCCAACCTACCTTGGTTTATCAAAGAGGCCACCAAAGAAGCCGCCTGGGTGAGCTGGCGTTGGTAACCTTTTCCCAACATCAGTCCAAGATCTGCCGCTCTTATAGCTTCATTGAGGAAAGTCGATCTTTTGTCTGTATCTTTCACAGCCTTCATCAAACAAATTATCACCTTAAAATACAAGAATAAATTGAAAATCGTTAAAGTTCCATCATGACATTATCCTCAATATTCAATCAAGGATGACTCAGAAGATTATATGAGTTGTTGCACGAGGTTTTCACTTTTTTCCAGATACTGATAGATTGAAAATAGCAGACCACATAATCTGCAAGCATAAGTATTTTCGTTACTAAAAAAGGGAGAAATTTTGAATTTCTGTATTCCCCTCAAAAATTGACACAGGAGTATAGGAGGAGCACTAGTTTATAATAATCCCAGCAGGAGCGCCCGGTGAGTCATTCTTCCATGATGCTAATACAGGGGGATTCCAGAGGAAGAAAGTTACACAACTTTGCCTAGATAATTTTGGTTTGTTGTGAAGACACTAGAATAGGTTTAATACATTTTTCAGAACGGGCTTCAAAGTTTAGTTTTTCAGTGAACAGCGAAGATTTTTGTGCAAGAATCAAAATTGAACATTTTATAACTACTTAAATCAGAATAAACAAGCACCAACCTGAATAAGGTGTTTGCTAAACATACCTAGCTCAAGGGTTAAGTTGTCTCAAAATTCACCTTACCTTTAGGAAACTAGCATAAGCGTACACATTCTTTGGTGTTTCTGGAACACTGGTCCAATGACCAATATTGCATTCTTCCCATGATATGTCAATGACTGCATTTACTGCAATTTCGGTGGAGTTGCAACTAGAAACAGAGCACCCAAATTACACCACATTCCAGTTCAAATTAAAATTAAGTAAAAAAAACAAAGTTATCGATATTGATGATTTTTTAAAAGGCAGTATTGAAGGTTTGGTTCAGGAGCTTTGTTTCACTTGGATCATCAATCAATTGGACATAAATTTACACCATAAGTACAGCCACTACGCATTTGTAATGGTAGGAACCTACTTCAGTACTTCCACTTTAATTTTGACTATTTTTCCCATTATGTGAGAATTTGATCTTCCTCTTTGCTTACAAGAATCGAAATATGAGTGTGCTTTGGTACAGAAGGAATGAGTCTACTTCCTCCATGTGAAACATGGCCAGTGTCTCCCTCAGAAGATTCGTTTTCGAATCCAAGATCAATCAACCAACCAGAGTGATTTTTTCGTTTATTTGATCTGTAATCGAACGAACTATTCAACTTCAATCTTACATCTAACGTACGTAATCAAAGTACTTAATTGAACATAAGTAAAGTTAGTATTTTCCGAGCCCACTTACACTTCATTCCTGCAAACAGCATCTCGTAGTGAGTCTAGTAAGTGTTCTACGTCTGAACTTGCTGATTTTATGTGTTCTGATACAGAGCTCTCCTGAAGTTTTCTGAGTTCTGTAATCGTACTAGGGATGTCCATGGTGAGTTATGACGCCGATCTAATATGACTGCGATTTTCTTCCACAATCTACGTTAAACGTAGTACGTTTACCTCCATACTAGATGCAACATAAAAGCAATACTGTGTAATCAGTGGTGCTGATAAATATGAGGGCGACACACAGAGTACCGGAGACAAGTTATCTCGAGTTCTCGATGGATATTATACAGCCCTTGTCTAAACTATCTGCTATTCGGTAACTCGAAAGTAGGAATAATTATTTCTATTAGGTAAGCTTATTATTCTATTGTAATTTCTATTCTATTAAGTTAAACATCAACCATTTTACAACGGCAAACACCATAGTGCCCTAGGTGAGACAAGGGATTAATATAAAAAATGTTTCCTCGCTTTGTAAACAGTTTTTTAGAGGCTGTAATAAAATGATATGATAAGTAAAACTCGAATTAGCTAATAGAATGAACTGTAGACTTTAAACACCGTTTCCACACGGCTCATGAGAAAAACGAAGAACCAGCTTCTAAGAAATATTTCTCGCTTTCTTCCACATTTAACCTCCTGTTATACTGGTCTTCTTTATGAAACGTAAAAGTTACGGAATAGGAGATGGTTTAGGTTGGAGGTTTACCTACTGTGAGCTGTAAGCAACGAATTCGTGTGGACGATCCGCTCAGATCGTCCGCGTAGTACGTTGATGGCAAAAGCAACGTTCCGAAAACGGAACGGGTTTTCTGATGATTCTGACGACGAATTTTTAGCACTGGAAATATCGCCAACGAGGAAAAATGTGGGTGAATTTCCGCATTTTACCTGATTCAGGCCCTCATTTTTCTTGGGATGAGGAACATGAAATAAGAAATTCTGTGTGTTTCAGGTAAAACCTTGGAATTTGGGAGTAAAAGTATAAATCCCTACCTCCCCCGCCCCTCTCCTGAATATCGGAGGTTGACTTCTTTGTCAAGTTGTTTTTTTTAATAGTCGTGACTCGAACTAGAGGATTCCTCCAAAGTAGGCCTTGAGCAGTCATCTTATCCTCGAGTTATTCTGAGTGTGAAGGTCAAGGGCTGTTCAAGCTTACAACTGTTCGGGTTTACCAAACTTTGAACGTTTACACTACTTCTGATTTGAAAAGGAAGAACTCAAACATGTGAGAAACAAATCGAAACCTTAAATCTGCAATGGTTTTTATAGGGGACGCAATGGGGTATTTCAGTCAATTTAAACAAAAAAAATTTCAAAAGAGTATGGCTCGGGAATAACGGTAATCGGGTCTGTTCGTCGAGAAAATGTTTTTTAAAAAATCAGAGAAGCTTAGGAAAGTTGAAGATTTGAATGATGTGACGTAGCTAGCCAACTGTCTTTGAAAATAGTATCCATGCACAGAGGAAAGATGAAGCCCTTGGAGGACCTCTTGGATACTACAAAATACTACTCACACGCGCATGGGGCGTAGTGTGTGTGCATTTATGGCGATATATTTATGCATTTTTTCAAACGTGTGATCTCTTTAATTAATTTTTCTCCCACATGTTATAGTATCATTAGGCTTAAAGTTGGAGTATATAGGTTTTCAAGGGTGCTAAATCCAAATTTGAGGTCAAAAACCTGAATTTCCGACCCACCGAAATACCCCATTACAATTTGTTTTGGAGGAATACTAGAATTGTTATTTACCTACAAAAATCATCTAAATCATTGAAGCAATTTCGAAGAAACACTTTCCTGTTGGTCCCACACTTACCTACTCGTATTTCCTTTCTTGCACAAGCTGAATCCACTTTTCTCAAATCATGTTTTCGCTTCTCTTCATCCAAAAATCCCACCAGATTGGGATCACATCGTGCGTGTTCAGACGAAAAATGAATAACAATATGGGTCCAGTGGACGCAGTCACATGTTTGGATCATTCGAGCGAATTCAGACAAACTGATTTTGCAACTTTCCACTTCCTGTGAACGAGAGGGTTTTAACGAGAGCTGTATATTATCCACGAATCCAGCATGAAGTCAGTTACCCTGAAGAGCTGATCCAGCTTCAATGAGGAATTTCACCGAATTCTATTTGCATTTTTCTTGAATAGTTAATGGTGTGGGATAGATGAAAATCGGGCTGATTTCGGAAAATAAGTCTCCTGTTATTTTTGGGAGACAATCAAAATTTTTGATTTCAAAACTAACCGGGAAAACGGATGTGAAGTGGGAACGCTCGCTGATTGGGCTGTTCGGATCGCCGTCTCATCCCAGTGTTGCCCATTGGGACGACGAAATCGTGTTTTCTAAGAGGAAAGTTATCAAACAAAAACAGGGGAAACCTAATTTTCCCCATCTTGCTTTTTCTATTTTTTTTCTTCAGTTTTTCGATTTCGAATTTCACTGTTTCGTGAAATTTTGCATCTGGGGACTCAAGATTTCTCGATCTCAGCGCTTCAAGCGGCCATAAATGAACTATTCCAGGATGACGTCATTTTCCTGGGTTTTTTAAACATTCGTATTTTCTACACTGTTTTGTTTATTCGTAAATTAGGAAGTTCGGGCTGAAAGTTTGCTTTAGGGGGTTTTTCGAGGTACTGAATCCGATTTTGGGGTCAAAAATAGGAAATTCCGACATGGTGAAATTCCTCATTGCAGCTCGATTTGCACATTGTTCTATGTTGTTCCATTCATCATTAAAGTCCTCCTCTGTTCTTGCATCTTCCAAATCCCTGCTGGTACAAGTCTTAAACTTGGGTCCTGGAGCATGTACAGTTTGTACACTTCTTGACTTGGATGGGGATCTCGTATGGCTCTCAAATTCTTCCATCTAGCCATTATTGCTATCTTTCCAATCACCAAAAAATGATTAGAGTAGATATCACTTCCTCTGTGCACTTCCATATCCTGAAAACATGTTGCTAGTTTCCTGTTGATAAGGATATACTCTATAATAGACCTGCTCCCTCTTGCACTCCAGGTGTACCTACTTGTGAATGTCCTTCTTCCTGAAGAAGCTATTCGCAATTTTTAAACTGTTGTGGGAAGCTAAGTGCCTCAACTCCTCCCCATTGACAACAATATCTTAAAAACTCACAGCATACCGTAAGATCAGGTGAATACAAGCAGTTTATGGAATCGTAAAGATGAGAGTGAAAACTTTCAGTCCTCCAGTTTTCCCTGAAAAATTGAGGTTCATGTTTGTATCATGATTCTTTGTACTTGGCTAAACTACCGGTTAGTACCTGAAAGGAATAATGGTTCAATTTTAAAGACACAAAGAGGTATTGAGTGGATTACATCATCTTTGTTGGACGAATCCTAAGTGTCGGGTTGATTTTAAGTTCAAACTATCTACATGACCCTTATAATCGATCATCTCTGAGCCATCAGTTCCGTTAACGTAAATAACGAGTGAATTTTCAATAGCTTAAGCGCTGGTGATCCACCATTCTCAAGTTTTTCAAGCCAACTTTATTTTGATGGTTTACAGAGGATGATCCGCAGAACTCCGACGAGAATTGAGCTGAAACTGGATGACATCGCAGAGTATCACAACACCCGCAACTCCATGTCTGGAGACAAAGACCAGGAGTCGTCACCCCAGAACGTGCCAGCTTGGACTTACAAGCTCCTTCTCCAGAATAACAAGAATCTGACTGTCGCTGACAGGATCGGTTACGTTCCTCAGCCAAGAACACCTACGTGAAGATGTACCTACGAGGATTCTAATAACTTAAGTTTTGACTAATTTCGTTCACTAAGCTTTTTAATAACAAATATACGATTTCAATCATGCAATGTTAACATTCCTCCATCTGATGTTGAATACAGTGAGTACATGATATGTACCAATTCATGATTTACTTTCCATGAAGCCACCACAGAACTCGCTAAGCACATACGAGTATAATTATTAATAAGAGGAAGGTACCGAATACTTTTATGCAACCTAATTCAATATCAGATCAAAATTGATATCCCAACGTTAGATCTGTATCCAAACAAAACAAAAAACGTGTAGATTCCTACAAACCAGCACAGCACAAATAAATTAATGAAGACGGAACCTCTTTTCTACCATTAAAAAGAGAGATAGCCTGCAATAAATCTTTTTAGATAAATACGAGTTACGCACGTTTTATTAAGGTTAATAGCCAACATACAACTCAAATTAAAGATATTTTGACAATACAGTTGGATTAATGACTAAACGAGGTTCAAGTATCTGACTCCACTCAAGCTTGACTATGAGAAAGTCTCCTTCGGACTCTTTAATTTCTTCAGCATTAAATGTCCCATCCGTGTGGCCCTCTGAAAAACAATATCCACAATAATATTAATATTTACGACAATTACAATCAATGGAATTAACGCTTGATAAAATTCGGGAAACTCGGGTCTACCAAAGTCAATTACTACTCTATCTTGAATCATAAGTAATTTCTATATTCAACACTCCTTCGCTTATCCTAAACCGAAACTGATGGCAGAATATACATTAGGAGTATTTTGCACCTCTTGAGCCAGTAAAATATACATGTACTTTCAAGTAGACTCACCACAAATTTTCAAAGTTAGAAACTTCATTTCTCCTAATTCGATCTCTTCAATAACTGCAAGCATGGAGTCGGAAATAATAGGAGAGGAGTCCATCATCGTCAGTTTCTAAAAAAAAAAATGGTTTGATGAACAGATTGTTGAAATGTTTAGAAAGAATCTGTAAGCTCAATGTTTTTGAACAACACAATAAGATGAAATAACTCGGGCCTCGTCTGGACCCCCGGATGGTTACTGCTTAGAGCCTTCGGCTAAAATTCAAGGAACATTTATCATGTTTTGTTTGTATGCTGTTACCTTTTACTAGGAGTCTGTTGTTTTAATTTAGCTCATTATGAGCCTGCTTTTTAAATTGCTCGTCATTTCATCTCTTGATGTCCCCAAAGGTATTTTTAATATTAAGAAATCGAAAACGTTGAAGAACACATCGCAATTAAAAGCCTAGGTTACAAGATCCTTTAATTACTTTTTGGTAAAAACGATGCCAGCCAACTACATAAATGAAAATCCGCTTAATCGAAGTTGGTTCTTACCATGCATAAACGTGTAGGTGACATAACTTCGACAGAAAAATGAACTTGGCAACAGAGAAGGTATATGTTTACAACACAGAGAAGGAATGCAACGAGAAGGATTGTGGACCAAGCAACAGGAAGGTATCAGGCTCTGGATCGGCAGAGTTGGCACTATCAATGAGGACCGTGGTGGTTCGAAACTCGGCGCTTCGCGCCTCGGAAAACCAGAGCGATGAAAATGGCACATGATCGGAGTGTTTAAACGCGCATGACATGTTTTTTGGATAGTTAGCCTAGGGCAATAACATGTCCTATGTTGAAAAAAACTCGGGCCTCGCCTTACTGCTTAGAGCCTTTGGCTAAAATTCAAGAAACATGGAACATGCTTCAGCGCTTTTTGGTGTAGTGATGGGGTGGACACAAGCCTGTTACCTTTCTACATCAACCCTCCCACATAACGTTTTTTGGGTGGTTAGTCCAAGCTAAAGCATGTTCTAAGCTGAAATCTTGCCAACATGCTTGACATTAAAGGAAGCCAATAGAGAGTTTTTGGTGCCAAAATCTGACGGGCCCTGTTAGGTGGAGACTAGAACGAGCAACAGAGGATGCTACCCGGTTGAAGGAGGAAGCCCGTTAACTTTGGGCAGGGGAGGAAGGGAGGCGCTCGTGACGGAGGGCCTTTAGGAACGGGTGAGTGTCTGGGGGCACCCTTTCATCATCGCCCGCTGTTGTCGGGAGGCAAATTCATCGTCACCCGCGAACTCCAAGCTTTGTGAAGAGGTTCCACGGGCCCGTCAATGGTTGCCAAAAACTCTCTATTATTATTCCTCAACGTCGTAAAGGTAGGTATTTGAATACCACAAAACTTCACTTACCTTGAAGTTAATCAAATCACTCGTTTTGAGATCTTCCAGGGGGAGAGGAGCAGATAATTCCGAGGAGGCGTTCGTTGGATGTTGGTTGGTAATTGAAGATGCTACAGGTGGCGATTGGGATGGAGCAGTTTCAATCTCATCGTGTGCAGTCCCGTTCATCCCATTAGTCAAGGGTCGACGAGTGAAAACATTTTTGTTACGTTCTTGCGCCAATGATAACAGGTTTTTCTGCCAATCATTCAGTAGCTGCTCTTCGGTACCTAAGTGAGGAACTGTGAAGTTGATAAAATAATTATTGAGTTGTAAAGTGTTGGAAAATTGTTGAAAAAAAGAACAGTTTTTGACATGGATAAATTACACTAAGATTTAGACTTTGAATAAGTAAAGTAAACAACCATTTCATGTTGGATTTTCGTCCAACTGCCATTCCTGGCGTTGCGGACATCATCTACCAAAGGGAAGATCAGAATTTGTTCTGATGATTTCGCTCATGGGGTCCCTTTACCTCAACATCCATGGTTTGAATTGAATTTTGAAAATCTATTGTGCACCTTTGTACCTCGTACCTATCTTTTTTTGGTGCTCGTTTCGTATGAGATCGTCGTCATTTTCCTCTAACTGGCCCAGTTTGAAACAACACTCGAAGGACATGTTTAAAACAGTACCAACCCTACTGGCTTAAACACAATTTAAAACAACGAGTTTGTCACAAATATGTTTAAAACTGTACCGACATTGATTGTAACATCTTAACAACATGCTGGGCAATGGGGAATAGAAGTCGTGCTTTCAGGAATTAAAATCTTGTTAATTCCCGCCCGAATTAATTGACACCTATTTGTGGGGTCCCAGCTTGACCAATATTATGACATGTATTCATCCTGAATGACTTAATGAGGAATTTCATCATGTCGGAATTTTCTATTTTTGACCCCAAAATCGGATTCAGCACCTCGAAAAACCTCCTAAGGCAAACTTTCAGCCCGAACTTCCTAATTTACGAATAAACAAAACAGTGTAGAAAATACGAATGTTTAAAAAAAAACGGGAAAATTACGTCACCCTGGAATAGTTCATTTATGACCGCTTGAAGCGCTGAGATCGAGAAATCTATAGTCCCCAGATGCAAAATTTCACGAAACTGTAAAGTTCGAAATCGAAAAACTGAAGAAAAAAAAAAATAGAAAAAGCAGGATGGGGAAAATTAGGTTTCCCCTGTTTTGTTTGATAACTTTTCTCTTAGAAAACACGATTTCGTCGTCCCAATGGGCAACACTGGGAGGAGACACTGATCCGAACAGCCCAATCAGCGAGCGTTCCCGCTTCACGTCCGTTTTCCCGGTTAGTTTTGAAATCAAAAATTTTGATTGTCTCCCAAAAATAACAGGAGACTTATTTTCCGAAATCAGCCCGATTTTCATCTATCCCACACCATTAACTATTTAGGAAAAATGCAAACAGAATTCGGTGAAATTCCTCATTACACTTCCAATGTATGACGTCACTTTGAAAGTTGTTCTGTGCTATTCCCTTGAGATTTCTTTTGAATCAAATAGCTTTCAATACTGCAGTTTAGGAAATATGTTCAGTACTTACCTACATGGCTAGTTGAGTGTAAAATTAAACTTATACGACAGTACAATCATCATTTTACGTAGGTACCTGCAGTGTCCTTGTCATCTTCTTCATCAAATCGAATGTGACCTACGCGTGATGTCGTCTCAGTTGGGTTGAAGGGCTCCCTAGGAGCACATTGCTGGGAGTCGAGAGTGACACCATCCAGTAGAGGGATTCTAGACGATTTCTTGTGTTTCCTCTTCCTTTTACGCTTTTTTTCCCCGAAATCTGTTACGTCCATTTCATTGTCATCCATCGACGCTACTTTATACAAAAGTTCTCGTTTTTTAAGCATTAACTGATCTTCCATAGCTACATGATTGTCCGTTACAGGCGTTTCATTGTTCTTCGGCTCTCCCTTGGAAGATTTCCTAGGCAATAAACATTTATTTCAGAAATTGACGACATTGAGACATATAATGCAACTTATTGTAATTCGAAACATCAAACATTATGATCACCTCTGTGATGTGACAATAGTGGGAGGAGGATTTTCAACAGCCGACGCTTGAACGACTTCTTTAATGCTGTGAACAAACCATGTATGAACTTGGGTCATAAGGAAGGTCAACTTCAAGATCACAGAGATTACTGTAACATTAGAAAGGCCAGCGAGGTTTCTTCCAAAAAGTTATTCGTATAACTATAAACAGTAATATCTCCGTGTTTCACTGAAAAGGCAGGGCGAAGGAGTTGGACCTTTATTTAAATGGGTAGGTATTGGTGGTTTTAATTCGATATCCTTCAAATTGATCTATTACATCGGTCTCCTTTAAATGTCAACCAATTTGGAACCCTTCCCTCAGCGCCTGTGTTTCAGTATTTTCTATGATATTTGCGATTTGTTTTTCTCATAATCAGTAGGTTAGTGATGATCCTCCAAATTGATGAAAAATATTGGTTTCGGGCACCCTACTTCTGGTTGAAGAAGGTCTAGCAGTTAGGTAGGGGTATATTGGCCTTTAAGAGAGTTGCTTTACGTCTATGACCGGCTTCTGTAGAATACCTATCTCTTCAAATTCGATAAATACATGAGCAAAGAAACTTTATACTAAAACTAACCAGATTTGGGAAAATTCTCACACCCAATGAATACTTCAGCAAGATGGTAAGCTAACTTTGTAAAAAATATTGAAGTAGAACCTGAACTAAGGAAACTCAACTCACATAACTTCATCAGACGGCTTGATAACGCTTAATTTTTCGCAACTCGGAACCCAGAAGTCCTCGATGTATACCTCCAACTGAAGATCACCCAGTTTCAAAACGCGCTTGATGTGGTTCTCTAAATCTTCAATCTTTTTCCAGCTTTCTTCGTGGAAGACCATAAGCTTTTTATTCAAAGCTCTTTCATCCAACTGCACAAGTATTTTGAAGCGCATATTCTTTGAAACTATGTTTTCAGATCAACCATCAATTAAATTCAAATCACAGTAAAACTCGACAATACAATAATTATGTTTTGTTGTTTATGATATCATTCTGATATCACTAAAGCCGAAAGTCATAACCAAACAACAACAGTAGAGGACCGCGTCACAAGACCATGTGGGCATCATGGATATTATAAAGTATAAAATACCTGTTGGTTAGTTGGATGCTCGGAAACAACTGTTCCATGGAAGAACCAAGATGAGACGTTTGATAATGTTGATTTCTTTCACCATTTCCATGCATGAACAAAAGGGGAGGAGTGTTTTCTTAAATTTTGTTTAGTGTCTCACAAGAAAAAATTGCTATCTAGCTTGGATTTAGATTCTCATCCTCATCAATGATCTTGGATGGATACTAGGTCATAGTTTCTGTAAAAATTTAGGCAACACTGAAGTAATTGTGTCTCATTTCTAGAAAAACTTGTAAAAACTTCATCTCCCCACTTCAAACCCTTTGTCCTGTTGTAATCAGTGCTTTCAAGCTGCAAGTCCTAAAACATGCAATGTCAGTAGCAATTCGAAGACAAATAGAATATAATATATACTAATGTCAACTTAATTTGCCAAAATCATCCAACTTCGCTCAAATCTCCTCTTTTCATATTAAAGAATATACGGAGTGGGAGGTTGAGGAAGTTTTACAAGAACGTTTAGAACCCTGAGAGCACGAGACCGCCATTGCACTGTTGCTGTTGGCTCCAGTTCCAGTCGTTTTCGTTTGAGTTTGGGTGTTGACTGAAGTGAAGGCCGTCGGTAGCCGTTCGCGTTTATTTCATGTTTATTTGACGATAAATTTATCGGTTCCATTCCTTAATTATCGTCGAGTTTCGGTGCCGACCAAGTGACAAGTGATAGGTATTCCATATTCTTGCAACGATGTCTGAAGAAAACAACCACAATGGAACGGAGAATGGGGATGTTCCTGAAATCGAGCTGATCATCAAGGTAAGTCCTGCCTGGAACATTGGGCGTGATCGCAGTTGAGTCAGAGGACTTTCATTTGCGTCATAATGCTTTTATTTTAAGTCCTCCGTATTTGAAGAACTTCCGCACGTTCCTCTGGAAGATCTCTTACGCCTTTGTAACCACTTGGCGAAAATCCTTTCGTTACACGTCGACCGCTTCTATGAAATTCGTTGTGGTCTATCATGAGGTCATTTTTATCTAGTTTGAACTCCTATGTACCTCTTAGGTACTTTTTAATTCCATCTTGCTGTTTGAAGCTTGGAATCAGCTTTAAATGTATAATAAGGATCTGTCCTCGATTTTTAGTGATCTATACTTCAGGTACGGACTTGCCACTGTGTGTACAAAAACCTTTTCATTCGACATACCTTGCTTTGATCTTGAATTTAGTGAACAAATCCAGCACAACCCATGATCTCAAATTAGCTCTAACCAATTGGTAGGTACCTACTTTCATAATTCCCTACTTTTGGACGCCGACAAAATGTTATTCAAACCTACTTGATCTGCCATTGATATCACCCGATGATTAAAATCCAATTCATCATACTCGCAGATATCATGCTGTTCTGTTAGTCTATCTTACTCACAAAGAAATAGTAGGTATATAACATTTTTCGAAATTATTCCCATCTCCAACCGAGAATTTGGAATAGGTAATCTTTATTAGTAGGTACCTATCCTACATCTAGGTTATTATGGTTTCTTCTACTTTGCATAGGATGATCCATAATACTAGAGAGTTCTTCGTTCTTGTATTCCTGCTCTTCCGCCGAGCTTAATTACTGAAGTGTATAAGTGATATTTTGGATCAAATGGAGGAAAATTCGGTAACAGCGCTATTTTTCTGTGAAAACAAGTGATAGGTAACGAGAGGAATAGAATCACAGAAACTTGCGTGTATTCTCCTTCATGATGGATAGGATTGAGAAGATCTTATCAACGAGATTCGACTAATTGCCACCATACTTCGATACCACTAGGTAGGTCTAAGCAATCGTAAATAGGTATGTTCCATTCAACATTCATGAGTCACGTAGGTGCAGTTTTCGACAGCAAGGAAATTTCTTGAACTGGTAGCAGGTAATTCATTCAAACCTTATAATTTGTCGGATATTCTGATGAACCAGCTGTGTAATTGCGACTCCCCTGATTGCTCCTATTAGTTACGTAAGTGGACAAATGTTTCTTCGTACTTGTGGCTATCTGCCAAAACGTTCTTTTCTATATATTTACTTCTGTGGACTTCATGACTACTACCAACACATTTTTTTCGGATATATGAAAGATGCCTAGCTAGAATAATGGAGTTTTCTCTTTTAAATACCATGCTTTAGACAACATTTGTTGTTTTGTCGTTCACAATCAAGTTTTGTTTCTTTTGAGGATTTATTGATTAGGTAAGGAAAAATATCACTCTTAACACATTCTAGACTGATGGGGTCATTCGACCCCTTGGAGTTTTTCAGTGACCCGATGGAGTTGTATGAAACCAAGCTGTGCATGTAATTGAACTTGGCTGGTTCAACTTAACGTTCTGCCATCAGCTTTGAATCCCTTGGGCCGAGAAAATTCTCTCAAGTTGCCTCTCGATCATCACGATCATCAGAAGTTGGCCTGGCTGAATTTATCATTTTCGGTGCCCGCAATCCACTTTAGTTCGTCAAGTGGAGTTTTCTTGCATTTTTCAAACGATTGCATTTTCAAAACGTAGGTACTTGTTTATACTTTTATTTTCTTACCACCACGTTATTTTTTCTCTCTGAAATGATCCCGAAACTTGAAAACGACTGTGTTCAACAGAATTTGACACCTGGTTGTTCACATCGAAGGTCCCCAAATAAATATTACTAACACTATCTCGGCTGCTCAATATGACCTCACATGCTCGTATGACCTCACAAGTAAAAAAAATTAAATTATTACACAAAGGTTTTTATTTTTCTATGTAGGTCACTCGTCTGCAAAGAACACGGCTTTGCCATCGTTACCACCAACCAACATGAAGAAAAACATTCGGCCAGCAAAAATTTGTACGGAGATTAGGCCTCTTTTGCGATTCATACTCGTGTTTCTGATTTATCGTGAGTCCAACCCTTAAATTCTCGTGGGGAGCGAACGGTTTGTCGTACAGGGCTCCGCGTGGTCTCTAAAACTTCTATACTATCTTAAATTGATGGAAAAACAATACCTTTATATCAAAATTTGTCGAGTTAGGGCGTTTTCAAAATGTCAACCCTTATTTTTCAACCCTTAGAAGTGACCTACATCAACCAAAAGCTTCGGGGCACAACTAGACCCCAAATGGAGCCCACATACCAAATTTCATCAAAATCGGTCCATGGTAACTAAGGAAAGTACGGCGGGCGGACGGAAAAGTTTTTATTCGATTTTCGGATTCTACGTACCTTGAAACGTAAACTAACAAGTTTTGAGGGGGGTTAAAAAAATTCTTGGTCGATTTCATTATTGAAAATAATAAACCAAGAGAACCTATTTTTGGCGTGACATCTATAAATACTCAGTAGAAAACGAAAATAACCTTAAAATATTAATTTGGTACTACAAATATCCCAAATCCAGAGCCGATAAGTTCGGAATTTAGTTGAGGTGTTGAACATGCGAAAGTTCAGGATCGTAAGAAGAATGGCAGAGCGCTCCTGCTGTTGTAGGTCTGCTTATTCTCTTCTGCTTGACAATATTTAGTTATTTGTTTGAATATTTTCCTCTGTTGCTTTTAGGTTTTTAGGACGTCCCACAGTAAGACTTGGGCGTCCTTATGCGATCGATCTGGGGTAAAGGAGGACAACACTCAACAGAAAAAAAAAATAACCACACACTAATCCGTTTTAGACCATTCTGAATCCAAATCCGCGAAAAAAACCATAGGTGTATGTCTGTGTGTGTGTGTGTGTGTGTGTGTGTGTGTGTATGTGTGTGTGTGTGTGTGTGTGTGTGTGTGTGTTTCACAAAATCTTGTGTACTCTGCCCAGGCCTTAGTTCTCAACCGATTTTCCTGGTTCTTTTTTTCTTCGACGCGGAAAACTATCTAGTTGTGCACTACGTCGCCGGAATTTCGAATTTTGCCTTTTAAGGAGGGGAAAGGGGGGGTTAATGCTCAAAAAACGTGTGTTTTTGGGCATAATCTTGTGTATTCTGCCCAGGCCTTAGTTCTCAACCGATTTTCCTGGTTCTTTTTTTCTTCGATGCGGAAAACTATCTAATTGTGCACTACGGCGCCGGAATTTCGAATTTCGCCTTTTAAGGGTGGAGAGGGGGGGTTAATGCTTAAAAAACGTACGTTTGCGGGCATAATCTTATAAACTCTGCCCAGGCCTCAATTTCCAACCGATTTGTGTGTTTCTTTTTTTGTTTGACTAAAATAACTTCCGAGTCTTACATGATTTCACCAGAGTAGCAAAATTTGCAAGAGGAGGGGATGGGTGGGGGGATAATATTCACAAAATGTCCAATTTTTTCAATATTTCGGTTCCTTTACTGCTTACTAATTGTATCCAAGCTTTGAAATTGAGGAAAAATTCTCATTATACCTTAGGATTTGCATGAATTACTTTCTGTACCACCATGGAAATAAAAGTGGTGCCACCATGGTGCCAGGGCACCATAAACCTCATATTTCTTGGGTTTTTTGGTGTTTCACCTTGAATACCAATGTGACATTCGACGGACTGCCTACTAAACCTAATAGATGAAAGTTCAATGTTACGACGTATTTCCGATGGGTGGGGGGATAATATTCACAAAATGTCCAATTTTTTCAATATTTCGGTTCCTTTACTGCTTACTAATTGTATCCAAGCTTTGAAATTGAGGAAAAATTCTCATTATACCTTAGGATTTGCATGAATTACTTTCTGTACCACCATGGAAATAAAAGTGGTGCCACCATGGTGCCAGGGCACCATAAACCTCATATTTCTTGGGTTTTTTGGTGTTTCACCTTGAATACCAATGTGACATTCGACGGACTGCCTACTAAACCTAATAGATGAAAGTTCAATGTTACGACGTATTTCCGCTTTGGTGCCAGACCGGCACCATTGGAGGTGGTTGTGGGGGGGGGGGGGGGGACTCTAATTCGCATGTTGGGTGTCGTAGATCATGGATTTTAAAATGCTCTTCAGATTCGAGGCTCCCAGAAGTGTTATGGTTTATAATGGGGGGGTGTCACTATTTCTTCCCTAAAGTAATAAATAAATTACATCGAGAGAAACAGTCTTATCGCTTAACAACTGGTTAAACTGATCCAATACTTATCCAATGGGACGTCCCCTGGAATGCATGCATTACTAAACAATATGTTTACTCCTGCCTTTCATCAAGGCAGTACTTTGTTCAAATAATTGTGTTTGAACGATGGATTCTTCCTATTTCTTGGTAATGCTTCATTACGCAAAGCTGTCCTCTAATAAATCTAAGAACCAAAAATGATAAGAGAAACGTGTGATTGTTCGCGGAGGTTAAATGTGAATAATTATTTTCGGCTCTGTCAACTCATTGACTGTCTCGGGGAGTGTTTTGTGTTGAGGCGTGGATATTTTACACTAAAAGACAAATATCTATGGTTGAGGTGCGTTGGGAGATTCAAGGTTCTTCAAAAATACGTACAGGCGCTAAACTGCGTGGGTGGATGCATATTGCGAGAAAATGACACCGTTTTCTCGACTTACGATGTCCAAGGTCACTCACTGGCGGGTAATTTTTCAAAATTATAGAGCGATTGCCTGTCACTCATGAGAATCGCTTCCCAGCGCTGCATCCCGCTCAACTGGTTTTAATGTGTTGCAGCTAGAGTAGTCAAATTTATTATTAACCTAAACCCCTTGTAGATTCCTAACCATTTTCCATTTCTATATGAGAGATCGACCCAATAAGTACTGATTCCTAACGAATTTAATTTATTTTGGTTCATGACTCACACTCTTGATCTGTAAGGGACACGAAACTGACGTTGAAAGAAAACTGTAAATTCGTACCTCTTTGGTCTTAGGAGACAGTGAGTCTTATAAGTCAGCCTTATTGCAAATGAATGACCTCTACTTCGAAATCATGGTTTTGAAAGGGAACTAATAGTTACTATCCTTGAATTACAGTCCTCCACGTTTTTGCAGTAATTTCTTACTTGAAAACGTAATGCACCAATATACATAATGTTGGGTCTCATTTACACAAAAAATAATGATAATGTCTTCACGTCTTCACTTCTACGAATTAGAATGCAAGATGGGGGCTTCTTTCGTGGAACCGCCGTTTTTCCAAATAGTATTTCCAACCAAGGTTAATCGTTGTAATTTTCAAACCCATGTTAGCAGAATTAGCAGATGGGCTTTCAACTTCACTCTGAGAATGCGCGATTTCAGCGAAAAAAAAACTTCGTATTCGTACTAAGTTATTCTGATGTCTCAATACATGCTTGTTATTCTGTTTACTCAACGTCGTGCTTTCAAAAATGTTATCGTGTATTCTTTTTGTGCATGTTTCCTGAGTAGCTCGGTACCAAAAGTTTTGAAGACGTACCCCCACTACCCCTTCCATCGGAGGCCTTGAAATTCATGCTTTGGTACTCCCAAACTTTTCTTTCAACGGATTCTTTGACCAACCACTTGACCAATTTTCATGAAACTTTAAAGGTTTGAAGACCCTCTTGGGGTTTTCGATCGTCGAAGAGAGTTCGAAGCTCTTGACCTAACTATAACTTATCTACAGGTCATCGTAGAGCGCTGAAATTACGTGTACATACTGCATCCTGAATACCATTGGAATTGATTGAAGCAATTTAGGGAAGTTGTAGTCGTTGTTGAGTGTGTACCTAAATAGAATATTTATACGTAGTAGACAAAAATAGGGAAGTTGTGCACTGAGGAATTATTTCAGAGCAATAATTGCTAGTAACTAAATCATTTAATTCAAAAAAACTTGTGATTAATTTAATAATTTTTTCTATAGTCTTAAAAATTTGTGTACGATTACAAGTACATATAGTTTTGGTTACCAATGAGTGATTTTGGTTACCCACAATCTAATCAAAACCCGCCTTCAGATAAGACAGGAGGGATTTCCACTGTCTAAATATCCATATTTGAATCTGTACCTACCTTGTCTTCTCTTGTCATCAACGAGGTGTCCTTCAACCTTCCGCCCGCCCGCGATAAGCTGTGTCAGGCGAATGGAAATGGTTATAATCTAACGATAAAGTTGTTTGGTCGTGATTTGTCACTGAATGGAATTTTTCTTACCGTATGAGTTTTGTTCCTATCCGAAATATTCGGCGATGAAAGTAATATGAAACCACTTTGCTGCTCCTGATTTATTTAAAATGACAAAATCCTGTCTTCAATAATAATACTATAATACCATAATACCTTCATTATAATATACCAGATATTTGTACTGGTTGAAACAAACCCTCATTTCACACTGACTACATTATCAATGCACCATAATGATAATGGCAAAAAAATGCAACCATTTCGTAATGACGTGTTGTGGATCAACAAACGGTTGACGGTGTTGGGTGGTAATGAGGTGAATGAACCTTCCTATAGATACTGCTTGGGATCTCTGATGGCTGCCACACTCGTTCCGCTCCTCGCTCTTACTCAAATCACTTTCACCTGAGAATAAAAATTGACTCGTTTCCGCATTTCTTCACTAAATAACCAGGTGACAAAAAGTTCGTTCTTAGTATTAAGCGTTTTATAGTTAGAAAGTCCCGCAAAATGAGTGAATGAGCGAATTTTCAAAGAAATATTTAAATAAAATTTCAGCCATTTTGGTTTATTATTTTCAATAATAAGCCTTTGGAATCGAGCAAGAAAAAAAAATTTTTAACCCCCCCCCTCAAAATTTGATGTTTTACGTTTCAAGGTACGTAGAATACGAAAATCGAATAAAAAAATTTCCGTCCGTACGCCGTACGCGGCACTTTTCTTAGCAACACTGGACCGATTTGGTTCAAATTTGGTATATGGGCTCCATTTGGGGTCTAGTTGTGCCGCGAAGCTTTTGGTTGATGTAGGTCACTTCTAAGGGGTGAAAATTAAGGGTTGAAATTTTCAAGAGTGCCCTAGCTCGAAAACTCTCGAAATAAAGGTATCGTTTTTTCACCAATTTTAAATAGTATTCAATTTTTAAAAAATTTTTGAGACCACCCGGAGCTCTGTAGGACAAACCGTTCGGTCCCTACGAGTACTTGAAGGTTTTCCTTCGATAAAACAGAATCATGAGTGTGAATCGCAAAAGAGGTCTAATCTCCATTCAAATTTTATCGGACTAAAATGCGATCGCTGTTCATTTCTTCGATTTGTATACAGTTTTGCCTTCTGCGTAACCAGTAATCAAATTTCCATATGAAGCTTTCTATTTTTCCAATCGAGTGTGAAGCGTTTAGTTCTTTCTAATAAACTTGATTGTGAAGGCGTGAAGCCAGTATGGTGTGGTAGGTAGTACCTAGCTGGTAGGTAAAAAAAAGTTGGTAGGTAAAACTCGGCGCTTTGCGCCTCGGCGGGGGGCTCCGCCCCCCTGCACCCCCCGGTTTATTTCTTTTTCCATACTCTGTATGAAATCATAGGAACACAGAATGTGTTTTTGCGATGCTAGTCATCCGTTAAATAAAAAACAACAATAATAAATGTGGAGTCTTTGGCAATAATAAAATAAATAATTGTTAGACATTTAATTTGGTCTAAAACCCTATAGATGTTATATAAATAAATATGTAACTACAAGAAAAATACTATATAAATTGAGAGCTTTCCAACGAATGGTGAACAATTTCTGTGCAATGAACACTGCGGGAGTTCTATTTCCTTACCAACGGCTTGGTTGCACGTGAAAATCATTATAAAAGGCGCGTAACGGTTTTTTCTGTCGCTTTTTCGTGACGATTTTTTTTCGGTAGGTCATCGCAAAAACACATTCTGTGTTAAAAACGCTGCAAATCATTGCTCAAAGGTTTATTATTTTCTGTATAGATCACCCTTCTGCATATATCACTGGTTCTCCATCAATAGCACCTACCACCATCTGTATTCTCCATTGACCCGCCCTCTCAAATTTCAGCTTCCTGCGTTCAACAGAAGAGAAAATGGCCTTGGAGCTCACTCAGCTGATCAGTGACCACTCATGCGCCTTCAGCATTCTCCATTGACCCGCCCTCTCAAATTTCAGGTTCCTGCGTTCAACAGGAGAGGAAATGGCCTTGGAGCTCACTCAGCTGATCAGTTACCACTCAGGCGCCTTCAGCATTCTCCTTTGACCCTGCCTCTAAAATTTCAGCTTCCTGCGTTCAACAGGAGAGGAAATGGCCTTGGAGCTCACTCAGCTGATCAGTGACCACTCAGGCGCCTTCAGCATACTCCATTGACCCGCCCTCTCAAATTTCAGGTTCCTGCGTCCAACAGGAGAGGAAATGGCCTTGGAGCTCACTCAGCTGATCAGTGACCACTCAGGCGCCTTCAGCAATCTCCATTGACCCGCCCTCTCAAATTTCAGGTTCCTGCGTTCAACAGGAGAGGAAATGGCCTTGGAGCTCACTCAGCTGATCAGTGACCACTCAGGCGCCTTCAGCATTCTCCATTGACCCGCCCTCTCAAATTTCAGGTTCCTGCGTCCAACAGGAGAGGAAATGGCCTTGGAGCTCACTCAGCTGATCAGTTACCACTCAGGCGCCTTCAGCAATCTCCATTGACCCTGCCTCTCAAATTTCAGGTTCCTGCGTTCAACAGGAGAGAAAATGGCCTTGGAGCTCACTCAGCTGATCAGTGACCACTCAGGCACCTTCAGCAATCCCCATTGACCCGCCCTCTAAAATTTCAGCTTCCTGCGTTCAACAGGAGAGGAAATGGCCTTGGAGCTCACTCAGCTGATCAGTGACCACTCAGGCGCCTTCAGCATTCTCAATTGACCCGCCCTCTCAAATTTCAGGTTCCTGCGTTCAACAGGAGAGGAAATGGCCTTGGAGCTCACTCAGCTGATCAGTGACCACTCAGGCGCCTTCAGTATTCTCCATTGACTTTTGATTATGGAAATTTGATTACTGGTTACGCAGAAGGCAAAACTGTATACAAATCGAAGAAATGAACAGCGATCGCATTTTAGTCAGAAAAAATTTCAGCGGAGATTAGACCTCTTTTGCGATTCACACTCATGATTCTGTTTTATCGAAGGAAAACCTTCAAGTACTCGTAGGGACTGAACGGTTTGCCGTACAGAGCTCCGGGTGGTCTCAAAAATTTTTTAAAATTCAGTACTATTTAAAATTAGTGAAAAAACGATACCTTTATTTCGAGAGTTTTCGAGCTAGGGCACTCTTGAAAATTTCAACCCTTAATTTTCACCCCTTAGAAGTGACCTACATCAACCAAAAGCTTCGCGGCACAACTAGACCCCAAATGGAGCCCATATACCAAATTTCATCGAAATCGGTCCATGGTAACTAAGAAAAGTGCCGCGTACGGCGGACGGACGGAAATTTTTTTATTCGATTTTCGGATTCTACGTACCTTGAAACGTAAAACATCAAATTTTGAGGGGGGGGTTAAACTTTTTTTTTTCTTGCTCGATTCCAAAGGCTTATTATTGAAAATAATAAACCAAAAATGTTGGTGGGTAAAAAACGCTGCAAATCATTGCTCAAAGGCTTCTTCACTCTTCAGATCACTGATTAGCTGAGTGAGCTCCGAAGCCATTTTCAATCCTATTGAATGGAAGTGCTCTTCCAGGCGTCTTCAGCATTCGAGGAAATCTTCTTCACTCCTCAGATCACTGATCAGCTGAGTGAGCTCCGAAGCCATTTTCAATCCTATTGAATGGAAGTGCTCTTCCAGGCGTCTCCAGCATTCGAGGAAATCTTCTTCACTCCTCAGATCACTGATTAGCTGAGTGAGCTCCGAAGCCATTTTCAATCCTATTGAATGGAAGTGCTCTTCCAGGCGTCTCCAGCATTCGAGGAGATCTTCTTCACTCTTCAGATCACTGATTAGCTGAGTGAGCTCCGAAGCCATTTTCAATCCTATTGAATGGAAGTGCTCTTCCAGGCGTCTCCAGCATTCGAGGAGATCTTCTTCACTCCTCAGATCACTGATCAGCTGAGTGAGCTCCGAAGCCATTTTCAATCCTATTGAATGGAAGTGCTCTTCCAGGCGTCTTCAGCATTCGAGGAGATCTTCTTCACTCTTCAGATCACTGATCAGCTGAGTGAGCTCCGAAGCCATTTTCAATCCTATTGAATGGAAGTGCTCTTCCAGGCGTCTTCAGCATTCGAGGAGATCTTCTTCACTCTTCAGATCACTGATCAGCTGAGTGAGCTCCGAAGCCATTTTCAATCCTATTGAATGGAAGTGCTCTTCCAGGCGTCTCCAGCATTCGAGGAAATCTTCTTCACTCCTCAGATCACTGATTAGCTGAGTGAGCTCCGAAGCCATTTTCAATCCTATTGAATGGAAGTGCTCTTCCAGGCGTCTTCAGCATTCGAGGAAATCTTCTTCACTCCTCAGATCACTGATCAGCTGAGTGAGCTCCGAAGCCTTTTTCAATCCTATTGAATGGAAGTGCTCTTCCAGGCGTCTCCAGCATTCGAGGAAATCTTCTTCACTCCTCAGATCACTGATTAGCTGAGTGAGCTCCGAAGCCATTTTCAATCCTATTGAATGGAAGTGCTCTTCCAGGCGTCTCCAGCATTCGAGGAGATCTTCTTCACTCTTCAGATCACTGATCAGCTGAGTGAGCTCCAAATCCATTTTCAATCCTATTGAATGGAAGTGCTCTTCCAGGCGTCTCCAGCATTCGAGGAGATCTTCTTCACTCCTCAGATCACTGATCAGCTGAGTGAGCTCCGAAGCCATTTTCAATCCTATTGAATGGAAGTGCTCTTCCAGGCGTCTTCAGCATTCGAGGAGATCTTCTTCACTCTTCAGATCACTGATCAGCTGAGTGAGCTCCGAAGTCATTTTCAATCCTATTGAACGCAGGAAGCTGAAATTTGAGAGGGAAGGTCAAGGGAGAATACAGATGGTGGTAGGTGCTATTGATGGAGAACCAGTGATCTATACAGAAGGGTGATCTATACAGAAAATAATAAACCTTTGAGCAATGATTTGCAGCGTTTTTTTGTTTTGACGTTACTTTGTACGGTATTCTTACAGGAAATTTCACGATGATTCCGATTTTACCTTACAGCATCGAGATAGCATTTGGCGCGGAGACCCTCGAAAAATAATCTGTCTGTAATTTTTTGATTTTTATCAAACCATACCACCATATTGTATGCATTGGATATGTTTTCAAAATTATAGTTCTCAGTATTCATACTCTACACTTCTCAACGAACTCATAGTATCCACACGTAAATTGTTAATTTTTCGAGTTTAATTCAACCTTTCCTTCTACCATGTCTTATTTACTGGCTATGATTTCAAAATGTTGGTAATCAATATTCATACACTATGATAATCTCCATAGAGTTGAAGAAAGTTCCATTTAAAGACGCCAATTTCCATTAATAACCTAAAACCCCTGAAAAATCGTTTTTGACCATATTTTTTTTGAAATTGTGACCCCTTGGAGTTGTCTCAAATTCTTGGCTGACGAACTCCTTTTCTTTGGTGGAAAGATCTTAGAATTTAGCTGGATAATAGCATGTTATAAGGAGCTTTATACGTATTAAAAGTTTCAATCTTCAGGAACCAGAATGTTCCAAAATTCAGTGAAGACGGTTCAAAATGTTCAGTTACAAACATTTTCCGGCCATTGGAATGACCTAATTGTGATCATGGTGTCCGAAATTTTACGACATTCCTATCTCAATTCCTGTGTCTGTCGACGATCGTCGTTGGTTGGAAGTTTCTGTTCTTGACCTCAGAGTTGGATTCAGCATCAACTGTGACGTCGATTCGTTTTTATGACTTGTTTTACAACTTCCGGTTATTGTCAACTCAACGATATTGGGCCTTTTTTGAAAGCTCATCCTCTAAACTATAATTTGGAAGAACCAAAAGAAGCACGAAAGTTCCGCATTTTCAATATTATGTAATGTTATCGTATTCCATAGATGAATGTTTGCTCAGAATCAGTAGATACCTTCCTCTCGACATGTCTTGATGTTTGAAAGAACTTTCCATTGTCCATTTCAAAACGTCGTAAAAATTGTTCGTCTCAAACTTTCTCGAGCCTACGAGTCTCAAAGCTGCCATCCACGCATTTTGTCATTCCTTTCCTTTTGGATATTTCCCAGTGAGCGGTAAAACTGTTGAAAGCGAAGGAAACTGTTCCCCCTGAGCCAAAGTGATGTTCCGTGTTAAAAGGCGAAACAAGAAGTCGAAAATGGGTCAGTGCCGAGTCCCGCACTGAGAGAAGGGCGCCCTCCACTGTCACAATGTTTTACTGTTCGTGTAGCTCCGTTGGTACAAGGAGGCGAACTGTATTATCCAACTCGATGTTGATGCGAAGCACGTCAATTTCGTTTTCATATTAATATTTTGTTATTAAAGAATATTACAGTTAAGCTGATATTGTCGAGATTAGGTATGTAAATCTAATTACAATCTACAAGGAACAACCCACTGGCTGTTCTTTACCAGACTCCTTCATGTTCTGAATTTTATTTACTCTTCGTCGCTGATGGCGTGAAGTATTGCTGTGTTGCAGGACTTAGCAATGCCGTCGTTCATTACTAGTGTGTTTGTAGGAGGGCAGTTACAGATGTACTAGCTCTCGCGTGGAAGACGAAAGAAGGTAGAAGCTGTGAGTTCAGTATCTTTTTTCTTTGATAAGTTCTAATTTGTAAACTTTCTTTTGAGTCATGGAGAGAATTTTTCTGCAAATTCAGATTTGACGTAAAATGCGACATGCATTTAGAAAACAATGCAGTTTTTACTGAAAATGGTCCTAAATTCTTGAAATACTATTCAAGTATTGAAAGTTAGCGAATTTTCAAGGGAAATGAAGCTATTGCAACGGCTGGATCGCTGAAGAGTGTAAAAAAAGATTTCTTTGAAAATTCGCTTTTTAATTCTTGCTGCATGAATGTACTTTTTTGGATGGAATTATTTGGGCATCAGTGCGCCATCTTCTAATCCAATTTTATTTTCCTCCTCGATCCTCAACCCTCAACGATACCGCCCTCACTACTGCCTTCAGTGACTTCACTCTGATGCTTTGAGTCATTTGAGACAGTGGCTTGGCCCATTTCTCGGAGACCACGTCCGCCATCCTCTTGAGAAAGCAGTCAAATCCTCTGTCGAGAGCTCTATCGCAAGAAACAACGAGGGGAGTGAATGAACATCTCAAGTCTTCTGCTATAGTTTCTTATTTGTTGTGCTTGTAGATGGTAGGCCAGGCCTGGGAAGAGGCGGGTTTCAAAATTCGACGTCCTCCGGTTTGTACACCGTGTATCATCCTTACATTTTCCACCAACCTTGAGATTCCGTCTTCTTCTTTTTTCATTAAAGGTTCGACTCCAACAGAGTCCCAGGGTATGCTTGGGATCTTTACCAGCCTCACCCATTTAACTAAGTTTTTTTCGAGCTCTCGATGCGGCTGAGTTCAACCATATTCTTTCACACTCTTTTCGATCATCAACCGATGATAATTGGAACTCAAGAAATAATTGAAAGGTTCCAATGTTTGAATTGAGATTTCGATGATATCCCCTTGAAAGGGAAGTGTGATGTTTGTGATCTTCAGGCCTGAAGGCGTGGAGATGATATCAGTGGAGTCTTGACGTAAAATTAAAAATCACTGACATAACGGCTACTTTCGCCTGCTCGAACCGCGCTGTGCGTGAGTATGTGTATTCATATCGACCACGTAAGTTGTTCCTAGTCATAACTCGTCATTCAACTTATATGTCTACATTTACTCGCTCGATTTATCTTTTGCATATTATATAGATGCTCCCTGTAATGACCATGTAGTTACTGCATGTAATACAGTAATAACTGCTGAAAAAATCGTTTACCTTTCCCCCCTTTCTTCATCCAAGGATCTTAATCTTTTATAACTTCAGTCACGTTTTGAAAGTCTTTATTCATTCTAGAAGCTTGCGACATCTCGACTTACTGCTCAAATTCTGTCTATTCGTTGGAAAAAATGCTAGGTGTTGAGCTAGTTAGTCCCTTGGGGTGACGAGTTTAAAAATATTAACTCTGGTTGATTTCTCATCTACCACTGACGTCAAACATAAAATATGTGTATCGCTCCAACTTGTGGTTTCTCTATTTAACAATTCTCTTGAATAGTCCAAGGATCGCTTTCGTTACTCCTGTCTCTCAAAGGAAACGAGTGTTACTGCATTGTCAAGTTAGTGAGATCAATCAACATGTCGTTGGTTCCTAGGTCTTTCCATTATCTTAGCTTTCTTCCGAATGATTTGTAGAAGCTATGGAGCCGTCTATGGTGCATAAAAAAAAGAGCTGATGGTGAACTAGCTATCTTCTCCCATTTCTTAATCGCTTCAATGAAAAACAGCTAATCCTTAGTTTGTGAGTAACTCAGTGGGTGACCCTGTTCAGTTCCCCCATATCATCCGTTCTCCCTTGGAAGGATGCCGGTTGCTAGTTTATGAATAGTGACCAAACAAGACTACAAGTAAGCCCATCTTCATTGAATTGGAATAATCCATCACCGCTTTGAAACCGGTGGGTGATAGAGGACGAAGGGCTCAAAACTGACCCTATCGACAATTACGAATCTGCATTCTTGAAGAGAAAATCATCCTTTACGTGGTAGTAAGGAAGACAATAGTTAACACTATTATTGCAAACTGACGTAAGATCAACAAAAATTGAAATAATATACCTTAAGGAGTTTTGATTTTTCAAGAAGTTGAAATCCCACCTTAATGCACCTCCTATATCGACCATAGGTGCCACTTTTTAAGATCTTTTATAACCACTTCTTGGATCAAAACAGTGCCGTGAGTATTGTGAGCGTGAGTAGGTTGGAGAACCAGGAAAGGCGGGAAAATAGGAAGGGGCCACCGAAGGCGCTAATCACAAAACATTTTAGCACTTCCGACTCCTTCCTCAGTCTGGCATGAAGGAGGCAGGAGATGGTTTGCGTGAAAGTTTTTCACTCCCGTCACACTTGGCGGAACTCCAGCTATTATTTTACGTCGGGTTTTCAAGTGGACGCTAGTTACACGCTTCACCGGTCTATAGAGATGGTACACTTAGGTCCTACCCTACTCCTATTCCGAGTTATCAACACTATCAATGGAGAGATGAATAATAGAGAGCATGTGATTCTTCAAGTTCATAAATGTATAAATTATAGCACCATTATAAATATCTCGGCGTGACATTTTCACACAATTTCAAAGAAAGACTGACTGCGACAAACTATGCACTTGGGTATACAAGGATCCTACTGACGAGGAAGAAGAGGAATGGTGTCTCAATCAGCTGAAAATTTCGTGTGTTTGATGGAGCGGTTAAGTCAAAGCTAACATACCTAGTGTTGTTCAGGTTTAGGGCTCCAGGAGTGTTTAATAGTGAAGAGATGTCACTTCATGTTCATAAGCAGTGCCTTGGATTTTGAAATGCATCGTAGATTTCAATTTCTTGGGAAACAATAACCCAAGAAGAATCTCTCTTGAATCCACTGTTCTTCTGAATTGAAAGCAACATATGGGAGCTGGTTGCCAGAGCGGCATTATCTCCATCCCTTTGACAATATCCAAGCAAGTTAGATAGCTCTTCAAGGCGAGATCGGGGATCACAATGCTCAACTTCAAATCGCGGGATGTTCAAGCGGAGATTGCTTCGTCACAATCTGTGCCAAATGTGTGTGGAGAGAGGTGTCCTAGATATTCTGCTACCTTATATACGCACACTTCCAGTTTGCCATCCTCTGCAATGAGGGAACGCTGGAGCTACCGAGCTAGCAGAAATCAGTAGACTGATTTCTCAACAATTAGGCTGACGAGTGTCTCAGCGTCTATTGAACAAATCCTACCGCAATGTAATGGAAGAGTCAATGCCAATAAATTATTCGTGAGAAAGATTGGACTATTTCAAGTTCTATTTCACCTAAATATTAAACTTGAAATACTATTTCAAGCCAATCCTTGATGCAACACCACCCCCAATCGGGATCGGTGTTGTTACAGGGTGCGGCAGCGTACTTTCCTTTTTTCAAAACAGTAAATCACATTTTATGAATCAGAAAGTTTGTAATTTGGTTTTTACGATGTAGGTACACTACTAAAGTTTAGTTTTACATAGTTTTCAAGATCACTTAAGTGACGTCCCCCATTCTTAATTCATTGAATATACCGGTTTCTGTCGTTTGTCATGACTCTTTCAAGCATAGCAGGCGTTATGTTAGAAATTCCTTCCTGATGTCGTTCTTTAAATATTAAAGGACGGTTTACATAAACACGGGATTTCAAAGAAACCCTGATTGAGATGACGCGGTTCAGTGTTCGTGACAGTATTCCCTCAAAACAGCCGTCTTGTTGTTATTGGGCGTTACAGGATTCTTTTTTGTTGAACAAATTGGTTCCAACAAGAGGGTGCAACAGCACACATCGCAACAGCATCGATGGCTTTTTGTGGGAACACTTTCCAGAACGCCTCATCTCAATCAGGGACGATTTGCATTGGTCGAATCTCCCAATTTGTCCCCTTGTGATTTTTTCTATGGTTTTGGTTTATTATTTTCAATAATAAGCCTTTGGAATCGAGCAAGAAAAAAAAAATTTTAACCCCCCCTCAAAATTTGATGTTTTACGTTTCAAGGTACGTAGAATACGAAAATCGAATAAAAAAATTTCCGTCCGTCCGCCGTACGCCGTACGCCGTACGCCGTACGCGGCACTTTTCTTAGCAACACTGGACCGATTTGGTTCAAATTTGGTATATGGGCTCCATTTGGGGTCTAGTTGTGCCGCGAAGCTTTTGGTTGATGTAGGTCACTTCTAAGGGGTGAAAATTAAGGGTTGAAATTTTCAAGAGTGCCCTAGCTCGAAAACTCTCGAAATAAAGGTATCGTTTTTTCACCAATTTTAAATAGTATTGAATTTTTAAAATTTTTTGAGACCACCCGGAGCTCTGTAGGACAAACCGTTCGGTCCCTACGAGTACTTGAAGGTTTTCCTTCGATAAAACAGAATCATGAGTGTGAATCGCAAAAGAGGTCTAATCTCCATTCAAATTTTATCGGACTAAAATGCGATCGCTGTTCATTTCTTCGATTTGTATACAGTTTTGCCTTCTGCGTAACCAGTAATCAAATTTCAATATGAAGCTTTCTATTTTTCCAATCGAGTGTGAAGCGTTGAGTTCTTTCTAATAAACTTGATTGTGAGGGTGTGAAGCCAGTATGGTGTGGTAGGTAGTACCTAGCTGGTAGGTAAAAAAAAGTTGGTAGGTAAAAAAAATGTTGGTGGGTAAAAAACGCTGCAAATCTTTGCTCAAAGGCTTCTTCACTCTTCAGATCACTGATCAGCTGAGTGAGCTCCGAAGCCATTTTCAATCCTATTGAATGGAAGTGCTCTTCCAGGCGTCTCCAGCATTCGAGGAGATCTTCTGCACTCTTCAGATCTCTGATCAGCTGAGTGAGCTCGAAAACCATTTTTACTCCTATTGAATGGAAGTGCTCTTCCAGGCGTCTCCAGCATTCGAGAAGATGTTCTTCACTCTTCAGATCACTGATCAGCTGAGTGAGCTCGAAAACCATTTTTACTCCTATTGAATGGAAGTGCTCTTCCAGGCGTCTCCAGCATTCGAGAAGATGTTCTTCACTCTTCAGATCACTGATCAGCTGAGTGAGCTCCAAAACCATTTTTACTCCTATTGATTGGAAGTGCTCTTCCAGGCGTCTCCAGCATTCGAGAAGATGTTCTTCACTCTTCAGATCACTGATCAGCTGAGTGAGCTCGAAAACCATTTTTACTCCTATTGAATGGAAGTGCTCTTCCAGGCGTCTCCAGCATTCGAGAAGATGTTCTTCACTCTTCAGATCACTGATCAGCTGAGTGAGCTCCAAAACCATTTTTACTCCTATTGAATGGAAGTGCTCTTCCAGGCGTCACCAGCATTCAAGGAGATCTTCTTCACTCTTCAGATCACTGATCAGCTGAGTGAGCTCCGAAGCCATTTTCAATCCTATTGAACGCAGGAAGCTGAAATTTGAGAGGGAAGGTCAAGGGAGAATACAGATGTGGTAGGTGCTATTGATGGAGCACCAGTGATCTATACAGAAGGGTGATCTATACAGAAAATAATAAACCTTTGAGCAATGATTTGCAGCGTTTTTGCTTCCGAGTCTACCAAGGTAGCGGAAGCTTTGTTTTCACTTTTCAAGGACGAAAAAAAAAAGTTCTCCAAAATCAAAATTTCCACTCGCGTTTTGCGTTTTAGACCTTTCTGAACAATTTTGGTTCCGTTGCTGTGTGTCTGTCTGTCTGTCTGTGTGTCTGTCCGTCTGTCATGAATTCCTTGTAACGCGCATAACTATACGAAGTTATTGTCCGATTTCTATGAAATTTTCAGGGATTGTGCGGGTTGGTGTGTAGACGGTCCCCTATGAAAATCATCATCCCCGAACTGATAGAAGCGACTGCGCATGCGCAAACGTGAATTCCTCGTAACGGCCATAACGTCTACATTTTCCATCCGATTTCAATTAAATTTTCAGGGATGTTACAGACTAGTATTTAGATGGTCCCCTATGAAAATCACCACCTTCGGACCGGTAGTAGCCACTGCGCATGCGCAAACGTGAATTTCTTGTAACGGCCATAACTTCCACATTTTCCACCCGATTTAGATGAAATTTTCAGGGATTATGTGGATTAGGTTGCAGATAGTCCCCTATGAAAATCATCATCCCCGGACAGATAGAAGCGACTGCGCATGCGCAAACGTGAATTACTTGTAACAGCCGTAACTTCAACTGTCCCCCAGGGGTCGCGGGTTCGAATCCCAGCCGATGCTAAGTATTTTTTTTAAAAATCTAATCACATACATCTACTCACCTAATTTTTGATCCGAATTTGATGAAATTTTCTAGGATTGTCCAGATTAGCGTGTAGATGGTCCCCTATGAGAGTAGTGAAAGGTACTTAGAGATTGGTGTTTTGAGATTAACAACTATGCATCGGATTATCTATATAATCGGGTTATGGATACGAGGAAGCTATGTGCCACACCCACTTGGCAGACGTTTTTTCTTCTGAAATCCCGTGTTTATGTGTACCCTCCGAAGATCTGTTAAGATTTAAAGAACGACATCAGGAAGGGATTTCCAATGAATAACGCAATAATAATAATATCCAATAATAATGACAAACGCCAGAAATTGTTATATGCAATGAATTGAGAATGAGGGACGTCACATAAGTGATTTTATCTTCAAAACCATGGAAAACAAAACTTTAGTAGGTACCAAGTGTTCCTAGATTGTTAAAACCAAATTACAACCTTTCAGGTTCATACAATTCGTTTTATCCAGTTTTGAAAAAAAAGGAAGTTTGCTTAGCTTAACTGGCCATTCAAAATATATTCAATCCAATTCTTCTTTTCTCAACTGACATTTTAAAATTTTTTCCTCTGATATTATTTAAAATCCCGGTTCTTCATAAACTATTTAAATAATTTATTTAATGATTTATCTTTTGTAACAATTAAAATTAGAAGTTCGGAAACCGTGATAATTAATTTACAGTCCATTGTAATAAACGAAGAAGAAAAAGGTCTCTCTTTTCTTGTGTGGGTTAGGAATGAAGTGGGCAGTTGTCATTGGTGGGATGCTTGGTTGCATATTACCATATGGTGTGAATTGCAAGCAACAGTTTTTATTCGTGGGGTGGAGCTTCACGAACATGCTTACCATCCTCGTTGTTCCTCAGTATTTTCAATTTCTTTCTTCGTCTTCGTTCCTAAGTGCAAGAAGCTTGTTAATTGATTAAGTGTTACACCGAATCAAAGCAAGACATGAAGTTATAGATGAGAAACAACACCCCTCTAAGGGTGGAATTAAGTTATTGCAGGTTTGTAGGTGGTGGTCTGTCGGATCACATCTAATAGCAACAGTTGAGAACAAATTCGAGTTTTAATAACATTTTTATCTATCCTATCAACATTATCGTGAAGATTTCCTTTCTCCTACGAATAGATGTGCTTGCACCGTAATGAATGTTCGTAGAGCCATATATGGACAAGCTTTACTGCCCTCCAAACAAATAGGTAGGGTTTTTCTTTTTCACTGGATAACATTATTTGTTTTACGTTCCGATTTTGCTTCCAGTTGGTACCTATTTAAATAAATTGAAACGTCTCTTTGGGATCGATTTTGGGTGTTTTATTTCCTAAAGATTGTACATTTTTACCGTATATTTTTACCGAACTCTTGAACAACGTCTCACAACATGTTCTACTTTTCCGAAATAAATCAATCTTGTAAATCAATTGAATTTGTCCATTGAATCATGTTTTTGCTTATTCCGGATTCAGAGCTATTAAAATCGTTTTGGAACTAAACCATCCCAACCTAAAACGTATTCAACGGAGTTTCTAAAATTTACTTCTGAAACATTCAACAAGTTGATAAAGTATAATTAGTGAAAACGGGCCGTTAGAAACGCTGTGTGAAATTTCCAAAATGTGTTGCTTAATCATTCATAGATATTGAGTTGGATATGTGACATAAAGTGATAAGACGTAAAAATACCTACCAACGTAATTTATCATTGCTCGCTGGTGTAATCTAATCGGTGTTGTGAGCTTAAATATTCATTTGGCGAACAATAGCCGCTATTCGTTATACAATTGATTGTCCTTTCAGGTGCGTTGAGCAAATGAAGTCGGTTGAAATATTCAAATACTCTCCATGAGTGGTTGAACGAATTTGGGACAAAATACTCGGAGTTTATTTGCTGTGCGGGATTGCATAATCGGATTGAGCAACGCGAGGTGGTGGCCTCCTGGAGAAATAGGGCTAACGAACTGACGTAACGAAAAGAAAGCGAAAATGAATCACCAAATACGAAAAGAGGGTTAAAGGGGAGACGGGAAGAATGTGGATGGGATGAGGAGCACTGGGCAGGAGGAATGCCCGGCCGGCGAGGCGAGTCGGTTGAAAATTGGGTGTAATTAGGTCCCTGGCATCGGTATACTAATCAAAACGCTGACTCAAGGTCGGCACATCCACTGTGCAGTAAATTGAGTGACCCCGTGGCCGAAAGTGGCCCCACTGACAGAGAAAGGAACCGCTCTTCGTCGTTATTCTTGTAGAAATTCGTCGGACTTCAGCCGGAATTGTTAAACGGGAAAACATTGTGCCATGTGAGTGTGCCACAAGCTCCCTCGTATCCGAAAAATCATTGTAGAAACAACCCGAGACGATACTACGAAAATCATAGAATCAATCAAAAAATCTAGCAATCGTAAAATCATTTAAAAGTGTATGCTAAACTGAACAAGACGAAAATCGGGCGTAATAAATAAAAAGTCTATTAAACCACTCAGACTGTGAGAAAAAACGATGCAAATTATTACACGAAGGTTTATGATTTTTCTATACGGATCATTCGTCCGCAGAGAACACGGCTTTGCCATTGTTACCACCAACCAACATGAAGAAAAACATCGATCGCATCTCGGTCAGCAACCTATGGTACCTGTAGCAACCTATACCTGAGCTACATTATTTCCTCCTCTGGAATCATGAGATGGGAAGGGGAAGTACCGACAAAATTTTTCAAAAACTGTTCCAATAGTGGGATAGATAGGATTAATAATTAAATATACGGTAAATTTCTTATCGGAACTTCGTTTCTATTCTAAATGTCTCGTTTACATTATAGGTTAGAACAGTCAACAGTACTGTCATCCTAGTTTGAGCAAAATCGTTCAATTTAGTTGCAAGAAAATGATTTTTGATAGATTTTATGCTTGCAAATGCGTAGAAGCTCACAGTAATCCAGTTTCAATGAAATTTATTGGGCACAATTCTTCAAAAATTATTGAGATCTAACTCTAATTTAGTATTATTATAGCATTATATTATACAGGGTGTCTACACTTAAGTTAGGCATAACTTCAGAGTTCTATTCTACAAAGTATTTCCAACAAAAAATGTATCTTAGCAAATTTTGTTGTAACCCCTTTTTTTTTGAAGATTTCTTCGTGTTTTCGACCATATGTCATTAAAACTGTTATTTACCCAGTAAATTCAGATTTGAGGATATCGTTGAAAAGAGCGTGAAATTTCCAATCTACCTAGCGCAAAACCAAAATTAGCAACAAAACATTTTTTTGAGATCAAGTAAAAACGCTGCAAATCATTGCTCAAAGGTTTATTATTTTCTGTATAGATCATCCTTCTGTATAGATCACTGGTTCTCCATCAATAGCACCTACCACCATCTGTATTCTCCCTTGACCTTCCCTCTCAAATTTCAGCTCCTGCGTTCAATAGGATTGAAAATGGCTTCGGAGCTCACTCAGCTGATCAGTGATCAGAAGAGTGAAGAAGATCTCCTCGAATGCTGGAGACGCCTGGAAGAGCACTTCCATTCAATAGGATTGAAAATGGCTTTCGAGCTCACTCAGCTGATCAGTGATGTGAGGAGTGAAGAAGATCTCCTCGAATGCTGGAGACGCCTGGAAGAGCACCTCCATTCAATAGGATTGAAAATGGCTTTGGAGCTCACTCAGCTGATCAGTGATGTGAGGAGTGAAGAATATCTCCTCGAATGCTGGAGACGCCTGGAAGAGCACTTCCATTCAATAGCATTGAAAATGGCTTCGGAGCTCACTCAGCTGATCAGTGAGCAATGATTTGCAGCGTTTTTTTACCTACAAACATTGTTTTACCTACCAATTTTTTTTACCTACCACACCTACCTATTGGTAGGTACTACCTACCACACTATAATGGCTTCACACCTTCACAATCAAGTTTATTAGAAAGAACTAAACGCTTCACACTCGATTCGAAAAATAGAAAGCTTGATATGGAAATTTGATTACTGGTTACGCAGAAGGCAAAACTGTATACAAATCGAAGAAATGTACAGCGATCGCATTTTAGTCAGATAAAATTTGAACGGCGATTAGACCTCTTTTGCGATTCACACTCATGATTCTGTTTTATCGAAGGAAAACCTTCAAATACTCGTAGGGACCGAACGGTTTGTCCTACAGAGCTCCGGGTGGTCTCAAAAATTTTTAAAAATTCTGTACTATTTAAAATTGGTGAAAAAACGATACCTTTATTTCGAGAGTTTTCGAGCTAGGGCACTCTTGAAAATTTCCACCCTTAATTTTCACCCCTTAGAAGTGACCTACATCAACCAAAAGCTTCGCGGCACAACTAGACCCCAAATGGAGCCCATATACCAAATTTGAACCAAATCGGTCCAGTGTTGCTAAGAAAAGTGCCGCGTACGGCGGACGGCGGACGGCGGACGGCGTACGGCGTACGGCGGACGGACGGAAATTTTTTTATTCGATTTTCGGATTCTACGTACCTTGAAACGTAAAACATCAAATTTTGAGGGGGGGTTAAAATTTTTTTTTTCTTGCTCGATTCCAAAGGCTTATTATTGAAAATAATAAACCAAAAGCAAATTTTAAACATTTTTCGGTTTTTTTTTTAAATCGAAGTTTTTACTCTCAATCTCTGCCCATCTCGATGGACGCTCTTCGGAAAAAACATGCTCAAATTGTCAGCTTTCTTACGGTCTATAAATTATTCCTTCTTAAAGTTCAAATTGGAATAGTAAATAAAGTTTAAAAGCCAAAAAACGTGTGTTTTACGCGATATATGGTCACCCTCGATCTCAAGGTGACTTGGCGATTTTAGTATCATTTCCTATATAATTTTTTTAATGTTATTTTTTTAATCCAATGATGATATTTCCGAACGATTCTGACTGCTAGAAAGTAGGTAGCTTGGGAATTTAACGCTCTTTCCAAGGATATCCTCAAATTTTAATCTACTTGGTAAATTACAGAAGTTGACGGTTTTAATGACGTAAGGTCGAAAACGCGAAAAATATCTTTAAATGAATAAAACTTGAAAAAACAAGGGGTTAAAACAAAACATTGCTAAGATACACTTTTTACTAGAAATGCTTTGTAGAATCGAATCCTGAAGTTATGCCCAACTTAAGTGTGGACACCCTGCGAAGTATACCACATTGTATTATAATATAGTTCTACCATAACATGGACTTGGACTCACGGGTTGTTTTTGGAGGAAATTATTTTTTTCATTTCTCAGAAGTGAAAATATTTCCGCTAGAGTGAGCAGTACAGGTTTCTCACATAGATCAACATGAATCCATATGATTCTTGAGTGTAGAAACGATTATTAAATTGATCTGAGCGCTAATGAAATTCCCAATTTTATTCAAAATGTTCACAATAAAGTTCATCGTTTTCTAAATTGAAGTATAGCAACACGATTGAGAAGTCTTTTATTCAGTGAGGCTCCTGTTATCTGATCACTATGAAATACATAAGCAATCATGAACTCCCCTTTATATTTGAGCAAAATCGGGCAATTCCACTAGGTAATGGTAGAGAGAGAGAGAGAGTGAGAGGGAGAAATTATATCTTACAGATATCCATCCCCCTCGAAGCGGAGGTCTCGTCACGTCATTCTCCTCAGACAGCAATTTCGATAGAAACTTCAACCTGGAGCAACTGGGACCTGGTTCTGGGGAATCCGAGTCACGCAGTGGACTAACCAGCCTTCCCAGGAAGCCAGAACTGGACGAATTGCCTGTCCGGTCCGACAGTAAACACTTACAATACGATGAGACGAGTTGAACTGGGAGAAATCTCTAAGAAAAAACAAGTTTTGCTGGGGATTTGCATGGCGTGAAAATTTCACTGCCCAAATTCGAATAACGAGAACTTTTCGAATAACTATCGGGATACTTCCTAAAAAGGATGTCTACAACTCAGGAAAACATCCTTAATCCAGATCCACTGGGTGGACGACGGACCGAATTCAAATCAGTGTGCCACAGGTACAGGAAATATATTTTGAGTACTTCTAATAGGTTTTGTACAGGCTTTGAGTAGACTCTTCAAAAGGGCGATAACCTTAATCACCTCTGAAAATTTCAAACTTGGTTAACATGACATGAGATCATATTTTTCTTGAGATTTGAGGCATTGTGAAATGTTTATTTGTGTACGAAGAAAAAATCCTTCAAATTGGATCAATTTTCCTTTGGAAAAGTGTTTTTTGGATGTTTCTGGAGAAATTCTCGAAAAAATACTGATATTGATGTTTGATGCTTATTCTGTCAAGTTTCTTCTCCAAGGTGTCAACTAAGGCTAACTGTTAAGGTGACACTATTAACGTAGTCGTAGATAAATAATGCTGTAGGTACATCATACATCCGCACGTAACCATCTAAAATGCATTGAAAATTGATTATAAATTATATTGATCCCCTCAATGTTTGATCGAAACGGGTTTCTTCCGGACTCGGTATTTTTCATTTCTCCTTTTAGGTGGGTTGAGGACGTGATAACAACTATTTCCAATCGTTTCACGAGCTATTCGCAAACTTCAAATCCCAAATATCCACCATTAAGACTCAAATGGAACGGTTGTTATTTCGATTTTTTTTGTGTGTGCATCATTTATGTTGTAGCATTTATTGTTTATATATATAGATGATTGTTTAGATGTCCAACTAGAGAATATCGCTTGACCCGTAGTTTCCCATTACTGGTCACAACCAGTGAGAATAGAAGAACTTCTATCGTCACAACTAAGAAATCCACTGACGTTCTAGGATTTTGAGTTCAGAGGGTGCTTTTTTGGACTACGATATCGAATAGATTCTCAAGGTAAAGTTGGAAGCCAGTCATCGTAGTTGATCTCACATCCGATCGATCACCATCAAAGTGGCTTATCCTCTGCGCGAACGTGTGATATCTCATTCAAAGACGATTAGCTTCACTCGAGCTTCATTTTTGATTGGCTACCCATACTGGATCCACCTATGCATCACATTCCGCTATAACGACGCAATTCTGCGCATGACTGCCGTGGATAAGATTAGGACCAAAGATCTCATATCGATGTGATCGACGAATTCCACAGCCAATAATCAAGTACGCTACTAACTGAGCTATCCTGGACCCCATAAATTAATGTTCCATTTGTTATGCTTGAATTTCGTAGTTGGGTTTGTGACGCTTCGAGAGCAAGCATTCAAAATCGATGTTTCCTAGTTTACCGTACTTAATGGTTAGCAATTTGTCAACACGGTAAAATCGAAAGAAAAGAACATCAACCATCCTACAATATCTTTGTTCTCTCCTCTTCGTAGTGCTACTCTCACCGATGTTTGATCCATTTCCACTTTGTCGGCCCCCTTAATTTGATTTCTAGTTTCCCTTTCTCCTTCATCTTTACATGCACCTGATAAGTTATGCATATGAATTTCGACTGAAGGGATTCAAGTCAAGATTGTGCGATGTAACTGCTGTTCTTGTCTTTTGCAGAGTAATGTAGACAAATAATAATATTATTATACGATATTATCGTATTGGTCGACATCCATTTAGCTTTGTAACATACTAGTATTGTAAAAATTAACATTGAATTGAAAATTGGTTTCCACTACTTTGTGGCGATTTATTTAGTTCGTATGTCACAATCCAGTTGTCTCTATCATTTTGGCCTAAGATGAAAATAATGAACCTATGTCTTCCTTGTCTGAATCCTTGTCCTTCCGCTACCTCGGAAGCAATATTTATCTGATCCAAGATCTAATTCGTGGAATATGTCTACAATGTAATAGTTCGTATAGTTGTGTTACCTTGTAATACAATGGAATTTGCTACAAAATCACTCTGAAACTTGTTTTTGTCCAAGTTACATGATTAGTAGATCGGTTCTTCATTGAGTTGTTTCGTTGAGAGATCTGCTTCCTTTGTTGCTAAGTACCTGCGGCGTTTCGGACTCGGGGCTCTGGATTGTGTGAAAACGAGATGTTCCTTGAGAAGGCTGCAAGGATGAGGGAGAGAGCTGGTTAGGCCCTGGTTTTGTGCGGCGCAGGTCGTGGGTCACATTGCGCAATTCCCATTCTCATTCCGTCCTCTCCCTCTCGCTGTCTCTTGTACTTTCGTATGATAAACCTCTCAGGAACGAAGCGTTCTCCATAGTACTCACTGTAATAGTAAACAGGTTATGTACAAACTTTCTTCAACTGACTTATCTTCTTTGTGTGCTTGCTACATGAATCCATTTAATAGTAGAAATAGGGACTTAGCCCCAATCTTACCTTTGAGGTTTCCGAAAGTTGTGGAATCGCATTCGATCCCTCCTATTATTTAGAGAATCCCCCTTCCAGGTATCTTACGAGATCCAACTCCACCTATGGATCTTAAAGATTTTCTCACCTGCCTGCCGAAAAAAAAAAAAAATTATTTAGAGAATTTTGTTAATAATGTTGTCTAGAAAGGGTATTTTGGAGAAGAGAGTATTGCTATTACTTGTAGTTCGAATTGACCATTATTCATCGGGTGTTGAGAAAATCTTTTTTTTGCAGATTTTATCGATTTCAACAACTGGCGTTTGAGATATCTTGCACGGGGACAAAATTTCTCAAGATTATGTTATTAACACCAATTAGAAATGTAAACCACTTCACCCATTCGCCTATGAGACAAGAATACCTACCTGATTAAATGCCTACGATTTGAACATTTTTCAAATCGTAGGAAAGTGAACATTTTCTCCCTTAGGAACGTGAACGTTTTTGGAACACCCTGCTGGTAGATGTGTAAGAAACGAATGAAAGTAAGGCAGTCAGTCTGTCGAAAAATGTTTTTTCTCGTGAACATTTTTTTCGCTGGGCTAACCTCGAACGAGGTTTTATATACCGACTATCAGTATATATAGCTCCGTCATGTTGCCATTATGGGAGATGCGTACCACATACGGTCCTATTTTATAAAATCTCTTATCGCAGCATCTGGCGAGCTGGTTAGGTCGGCCGTTTGTTTTTCTTAGCTGGTTGGTCCGCGTGTGTGTCAAGGCTGCACAGATATTTCTCGTGGCCTTATGTGAGTGAGTGATCTAGCTCATGCGTTTCTCCTGATGAACGGAGATCATGTATAATTACGATATCTTATCGCCAAGACACGGTTGTAGCTTCACCTGATTAGTACGACATAGGCAAGGGAAAAAAGGATTGAAGAAATTTTTTTTTCATGGATATTGCAAAAATAGATATTGATTTTGTATAGGCTCACGATATACTTTTTCTTTGTTTCAGGTAAACATGAGACACCTACGTAAGTTACCTGCTATTAAACAAACTCGCTGCTTCTATGAATGCTGTAAGTAAATGCTGTAAATTTCGAAGTTTGCCAGTTGAGACATCGGTTAGTTGACCAATTCTGATGAGAATTCTTGGATTTCGATCAGGTTTTCTGTAGTGATTTCGGGAGCTTCCCCGATCTACTGAGTTATCCTACTATCACTTCTGTGGCGTTCTTCTCGTTCGTTGAAGATTAGCTGAAAAGGTTTGTGTAAGAGGTATCATTCAGATTCCTTTGAGATGGACAAAATCCAATTTTATTTTACTGTTGGCATAGGTACATCCTGAACTCGATAATGATTGAGTACATTACTTCTTTAAGGTAGTGTAAGAACCATCATTACGAACTGAGGAGCTAAAAGTAAAACAGCGAATTCTAAATGAAATTTACGAAGCTCCCCTTTGCATTGCTTGTGATCATTCAATACCAATTCCAATCAATTCGCTTTTGATCCTCTGCTAGTTGACGTCTCTTATTATCATTCTCAACATTCCGCTGGTTTCTTCTACTTCTGTCACAATTCACTGGAGATTTCATTGCGAAGCGGCTCCCTTCGTGTTCTTTGTCTCTTCCGAGTAGCAATCGTTCCTCTACGATTTTTCTTTCTTAACCCATTCGCTTACCGTGATCTAGTGGTAGGAAGGTATGTCTTGACGGTTTGAAAATAGCTGCTAGCAGATGCCTTGGTGTTGACTCTGTCGCTTTTCTCAGACCTTATACCTTATATCTTGAGTAGTCACTTGTTTCAACGTTATTTTCAAAAGGATTTCAGTTTTTACTTCCTCATTGTTGTTTCTACTACCTACGGTCACGTGGATTTGTGTCTTTACTCGGAGTTGTATCGAGTTCGCTGAAATACTATTGGAATTTTTTGTTAGAAAAATTAGTCAACGACCTGGAAATACTTGAGTTCTTTTGAGATTCCAATGCGATTTGTTAGATCGTACTAACTAGAATGGCTTCAGTTTCTAGGTATAGAATATTTCAAGATTAGCTTCTATACGAGGAACAATGAAACGAAACTCTGTTTCTTGATTTCTGGGTGTATTATTGTTTATACTTTTCAATTTATTTATCCTTTCTTTTCCTCGGGATTCCATACTAGTAGCTCCTTTTCGAATTCGAAAGGTGGTAAAAATTTAATAAAACCGGAGTTGAGTAGAACGTTGTCTATTTCCACGAAAATAATGAGTTTCAAGTTAAATCGATTTCGACGGTTAGGTCATCATCAGTAACAAACAATAACTTATTGGTTAAAATTTGTTGGTTCTAAGATATAACCGTAAAAACAATCTATACTGAGATCTTTTAAATAACTGATTTGATCAGACAGTGTACTAATTTATATCTACCGTACATTGCCTCATAGTTTAACTGTATCACGTGTCATCTGCCACCTTGCGATACTTCCCCACGTGAAAGGCTTATTAATTTACCGGCTGTTGGATAATTGGATTTTACTTAGTAACCGAATAGCTCGCTCCCTCCTGTCTCAACACCGGGTTTGGTGAGCGTTCCTGACCACAACAGTCTTGACCAAAGACCACGTGATGTGATCTCATCGTTGTCCCTGAATTCAAGTGTACTAAATATATAGATTAATCGAGATTTCTAATAATAATGATAATAAGGTAAAATTATATTTGAATTGGTTCGTGTGGGTATTCTTTGAGATTTATATCGTGTTATGATCGAGGGTATAGAATGACCAAAGTTATGATTTTGGTCTTCAGATGGGTAATCTTTTTTGGTCAGCTTTTATGCTTGAAGTCTGAACTATCAAGTGGGTATATTTTGTGAAAAATAATCATGTCTCAATCGAAATGAATCAGGTGTCACCAAGGGATGAGAACCGGGAATATTTTCCTTGGAAAGTGGTAGTGGTAGTTAATGAGTTTGGTACCTACGCGGGGGAAAATGTTCAAATTCCAAACATAGAGTAAATTCCCAATATTTGTAGTTTTGACGACAATTTTAAGACCTTTGCAATTAATAACTTTATTTTTGAAAACAACTCAAATTAAAACGTTATTTTATTGGTTTCTCAAATGAAATAAAACGACTTTTCATTAATACTTCATTTTAATGTTTTTTTTTAATCTGGTTCTTTTTTTATGTCTAGACATTGAACTCACAGAAATTCAATAACATCATGTTCGATGCAATAAGTAGTGAAATTGCTCAAATCTTCCCTATTCACAATCGTCACTAAGGATGCCCAATTTTACTATAAAAACGCTGCAAATTATTGCACAGTTTTACTATTTTTCTATATTGATCACTCGTCTGCAAAGAACACGGCTTTGCCATTGTTACCACCTACCAGCATGAAGAAAAACATCGATCGCATTTCGGTCAGCTAAACTTTGAACGGGGATTAGGACTCTTTTGCGATTCACGCTCGTGTTTCTGATTTATCGTAAGTCCAACCCTTAAGTTCGCGTATGGAGCGAACGGTTTGTCCTACAGGGCTCCTCGTCGTTTCTAAACATTCAAAATGATCTTAAATTGATAGATAAACCATACCTTTATGTCAAAATGTTTCGAGTTAAGGCGTTTTCAAAATTTCAACTCTTATTTTTCCACCCTTAGAAGTGACCTACATCAACCAGAAGCTTCGGGACACAACTAGACCCCAAATTTCATTAACATCGGTCAATTTTATTCGATTTTTGTATCCTATGTACCTTGAAACGTACACTTACCTAATCACCAACTGATATACGTATACAAGTACGTGTAGGAAGGAGAAACATCGCTGCAAATGATTAATCTACGGTTTATTATTTTGCTTCCGAATCTACCACGTTAGCGGAAGTATTGTTTTCACTTTTCAAGGTTGAAAGAAAAATGTTCTCCAAAATAAAAATGTCCACTCTCGTTTTACGTTTTATGCTTTCCTGATCAATTTGGTTTCCGTGTCTGTCTATTGGTATTTCTGTCATGAAATCCTTGTAATGGGCAAAACTGTACGAAGTTATTGTCGTATTACAATGAAATTTTCGTAGACATGCACCTAGATGGTCCCCTATGAAAATCATGGCCCCCGGTGTTAGAATGGCCCCTGTGCATGCGCAAACGTAAAATCATCGTAACTGCCATAACTTCTACATTTTTCATCTAAATTTGGTGAAATTTTCAGAGATTGAGAGGGTTGACGTTTAGATGGGTCCTCTATGAGGGTAGTAACTTAGAGATTAATGTTTTGAGATTAGCTACTCTTCATCGGATCATTTATACAATCGGGTTATGGATACGAGGAAGCTATGGGCCACACCTACTTGGCAGACTTTTTTCTTGCTCGATTCCAAAGATTCATAATTGAAAATAGTAAACCAAAATTGGGTTTCTGTCGATTTCAGTAATTTTTTTTTCCACCTTTCAAGTCGGTTGGAATGTACAAATATGCTAATTGTTTATGGATCTACCCTTCATATCTGCAAGACCCTAGTTTTCAGCACTTAATATGCTCTATACCCCGATTTTCGGCACCACTGCTACCCTCTTTTCACATCCTTTCTCCTCTCATCCACCATCCCAATCCAAGGTCCTAGATGTGGGGAAAAAACCTCACGAGGCTTATACTAGTCATGTGCCGGTTTGGCGTACCCCTGGTAATAGAAATAGAAAATATTATTTTTTGAACTTTTACACTATAAAATTACTAGACTTTTTGATCGGAAGAAAATTGTGAACTGTTTTATTAAATCTAACACCTGTTGTTGTGACCAACTACTCACTTATCATAACAATAATAAAAATAACTTGTAGTTTTTTTAATTTTTTTATGGGACGGGGCAAGCCCTTAGTCATTTAGACCATTAATTTTATCTATTGTGACAAACTTCCCTTTTCATTTAAGTACCCGTTTGAAAACCTCTTCTCTCACAACGTGAAGAAGTTTTTCGGGCGTTTCCAGAGCAATTTCGGCCGGGACAAGAGTACCCTTACCGAAATGCTGGAATCTGGTAGGTAGATGCTACAGCAAGGCTCTCTCAGGGGATGTGCTCTGCTGTCTCGACTCCTTCGCAGCAGAGCCGGCATTCAGAGGACAGTTACTGTCCTGGCCGTGCCCAACTTGTTGAGATGGCGTCTCAGGGGGCAGTGGTCAGTTAGGATTTTCCTCCTTAGTGACAGCAGAGCTTTTGCTCTATTTTTGGATATGGTGATCAGCTGCTTGGCTTGACTCTGCTTTGTAGTGTTGCGCCAATATGCAGGCCTTTTACTGTCCTCCCATTTATGGACCTGTTGAGTAATAAAGCTCTTGGTAACCCCAAGCAGGGGTTCAGGACCAAAACATTGGGACACCGATCCCTGCTTGGCGAGTTGATCGGCGTAACTCGTAGTGGAAACACCACAACCACCCCCCTCCACTAATAAAAAAGTAAAGTTGCGTCTTGAAAACGAACATGGGGGTTTAACAACCCTTCATCGAGAAGTGATTTTTCGTTGGATTATCTAAGGTTTTTGTCTTCTGTCTTGAGCTATAGTTTCAGGCAATAGCTCTTCTTACAATGATTCTGGAGCTTTTGTCTGTTCTTGTTATTTCAATTGTTACAGGTAGTTGTTTTGTTACTTCTTCATTTCGATTTTGTCACTTCGATAAAAAGCAGGTTCGAGTAGGTCAACGCTGATGTTCACACCATTGCCTTTCATTTTGATGGTGTACATTTTTTCTTTACGATCAATTACTAGAAATGGTCAAGCAAGAAAAGCCACCGTATGAAGGGTGGCTTGAGTGGCTTCCCAATGATGTGAAATTACGTCACACAAACTTCTTACAAACAGATTTCTTACAAACACATGGCTGCATTTATCCAACTGAGGGTGGAAGAAGATTGAATTGTTGATATGCCAAGCTGTTGGCTGTGCTCTCAGGTCATCCATGGCTTTTCTCAAGTTAGTTACAAAACCTGCGAGTTGGCATTGTGGGTTCTGTAGCTTCCATGAAGTCGTTTGGTAGAACTGTGGATCGTACACCTGAATCCGAGATCTTCCTTCACAGCAGACCAAATTCCCAGTTGGAGAGTATATCGACCTATTTGTCTGTTGCATGAGCTTTTATTTTACTTTTTAGCTGTCTGTGGAAATTCTCAATAATCCCACTGGCTTTTGGGTTATAAGGAGTACAAAAATTGTGCTGTATCCTTGATGATTTGTCACTATGTGTTGAGGCATCCCGAAACGACCGACTGCACCATTGTGAGTAAAAGGCCTCCGCGACTGATTATGCCTTGCTATCAGTCAAAGGGATGATTTCTGCCCGGAAACGGTCTGTTTTTTTTTTTTTTTTTTTTTTTTTAGAAACTCCCCTAGATAGGTGAAACCTCGCAATAGACCTATCAGATCAATGTGGAATCATGAGTGAATCTTTCTTAAGGTATTTCACATTCTCCTGATGGATTTCGAATACAACTATCATAACAGTTATAAAAATAACTTGTAGTAGAAACACCACACCGGCAGAATACAAGTCTTACTAGGAATTTAAGCAGTGGTCAGACATGACCTCTAGTCGAGGACAATTCAATCCATTTTATGTAGGTTATTCTTGGATTGATTAGTGAAAGAGTTACAACTTACCTACAATTTTTTTTTCAAATGTTTATTCATAAAAAAAAACAATAAAATTAACCGTTTCGAACATGCTTATTGAGAACATCTACTGAAGGAAAGGTGCTGGTTACCGGCGAAGGAGACGGCGCAGTCACCGGTGACTCATTGTGAATGCCAGTCCCTCCCCCCACGCCTCCTCTCAGGGCCCCGTGATGGGGACAAGGTCAACAAACCCCCCTCCGAGGCTCCCCCCCCCCCCCCCGATCATCTCACTACGGTGCTCTCCGCGACAATGCGCGATTTGTCTTTCCCTGTCCACCCAACTTTGAATTTCTTCGATTAATTTTATAGTATTTTCACGTTGAATCAAACCCGTCTTCACTTTGAATTAAACCTTTTTTACTTTGAATTACCTAATCCTCTTTCATTTTCATTTAAACACATTTCCCTTTTAGGGGACCTTATTCACATTCCCTTAAACCTAGAAGGATATCGTGTTTTCCCCCACGCTTAAGGGTACCGTTGAGTAAATTTTACGCATCGACCAAAACTGGATTTCTTTTCATTTATTTATATTCTCAGAGGACGAAATGAACCACTGTCAAAATATGAATATAGGAGTACTAATAATAAAAATTATGCAATCAGACTTCCAATCAGGGTGTCTAGCGACCTGGAAAACCGTGTTAACCGGGAATACTCAGGAAATTTTACTCTACTGGAAAACTCGGGAATTTAATTTTTTCCCGAAACACCCTGGAAAAAGCTCTTGCGCCTAACCTTTTAGTGGGAAGTTCCTGCAGTCTGAGAGGAAAAATTGCTAGTACGGAAAAATACCAAAAATTCGTACGGAAAAATAGTACCAAAAATTCGTACGGAAAAATAGTACCAAAAATTCGTACGGAAAAATAGTACCAAAAATTTGTACGGAAAAATAGTACCGAAAATTCGTACGGAAAAATAGTACCTACCAAAAATTCGTACGGAAAAATAGTACCAAAAATTCGTACGGAAAAATAGTACCATAAATTCGAAATGAGTTTAAACCAAAAAGGCGAGGATAACCGACGTTTAGCAATAAACGTCTTTGACCAGAGCGATTTACGTGTTTAAACTCTATCTCAGGGGCTTTGAGTTTAAACGGTCGAAAGTCGGCCGAATAAACTAGCTAATCTCGTTTAATTACAAATTCAATAAGGCCGCACAATGTGATTGTTTCGATATTAATTTGGCATTGCGAATTATTTTTGACTCGTCTGACAATGACGACGACGTCCGACTCGAATTCTAAATAGGATTCCATATTCCGAGGTGAACGACGATACTGAGTTTCCACCTTTCCTAACCAACGGTCGTCCAAGTGCTCGACTAGATTGACACTCGCCTAGAGTTCCCGTCGGACAAATAAGTTCAAAACCTTAATTTAAAATGAATAATGGTTTTTCCAAAAATATAATAATGCAACCTACATTTCTTGGTTGTTTCTAATTGGGAGCCCAAATACGTCATAATGTCCAAATTTCATTCCTTCCGCTCGACATTTCAAGATTAGCTGAACTCCATTATCTCAAAAGACTTTTAACAATGATTTGGGTTGGTGAAAGACGCTCGCCATCTTGCCGGGTTTATTCCTTTAGATTAACTATAAACGCGTTTGGCTAAACGCGTTTAGAACAACTTTTGGTGAAAATCGGCCCTAGTAGGTAATAATTTTATTCGGTGGACTAGCCATGATAGATTGGATGTGTCCTCCTACGCAAAATGTTGGCCATTTCCAAAATGCGGGCGCAGCAAAAAGTGATAAGTATGAGTTATACGCAAATCCACCCAAGTGGCTGTTTTTTGGTGTATTTTAAATAATATGCCTACACTTTATTTCGTTGTTTCCTGTCCTAGTTTAATGTTTCACGGTTCAAGTTATCACATAAGATGGCCAATCACGAAAAAAACATGGTATACTTAACCTGAGTTTTTTTCAAATATAGATAAAATTGATCAACTACAATATATAAAATATTGATTTCTATGAAAACTAGACTGTTTTTATACTTTTGTTATTAAAATTTATAATGCCATTGAAATTGCTTAATTTTCTTCAAAAATTTGCTTGAAGTGTTCATAAGGAGTAAATTAATACTAATAATAATACTAATAAATATATAAATATAAATAATACTAAACAAAATATGCTATCAGATTTCTAATCAGGGTGTCCAGCGACCTGGAAAACCGGGTTAACCGGGAATACTCAGGAAATTTTACTATATTGGAAATCTCGGGAAAAATATAAATAATATAAATAAATATTTAAATAAATATAAATATAGGTAATTATATATATAATTATAATATACATATTTTATATGTATAAATAAATATAAAAATATAAATAATACTAATTATTAATACTAATAATATAAAAATCATTACCCCCGGACTGATAGTAGCCGCTTCGCATGCGCAAACGTGAAATAGTTGCCACAGCCATTACTTCTACAATTCTCGTCCGATTTCAATGAAACTTTCAGGGATTGTCCAGAATAGCGTGTAGATGGTCCTCAATGAGGGTAGTGGAAGGTACTTAGAGATTGATGGTTTGAGATTAACTAATATGCATCGGATCATCTATACGATCGGGTTATGGATACGAGGAATCTATGTGCCTCACCAACTTGGCAGACGTTTTTAATCTCATTTCTCCATGTACCTACCTCCAAGGAACTCCCCTTAAACAATAATAAATTTATCGCTTGTTTACGAAAATGCTTTCAAAAACTCAGTCTATGACAATTCTTTGCTCGTTACCATATTATTTTTCATTTCTGCTTTCGAATTCGCATAGATACAATAGTCTTCAAAATCTGGTTCGAGATAGCAGTAAGGCTCTCAAATCCCGCCCACACTCCTCCCCTGCAGCTTCCTTGCCCTCCCAGCAGCTGACTCTCTCCTTGGTAATATGAAACGCCTTCCGAAGGAAACAACCTCAACCTCACTTTCTATCGATAATCAAATGTTCCGTTACCTCCGCTGTTTACTTTCCCGACTATTTCAATGGGAGTGTCGTAAAACTTTGAAATTACTCTCACTAAAAAAGTCTTGGGAGTACAAGGCTGACGGATGTGACTCTCGTCCCAAGTCTTCGTTTTTCTCAACGATTATCCCATCTTCAGTACTTCCATAAACCTCTGAAATAAACTTTTATCTGTCGTTCTATAAACTTCATAACACTGCATAGTTCGTAAACCGGAGGGAGTCGACATTTTTTCGTGTGAAACGACAAAAACAACCTTCAGTTGTTTCCAAAAATAAGTTCCCACTCGCTCTTTGTGTATAAAATTCTTGTCAACAATTTTGGTCTGTTTGTTGACAATTCTTTAAACCGAGAAAATCCATATCGAGAATTTCTTGGATCCATATCAAAAGATGGGGGATTATGCCAGCCTGATTGTGTCAGCCTCTAAACTGTTTCATTTCATACGAGTATAATATCTCGTATAATACAAAGATCATTGTCATCTTACCAATATAGCGTTTACTCAATTTCTCATAATTTCCCTCGTCCTTATAGCTTAAATTCTATTTAAAAGCTCGAGCTTTGTAATTATTTTTCAATAATTCTCGACACAACTCCATCTATTCATTTCTCGTCCCCATCGGGATTCATTATTATTCGTCCTGTGCCCCTTTCTTGAAGCTTATATTCAGTATGGTACGATATACATTTCGCTGTTATTCCCGTGTTTCTAGATGCTATTAAGTTCCAAAAAAAAATTGATATGAAATATTCTGCCTATTATTTAGGTTATTCGTGGTCTCATACTGTCTTTTCTGTGCTTGTATTCAAGCGGGCTAGACATGATTGTATAGAAAATGCTGCTAGTGATACTTCGACGAGGGATATCGTTTATATGGATATTTTTTTCCTTCACGCCGGCAGTAAATTAGCATGTGTAGTGAAAGGAACGAGGCAGGGCGGTTTCTGCTGAGTTGCGCCTCATTTTATAATCGCTAACGCGATACGCCGAGAAAACTGTAAAGTTGGTAGACGGAAAACAGTTTGATGTCTCCAACCGTCATTCTGTTGAATCATCGATGTCAACTTGCGGTTACATCTAGAAGGTACCTGCCTACCCTTCAAAGCGAATTTATACTTTGTTTTTTTGCCGCCTCAACAAAATAGAATACGAAGAAAACAATACTATTGTAACAAAACTGGTTGGGACTGGTCCACATTTTGGGGACAAGTCCACACAAACTGGACATTATTTCAGCATAGTCGTACATAACACGTACGTTTTCGTACCAAGTTGTCTACCGCAAAATGGGCTTTGAAGATACTTACGTACTTTATAGGTAGACAAGAAACAATCAATAGATCCGCATTTTCCTTCCAAAATTGTAGAATGTTTGATTATTTTGTATCGGTGATTGATGCCTATTCAGGCCAGGCTAATGTCACCGTAAAATTTATTAAAAAAATTGATAAAAATGTGATTTTAGTGAAAATTGTAAATTTGGCGGATCTCAAACAATGTGCAATAAGTAGGTTTAATTTTTTTTTTTTTCTAGATTTTAGTTGCTCTTATCTTACATATTTTTCAACTTCGTTGTTATTTTTGTGACTTTATAAATTGTGTTTTATTGTGTGTTATCTTGACAACTTGTCATACCCTGACTGGTTTTCGTGACCAGTCAGGGTTTGAACGTGATTTAGAACAATTCGATTTACTACTTCTGATTGACTGTTTGGGGAAAATTCACCATCAGTTGAACATTTCATTATTGATATATTATTCTACCTCACATAAATTGTATTCCCTGCCCCAAAAAAAAAAACGATAATTTCTGACAGATCAATTCATCTGCTATGTTGGTAATAATAATTCTATCCTTTCAAGTTGATTTCGGATGACTCCTGAAGACGTGAAGGTAAACAGGTTTACGGACTTACAACATGAATTCAGCATTCGTTAAATGGTGATTGAAACCACGATGTTTTCATGCTTGAATAATAAAGTTGTTTGACCTATAAACCACCATGATGATGCTCCTTGCTTTATTTTAGGAATATGTTTTTCCACCCTCGTTATCATTCTAACAATAGCACCTCTATCTGTTGTAATCCGATTGAATATTTGAGCACGCACTTGTGGTGCTCTAGTACCCATATTTGAGTCTGTTATCTATCTGATAGTGATGTATTTCAGTAGGTCGGAATTATGTGAATCTTCGCCCCCACACAATATTATTTTCAAATGTGGACACGGTATTCGTGAGAAATCTTGGGGTTCACAAAAAAATTACGTTTTCTTAAAACAGCCTACCAGTAGGCTGTTCAGGACCCACCAGGTTTCAAGGAATAACCCTGAACATTTCATCCATAATTTTGTACAGGTTTACGGATGTTAAAGCCTGCGACAAAACATTCAAACACATTGTCACAAAACCTTATTTTTCAGGAAGTTCTGAAATGCACAATACAGAAAAATTGACTGATTTTGAGAGACGATGATTTTTTTCGACCTCCTGTAAGATCAGGCATCTCACGATTGCAATGTTGACTTTAAATAGGCTTTCTCAACCTTTAGTAGTAAACTAGTTAGTCAGCGAAAGAGTCTTTGTAGAGACGCAATAATGTTTAAAAAGGTACTGGCTTCTCCACATAGTTTTTATGCCCGAATTATATTAGCAGTAGTTTTAGTAGAGAACGAAGGTCATCGCCAGCCAATTTTACGGGCGTAAAAGTCCATCAATGAAGTGATGAATCAACGAGTTACACGACACAATAGCTGTTGAATGGGTTCAAGACAAATCTTATCTGACATATCCGCTCATTTTGCTATTTGTTACATTCTTTGAGAAAACAAATCGTGAAGAACCATAAAAAGTCACGAGTGGAGATAACGTCAAGATCTGATGGGAATTTCAGAATCGTGTCAGTCACTTAGCCTCACCTACCTCTGACGACATTGTTGTCACTCATCCCTAGAATTCAGTCACCTGCAAGTTTGTTGAGATCTAAGTTGTTGAGTGATTCATGAAGAATGTCGGTATAGCTGACGTTTTCTGTCTGTAGTTTGCCTGTCTTGTTGTGTTCGTTCTACTATCAGTTTGTGGGCCATGATTTTCAGAGGGGACCATCTACAACCCTATTCGCATAATCCCTGAAAATTTCATCTAAATCGGATGGAAAATGTAGAAGTTATGGCCGTTACAAGGAAATTCTCGTTTGCGCATGCGCAGTGGCTAGGTACTAACAGTTCCGTTCTCCTAAGTTATCTTCACGCCAAACTGAACAATCCTGAAAAATTTCATCGAATTCGGATGAAAAATGTAGGTGTTCTAGCTGGATTTTACGTTTGCGCATGCGCAGAGGCCATTGTCGATTTTGGGGCAATGATTTTTATAGGGGACCATCTACAACCTAATCCGCACAATTCCTGAAATATTCAATTAAATTGGATGGAAAATGTGAAAGTTATAGCTGTTACAAGATATTCACGTTGGCGTATCCGCAGCAGCTACTATCGGTCCTGGGGTGATGATTTTCATAGGGGACCATCTACACGCCGACGCGCTCAATCCCTGAAAATGTCATCAAAATCGGACAATAATTTCGTATAGTTTTGCCCATTGCAAGGGTTTCATGACAATCACACAGACATAGAACCTAAATTGTTCAGGAAAGCCGGAAACGTATAACGCCAGTAGGAATTTTGATTTTGGAGAATTTTTTTTGCAACCTTGAAAATTGAAAACACTGCTACCGCTACCTTGAAGCAAAAACAATGCAAATTATTACACATGGGTTTATTATTTTTCTGTGTAGATCACTCGCCTTTGCTATTGCCACTACCTACCAACTAACCATATTTTCGCTTCGCTATCAAGTTCATTTTGAAGAAATAAACGCTTCAAACTCAATTCGAAGAAATAGGGAGTTGTTGGTGCCTTCATTAGGAAATTTGTTTGCTGGTTGTTTAGGACGCAAAACTGAGTAAAACCCGAAGAAACGAACATCAATAGCATTTTGGTCAGATAAAATTCGATTGCGATTCACGTTCGTGTTTCTGATTTTGAGCCCTTGTTTTTCAACTCTTAGAAGTCACTGACATCAACCAAAACCTTCGGGGCACAACTACACCCCAAATGGAGCCCATATTCCAAATTTCATTGGAATTGGTCCATGGTGACTAAGGAAAGTGCCGCGTTCATCGGACAGACGGCCAAAATCTTTGGATTCTATGTACATTGAAAAGTATACCTACAAATTTTAAAAGTGGAGGGGTTAAACAAAAGATTTCTTGGTCGATTCCAAAGGTTTATTATTGAAATTGGTAAACCAAAATGTGATAGCGTGTAGCCACTTGAATACGGTTCCAGTATACGTTGCAAATCATTGCTCAAAGGTTTATTATTTTCTGTATAGATCACAGGTTCTCCATCAATAGCACCATCTGTATTCTCCCTTGACCTTCCCTCTCAAATTTCAGCTTCCTGCGTTCAATAGGATTGAAAATGACTTCGGAGCTCACTCAGCTGATCAGTGATCTGAAGAGTGAAGAAGATCTCCTCGAATGCTGAAGACGCCTGGAAGAGCACTTCCATTCAATAGGATTGAAAATGGCTTCGGAGCTCACTCAGCTGATCAGTGATCTGAGGAGTGAAGAAGATCTCCTCGAATGCTGGAGACGCCTGGAAGAGCACTTCCATTCAATAGGATTGAAAATGGCTTTGGAGCTCACTCAGCTGATCAGTGATCTGAAGAATGAAGAAGCTTTTGAGCAATGATTTGCAGCGTTTTTTACCCACCAACATTTTTGGTTTATTATTTTCAATAATAAGCCTTTGGAATCGAGCAAGAAAAAAAAAATTTTAACCCCCCCTCAAAATTTGATGTTTTACGTTTCAAGGTACGTAGAATACGAAAATCGAATAAAAAAATTTCCGTCCGTCCGCCGTACGCCGTCCGCCGTCCGCCGTACGCGGCACTTTTCTTAGCAACACTGGAGCGATTTGGTTCAAATTTGGTATATGGGCTCCATTTGGGGTCTAGTTGTGCCGCGAAGCTTTTGGTTGATGTAGGTCACTTCTAAGGGGTGAAAATTGAGGGTTGAAATTTTCAAGAGTGCCCTAGCTCGAAAACTCTCGAAATAAAGGTATCGTTTTTTCACCAATTTTAAATAGTACAGAATTTTTAAAATTTTTTGAGACCACCCGGAGCTCTGTACGACAAACCGTTCGGTCCCTACGAGTATTTGAAGGTTTTCCTTCGATAAAACAGAATCATGAGTGTGAATCGCAAAAGAGGTCTAATCGCCGTTCAAATTTAATCTGACTAAAATGCGATCGCTGTACATTTCTTCGATTTGTATACAGTTTTGCCTTCTGCGTAACCAGTAATCAAATTTCCATATCAAGCTTTCTATTTTTCGAATCGAGTGTGAAGCGTTTAGTTCTTTCTAATAAACTTGATTGTGAAGGTGTGAAGCCATTATAGTGTGGTAGGTAACCAATAGGTAGGTGTGGTAGGTAAAAAAAAATTGGTAGGTAAAACAATGTTTGTAGGTAAAAAACGCTGCAAATCATTGCTCACTGATCAGATCACTGATCAGCTGAGTGAGCTCCGAAGCCATTTTCAATGCTATTGAATGGAAGTGCTCTTCCAGGCGTCTCCAGCATTCGAGGAGATCTTCTTCACTCCTCACATCACTGATCAGCTGAGTGAGCTCGAAAGCCATTTTCAATCCTATTGAATGGAAGTGCTCTTCCAGGCGTCTCCAGCATTCGAGGAGATCTTCTTCACTCTTCTGATCACTGATCAGCTGAGTGAGCTCCGAAGCCATTTTCAATCCTATTGAACGCAGGAGCTGAAATTTGAGAGGGAAGGTCAAGGGAGAATACAGATGGTGGTAGGTGCTATTGATGGAGAACCAGTGATCTATACAGAAGGATGATCTATACATAAAATAATAAACCTTTGAGCAATGATTTGCAGCGTTTTTTTCTTATTATTATCCACAACTTCCAAGATTCCACAATTAATGTTATATTATAAGATATTATCCCCTAGGCAGCGTCCGTCACATTTGGAAAATCCATGTATTCCTAGGACAAGGACTAGTTCAATTTCAACCTTCTTGAAGAGCATAGTCATCCTAGTACCTAATACCTAGTAGATACTAGGTTAACACATTCATTACCGTTGGTGAATTTTTGACTCACAGACACCTATTTGTAGAACTGAATTTCACAATTGGTGAAATTTTCTTTTACTACTTGTTTGTTGATGGTGGCACGGCAGATTTTTTTACCTACCAACTTTTTTTTACCTACCAGCTAGGTACTACCTACCACACCATACTGGCTTCACACCTTCACAATCAAGTTTATTAGAAAGAACTAAACGCTTCACACTCGATTGGAAAAATAGAAAGCTTCATATGGAAATTTGATTACTGGTTACGCAGAAGGCAAAACTGTATACAAATCGAAGAAATGAACAGCGATCGCATTTTAGTCGATAAAATTTGAAAGGAGATTAGACCTCTTTTGCGATTCACACTCATGATTCTGTTTTATCGAAGGAAAACCTTCAAGTACTCGTAGGGACCGAACGGTTTGTCCTACAGAGCTCCGGGTGGTCTCAACAATTTTTAAAAATTCAATACTATTTAAAATTGGTGAAAAAACGATACCTTTATTTCGAGAGTTTTCAAGCTAGGGCACTCTTGAAAATTTCAACCCTTAATTTTCACCCCTTAGAAGTGACCTACATCAACCAAAAGCTTCGCGGCACAACTAGACCCCAAATGGAGCCCATATACCAAATTTGAACCAAATCGGTCCAGTGTTGCTAAGAAAAGTGCCGCGTACGGGGGACGGCGGACGGCGGACGGACATTGCAAATTTGGATTCTACGCACCTTGAAACGTAAAGTGACAAAGTTTGAGGGGGGGTTATAAAAATTTTTTGCGATACGATCACATAGGCTTATTATTAGAAATAATAAACCAAAAAGTAATTAACCTTATCAAGTTGAATTTTTGTCTGACTGCTATTCCTGGCGTCGCGGATGTCATCAGCGGATGTCAAACTCAATTCTCTATCGAAATTCTTGCTAATAAGGACAGGCACGGCTATTTAACTGTTTATTTTAGCCAATTTTGTCAGTGACTCTACAAAATAATCTGTTCTCTATATTGATGAACTTATGATCCGAAATTTCATCCCCATCATGTTGACGGGTTTTATTCCTTATGTTTGGAAATCCAAATACCTCGGATTTGCTCGTCGAACCATTACACTGGATCGCTCCACACCCCGAAGTGACGGAGACAGGTCACTGGAAACCGTAAATAGCTGTTACCATGTAGCTGTCTTCTCTGGTCTTCGAAAAAGTCGAGATGTTTATTATTTGATAAGGCTGTTTGTTTTTTTTTCGTGGGAATCTCTTAATCCTTCTTACCTAGTTATAAACTAGGGTTAGGGGTGGACATTTTTCAACAATTTGTGAATACCTGCTAGGTACACACTACACAACGAACAACAATTCTTTCGAAACGATCAATAATGTTCAAAAGCCTCCTGTCATTATCGGAAGAGTGGAATCACAATTGAAGTTAAATTGAGAAGGGATTAGGGGAATGCGATGTAGGTTGGAAAGGGTCCGCAACGAGAAAGTCAGCACCAGTAGTTGACTGCCTATATAAAAGTACCTACTCTGGAAAGGTAGGTAGACACCTGGGAAGATAGGTGGCCCCAAAAGGTTCTGAATGGATCGCCCAAGGGTCGCAGATAGCCCTTGGCTATAGTCTGTGTCACGAAATTGGACAGGTAGCAAGACGCATTAAATTGTATTCAATTACACTTTAATTACTCTGCCGAATATTATCTATCCTTCTCTTAATATATACTTTTCTCTTCATCTACCTTACCATTATAATTCTTGCCTTCATTTCGCTTTCATCCCTTCTGTCACTCGCTTAATTTCGTGACACAGATTTTGTCATCAGCGATCAAGTTAGCTTGTCCTATTCGGTAATGTAGGAATATACTTCTAAAACTAACCATGATAGCGCGAGATGATTGTAAGTTGACTTTATTCGTGACGTCACTCCGCGGATTGAAGCGACCATTCCCGCCTTCGATTCTCCTTCCATCCTCTTCCTTCTACACCCCGCTTCCTCCATTCCGACCAATCCCAGCTACCTTCCAAATCTTACAGATAAATCATTTCTATCACAGCATCAATCTCGACTTGTCTATGATAATTCCCTCTACCAATATTTAAATAATATCACAAATATAGCGACTAGAAATTCGATACTTTGTAAGAAATATACTAACCTATTTTAGCGTAGAGAAATGATTAATTTTTTGGCCATCTTTATGAAAAACTAATGATATTCCCACTTTCTAATCCTGATCCACTTTATGAAGTCGAGTTTGTTGAATTTCTACGTTATCCAATTGTATATTTATTTGATTTTCCCTCTTTTTACAGGCCTCGACGATCGACGGACGGAGGAAAGGCGCATGCCTCTTCTGCCAGGAATACTTCATGGACCTCTTCCTCCTCGCAGAGCTCAAGACAATCTCCTTAAAAGTGACCACCGTTAACATGCAAAAACCCCCACCGGATTTCAGGCATGTACCATGAATAGCGACAACTGATGCAATATGAGATGACCTGCAGCTCCTTACAGTTACAAATTTCACATCTCAGTTTCTCCCCGAGCCAAACCACTCATATTTCTTCTATTTATAACTTGGCGGCCATTAGTTGTAACAAACCGCAAAGTTATTTCACCTAGAATGAACGACAAGGTTGAAGGGTGACAAACTTTGATAGTCAATTTTTGAACTTGTTTCCAACCAAACCTTTTGAAATTATTATTGTAACTATAGCATTTACAGATTTAATTCAACTTTTTACAGATTTATTTCAACCTTTTACTAATTCAATTCAACTTTCCGCCAAAGGGGATAGATATGGAAAGTAGCTGATTGATAAGGATTTTAAGTAGTAGGCTACACGTGGGTGGGTAAGTAGGTAAGAAAATATAATAGAGATGATTTACGACAAGCGGTGTTAGAGCTACATAAAAGGAGTGGCACCCAACAACATCAGGGTTATGGCTTCAACTGTATCATGGCGCGGAGTGTGGTGCGGGAAAAGTGCGTTGCGCGAGTTGGGCATCTCAGTAGGCGTACTCTGTCGTGTCAACAGACGCGTACTGGCTCATATTTGCTCTTGCTCGGCTCATATTTGAACTGGTGGTCTTTTTATAGAAGCACTTCCCTTCATCCCCCACCCCCACCTTCCTCATCATCACCCATCCCTAGGGCCGGTGTACGTTAAGCTTAATCCGGTGGAACACGCGTTTTCCAATATAAAGTCAAGATCAAGAGAAATACTTAGTATCAGATCAAGAGGATCATGACTTATCTGACGTTATACGAGAAAGTGTGGCTTCAGTAACTGCACAAAATTGCTGTAACTACGTGATGGACATGTTTCTCATTTTACCTGCCGCAGCTACGAGGCAACCGTTACATTAGCAAAGCTAAAAGTGTTTTTTTTTTCTCATGAGATCAGTTGGGATGAGTTAAATTGGTGGAGAGTTGAATGGGGGGTGCGCCTGAGTATTTTTTTTAATTTTTAATCGAAAGTAGACCTCATCCTGAGAATTTTGACACCAGCCGTTCTCTTTTCGGATGAATAGATCTTTTTCTATGATTTTTCAAAGTTTCGAATGTTTATGACGTCACGCGCCCCTCCCGCCTGGGCAGAACCTCCCAGCCCACTGTGACGTCATAAACATTCGAAACTTTTAAAAATCATAGAAAAGGGTCTTCTAACGCTAGAATGTCGCGGTTGGTGTCAAAATTCTTAGAGTGAAGTCTAGTCTGGATTAAAAATAACAATAAACAGTTTTTCCGACCCATGCGCACATCCCATTGAATTTGTAAAAAGTTGAATTGAATTTTTAAAAGGTTTAATAGCATTTGTGAAAGGTTGAATTGAATTTGTGAAAGGTTGAAGTAAATCTGTAAGTGCTATATTATTGTGATTTTAAAGATGTTTCGGGTTTTGTGCCTAGTGACTTTAAAATGTCCAACAATGCCTTCAATTACTCCGTAAAATAAAGAATAAATTTCATCTCCAACTACAAATTGACATAGATATGTTTTTTGGCTGGGGGTCAAGGAATTTTTCGCGACACTTTTTTTTGCCACAAAAAATGAATGCAACGCGATACCAGTAAAAAAAAATCATAGCTACATATTGGTAGCAGTGAAGCAAGGTTCTCTAGAATACTATTTTTAGAAAGAAAAATTCTGTTTATTCATAAAAACAATGGAATTATCCATGATCTATTATTTTTCCCTCTAAGGGAGAAATTTCATGGTTTGTTTGTTTAGAAATCTACTCATTCACTCATTTTGCACTATTTTGTTCAAGTTACGTTACTTGGTAATTATTTCATTTTCGAAGTCTAACATTAGTGTTTTATTTACAGGAATAATTTCGAGGCTACGCCGCCACCAATCCTGATTGACAACGGTTTGGCTGTTCTGGAAAACGAAAAGATCGAAAGGCATATCATGAAAAACGTTCCAGGCGGGCACAACCTTTTCGTTCAAGACAAAGAAGTTGCCACACTTATTGAAAATCTGTACAGCGTAAGTTTGCTAGGGAATTCCGTTATATTATACGATGGAGAGTTTACTCATTTTTATTTTGCTCGATTCCAAAGGTTCAACATAGAAAATAATTAATCAAAATACCCACGGGCCCTTACTCGAATAAAATAAAGATCTGAGTGGTAATGAGGCGTCAAGGGTTACATTATTACTAGTTTTATTTACAGTTTCATGATTAATGGATTTATTTTCGTTTCAGAAACTGAAGTTGATGTTGCTGAACAAAAACGAAGTTACGTCCAACAACCTCCTCAGTCACTTGAGGAAAATTAACGATCATCTCGGAAGAAAAGGAACAAGATTCCTCACCGGTGACACCATGTGCTGCTTCGACTGTGAACTTATGCCGAGACTGCAGCACATTAGAGTTGCTGGTGACTAATTTTATTGAATACTGTTACTTACACTTTTTTCTAATGAGAGAGCAACTCAGTCGTATTACTCAGCTGGGACCATTGCGATCAACACATTCCTCGGTTGTAAATTGAGGACTAGGCACGCATTTAATGTTTTACATCTCACCTCAGAATCTTTTATTTCTGAAAAATTCAAGTTTACTCAGTAGTTTTAAAAAATATAATTTTTTTTAAATGTTACCCTCAATCACTCACTCAATTGAAAGTTGTACATTCGTCTCATTAGATTCATCTCCCTCTTTGGTTGCAATACTTTATAAATCATGCAAAATAGGACCTTAACCTCAGGTAAGGTATCGCAACTTTTGCATTGGTTCTCTGTGGAAAAAATACGTTCATCAAGGGTTACTGGATCTCTTTTTCTTAGAAAGGAAATCTATTTCTCACAAGAGCAGCTTTCTTTTTGAGATTAAGATTCGTCAAACGTACGTTAGAGTGCATTGGGTACTTAATCAAGCTCTACATTGTACACACTGGTGCACACATTCAATTTTCCGTATAGTCAGAGCCCCTGAAGTCAGCCGAGGTCGTGCTCCCATTGTAAACTGGAGCCGTCAGTATAAATTCTGTCCCCCGATGTCTCTAGGGTTTATGCTCTAGCTGTTCTAGCGCCAGCATTTCAATACTCAGAGGTTTCTTCTATTGATTCTTAGACTCTGATTTATATTAGTTGTAGATACAAAGCGGGGAGGTCAAATCCACCTGGTATGATCCACTTCTCAAAACCATTGATGTCAGATTTATCTGTAAAGTATGTTCAGTATGTATGAGGAATCCATATGATGCAGGATTAGGTATACCGTGAGGAATCACGACAATTGTTTTCCACGATTCTCGATGCTCAGTTAAGGCTAAAGGGGACCGGTGATCGGCAGAGAGAAAAGAAAGATACAGAAGCATAATAATTTTCCCAGTTTTTCTCAGCTACCCGTGGACCGATTTTCATTCATTCAAAGTGAAAAAACGCTAAAAATTATAACACAAAGGTTTTAACACAGAATGTGTTTTTGCGATGACCTACCGAAAAAAAATCGTCACGAAAAAGCGACAGAAAAAACATCTGGTGATATGTTTATTGGTTGTCATGTTAATGTCAACTCCACATTTATTATTGTTGTTTTTTATTTAACGGATGACTAGTATCGCAAAAACACATTCTGTGTTCCTATGATTTCATACAGAGTATGGAAAAAGAAATAAACCGGGGGGTGCAGGGGGGCGGTTTTTTTTTAATTTTTAAAAATTGATAACTCGTCTTTACCATTTGCACTACCCGTCAACCATATTTTCGTTTCGCAATCAAGTTTATTTAGACGAAATCAATGCTTCACACTCAATTTGAAGAAACAGGGAGTTGTGGGTGCCTTCATTGGGAAATTTGAATACTTGTTACTAAGGACGGAAAACTGAGTGCAACTCGAGGAAGCGAACAGAGATCGCATTTTGGTCAGCTAAAATTTGAACGGAGATTAGGCCTCTGCGATTCACACTCGTGTTTCTGATTTACTGTAAACCAACCCTTAAGTTTTCATAGGGGGCGAACGGTTGATCCTATAGAGCTCTGGGTGGTCTCATTAGATTCTAAAAATGCAATACCTACTACTTTAAATTAAAGAAAAAAACAATACCTTAAATCAAAAGTTTTTGAGCTAGGGCGTATTGAACATTTCAGCCCTTATTATTTAACCCTTAGAAGTGACTGACATCAACCAAAAGCTTCGTGGCACAACTAGACCCCAAATCGAGCCAGTATACCAAATTTCATCAAATTCGGTCCATGGGAACTAGACGCGTATGGTGCAGATGGCAGATGGACCGCCAAATGTTTTATTCGATTTTTGGATTCTACGTACCTTGAAACGTAAACCAACACATTTTGAGGCTGGGTTTAAAAAAATTATTGGTCGATTCCTAAGGTTCATTACTTGAAATGTAAAAATCCAAAAATGCTTCCGCTACCTTGGCAGACTTGGAAGGAAAATATTTTACAATCTATTTGCTGGGTTTTTTTCCTCCTCATAATGGAAGATTACATTTTAATGCGTTTTCGTTGCTTGTACTAATAATAATGATATAAATATCCCACTTACCTATGTAACTAATAACAATTTTCCACAGTACCTACCTACTCATTTTCATAGTAAATGTTTCAAATGTCGTGATGTTTCTTTTGTGAGGAATATCACTCAGTAAAATTGTTTATTCATCATAACTTGGTAGATTTCGACGTGAAATCACAAGCAATGTTACTGATCCATTCCATGGGGGTCAAAGAGAGTCAGGTTGAACTGGAGGGAACAAGTGTTGCTAGGCAGCCGACCTCATGCTCCATTTGCTGACAACCAACGAGTGGGCATTATTTTTTGTTTACTCTTTCTGCCTCCGATTATGCTAGTATCGAATTTCTAACCAATCATTCATCAATGATTATTGATAATGACTTCTGAAGCTATCTCATTTTTTTTCTCAACGCCATAGTCCAAATTCTGAGATTTTATGATTAAAAAAAATTATAGTTTGGTAAAAACTCAATGATGGCAGCCTTCATTTACTTATTCTGGATACATCCCCGTTTTCCAATTGAGAAAATCTTTTGTGGAGGCTGAGAAACACTGGGAAAACTTTTGATGTGATGCAAGCGCCATTTCCTAGAAGGCCCTTTAGCCTTAATTTAGCCTGGTAACAAGTAGGCGGGGGACACAAGGTCTACGAAAAATCACTTATTTTTTCCCTCCTATCACAATCCAATTCAAATGGGTTTGACTGGAGGAAAACACCACATTTGTTTCTGAAGTTGTTAGAGAGTTTTTGGTGCCAGAATCTGACGGGCCCCGTTAGGAGGAGACTAGCGCGAGCAACAGAGGATGCTACCCAGTTGAAGGAGGAAGCCCGTTAACTTTGGACAGGGGGGGAAGGGAGGGGCTCGTGACAGTGGGCCTTTAGGAACGGGTGACTGTCTGGGGGCACCCTTTCATCATCACCCGCTGTTGTCGGGAGGCAAATTCATCGTCACCCGCAAACTCCGAGCTATGTGAAGAGGTTCCACGGGCCCGTTAGTGGTTGCCAAAAACTCTCTAATAAGATTCTGGGACAGGTACAATTAATAAGGTCAGGTAAGGTGAAGATGGTTGATATCGCACAACTTTGAATGAATGAAAACTTTCACTCAATTCACCGAGATAATCCGAAAGAAAATTTTTAACCGAAGAGAGTGAAAACCTGTGGCCGAGTCAACAAACAACCCCTTAATGAAATCACAAAAGGAAACTTATGTGAAAATGATGAGAGGGTCAATTCCCGCTTTTAACTGAATCAGATAACAGTAGAGGGAAGGTTTCATAGACTGGTGAGAGGCTCTCTGTACTAGCTGCCTGCGTGTCAAATCCAAATGTTCCTTGCAATTGTAGCTAACGCGTGTTCTCTTGTTTATGCCAGGTAAATACTTCTTGGAGTTCGAAATTCCCATTGAGCTGAATAGTCTGTGGCGTTACATGCTCAACATGTACCAACTGGATGCATTCACTCAAAGCTGCCCAGCCGACCAAGATATCATTAACCATTACAAACACCAACAGGTAATATTCTACTTGAAGTAGTAAACAATACTGGGAAATATTTTTTATAATCCTCATCAGTGTTGAGAAATAAAATGTTTCTAATTCCTTGATTTTAATTGCAAATAATGGTTTTACCAATTGATCATCACATTAAAATATACCGTTGGTTCCGCTGGGGATCCAGAATGCAATAGAATCAAAGCAAATCGTTGTGTAGAGTGGATAAATATACACATCGACACTAGAGAGTTCCTAGAAAATTTGGTTACGGCGTGACCTATTCTCAATCCGGCGCCGTATTGTGATAAGAACGCCCCGTATCCGATCAGGCGCCGTAATAATGCGGGAGAATCCGGCGCCGGATCGGATACGATGCGTCCTAACAACAATACGGCACTGGATACATCACGCAGTGTTTAAGCCGAACCAAACCTACTAGGAACTCTCCAATATCTGATCTATTTGATATTTCTTCTTTAAAACTGCTTGTTTCGTTGATTTCCTCTGGTTTTGTCGTATTCCAGTACCTACTGCGGTTCTAACGGTGTATTTTGATGCAATACAGGGTGTTGAGTAACGGACCACCCTTGGTATTTCCGTTATTTGTGTGAAAATCAAAAAACCTGTCGAAGTAACCTCCCCTTATTTTTTTGCAAAGAATTCAAACTCATATTTTCGCGCGTCGCGCCTGTGCGCAAATGCGCGCAGTGTGCACCTACTTTGTTTTTTTCAAATGGACCCCCCCCCCCATTTTTTATTGCAGATTCGGATTCTACGTCAAATTTTATGAATATTTTACTTCGACAACTTTTCACAACCGCTGAGCGGGTTGGGCGCGTTCAAAAAAAAAGTTGTCGAAGTAAAATGTTCATAAAATTTGACGTAGAATCCAAATCTGCATTAAAAAAAACGCTGCAAATTAGTACACAATGGTTTATTATTTTTATATAGATCACTCGTCTGCAAAGCCACCAACCATCCAACATGAAGAAAAACATCGATCGCATTTCGGTCAGCTAAAATTTGGACGGAGATTAGGCCTCTTTTGCGATTCACACTCGTGTTTCTGATTTATCGTACGCAAAAACCTTTAAATTCTCGTAGGGAGCGAACGGTTTGTCCTGCAGAGCTCCGCGTGGTCTCAAAAAATTCTAAAAATTCTATAGAATCTTAAATTGAAGGAAAAACAATACCTTTATATCAAAATTTTTTGAGTTAGGGCGTTTTCAAAATTTCAAAATTCATTTTGGAACCCATAAAACTGACCTACATCAACCAAAATCTTCGGGGCACAACTAGACCCCAAATGGAGCCTACATACCAAATTTCATCAAAATCGGTCAATGCTAAGTGGCAAAAGTGCCGCGTACGGCGGACGGACGGCCAAATTTTTATTCGATTTTTGGATTCTACGTATCTTGACACGTAAACCATCAAATTTTGAGGGGGTGTTAAATTTTTTTTTCTTGGTCGATTCCAAAGGTTCATTATTGAAAATAATAAACCAAAAGGAGGGCACCATTTGAAAAAAAACAAAGTAGGTGCACACTGCGCGCATTTGCGCACATACGCGACGCGCAAAAATGCAATGTTCGAAATCTTTGCAAAAGAATAAGGGGAGGTTACTTAGACAAATTTTTTGATTTTTACAAAAATAACAGAAATATAAAAGGTGGTCCGTTATCTATGAAACATCCTGTATATTCGGAGTTGGGCAAAATCATTCTCTTGAATTTGATTACTATTTTTAATCGCCGGAATATATTTCTGTGCTTATGAATAAGATGAAATTCGTATTCACACACTAGGATTATGAATAAAATAATAATCATGGAGTATGATTAAGAGTACATTCTTAATCACATGAAATCGGTGATTAATCACAAGATTAATACGATCAAAATTATTGTATTTACCCACTATGAGTATGAATAAAGTCATAATCACGGGAAATCTGTGAATAATCACTGGAATGATCGTATTAATCATTAATTGGGAAAATTAATTTAATTAAAATTAATTTAATTAAAATTAAAATTAATTAATTATTAAAGTAATTAATCATAGGATTCTTCGATTAATAATGGAAAAGTTGTGATTAATTATGGAAAATTGTTATTAATTATGGGATTCTGTGATTAATCATGGGAAAATGGTGATTAACCTCAATTTTTCAAATGATTAACTGGCTTGTAACAGGTCCTATAAAGCAAAAAAGAGCTGTCTTAGTCTAGTAATAATCCACCGTGCTCACATCTACCTATTTCGGGTGTTTATTAATCATCTATTCCTTACTAACTGTTTCTTCCTTGAACACCCAATTTGATTTCACTGTTCATAGGCCTATAGAATTAGGTATCACTCCTCCTATTCTACCTTAACCCAAAATGATGTGGGATATTTTCTATTTATTTTGAGATGCGTGCACCAGTGAGCATCCAGAACTACTCTCTACATAGAAAGGTACTCTTTCATGGACACTGATCAAAACGTCACCTTTTTTGAGTTTTTAACTTGACTTTTCTATCTGCACCGGTAATTCGCACTGAAACTCATTGGACTTCGATCTTCAGACGATGTGTAGTCATAATGCTCTGTCGTTCTTGATTTTTTACTTAAATGTAGTGAATAGAGAAATTTAGGTTCACTTCTTCGGGAGTAGAACCACCTAACTTTTCGAAATTTGTTACTCGTCAACCAAACCCACATTCTTCCTTCTTGGCTGGTCCTACGCTTTGAGGAATCTTCCTACTAGCAAAAACTATTTTTTCCCATCCAACTGTCCTTCACAAGCGCCTGACCGACGAGCTCTTTTTTAGCTCTTTAGCTTACCTCATGTGGATGGATGGATGGATGCTCCAATTTTATAGATTTTTTATAGATGCTTTATTTATATGCTTTATTTTATAGATTTTATAGATTTTTACCTCATGTCTGCTAACTCATTTGAATCGAACCTCCTTGGTTGTACCTAATCGTTATCTATTTAAGCGCTTTAATATATCAAGTCACTAGGATAGCCCTGGAAATCTGTTTATATATTGCTTCCGAGTCTACCAAGGTAGCGGAAGCTTTGTTTTCACTTTTCAAGGACGAAATAAAAATGTTCTCCAAAATCGAAATTTTCACTCGCGTTTTGCGTTTTAGACGTTTCTGAACAATTTTGGTTCCGTGGCTGTCTGTCTGTGTGTCTGTCATGAATTCCTTTTAACGCGCATAACTATACGAAGTTATTGTCAGATTTCTATGAAATTTTCAGGGATTGTGCGGGTTGGTGTGTAGACTATGAAAATGTCATGGCCCTTATGAAAATCATCATCCCCGGACTGATAGAAGCGACTGCGCATGTGCAAACGTGAATTCCTTTTAACGGCCATAACTTCTACATTTTCCATCCCATTTCAATAAAATTTTCAGGGATGTTACAGATTAGTATTTAGATGGTCCCCTATGATAATCATAGAGAATGTTTTTTCATAGAGATATGGTCCCCCGTCAGAATCTCAAATCCTATCCATTACATCACTAGGCCTCCATAGCTCAGAGGGTAAAGCGTTGAATTATCCCCCAGGGGTCCAGGGTTCGAATCCCAGCCGAGGCTAAGAATTGTTTTGATCCAATCACATACATCAGATGTATTTTCATCCGAATTTGATTTTCTAGGATTGTCCAGATTAGCGTGTAGATGGTCCCCTATGAGGGTAGTGGAAGGTACTTAGAGAATGGTGTTTTGAGATTAACTACTATGCATCGGATCATCTATATAATTGGGTTGTGGATACGAGGAAGCTATGTGCCACACCCACTTGTTTTTTCTTGTACAAAATGGCAGATGAGGAAATAAGAACAAGCTCTACTTATTCCTAAGCTAGAAAAAACGCTCCACCAGGGTGCAGGCGAGGCCAGACTAGGGAGGGGGGTTTGTGAAGAATTTGACATTGAAAACCCTCTGGATGGATACTTGGAACCGCACTTCTTCCTCTTCACGCTCCAGCTTAATTTCCAGCTGAAAAATTGCTCGTGTTTTATGGCTTTTGAACTGCCTGGCACTGTTTGCACTTCTTCTATGTGATTCAACCTCATAGTTATCACCACAATTCCATTTTACATGACATGTAAAATACACATTGTGTATTCTATTGTTTCAGGGAATGAAATTAAAGAAACACGAAGAGCTAGAAACTCCGACATTCACCACCTCAATCCCGATCGGAGTGTCGATCGAAGAGTAAATACTCTTCAACGATAGTTGAAATGCGTCTCATAATTTGCAGCTTTGCTAATTATAACTACAGATTGGTCAGCTCTTAATATTATTTATTGTATAAAGAAGAATAATTATAAAACTTTGTTTTGAACCGCCATAATAAGAGAAGGAAATATTTATTCTATTTTAAATGTCTTTTATAGTCGATGTTTTTTAGAAACAAACATTTTATGAAACAAAAATTCTTTAAAAAATCGATAACCCGTTCCGTCTATTTTCGGTACTTAGTTTCTAAATGCTACTTAGAGTGGTACAATACTTTAAGAACGGAAATCCTCCATGGAGACTTCGGTGTTATGAAAATTGCTTCCTTCTGTATCTAGATTATTTTGTATATAGAAAACTAATATCGATTATTTGCACACGTATCTTAAGGACTCGTCACTTGGACTTAACTTTTTGAAGTTTACCCAGTGTTATTGCGACTAACTCTTGAGACTTAACTAAGTAATGTGGCTTACTTAAACTTGGCAATGTAAGACTTGTAAAATTTTGTGCAGTGCGAATTGAAAATTGGTTATGCAGTGCCCGAGGCGCACTAAAACATTGTGCCTTATGCCTTAAGTCTTTAAATCAAATTTAGTACCTACGCATTTATTCTTAAGCGAACACTGTTGTATAAATGAGTGTCCCAAATCTTATACCTGAATTTTAGTTGTAAAATAAAATTTTGAGTTCAAGTTAGTTGTGTTCATGAAAATTTGTTACCTCTCTACGATCAACTACAACGCTGACTTATCCATAAGCCTAGTTGTATCGGTTTTTTAAAAAGGGCGTAAGTCCACAAAAATGCTATTCCGTTGTTTTTTTCTTCCATTTTTCACCGAATTCAACGCGGCATTCTACCCACTTGGTAGAATGCCTAATAACAGTACTATCATATCACTCATATTTGGTAGGAAAACTCCCATACTTGAGCATTCATAAACACGTTTGATACGGCTCATGCAGGTTTAGAGCGAATAACCCACCACAATTTCCCCCTTTCTCATCCCCGCAGCACCTTTCAGTTATCGGTACCCCCCACATAGCATATAATTTTAAAGCTTACAATCAGACCTTTAATTTGACTATACACAATTCCGGCATCGACTCAGTCGGTTGTCTCAGGGCAACGTTTTTCAACTTCTTTCACAAATTTTCGATACTTCTAACAAAGCAAAATGAAATATGTTTGAAACGGGACCACCATGGATACTGGTAGAACACATTAAAAAAAGAATCAGGCAGATTCGTACCAGAATAAAGAAATGCAAGATGTTCAGACATACAAAAAAAATCGTCCCACGACAACCCGAATTGAGTAACTCCTCTTTCGCGCGCCTAGTTATATCGTTTTTTTTTAAAGGGCGTAAGTCCACAAAAATGCTTTTTCATTTTTTTCCTCCATTTTTATGTTCTTCAACCCTAGGCGCATCGTTTGCAATTAAAAGGGAATGCGAATGACGTCTCTAACATGATAGTCCGGACTTAAGCCCCTACAAAAGAAAAGTGGAACCGCACTCTGTAGGAAAACTGAGTGCATCATAGCTTCCTTCCGTAATACATCAACACCATAGCTTCCTCCCATGTGACAGACATTCTCCTACCCCAGCGGGAACGTCTTGATCAACTGTAACAGGATTGCTGATAGTCAGAAGATCAAGCAGTATATTCCAGATGTTGTGATCAGCTACCTCTTCGCATTTCTGTCCATTCGCTTCGTTAGCTCAAGTGGTAGGAGCTCCGATTCAGAATCAGAATGATAAGAGATCGATCCCTGGTCGAGGGAAGTTAATTTTTGATGATTCAACAATGTGGCGCAGTTGTACCGGACCCGAATGGTCTCCTCAGCATTTCTCAGAGAAACAATAATTCATTAAGATTATTCATTTATTTATATTAGTATAAATAAATGAATTATTATGTAATAATTCATGAAAATTATTATGAAATAATTATTTATATTATGAAAATTAAATGAAATTATTATGAAATAATTATTTATATTATTCATTATTGGATTATTCATTCAGATTATAATTCATCAAAACAACTCCCTCCCAAGACACGAGTTGAGCCACCGCCCATTCGGACAAACGTTGAGGTCAGCAGATCCCCCGCCCCGTCAATAAGGAAAAATAACAAAAAAAAAACTCCGAAGCCAGTCAAAAAGACGCTTTCTCAATGGGTTGTTAAACGCCGACCAAAGCAGTCTCCCTGACTAGGCAACGGAGTACCTAGGGGGGGGGGGGGGGGAGATGTTGTGATCAGCTACCTCTTCGCATTTCTGTTCATTCACTTCCTTAGCTCAAGTGGTAGGAGCTCCGATTCAGAATCGGAACAATAGGAGATCGATCCCTGGTCGAGGAAAGTCCATTTTTGATGATTCAACACAGAAAACTAAATTAGAACTAAATCACATTTATTCCTTGCCTGTTGGTCAATTTCCTGACACAAACTTAAAGAATACGAACCAATGAAAATGGAGATACGAAACAATTATTATTTCTCGTTTCGTTTTAGAGCATTAGTCCGAGGTAATATTATGTGGTTGATTCCTTGTAATGGGATAATAAAGAAATAATGGTTTGATTTTGCTGAAATTTTCGCCTGTTGAATTATAATTTTTCTGGAATTTTTGGAATTAGGGATTTTGAATAATTTTGCTTCCGAATCTATCAAGGTGACTGAAGTATTGTTTTAACAAATATTGTCCTGAACAATTTTGGTTCCGTATCTGTCTGTCACACAGGCTGCAAATCCCACTATCTGGAAAACCAGGGAATTATGGACCGGTTTTTCAGATTTTTCACTCAAATTTAGCATTTAAGAGCCATTTTATGGTAAATTTCTTGTCTTCTACAACAAGTAACTACTACAGAATCATTCATAGAATAATTTCAAATTATTCAATTTGATAAAATTGTATTTGTTTTATTTTTAAGAAATTTTGTTTGAAATGTATCACTTCAATTTCAATTTCAATTTTTTAAAAGGGAAAACTTCACAACTATCCAATTTTTACAAACTGTTAGAATTTTAGCCATTGTGACTATTGTTTATTTGCACTCAAATTGTTCTTTTAGAGCATTTTAAATGATTTATTTCCGTGGCAAAACTTGGAAATTATGGTTTAGCTTTGACGGAAATTCATAATTTCTCTCAGATTTCGCATTTCAAACGTTTCTCATTTATTCCTTGCTTGTTTGTGGTCAATCTCTCAACCTGAAGAATACATCCAAATCGTCTAAAAAATTTTCTGAATTAAAGAAAGATGCATTTAACCTCAGAAACAGTAACCTAAACAGAGCAAACGGTATAATATTTTACCGCTTATTTACAAACAATGTACGCCCGAGCGAAGTACCAGAGACAGGTGGCGAGGTGGTTGGGACTCAGGTGACGTCACGTTTCCCCCACCCGGTAGCGTGAACACACCTTGGAATCAACCGGCACGCTGCCAGTCCGCCTTCTGTTTGACCTGGGTAGTGCAAAATCCCATGATACAAAAAAATAAAAAAGTCTTGTTACAAAAAACTATTATAGGTAGTATTAAAAAAAACGTCTGCCAAGTTGGGTGGGCAGTATAGCTTCCTCACTCATTGTAACATGGACGTATAGAATCAGTTGGCGAAAACTCTGCGCTGCACGCCTCGGCGGGGGCTTCGCCCCCTGCACCCCCGGATGATTTCCGCTTAGAGCCTAATGGCTAAAATGTGACATACCTTGAAAAGGTTTTTGCTCCCTCTCCCTCTTTATCTTTCTTCCACTGTAATATTTAAGCTCACTCAGCTGATCAGTGACCACTCAGGCACCTTCAGCATTCTCCATTGACCCGCCCTCTCAAATTTCAGGTTCCTGCGTTCAACAGGAGAGGAAATGGCCTTGGAGCTCACTCAGCTGATCAGTGACCACTCAGGCACCTTCAGCATTCTCCATTGACCCTGCCTCTCAAATTTCAGCTTCCTGCGTTCAACAGGAGAGAAAATGGCCTTGGAGCTCACTCAGCTGATCAGTGACCACTCAGGCACCTTCAGCATTCTCCATTGACCCTGCCTCTCAAATTTCAGCTTCCTGCGTTCAACAGGAGAGAAAATGGCCTTGGAGCTCACTCAGCTGATCAGTGATCACTCAGGCGCCTTCAGCATTCTCCATTGACCCGCCCTCTCAAATTTCAGGTTGCTGCGTTCAACAGGAGAGGAAATGGCCTTGGAGCTCACTCAGCTGATCAGTGACCACTCAGGCACCTTCAGCATTCTCCATTGACTCTGCCTCTCAAATTTCAGCTTCCTGCGTTCAACAGGAGAGAAAATGGCCTTGGAGCTCACTCAGCTGATCAGTGATCACTCAGGCGCCTTCAGCATTCTCCATTGACCCGCCCTCTCAAATTTCAGGTTCCTGCGTTCAACAGGAGAGGAAATGGCCTTGGAGCTCACTCAGCTGATCAGTGACCACTCAGGCACCTTCAGCATTCTCCATTGACCCTGCCTCTCAAATTTCAGCTTCCTGCGTTCAACAGGAGAGAAAATGGCCTTGGAGCTCACTCAGCTGATCAGTGATCACTCAGGCGCCTTCAGCATTCTCCATTGCATGCGCAGCGGCTATTGCTTGACCAATTTGATTGAAACTTATAGGGTGTCTCTTAGAAGTTAGTCCCTAACTAACCTCCAAATTTGAGCAAAATCGGTTCATTAGAAACCAAGAAACCGAGGTTCCAGGAAATTCACGTTTGCGCATGCGCACTCGCTCCTATTGGTCCGAAGGTGCTGAAATTTATAGGGGACCGTCTAGGACCTAACCCGCACAATCCCTGAAAATTTCATCAAAATCGGACCACAGGTTAGTATAGTTTTGCCCGGGACAAGTATTGACCACAGACAGACAGACAGACACGGAACCAAAATTGTTCGGGAAGCTCTAAAACGCAAAAAGCAAGTGGAAATTTTGATTTTGGAGGACATTTTTTTTTCACTTCTTTCACGAATACAAAGCTTCCCTACCTTCGGTAGTGAGGAAGCAAAAATTATAGGTAGTAATCAAATATTATAGGTAAGTAGAAATCTAAACCTGTGAGCTAGAACCTTCTAATGATTGCTCAACTTGTATTTTTATTTGGAACACTATACTAAGTCATAGTTCATATCAATGCCCCTTTCAGGGTAGATGGTCCCCTGTGAAAAATTATTAATTATTGCTATGTGCTACTCATATCTATATGAGTCATAGAAAAATCTATCACCGGTATCGAACATTGTTATAATTTATTTTTGGGCAAGTACTAAAACCACGCTAAAACCTAAGTAAACCCGTATTATGCTCAATAACCGTAACTGTATTCTGCTTTCTGCTAATGCGTTGAACAGTTAGCCTAAAGTAATGTGTTGGACAGTTCCAGGCTGAGATCCAACGTGGGATAAGGAGGTGAGATTTTAGTGGGTTTGAATCCCACATAACCCATGCGAGCGGTTCCCTCGGTTATCTTACGAGATCCACCGTATTCTACGAAAAAACGTCTGCCAAGTTGGGTGGGCAGTATAGCTTCCTCACTCATTGTAACATGGACGTATAGAATCAGTTGGCGAAAACTCGGCGCTGCGCGCCTCGGCGGGGGCTTCGCCCCCTGCACCCCCGGATGATTTCCGCTTAGAGCCTAATGGCTAAAATGTGACATACCTTAAAAAGGTTTTTGCTCCCTCTCCCTCTTTATCTTTCTTCCACTGTAATATGTAAGCTCACTCAGCTGATCAGTGATCACTCAGGCACCTTCAGCATTCTCCATTGACCCGCCCTCTCAAATTTCAGGTTCCTGCGTTCAACAGGAGAGGAAATGGCCTTGGAGCTCACTCAGCTGATCAGTGACCACTCAGGCACCTTCAGCATTCTCCATTGACCCGCCCTCTCAAATTTCAGGTTCCTGCGTTCAACAGGAGAGGAAATGGCCTTGGAGCTCACTCAGCTGATCAGTGACCACTCAGGCACCTTCAGCATTCTCCATTGACTCTGCCTCTCAAATTTCAGCTTCCTGCGTTCAACAGGAGAGAAAATGGCCTTGGAGCTCACTCAGCTGATCAGTGACCACTCAGGCACCTTCAGCATTCTCCATTGACCCGCCCTCTCAAATTTCAGCTTCCTGCGTTCAACAGGAGAGAAAATGGCCTTGGAGCTCACTCAGCTGATCAGTGACCACTCAGGCACCTTCAGCATTCTCCATTGACTCTGCCTCTCAAATTTCAGGTTGCTGCGTTCAACAGGAGAGGAAATGGCCTTGGAGCTCACTCAGCTGATCAGTGACCACTCAGGCACCTTCAGCATTCTCCATTGACTCTGCCTCTCAAATTTCAGCTTCCTGCGTTCAACAGGAGAGAAAATGGCCTTGGAGCTCACTCAGCTGATCAGTGATCACTCAGGCGCCTTCAGCATTCTCCATTGACCCGCCCTCTCAAATTTCAGGTTCCTGCGTTCAACAGGAGAGGAAATGGCCTTGGAGCTCACTCAGCTGATCAGTGACCACTCAGGCACCTTCAGCATTCTCCATTGACCCTGCCTCTCAAATTTCAGCTTCCTGCGTTCAACAGGAGAGAAAATGGCCTTGGAGCTCACTCAGCTGATCAGTGATCACTCAGGCGCCTTCAACATTCTCCATTGCATGCGCAGCGGCTATTGCTTGACCAATTTGATTGAAACTTATAGGGTGTCTCTTAGAAGTTAGTCCCTAACTAACCTCCAAACTTGAGCAAAATCGGTTCATTAGAAACCGAGAAACCGAGTTTCCAGGAAATTCACGTTTGCGCATGCGCACTCGCTCCTATTGGTCCGAAGGTGCTGAAATTTATAGGGGACCGTCTAGGACCTAACCCGCACAATCCCTGAAAATTTCATCAAAATCGGACCACAGGTTAGTATAGTTTTGCCCGGGACAAGGATTGACCACAGACAGACAGACAGACCGACAGACAGACAGACACGGAACCAAAATTGTTCGGGAAGCTCTAAAACGCAAAAAGCAAGTGGAAATTTTGATTTTGGAGGACATTTTTTTTTTTTCACTTCTTTCACGAATACAAAGCTTCCCTACCTTCGGTAGTGAGGAAGCAAAAACCGTATTCTGCTCACCTTCTTACGCTATGAGGAGCTCAAGCTCAAGAAATATGTGAGATCTGAAAACAATACCCAGCTTCTCAGGAGGCAGGATCTTGTGCTTAATCGTAAGAACTTCCTTGGTTGTTAACCTGATCCAGGTCTCTCTTATAATATTTTCTCACCAAGCTTTCTTTTTGAAGTCGCATCAAGTAAGATGTTTTTCAAACCAGAGGTCTCAGTCGCTCGCCGTTCCTTTCTCGTTCCGAGTTAGTCTAATCTCATACGAACAGGCGCTCGGTGGTCCCCCCCCCACCACCGTCAGAAGGAGCAACATTGCCACCACCCAGCCGCACAGTGCCTCCCCCTGCCTTCTCATAGCTGGTCAGTTTTCACCAACAGTTTTTTTTTTCATTTTTCTCAGGAAATCATCATGCAATTTTCATGATTCTTGAGGCCTTCTTCTTATTTTTATAATCTCTACACCCTTGCACTTGTTCAATTCCAAAAGAAAAAAAGTAAAAAGTTGTACCTACCTAAATATAGACCCTAACGGTAAATTTAGGTGTTTTGGCTGCGACTTTGAACACTTTCTTTATGTGGAGGTTTTCGCTACCGATAAGTATTCGATATTAATCACGTATGATGTTAGTACAGATGAAACCAAGAAATTAAGTAATGTCGGAATTATTTGGTTGACACTGAAGGGACTGACGCGTCACATTCTATGCCGACACGCGTCTAAGTCGGATTTCTACACGTTGAAGATCTGCGTTCCTCCAGCGTTGTGTTTCCTTCGACGGTACCAAAGTGGCCTCAGGCTGGGCACCGGTGGCCTCACACTGGGCACGAGGGACCCATCGCGTTGGAAGTGATGGACTTGTGGCTGGCCAAGTGGCTGTGGACGTTGACGACGTTGTAGAACTTGTAGTCGAGGCAACCCGGTCGACACGGTATGTACTGGGTCACTTTCTGACCGAACCTCTCTGTTCGCGAGTTGGTTGGGATTTTGTAGTATCTCGGCCGGTATCTGTTGAGGAAGTGGAGCGATTAATGAATTGAATCTTCATAATTATAAAATTATGACTTATGATTGACCTCTTGGGCTCGAAATTTTGGTGTATTATTTTCAGCATGAACCTTTGGAATATAACAAGAAAAAAAAATCTCAAAAATTTGATGGCCTATTTCAGGGTACACGGTGTTTCACGAAAAGGTTACACCCCCTTCATTTCCGCAAAATACAGCATAAAAAATTCCGATCAACGCAATTCTTCATAATTTTTTTTGAGGATCTCAGTAAAAATACTTTTGCGCAAAAAAGCTGCGCGCAATCGTACGCAATTGACACTAACTTCATTTTTTCAAATGGAACCCCCCCCCCCCCTTTTTTATTACAGATTCGGATTCTACGTCAAATTTCATGAAAAATTCATACCCGAATCGATTTGTTTTATCGCGCGCAACCTGGCTTTTTGAATGCTTTTTGATTTAGCGTAAAAAATGATGAAAAAACATGTGCCACACTTAGGGTTCTCCAAAACCTAATATTTGTGCTTTTGTGAAGTTGAGCAACTTAGAGCGTTCAAAAAGCCAGGTTGCGCGCAATAAAAAAAATCGGTTCGGGTATGAATTTTTCATGAAATTTAACGTAGAATCCGAATCTGTAATAAAAAGGGGGGGTTCCATTTGAAAAAATGAAGTTAGTGTCAATTGCGCACGATTGCGCGCGACTTTTTTGCGCAAAAGTATTTTTCTTGAGATTCTCAAAAAAAAATCATGAAGAATTGCGTTGGTCGGAATTTTTTACGCTGTATTTTGCGAAAATTAAGGGGGTGTAACCTTTTCGTGAAATACCTTGTATAGAATAGAAAAGTCTACTAAACATTTTTCCGTCAGTCTGTCGTACCTACCCTGTTCCCGTGAACCAATTTTGATGGAATTTGAAATACCCGGCTCCATTTTGTATCTGGTTGTGCCCCGAAGGTTTTGGTTACTGCCAGTCTCTTCTAAGGGGTTGAAAGTGGTGGGGGATTTTTGAAACGGCTCAGCTTTAAACCTGTCAATGTACTTGGATTATTTAGAATTTTTGACACCACTCAGAGCTTTGTGGGACCTATAGTCCATTCATGAGGATAATTATTTAGTTAGTGAATAATTACTGATCTTAATCACCAATATAGAATAGTGTTCAGGTTTTGGAAGCGAATGAGACCATCCAGAGCTCTGATCGATGAATTGTGGTTAAATGAGAGTTGATTGTTAAATTCCTGAGGGTCTCTCAACCCCTCCCCCCTTCACTTTGGGATTCAAGACATACGAGTATGTCAAGATAATGTTGATTGTTTTTAGCATTAATAATATCATGATGATAACCATATTATGGTTGGTAGGTATGTTGGGGACGGATAACACTGTCACTCTTACAGGGCGGGAGTCTCGGAAAGGGACGTCACCTAGCTGCTGATGAGGAAGGAAAGGAAAGTGGAACATGGGAATGAAGGGGGCGGCCCTGTGAAGGGAACTGTAGGCCCTTGGTGGTCCCACTCGTGTTCTTGCTAGTGACCTAATTAAAGGTGCGATTTTCCCTGTCCATATCTGTGAGTTATATAGCTTCCTTCAGATCCTAAAAAGTTGGTAGTGGCCATAGGTAAAGAGATTCAACAGGTACTATTAATAAGAATGTCGTGTCCTTTGCAGGCGGGTGATCTTTACAGAAACATAATAAACTGATGTGAGATGTAGTAATTTGTAGCATTTATAAATAGGATATACTGGACGCCAGGCTTGAAAGATGTTGGGACAGGAAACTTGTCTTCTTGGGATGTCAAAAAATGTCCAATAAATAGATTGTTTGATACTTGGGTAGAAGAACGGTTTTATGAAACTGCATCATTGCTTTTTGATCAGTTTTCAATAGTACATGTTCTGACTGTGTGTTGAATCTACTAACATCAGATGTACCTAACTACTACATTGCAGTGTGGTTAGCGCCTGCTGAAAAACGGGAAGGCAAATTACAACACAGTCTGTTTTTGCGGGTTAGCATCGTAAAATAATCCGGCGTGGATGACCAGTATTCGTATAGGTACGCTGTGAAAACTGTACATACAGCGACTGAGTGAAGACGAAAACTATTCAAACGGTGATTACAATAATAAAATAAATTAATAACACATTCAGGTACAATCGTGCATCCACTCAGTGGGAGGCTATCGAACCAGAAGCTATGGGTTCACGTTATCTATAACGTCTACAGACATACGATTTTTGGAAAAACTTCAGGAATCGGTTTAGAGTGTTCTAAAACGGATTTCAGTGGAGAAAAAAAACCAAAAAAGTCAATACTGAAAATTTTAGAGAGTATTGCATGAGCATCATCTTGGAACAATGTTAGTTAACTTCAAAATATTAACTTTCCCAAATGAACGATTTTTTATCAGAAGAAGACGATTGGTACACATTTTGTCAAAAAGTCCTGACCCTGGTCTTAGTCGGTCGCCGTTAGTTCCTCGTTCCGAGATAGTATTTTTGTAAATTGAAGGCGCTCAAACTTTAAAAGTTGTACCTACCTAAGTTTGAAATGTTCAAGGATTTTTGAAATTCATTAGTGTAGCATTAGTGTAGGCAATTGAAAACTAAACGATTACCGCTGGAATCCTGGAATCATCAAAATCGAACAACAATTTCCAAGGAAAAACGCTGCAAATTATTACACAAGTGTTTATTATTTTTCTATATAGATCACTCGTCTGCAAAGAACTCGGCTTTGCATTTGTCACCACCCCTACCAACCATAAAATGTGAACGGAGATTAGGCCTCTTTTGCGATTCTCGTAGGGAGCGAACGGTTTGTCCTACAGAGCTCCGTTATATCGAAATTTTTTGAGCTAGGGAGTTTTCGAAATTTCAATCCTCAGAACATTTTTTTTCTTCATTATTGAAAGTAATAAACCAAAATTGGAAAACCCTAAATTGAATAAACGGGTTTTTCCATTTTTCTCTGGCATTATTGTTCGATTTTGATGATTCCAGTGACAAAAGTTTAGTTTTTCGGTTTCCTTTGCTGCTGCACTAATGAATTTCGAACATCCTTGAAAATTTCAAATTTAGGTACAATTTTTAAACTTTGAGCGCCTGTAATTTAAGGAAATAGTATCCCAGAACGAGGACTGTACGGCGACCGACTGAGACCCCCTTAACACCATAATTCTCCCTTTAATCGTAGAGCATATACAAATTACAACTTACCTCTATTAACAATATAAAAACTATTATTTTCGTTCAAAATATCAAAATGCTTACCTTTTTAGCCAAAATTATTAAACTCAAGTCAAAATATCTATTTTCGTTTTCTCTTCATTTTTCCGAATAGATTGAAGATATTGAGGATTAGATACCTGTCAGCAGCTGTGTTGTGACCGTGGCCAATGGCTCCTTCAATGTAGAAAATAGTGACATCCAATGATTCGGGGTTCAAGTCACCCCGGAGTATAAGTAATTGTATAACCTGAAACCATCAATGTTAGTGGTAAGCTGAGTAGCTGCCCTTCCTAGATTGTACATGGTTCATAAGAATGAGGATTGGGGAAATTTCATGTTGATTACGAAATACCACACATGGTATTTAACTTTGCGCATGTATACTTATATCCACCTCAATAGTAGGGGTGTGATAAGTCGCAAATCACAGCTTCCGGAAAAACGCATTTTAGGTTTTAAGTCGAAATTTTTCATTAAAATCGTCAATTTTATTTCTTTTTCTGAAAAAACTTGCTCCCACACATTTCTTGAGGTAGCCATCCTCTTTACCAACAATGAACTCAGCAGGAAAGTTATAAGGATTGCTGGGAATTTCTACATTTTGGGGGACTAGATTGATGAAATAATCATTGAGACATTACTTTGGATCAAGATCATTAGGATCTATCTGCATAGGGGGGTCTTTGGGCCAACCCACACAAAAAGCCAGTTCTGCCTGGTATTGAATAACATTAATTTCGTCTTAGAAAACAATGGTTGGTCTTTATAGGAACTCAGTAAAAAAATTCCTACTAACTCTAAACTTTCTTTGTTTGGTTTGGGCTTGTACCTACTGCCTACCGAACTTTGCAAGACCAGTCATGAGCGACTAGGTGTTTTTCTTAGGTATTGTTATACATAGGTACAAGCTCACACATTCGTAGATATCTTACATCGAGGGCTGGTTCAGTGATTTTGTTGCCGAATATAAAGAGAGCAAGTAGCGGATAGGGCTTTCTGACCGTGTGGACAATGTCTATGATGCCCTGGTTTTTGATTCGGTTTCCCGCTAAATCCAGGAGCTTGATTTGTGACATTGGTAGTTTGAGTGACAACGCCCTGCAAAAAAAAAAAAAAAAAAACGATTGATGGTATTTAATATTAAATAGTTCGTTTAACGCTTTGATGAGTGTGTGAATCTATTGTTCCGGATTTTGGTTTATTATTTTCAATAATGAACCTTTGGAATCGACCAAGAAAAAATTTTTTCAACACCCCCTCAAAATTTGATGGTTTACGTTTCAAGGTACCTACGTAGAATCCAAAAATCGAATAAAAATTTGGCCGTCCGTCCGCCGTACGCGGCACTTTTGCCACTTAGCAACCGATTTTGATGAAATTTGGTATGTAGGCTCCATTTGAGGTCTAGTTGTGCCCCGAAGTCTAGTCGAAAACGCCCTAACTCTAGAAATTTTGATATAAAGGTCTAGTCGAAAACGCCCTAACTCTAGAAATTTTGATATAAAGGGCTAGTCAAAAACGCCCTAACTCTAGAAATTTTGATATAAAGGTATTGTTTTTCCTTCAATTAAGATTCTATAGAATTTTTAGAATTTTTTGAGACCACCCGGAGCTCTGTAGGACAAACCGTTCGCTCGCTACGAGAATTTAAGGGTTTTACGTACGATAAATCAGAAACACTGTGTGAATCGCAAAAGAGGCTTAATCTTCGTTCAAATTAAAGCTGACCGAAATGCGATCGATGTTTTTCTTCATGTTGGATGGTTGGTGGCTTTGCAGACGAGTGATCTATATAGAAAAATAAAAAATAATAAACCATTGTGTAATAATTTGCAGCGTTTTTGCTTCGGGAGGGAAAATTACAAGTCCTCTAGATAACTGAGCATGAGAGGAAAAACCACCTGCATGAGGGTTTTTGGCCAGAATAGATTCATTTGTTCAGTTTTTGCTCTCATCACCAGCAACTATGAACTGCAGTTGTTTGTTATCGATAACATTTATAATATTTTATATTCGCAGTGTTGAAAATGTTTCTCAATGGACGAAGTGAAATAGAAATTATCAACAAGCCTGTTATTAGCCTGTATGTTTAGAGTTTGCCTGGCTAAATTAAGTCAATGCACTGTGACTGACTGATGTCGTTCATGCTGACTCTTTAATTACTCTATCTTCGTTTCCATTGTGTTTGTCATATTTACAACAGTCTTAAACTGAATTGGGTGTAACTATCAAAATGAACTCTCAGGAGACCTCTTTCACCCTCTCCTCACTTACAAATGTTGCTCTCTCGTGAAGTAGAAGCGATATAACTTTACTCGAATTAAATAATGATTACTTCCTCAGGTAACATTATCTTTACTTCTTGTGGTGTGGTGATCTTGGAAGCCCTGATGACCTTGAGAGAAACGACTATGATGGAGTATGGGTGACAATTACGGGTACACACCCTGTTCGCCCGTCCTACGATATACCTTCCATCCTCTGTCTCGATCGCCTTTTCTCCAAACCCTGATAAGCCAATTTACCATAATATAATAAATCCTTCTTTATCCCCGTGACTGTGTGTGTTATCTTATTTCCAACCCCCCCCCCCCCCGGAAATACCACACATTACATGAGCGTAGGAATACGCCTCTCTCTGCTTCCTTCCCACATATTTCCCGTACCTCATATTTCCAGTACATTTTTGTTCACCACACTCTCCAAGTGTTCTTTCAATCTACCCCTAACCATGACCTCAGACATTTTTTTTACGGGTAATCTCAATCACTTTTTCTCCCAACCCCAGTAAGCCCTCCTTTATCCCTACGACTGGGGTGTTACCTTATTTTTACTCCCCGGAAATACTCACTCATTACATTCTTCAAGAAATCAAATAAAACAAATTCATTCTTGGCATGCAGTTATATCATGTTCTTTGGCAATACTGGATGTATCAACCTCCAAAAAATTGGAATAAATTCATTCCTTCCTCTTTCCAACAGTAGATAATCCAATATCATGACCAAGATCCACCGTGGATTCAGGTCAGGTAGGTATTTTCTCCATTTAGCGCCGGAGTAACTAAGGGCAACACTCAGTCAGAACACTGGAGAAGACACTAGGTGAGTTGGTACCAGCCCTCCATCGTACGAGGGCTGTGTATGAGTGAGAGAACTCAAGCGCGGACTAGTCAGCTTTGGGGCAAAACTATACGAAATTATTGTCCGATTTCGATGAAATATTTAGGGATTATGCGGATTGGGGTGTAGATGGCCCCCTATGAAAATCATCGTCCCCAGCCGCTCCGCAAGCACAAACATAAAATCCATGTAACAGCCATAATTTTTACATTTTCCAACCGTATTGGATGAAACGTTCAGGAATTGTGCTGTTTGACGCGTAGATGGTCTCCTAGGAGGGTAGTGCAAGGAGGATTAGCTACAATGCATCGGATCATTATACATTCGGGTTATTGTTACGAGGAAGCTATGTACCACACCCACTTGGCAGACTTCTTTGAATTGTTGTTGTTTGGGTTGTTTATGACACATTTGCATTAGATTCAGTTTTTCTGCAAGTTGAAAACTCTTCAAATGATTTCACTACGGTTTATTATTTTTCTGTATAGATCATCTATCCGTGAAGAACAAGCTTTCCAACCAGCAAAACATCGTTTTCCCACAAAAAAAAAAAAAAAAAAAAAAAAAAAAAATCGTCCCACGAGAACTTGAATAGAGAACTTCTTCCGTCACGGGCCTTCGGCCCTTTGAAGTCGGTCGAAAATTATGGTTGCCTTCATGTAAAATTTCAGTCTTGGTTGTTAGGGTAGCACAACTGGTTAACTAGAAATTGAAGAAACAGCGAACGTTTATGTGCGATTCACACTCGTGTTTCTGACTCTGATTTAATAATTATTTTGTATCTTCCCGGTAGTTTTATTCGTTAATTTTATAATTATTACTTGGATGTTTCATGTTCCCCACTTTAGACTCACCATAAAGATGAATCAGAGCAGGTTTTTAAATAAGCCAGTCAAAAATTATACAGTTTTGAGCACAGAGTACTGGAGACAAGTTTTAAGTAAGTAATTGATTCGACAAGTGGGGAAGTGGCTGTCGTACAGGTGGATTTATTCTGGACGTACCTGGCTCCGAGATCCCCAATCCTGTTGGTGTTGAGTACGATCGCTTTGAGAGGGGATCCGTAATGAAGGGCGTCAGCTATTATTTCCGCCCCTTGGTCGCCGATCCTGTTGCATGCGAGGTCGAGAAGCTCTAGATGTTTGTTGAAAGAGAGGCCGAACAGGAGCTGCTCCAAGTCTGTATCTGTGAGGCTGTTCTTCCCGAGGTGTAGCTCTTGCAAGGACTCACAAAACTGTCACGCCAAGAACTGAGTATAAGTGGTGAAAGTGATTACAAGCTAAGTAGTGATTCAACGCCTTGTTTATTATAATGTTATATTAATTCAGACTAGAGCTGAAATTGAGAGAGAACCGCTCTACCAACATTCGTGGCTTGTGGTCTAAATGAAAGAGCATGGTCCAAAGATGGATGCAAGATGAACCTTTGGCATCGACCAAGAAAAAAATATTGTTACTTGACTCCCTCTCAAAATGTTTCAATTTTCAAATTTCAAAGTACGAGTATTGTAGAATTTGAAAATCGAATAAAAATTTTGCCTTCCGCCCGCCTTCCACAGTACGCCGTACGCTGCACTTTCCTTTGTTACCATGGACCGATTTTGATGAAGTTTGGTAAATGGGCTCCATCTGGGGTCTAGTTGTGCTCCGAAGCTTTTGTTTGATGTAAATCACTTCTAAGGGTTGAAAAATAAGGGCTGACATTTTGAAAATTGCCCTAGCAAAAAAAACCTTTGATATGAAGTTACTGTTTTTTCACAAATCTGAAATTGTACCTATTGCATTTTTAGACATTTTAGAGACCACCCGGAGCTCTGTAGGACAAACCGTTCGCTCCCTACGAGAACTTGAGAGTTGGACTTACGATAAATCAGAAACACGATTGTGAATCCCGAAAGAGGCCTAATCTCCGTTCAAGTTTTAGCTGACAAAAATGCGATCGTTGTTCGTATCATCTTCGAGTTGTACTCAGTTTTGCATCCTTAGCCACCAGTAATCAAATTCCCATATTCCTCAACTCTTTATTTCTCCGAATTGAGTGTGAAGCGTATTCATAATAACCTTGATTGTGAAGCAAAAATATGGCTGGTAGGTTACAATGGCAAAGCTGTATTCATTGCAGGCGTGTTGTTTATACGGAAAATAATAAACTTTGTGTGATAATTTGCAGCTTCAGTTCGCAGATTCAGTGAACGTGACTGAGATGAAGTTAAATGTTTAGCTCTGTGAGCGACTTACAGCTAACTGATCTCATGTTCATAGTAACGCGCTGAAATGTGGTAAACTGCTTCTTGGGGAATACTGGAAGTGATGGAGATGGTGAGCTTTGAAAGAGACAAATCTGACTTCTTCGCACGTCATCCATAAGAGCTCAAATTTGGCACAAAGCTTCAACTAAGACTAAAATCAACTGGTGGCTAGAACAACTGCTGATACAGGTAACTTATCTCCTATTCTATGTGACAGCTGAAATTTGGAACAGTCTCTTGGGGACAACTTGACTGTTCTCTCTCAACTACTAGGGTGAGGCTATCAACTCGTTATAATTAATTTATAACTCCATTAATACAAGGTGAGTTCTGGCAACGACCAAAATTTACATGAGGTAGGACTGCTAAAATAATATGAATGTTCCCACCCTGATCATTCATCGATGGACGGGAGATCATCTCCAACCCACCCTGCCGATTTAATAACAAATTTCAGCTCTCAAGGATGCCAGATAGAGTTAGGTTTGCTCTCCTTGAGGCTGAAATATCATATAGGTACTTAGCAGATATTATCCGCTCAATTGTATCCAACTGCTTCTAAGAGGGTAACTAAAATTTTACTCCTTAGGATTGATCTCAGCTGAATTTGTACCATAGGTCTCCTAGAGCGTGTGTTGTAATTTCAGCACTTAATGTGAACAGATCTCTCAACCTAATGCAACTCTTACTAATACAGGGTGTCCCATGTTAAGGACCGAAAAACTTCGGGAGTCGATTCTACAACTAATTTAAGTTAATTTAATTTTAGTTCTACAACTAAGAAAGTGTCTTATAGCATATTTTCGTTAGACAATAATTTCCGAGTTATTTTGATATTAATTTTGCTTCCTCACTACCGAAGGTAGGGAAGCTTTGTATTCGTGAAAGAAGTGAAAAAAAATGTCCTCCAAAATCAAAATTTCCACTTGCATTTTGCGTTTTAGAGCTTCCCGAACAATTTTGGTTCCGTGTCTGTCTGTCTGTCGGTCTGTCTGTCTGTCGGTCTGTCTGTGGTCAATCCTTGTCCCGGGCAAAACTATACTAACCTGTGGTCCGATTTTGATGAAATTTTCAGGGATTGTGCGGGTTAGGTCCTAGACTGTCCCCTATCAATTTCAGCACCTTCGGACCAATAGGAGCGAGTGCGCATGCGCAAACGTGAATTTCCTGGAACCTCGGTTTCTCGGTTTCTAATGAACCGATTTTGCTCAAATTTGGAGGTTAGTTAGGGACTAACTTCTAAGAGATACCCTATAAGTTTCAATCAAATTGGTCAAGCAATAGCCACTGTGCATGCGCGAACTTTACATTTATTGTTACAACCAAAACTCCGCAACTATTCAACCAATGTCGATGAAATTGTCAGGGATTGTGTGGGTTAGGTCCTAGACGGTGGACCGCTAAATAAAATTCTACGTTGAAAATACAAAATATTATAAACTATAATACCTTATAAAAATTATAAAAATATTATAAACATTAATACCTGCAACCCTATCCCGCATATTATCGCCAATATTTTGGTATTCAATAACTCTTTGAATCATAATTTTTTCGCCAACTGAGTCTATACGTCCATATTACAATGAGTGAGGAAGCTATGCTGCCCACCCAACTTGGCAGACGTTTTTTTTCCGTGTTTTTGCCTTAAGCCATAAAAATGACCATAACTCTTTAAATTTGGGTGCAATTTAAAATCTAATCACACCGTTGGATAGGGCGTTAAATTTTCCATCTTTCTAGCGGTTACACAAAACTTTTTGTATGGTCGTGATGGGTGAACAATTAACTCGTAAAGTAATTTTTGTCAAATTGTCAAAATTTTCACCTTTTTCAATTTGATTGTTAAGGTTTTACTTCCACATGGTCCTCTTAACCAAAAACTGCGCAAAGATCTCATCTTTCCAACGGTATGATTTGTTTTAATTTTACTCCGCTAATTAGGGGTGAAAAATACGGTTGAATGTGAAAAAAACGTGGTTCCGCTCGTGGAAATCGAGGTTTTCTGGTTCTTTGGGCCTTGGGCAGGTTTGAGGAGTTAGGCGCGGAATTCTACGTCATTTCCCACGCTATGATGATGATTGATGATGATTCCCCCACCGTTGCTATGTGGTAGCTCAGTTTTGAATTTTGGTTGGCCTGAAGCTTTTTTTATTTATACTTTATGTATACTTTGTATACCAAATCTCAAAGCCCTACGATGAACATCATAATACCTAGAATTTACGAAAAAGTGCGTCAATGACAAAATTGGCAACAACTTTCAGGGTTCTTGCTAGTTAGAATCCGTAATACCATATTATTGAATATTTTTTACGATTATAATCAATCCATTAACTTAGGAATCAAGAAAGGGAGAGTACTCTTAAGACCTACAGTCTGGCCAGAAATTTCGGCAAAATACTCGTAAGTGTGGAATTACAAGACAATACTTTTGTCAAAGTATACCTACCTAAATGAAACATCAGCTTACATTTAGAAACTATCGTGGGCTATAAGTGGATGAGTTGTTTTAATATAATAATGGTTAATTTTCAATAATTATAGTATAGAGTAATAATACTAATGGCTCGAACGCTCACTCTGAGGATATCCGAGAATGCGATAGCAAAATGCAAGGTGTCGCTGACGTATCCCTGGTATCCAAGGACACGGGATAAGTCCAATACCTGGAACGGAGAGATGACTACTTATACTACTATACAGCCACTTGTACCTATATTTTGCATTGGCTAAATGACTTTTTATTCGTTAGCCAGTATTACCTTGTACTTCAGGATGAAAACTCTAAGTAGGTATATTAAAAAACTTAACATAACTGCCACGTTCACCATTTTGCAAGTAATTTCGATGTTTTGGGAATGAAAGAAGAACTTAGTTGTCCTCAAGGTCCTACCTTCAAAGTCGAAGACTGCATGAGAGCTTGAGAAATCCACGCAAGCGACTCAACAGTTTGATCCGTTTGACCCAAATCCAAATGTTCGAGTTGATTGAACATCAATAGGAAAGCAAGATACTCTCCACCCTGTGAAAAAATTGCACGGTGGTTTTTATAGAAGGCATGCTTCAATAGGAACATACATGAAGCACATAGTTTCAAAATTATGAAAAGAAGCACCACCTACTTGATTCACTTACGAAGGTGTGCATCTCGAAATTAACTTTTTTGGATTACACACCTATGCCTACCTAATATCAGAGAAGATTTCAAATAAGTTTTGAAAGAAAACTAAATATACTGATTTATACGTAGATACGTAGGCTGACAATACTGGGTAGGCTTGAGGTAGAATAAATTTGCCTTCTTTCCAAGCGGATTCCCATTTAATCTGAGTGACTTGAGAGTAGTGTTTTCGCACAGAGCATCAATCATGTGAGAATCCAGAGCATCGATGTTGTTATTCATGAGATTCAGTCCCAGAATCGAGGAATTCCACTATTGAAAACATAGAAAGTGCCCATTTAACTAGGTATAGTAGGCAAACAATAGTAACCCAAAATTTTTCATTTTTATGTGTCATTTCATACTTTAATCCAGATCTATAAAAAACTTAAAATTTGTTACTATGTCAATTTTAAAGTTGAAATTCTACCTATTAAATGAAAAGTCCATTCAAACAATATGATTCAATGAGCGAATTTCCAAAAGAAAAAAAAAGCTGCAAATTATTACACAATGGTTTATTATTTTTCTATATAGATCACTCGTCTGCAAAGCCACCAACCATCCAACATGAATAAAAACATCGATGGCATTTAGGTCAGCTAAAATTTGAATGGAGATTAGGCCTCTTTTGCGATTCACACTCGTGTTTCTGATTTATCGTACGTAAAACCCTTAAATTCTCGTTGGGAGCGAACGGTTTGTCCTACAAAGCTCCGCGTGGTCTCAAAAAATTCTAAAAATTCTTTTTCTTGGTCGATTCCAAAGGTTCATTAGCGAAATAATAAACCAAAAAAGCTGCAAATTATTAAACAAAAGTTTAATATTTTCTTGTGTAGGTCACTCGCCATTAATGGCGGATTGTGAAGCAAAAATATTGTTGGTAGGTAGTGGAAATTTCCACTACCTACCAACAATATTTTTGCTTCACATTCAAGTTAATTTTGACGAAATAAACGATTAACACTTGAATCGAAGAAATAGGGAATTGTGGATGCCTTCTTTAGGAATTTCATTACCGGTTGCTAAGGTCGCAAAAATTAGTAGGACAACAACTTGAAGAAGCGAACAGCGATCGCTAAAATTTAAAGGAGATTAGGACTCTTTTGGGATTCAGACTCGTGTTTCTGATTTAGTGTAAGACCAACTCTTAAATTTTCATAAGAAGTGAATGGTTGGTCCAGAGCTCTGGGTGGTCTCATTCGATTTTAAACATTCAATATTATTTCAAATTGAACAAAAAATAATAATTATTAATTAATTAATTATTAATTTTTGTTCAATTTGAAATAATATTATTTAATATTATTTTGATATAGAGGTAGTATACCTTTATATCAAAAGTTTTTGAGTTTGGGCGTTTTGAAAATTTCAGGGTACAACTAGACCCCAAATGGACTCCATATACCAAACTGCATCAAAATCGGTCCATAGGAACTAAGGAAAGTGGGGCGTACGGCGGACGGAAGGCAACATTTTTATTCGATTTTCGGATTCTACGTACCTTGAATCGTAAACCAACTAATTTTGAGGGGGCATACAATTTGTTTTTCTTTGGTCGATTCCAAAGTTGTATTATTGAAAATAATAAACCAAAATTTCAGCTATGGTTAAGAAAATTGAAATTTTAAATTTAACTATGAGAGAGGGTATAGTTATCCTTGTAGCTGTGGCACATAGCACTAATAATTTTCTTTGAAAATTCGCTAAAATTTCGTTTTAGAGTCGCTTCTGATCTGATGATTCAATATACTTGGAATTTTTTTTCCCGAGGTCAGGGCAACAAAAATCGGAGACAACTCATTATCGTGTTTCTGACCATTACCAGCAAGCGATCCGAACTTGACCATGAGTGTCCTCCGATTTTTGTCTCCCTGACTTCGGGCAATATAATATAGCAATATGATGTAATGTATTATATTATCGTACAACTTGATAAATGGATCAGCCTAGGAATTTCATTACGCTTCTCTAAAGTTAGATGTACATCGTAAGGAAATTTAAAATATTCCAAAAAATATCTGTTAGTTTTCAATAAATTATATTAATCCATATTTTTGGTTAATTTGCTTCGTACCCAGATAGATTTACAATATTTTATGAGGGGGTATTTTGACTGAAGATCGTCAAAGAATGGACATTGCACATAAAAATGGTTCATCATTATTGTTATGCAGGAGTTGAATTTGGCAGGAAGGAAACTTTCGTAGAATTCACGGCCATGTTCCGATCACTTGCTGGTGAGTGGTCCGAAACACGATTAGGAATCGTTTTCTTATCATATTGTAATATACAGTTGGTATTGGGGAATTCCTTCCTATTTTATGCTCAAAAGTAGAACTTAGGATTGGGAACTCAACACTTTAATCGTTAGTGGACTGTGATTTATAGGTACCTACGGGTGGTGTGTGGAAGAGCGTATTAAATTTAATATACAAAGAACATTCATCAGAAATTGGCGAACTTTTAAGAAATAAACGGGGACTTACAAGTTCTGCAGATCTGCGAAGCTTCCCGGCGCCGGGTGCGATGTTCCTGGACGACAAGGGGGCCGTACTCGCGAGAAAAGTAGCCAATTTGTTAAATTTAGAATTCAACTTTACTGTGAGACGCTACCACTATGACACAACCCGTTGGATTTAGAGTTTTAGGGCTTGAAATATTGAAATAAATTGTTTGATCGCTGATTATACGCGGAGAGGTTTGAGAGAAGAGGGAACGAGCTCGAGCCAGATTAGAAGTGATAATAATCGAGGAATCGGGCAGGCGATTCCTGGAATCAGCGCTACCTTCGGTGGTTCGACAAAACAATAAGGCGCCGAATTCAAACGGCGGAAACACCGCCCACTCAAAATTTAACTAAATTTTGCCAAGAGAGAGAAAACGTTAACAAGAAACAATAATGAAAATATTAGCAAAATTACCAAAAACACAAGTTAGTTAACAAACTAGTAGGTGAGTAGAAGGAAAACAATAGTTTAATAAATAAATTTACCCACCCAGAACAACGAACAAAATTTAATTGTCTATAGGTAGAGGTATCAACCTAGCTACTGGTCTAGTGTAGCAACCAGCACTAGTACGGACCTCGGCAACTCTATCCACACCATCACGTCCAGGAATCAGCTTGGTGACCACTCCCAACGGCCAATACAATGGTCTTGTGTCTTCCTTGGAAATGTAGACCGGCTGTCCCACTCGGAGAGGTTCGCGCGGGGTATTCCATTTTTTCCTCTGAATAAGCGTATTCAGGTACTCCGTCGACCAACGTTTCCAAAATTCTTGACTGGCACGTTGCACAAGTTGCCAGCGAGCCAAGTGATTCTCTGGCACTGGAATAAGATCATTTTCAGGCGGACATAAAAGGGCTGATCCAACCAAAAAATGACCTGGACTCAAAAATTCAACATTATCTGAGGGATCATCGTTAATCGGACATAACGGCCGACTATTCAACACTGCCTCAACTCTTGTGAGGAAAGTTGACATTTCTTCGTAAGTCAACGAGCGGTGGAGCGTAATTTTGGTGAGGTGGTGTTTAAAAGACTTGACAGCCGCCTCCCAAATTCCACCCATCCAAGGAGATGCTGGAGGGTTGAACGTATACTGGATTTCACGTGAAGACAAGTACTCTGCCAGTGCTGGCTCCGATTCTAACAAGAACTTCTTGATGGTTTTGGCCTCATTCGATGCACCAACAAAGTTTGTGCCTCTGTCACAAAACACTTGAGAACAAAGACCACGACGTGCCACAAAACGATCGAGTGCCGCCTGATACGCGGCCGTCGAGAGATCGCTCACCAGTTCAAGATGAACCGCTTTTGAGGCCATACATACAAAAACACAAACATAGGCCTTAAGTTTTTGTGCGTTCCTTCGTGTGCTCTCTTTCACGAATAAGGGTCCTGCAAAATCCACAGCGGTATTCGAAAAGGCCCGAAGTGAACTGGTTACACGGGAAGGTGGTAGATCACTCATGATGGGATGTTTCATCTTCGCCTTTGACTTAAAACAAATCAAGCACTTGTGGATACGTTTGCGGAGGAGTGGGCGGAGAGATAAAATCCAAAATTGCGACTGGATCATTGCCTGTGTTGCTTGAGGCCCAGCATGAAGCAGGTATGTGTGATAATAATCACAAATAAATTTTGATAAACAGGCCTGTTGAGGTAGTAACAGTGGATGCTTAGCGTTGGGTGCCAAGTTAGAATGAGTTAGACGACCTCCGACTCGCAAAAAACCTTTAGAATCAACATAAGGTGAGAAAGAAAGCAACTTTTTTGATACTAAGCGCCCTTTATGTATGGCCCTTATGTCATTGGCGAAGTATTGTTGTTGAGTGAACTTTATACAAATATTGAAAGCGTTTTGTATTTCAAACACTTTCAACGGACCAGAAGTACGTTTTATTTTTGCAAGCCGACAGTTCTTAGTAAAACGTAAGACGTAGGCAACTACACGTTTAAGTTTCGTTAAGGAGGAGAACGTTGAAATTGCGTTGACAATAGAGTTGCGAGACGTTGAAGATTTCGAAACCGTTAGGACTTGTTGTTGTGAATCCGCAGTCTTTTTCAACTCTTGGGAATAATGAGCTGGTAATAAGTTTGACGTCGGCGGCGGCCAATCAGATTCGGGATACATCAAAAATTCCGGTCCCGCCCACCATGACGAATTATTCAAGAGTTGTATCGGTGACATACCTCGAGATGCACAATCTGCACCATTCATGGCAGAAGGCACGTGTCTCCATTGCTCAAGCGGTGCTGATTCTAACAGAGAGACCACTCTGTTGGCCACGTAAGTTTTCAACTGATACGTGGGTGTACGTAACCAAGAAAGGACAGTAGAAGCATCGGTGAACAAAATAGTCTCAGAAATACCTAGTTCTCTTTTAACAATGTCCAGCGACTTGATCAATCTGGCCAGCAATAAGGCACCGCTCAACTCGAGCCGTGGCACCGTCTGCACCTTCAAGGGAGCGACTTTCGTTTTAGATTTCAGGAGGTGAACCGATACATCTGTGTTTTCTTCAGAATAACATCGTAGATAAACAACTGCTCCATATCCTAAGGTTGAACCATCGCAAAATCCAATTAATTGTCGTTTTGGCAGAATCGAAGAAACACAGAGCCGTGGGATTCTGACAAGGGAAAGATGCACCAATTCATTCGAAAATTCCGCCCACCGTGTTGCGTAATCGTCGTGCAGCGGAGTATCCCAGTCAAAGCCACTAGACCAAAGTTCCTGCAGAAAACATTTTGCCCAAAATACTGTGGGTGCCAACCATCCGAGCGGGTCAAAAATTGAAGCCACCTGCGACAAAATGGTACGTTTGGAGTTGGCAGAACCAGGAATTTTGATTTTGTAGGAGAACATGTCCTCATGAGGATACCATTGCAGACCCAAAATCATGAGGGACTCCATTTCGTTGGGACGAAGACTTAACACTTTGGCACGATGATCAATCGGAATATCTTCTAGTACTTCCTCATGACTGGAAGACCACTTTCGTAGTTCAAAGTGTGCTTTGGATAACAGTGATATCAACTGATTCTTGAAATCAATCGCTTGCTGAACGGTATCAACTGACCAACAAACGTCATCCATCAAACAACTGTTCGTTATTGCTTTCGAGGCTTCAGGAAATGGATCTCCTTCATCGTTAACAAGTTGAGCTAATACACGTTGAGCGAGGAACGGAGCTGAAGAGAGACCATACGTTACAGTACGTAGCTCGAATTCGTTGAGGGGCTGTTCAGGAGATTCACGCCACAGCACATGCTGAAATTTGCAGTCATCTTCATGGAGCCAAATTTTCCTGTACATCATCTTGATGTCCGTTGTGATGGCGACTGGTTTCATACGGAAATACGTTAAAACTTCGGTGATATCCTTCTGTAGGGGAGGACCTGGTAGCAATCGCTCGTTTAGTGAGACATTAGAGGTATCTCGACAAGAACCGTCGAATACGACTCGAAGAGGAGAAGTCGCTGAATCTCGAGTTATTCCAAAGTGCGGAATGACGTAGGCAGCAGATCTTGTACTGGGAATCATGTGACCAAGCGACAAATATTCACGCATGAATGAATTATATGCATCATGAAAAGCTGGGGTTTTTCGGAGTTTGGCTTCAACGTTATACCAGCGACGTGTAGCTATTTCTCTACTCTCCCCGATAGGTGGAAAGTGACCACTTGTCTTGAAGGGAAGTCGAACACAGTATGAACCATCAGCCAAACGTGAATGCGTTTCTTGGAAATGCTTCTCGGCTATCAAGTGCAGCGGATCACGGTGAACCACAGAAGCGACCTCCTCGACTTCCCAAAAACGTTGAACAAGTTTATCGAGGTTACTTTCGGAAGAGTGCGTCGCTACGTTTACGTTGAGAGTAACTGAGGGAGAAACGTTGACGTTACCAAAAATCACCCATCCAAAAATAGTTCTGATCGCAGCCGGTTCACCATGAATCACCTCATATCCAGGTTTGAACAATTCGGAGTACAAACCGGCCCCTAGAAGGAAATCAACAGCGCCTCGTTGATGGAACGTTTTATCTGCCAATTCAAGATGTGAATATTTTTCGTACAATGCAGAAGGCAGAGATATCGTTGGAGCATCGGAACAGACTCTGGAAACGACGACGGCGGAAGCACACAAACTAGAAACATCGTTGGGAGCAGGAGATAGGACGCAGGATACCAAACCGTTAGATGTTCCAACTACCTGTTCCATAGCACCTGAAAGTTCGGTTGTTCTTCGAATGACAGGCAAACCCAAACGTTGAACGCAGTCACTGGAAATTAAATTGACTTGAGAACCAATGTCTATGACCAGCCGAATCGGAGACCAGGAACCCCACCGGTTTCTGAGAAAAGCCTGGGCGGTTCCAAGAAGTACGTAAGTAGCCTTCGCCGACGGTCCTGTAATTAGGGTTTGCATGTTCGAATTTGAAGGTGCTGAATTTGTGTTCGTTTGACCAGGTGCATTGGATTGTACCGAGACGTTAGTTAACATAGAAGAGTTGTTAATATTATTAGTATTAACACCGTTATTAGACGTTGATGAAGATCGTTGAGAAATATTGTCATTGTGTAGTGTAGAATGATGTCTAGTACTCTGGCAAGTACCACATTTTCCTCTAGACTTGCAATTCACCCTGGAGTGTCTGCCATGGCACCGAAAACACCTGTGGAAACCTTTGATGAGGTCATAACGTTGAGAAGGTTCCATATTACCATACTTTTCACAACTGTAAATACCGTGATTTCCTTGGCATACTGGACATTCATTGGAAAATGTATTGTGCGGAATGGGATTCGAAGAAGGAGCAGGTAATGAGGAGTTGTTACTAGAGGAACTGCTACTTGAAGAACTATTCGTTGCGGAACTGTTATTCACTAATAATGATGTTGCCTTTGAAAATTGAGACTTGGGCGAGGGATACTTCGAAATTTTATTACTATTTACGTTGACATTATTCGGAACAGTTGAAGTCGTTGGCATGAAGAATTCTTTAATCCTGCATTGTTCACGAATAAAAGTAATAAGATCCATAAATGAGGGAACTCCAGTTTTAGACGATACCGATCGTTCAAAAAGTATTCGTAATGAAGGAGGAAGAGCGCGCAATGAGCATTGAAATACGAAGAAATCCGAATGTGAGCGTATGTACAAATTCTGAAACGCCTTATAATTCGTATCAAAAACGGTCAAAAATGATCGGAGATCAGAAACTGATTCACGAGTTAACGTTTTGAAATCAAGCATACTATCAACATGATATGCAGCAAGTACTCGATGATTTGCATACATGTCCTCAATTTTACCATATGCAAGTGCATAATTCACATCAGATATCTCTAAGGTTTCTATGAGCTTGAGTGGTGGTCCAGATATCAGAGATCGTAAGTATGCAAATTTTGCAGTGTTTGTGTATGACCCTTTATGCACTATAGAATTATAAAGTGCCCACCAATTATGGAACGTTTGTAATTGGCCATCCCAAACTGGAACATCGATTCGTGGTAACCTAATTTCAGAAACCGGAGTGAATTTTGTCTCAAATTTTGATCGAATATTACCCTCAAGTGCCCGTACTTCGTAATAAATTGTATCAAAGGACGTTAAAACATTCGTTACATCGAGAAAGTGTTCAGAAGGCAACATTACGTTCAATTCTGTTATCGCATCACAATATCCATAAAAACGATCGCGCATATCGTTGAGGTCGTTACATCGCGCCAAAAATTGAGAAATGGATCCAGCACCAACAGCTTTGGAAGCGTCAAAAGTAGCCTGCAACTGGGTAAATGCATTTTCACGGAGATTTTTATAGTACTCCTGCTTGGCCAAGTGCTCTGCAAACTCGTTTGGATCATCTTGGTTGTTGGCCATGTTCGCTGATGTGAATCGAAAACGAAGCTAGGTTTTGATTGGCAGAGAATGATGTTGATGTGAATTCGTTGGGCTTAGGGCCAATGAAAATGAACGTTGGAAAGACTACGTCACCAATACAGTTAACTTGCAAATACTTGTGAAAAATTGAAGGCAAAATTGAAACTTTGACACTAAAATGGCGTCTGAGCAATTACCTGTAATTTCGACGTGACCTTAAGATTTTGTCATAAAACCACCTGCGCGATCTCTACAGAACACCTGATACGAATTTCAATGATCAAAATACGAAGTAGAGTTATAAATTGTTAGTTTAAGATCAAGAAATAAATAACTTTATGGTAATTTATTAACAAAATAACGTTGAGAAGAAAAATCGTCCCTCTCAATCACGTGCAGCGACCAAGACGTTGAATTAAAACGTTGAATGAAGAGCAAGACGTTAAATGAACAAATTCACGTTAATTGAATCCTACAAAATTACAATTTGGCTCGTTAGGACCATTAATATTGGGGAATTCCTTCCTATTTTATGCTCAAAAGTAGAACTTAGGATTGGGAACTCAACACTTTAATCGTTAGTGGACTGTGATTTATAGGTACCTACGGGTGGTGTGTGGAAGAGCGTATTAAATTTAATATACAAAGAACATTCATCAGAAATTGGCGAACTTTTAAGAAATAAACGGGGACTTACAAGTTCTGCAGATCTGCGAAGCTTCCCGGCGCCGGGTGCGATGTTCCTGGACGACAAGGGGGCCGTACTCGCGAGAAAAGTAGCCAATTTGTTAAATTTAGAATTCAACTTTACTGTGAGACGCTACCACTATGACACAACCCGTTGGATTTAGAGTTTTAGGGCTTGAAATATTGAAATAAATTGTTTGATCGCTGATTATACGCGGAGAGGTTTGAGAGAAGAGGGAACGAGCTCGAGCCAGATTAGAAGTGATAATAATCGAGGAATCGGGCAGGCGATTCCTGGAATCAGCGCTACCTTCGGTGGTTCGACAAAACAATAAGGCGCCGAATTCAAACGGCGGAAACAGTTGGAATGATTGATCTTTGACATTTCTTGAAACCTTCAAAAGGGGATGCACATTGTTCTCAAATAGAAATACTTCCAACTACCTTCATAAATTAGGGGTTGAGATGGTCATCTGATTGGAATGTTTATGAATCTTGGGGGATAACAGGCAAATATCTACTGGAATCTTCAAGGTGTGATGTTCGAAGTACTTTTTGGACTGAAATGTTAAAATTGTTTACTTGCTAGACGTAGGTAGTATGGTAAGAAATTGTCCGTACTGAAAGGAAATCCATGATGTACCATGCACCCGTGTTAGTGAGGTTGTTGTAGCTGAGGTCCAGGTAAATGATGTTTGGGTTGGCCACCAAGAATGTAAAGATGTAGGGAAGGTCGAAATCTTCCACTCGCCTCCTTCAAATCAATACGAGACCTCGTTAATGAAAACTAGATTTAAAATTGTTGTATTTCGTTCATAGACTAAAAATAACCATTCCAAAAACAGGATTCACAGATAACTATATTTTATATTGAATTACAATGATTCAATTCTACTTCTCTCTAAAATCTTTCTAAAATTGTTGACTCTATGATTTTTAATTTTTGACTTCTAGAGTCACATTCGACTTTGAAGATTGACTGCAAAATGGGTCAGAATGTTTTACGTGACTTCATGTTAGAGTGGAGGGTGGATGACGTCATAAGTTTTAGGGGTTAGACCTCGTTTTCACTTCCTTTCAAATATCAGATACCAAAGAAAAACGAACCAAACCTTTCGAATCCAAATTAAATTGAGGAATGTTAGACAAGTTATTCTCAATTATCACAATTTTTATGGGTTTATTTTCGAATAATTTTGGTTCCTTGTATTTTTATCTGTCTCTGGAATTATCCGAGGCAAATATGATTCTTTTTGAATTTCAACGCCATTAGAAATAAACTAAATTACAGGAGTAGGTATGTACTTAATCTGGGGATACCCTGAATACTTTCTTGTGAGAACTCAGTGGTCTCGAGTTCTAATGTAACAGTTTTTTAATGTGATGGTTAATTGTTACTCCTTCAATAATGACTGTCACTAATTAAGAAGTTTTATTGCCGCAATGTTCTGCCATACCATCAATTATAGTAGGTAGCGAACCTCTTATAGCGGAATTCAGAAGTGAGGCTCATTCGGCGTCACTCATTATTCTGTAGTACAATGGTTCAATCATTTTGTTTGGGAGGAGTATATATAGTTGAAAAGGAAAAAAGGGCAACAGCCTGTGCCGAATCTTGCGAGTCAACGGAGTGAAACCAACCACTTGAAGCCACGAAAGGCATATCGTATACCTGTCTGTGCTTCTTACTGCTAGAGCAACACTTCTTGTTTTTTAGATATTGAGCAATAATCAAGGAGTTTATGTAGCCAGCACCCCCCCCCCCCTTTCCAGGTTCACGTGTATTAATTTTTACTGATAATGATTGCCGAAATAATCATAATCGAAACAAACAATGAACAGTTTGCTTCTCAGCTGATCTAAATTACTTTCATTAGTATACAACTGACATGAGAGGAATATTTATAGAACCCCACCGGTCAAAACATTGTGTAAACATTTTCATCGATCTGAGAAGAACAGGAGGAAAGCTAGAGCTAGTTTTATAGCATTTACAAATTCAATTCAACCTTTTGCAAATTCAATTCAAATCTCCACCAATTTAACTCATCCCAACGCCAGATAAGTCATGATCCTCTTGGCTACCAAGTATTTCTCTTGCTCTTGACTTTGTCTTGGAGAATGCGTGTTCCATTGGATTAAGCATTGGGGGGTAAGGAAGTACAAAAAATTGATAGGTACTCATCGTTGTCAGATCTATATAAAATCACTTACTGAGGATGATCTGTGAATTCGAGCATAGTCCATTATTAATAGTGCATCATCTGACGAATTTATTGTGCAGTAGAGCTTCTTCAAGTTCCCTCAGAAAATCATAGAAGAGTTCAGCTGTCGTCGTTCCGGAAGTAATGATTTTCAAATCCACGATAACCCACCTACGTGTAGCCTATGTCAGTGCCTATTTAGGATTGGAATCTGAATATTAAGGAAGAATTGATAATACGGAAAATAGTGAATTTTATTTATTATTTACAATCCCCCCCTTAATTAATTATTTAAATCCTAATTTCCTAAAGTCTCTCCTCGTGGTACCTTCACTTCGACGTTCGACGGAGAGACTTGGCGATGAAGTCCGTCGTCGCTGCGATAAATACTTGGAGATAGGAAGGGCGGCACAACTTGTACCAGATGGTAGCTAGGCGTCTGGGATCAACTTCTGGAAACGCCGAACAGGAGCTAGTTGTTGCGGCGAACAATCCGTAGACAAAGAGATGCTCCATTTCAGTGAACTTCAGGCTTTTATAACATAAGTCGGATTCGCAGAATCGAGGTGGTGCCGCTGCTAGCCGATCCCACCGCTGTGGATCCGACACCTACTGCGTATAATCCTAATCAAGCAGCTAATTTCCATATCCACCCCCTCTGGTGGAGAGTTGAATAGAATTAATTTGTAAAAGGTTTAATAGCATTCGTAAAAGGTTGAATTGAATTTGTAAAAGCTTGAATTGAATTTGTAAACGGTTTAAATGAATTAGTAAAAGGTTGAAATAAATCTGTTAAAGGTTGAATTAAATATGTAAATGCTATATTATCTTTCACGAGGTTGATTTGAAATTCTTCGCATCCTCATCATCGGGGTGGATTTAGACAGACGATAGAGCCGCTACATCGAATCCTGTAAGATTGACTGGCCAGAATAGTCCGAGACCATCTACGTGTCTGAGACATTTAACTACTAGGGACTGTTGCACTGTTGTTCAGGGACTCAAAAAGTTCGGACTGCATGTTTTCTCGAGTATGACGTAGAATCCTCTAACTTCGGCCAGGTTTGGTAACTTTGGCCACTTCATGTTTTCGCAGGTTTTTAAGCCACCTACTCTGTTAGAGATATTTTTAACTTCTAACCTGGATGGTTTCGGATTGTCAGATTATCAAGGAACCTCTTGCTGTTTTGTTTTAGTATCATACAAGTCAGTTACATTCAACAGGAAATTTCAAAAAAATTATTGGTTTTTTCGTTTTGGATTATTATTTTCAATAATGAACCTTTGGTAGAATCCAAAACTCGAATAAAAACGCTGCAAATTATTACACAATGGTTTATTATTTTTCTATAAAGATCACTCGTCTACAAAATCACCAACCATCCAATATGAAAAAAAAAAAATAAAAAAAAGAAAAAAAAATAAATAAAAAAAATCAAAAAAAAAAAAAAAAAAAAATCAAAATCAACCATTGATTGCATTTCGGTCAGCTCTAATTTGAACGGAGATTAGGCCTCTTTTGCGATTCACACCCGTGTTTTGATTTATTTATATATATAGTTCAATTTAAACCCTTAAATTTACGTAGGGAGCGAACGGTTTGTCCTACAGAGCTCCGCGTCGTCTCAAAAAATTCTAAAAATTCTATATAATCTTAAATTGAAGGAAAAACAAGTGGGTGTGGCACATAGCTTCCTCGTATCCATAACCCGATTATATAGATGATCCGATGCATAGTAATTAATCTGAAAACAACAATCTCTAAGTACCTTTCACTACCCTCATAGGGGACCATCTACACGCTAATCTGGACAATCCTAGAAAATTTCTTCAAATTCGGACGAAAAATGTAAGTGCGGTAGTGATTGGATCAAAAAATTTCTTAGCTTGACTGGGATTTGAACCTGGGACTCCTGGGTGGGAGCCCAGAGCACTGCTCACTGTCCTATAGAATTTAAATAGGGTTTAAATAGGGTTTGAGATCCTCACGTCACACGCGACTGTTACGGCTGTTACAAGGATTTTACGTTTGCGCATGCGCAGAGGCTACTGTAAGATTTTAAGGCCTTGATTTTCATTGGGGACCATCTACAACCTAATCCGCGTAATCCCTGAAGATGTCATCGAAATCGGGTCGAAATTGTGGAAGTTATGGCTGTTACAAGCAATTCACGTTCGCGCATGCGCATCGGCTACTATCAATCCGGGGTGATGATTTTCATAGGAAACCATCTAAACACTAATCTGTAACATCCCTGAAAATTTCATTGAAATCGGATGGAAAATGTGGAAGTTACGGCCGTTACAAGGAAATTCACGTTTGCGCATGCGCAGTCGCTTCTATCAGTCCAAGGATGATGCTTTTCATAGGGGACCGTCTACACATCAACCCGCACAATCCCTGACAATTTCATCAAAATCGGATGGAAAATGTAGAAGTTATGGCCGTTACAAGGAATTCACGTTTGCGCATGCGCAGTCGCTTCTATCAGTCCAAGGATGATGCTTTTCATAGGGGACCATCTACACATCAACCCGCACAATCTCTGAAAATTTCATCGAAATCGGATGGAAAATGTAGAAGTTATGGCCGTTACAAGGAATTCACGTTTGCGCATGCGCAGTCGCTTCTATCAGTCCAAGGATGATGATTTTCATAGGGGACCGTCTACACACCAACCCGCACAATTCCTGAAAATTGCATCGAAATCGGACAATAACTTCGTATAGTTATGCGCGTTACAAGGAATTGATGACAGACGGACAGACACACAGACACACAGACACACAGACACACAGACACACAGACAGACAGACAGACAGACACGGAACCAAAATTGTTCAGAAAGGTCTAAAACGCAAAACGAGAGTGAAAATTTTGATTTTGGAGAACTTTTTTTTTTCGTCCTTGAAAAGTGAAAACAAAGCTTCCGCTACCTTGGTAGACTCGGAAGCAACAATAGGTACCTTTATATCAAAATTTTTTGAGTTAGGGCGTTTTCAAAATTTCAAAATTGATTTTGGAACCCTTAGAAGTGACCTACATCAACCAAAAGCTTCGGGGCACAACTAGACCCCAAATGTAGCCTACATACCAAATTTCATCAAAATCAGTCAATGCTGAGTGGCAAAAGTGCCGCGTACGGCGGACGGACGGCCAAATTTTTATTCGATTTTTGGATTCTACGTACCTTGAAACGTAAACCATCAAATTTTGAGGGGTGTTAAAATTTTTTTTTTCTTGCTCGATTCCAAAGGTTCATTATTGAAAATAATAAACCAAAATTTGGCCGTCCGTCCGCCGTACGCGGCACTTTTGCCACTTAGCATTGACCGATTTTGATGAAATTTGGTATGTAGACTCCATTTGGGGTCTTGTTGTGCCCCGAAGATTTTGGTTGATGTAGGTCACTTCTAAGGGTTCCAAAATCAATTTTGAAATTTTCAAAACGCCCTAACTCAAAAAATTTCGATATAAAGGTATTGTTTTTTCCTTCAATTTAAGATTCTATAGAATTTTTAGAATTTTTTGAGACCACCCGGAGCTCTGTAGGACAAACCGTTCGCTCACTTCGAGAATTTAAAGTTTGGACGTACGATAAATCAGAAACACGAGTGTGAATCGCAAAAGAGGCCTAATCTCCGTTCAAATTAAAGCTGACCGAAATGCGATCGATATTTTTCTTCATGTTGGATGGTTGGTGGCTTTGCAGACGAGTGATCTATACAGGGTGTCCCAGAAGTTATGGTCCACCCTCCGGCATTTCCGTATTTGATTACGTAATAAAATGGGCCTAACGCCATTTTTCATATTTTTTTGTAAAGAATTCAGAAAAAATACTTTTGCGCAATTGTGCGCAATCGACACTAACTTTGTTTTTTCAAATGGGAAACCCCTTTTCTTATTGAAGATTCAGATTCTACGTCAAATTTCATGAGAAATTCATACCCGAATCGATTTTTGCTTCCGAGTCTACCAAGGTAGCGGAAGCTTTGTTTTCACTTTTCAAGGACGAAGAAAAAAGTTCTCCAAAATCAAAATTTCCACTCGCGTTTTGCGTTTTAGACCTTTCTGAGCAATTTTGGTTCCGTGTCTGTCTGTCTGTCTGTCTGTCTGTCTGTGTGTCTGTCTGTCGGTGTGTCTGTGTGTCTGTCATGAATTCCTTGTAACGCGCATAACTATACGAAGTTATCGTCCGATTTCTATGAAATTTTCAGGGATTGTGCGGGTTGGTGTGTAGACGGTCCCCTATGAAAATCATCATCCCCGGGCTGATAGAAGCGACTGCGCATGCGCAAACGTGAATTCCTTGTAACAGCCGTAACTTCAACTGTCCCCCAGGGGTCGCGGGTTCGAATCCCAGCCGAGGCTAAGTATTTTTTTGATCCAATCACATACATCTACTCACTTAATTTTTCATCCGAATTTGATGAAATTTTCTAGGATTGTCCAGATTAGCGTGTAGATGGTCCCCTATGAGGGTAGTGGAAGGTACCTACTTAGAGATTGGTGTTTTGAGATTAACAACTATGCATCTGATCATCTTTATAATCGGGTACTTTTCGCGCGCAAAGTGACCAAGGTGCGCAAAAGTGAATTTTTTTCAACCTCAAATGTGGCACATTTTTTTTCATTATTTTCGACGCTGAATCACGTGGTGAGGTCCTTTCTTCGATTTCATCGTTATTTTTCCAAATTTAGAAGGAAAAATAATGTTTTTGGACTTTATTTTCCCTTCCCCTTTTCGCGACACGGGCTGGGGACCGGCTATGGCAGGATTGAAAATAAATTTCTCTCTTCTAAATTTAAAAAAATGTTGGAAAGTAGGTAGGTACTCCTTTACTACTTTGATGTAAAAAAAATCAAAAAGCTTCTCATCTAAAAACCTTTAAAAAAAATCGAAAGTTACTTGTTACTTGTCTGCAGGCAAAAGGAGGTAATTTCCAGCAGTTGCTGTGATTTTTTAATTTCATTATTATTATCTTAGTTTTTTATTACTACTTTTTTCGGAGATTTTCTAACTTTTAATTTTTTTTTTTGAAAATTTTGAGATGAGAAGTTTTTGATTTTTTGTTTGTTTACATTAAAGTAGTAAAGTACCTACCTACCTACTTTCCAATACCTTTTTTTTTTTTTTTTTTTTAAATTTAGAAGTGAGGAATCTATTTTTAATCTAGCCAGGTCCCCACCCAGCCCGTATTGCGTAAAGGTGAGGGAAAATAAAGTCCAAAAACATTATTTTTCCTTCTAAATTTGGAAAAATAACGATAAAATCGAAGAAAGGACCTCACCACGTGATTCAGCGTCGAAAATAATGAAAAAAATGTGCCACACTTGGGGTTAAAAAAAATTCACTTTTGCGCACCCTGGTCACTTTGCGCGCGAAAAGTACCAGTTGCACGCAATGAAAAAAATCGATTCGGGTATGAATTTCTCATGAAATTTGACGTAGAATCTGAATCTGCAATAAAAAATGGGGGTTCCCATTAGAAAAAACAAAGTTAGTGTCGATTGCGCACAATTGCGCGCATTTTTTTGCGCAAAAATATTTTTCCTGAATTCTTTACAAAAAAATATGAAAAATGGCGTTGGGACCATTTTATTACGTAATTAAATACGGAAATGCCGGAGGGTGGACCATAACTTCTGGTACACCCGGTATAGAAAAATAAAAAATAATAAACCATTGTGTAATAATTTGTAGCGTTTTTTCACAACCACTGAAAACAAACACTTCAATTTCGAAAAACATTCGAAACTTGCTGGTGGTAGGGATTTGTTCCGCCAACTGTCTGGATGAGTTCCTGCAAGTTTCGTTCTTTCGTGATCTTGTGTATTTGTTCAGTGCTCCTGATAGCATAATATCTTACTTTTGCAGGGTAACTTCGGCCATGGGAATTACCACCTGTTATTTCTCTTTTTCAAAGTTTATTTCGAAGTTTCAGACTTTTTTGAAACAAGTTTTGTGGTCTGTAAAGGAAGTTTTGAAAGTTTACTAGTTTACTTAGTAGTTTACTTTGATGTAAAAAAAATCAAAAAGCTTCTCATCTAAAAACTTTAAAAAAAAATCGAAAGTTACTTGTTACTTGTCTGCAGGCAAAAGGAGGTAATTTCCAGCAGTTGCTGTGATTTTTTAATTTCATTATTATTATCTTAGTTTTTTATTACTACTTTTTTCGGAGATTTTCTAACTTTTAATTTTTTTTTTGAAAATTTTGAGATGAGAAGTTTTTGATTTTTTGTTTGTTTACATTAAAGTAGTAAAGTACCTACCTACCTACTTTCCAATACCTTTTTTTTTTTTTTTTTTTTTTTAAATTTAGAAGTGAGGAATCTATTTTTAATCTAGCCAGGTCCCCACCCAGCCCGTATTGCGTAAAGGTGAGGGAAAATAAAGTCCAAAAACATTATTTTTCCTTCTAAATTTGGAAAAATAACGATAAAATCGAAGAAAGGACCTCACCACGTGATTCAGCGTCGAAAATAATGAAAAAAATGTGCCACACTTGGGGTTAAAAAAAATTCACTTTTGCGCACCCTGGTCACTTTGCGCGCGAAAAGTACCAGTTGCACGCAATGAAAAAAATCGATTCGGGTATGAATTTCTCATGAAATTTGACGTAGAATCTGAATCTGCAATAAAAAATGGGGGTTCCCATTAGAAAAAACAAAGTTAGTGTCGATTGCGCACAATTGCGCGCATTTTTTTGCGCAAAAATATTTTTCCTGAATTCTTTACAAAAAAATATGAAAAATGGCGTTGGGACCATTTTATTACGTAATTAAATACGGAAATGCCGGAGGGTGGACCATAACTTCTGGTACACCCGGTATAGAAAAATAAAAAATAATAAACCATTGTGTAATAATTTGTAGCGTTTTTTCACAACCACTGAAAACAAACACTTCAATTTCGAAAAACATTCGAAACTTGCTGGTGGTAGGGATTTGTTCCGCCAACTGTCTGGATGAGTTCCTGCAAGTTTCGTTCTTTCGTGATCTTGTGTATTTGTTCAGTGCTCCTGATAGCATAATATCTTACTTTTGCAGGGTAACTTCGGCCATGGGAATTACCACCTGTTATTTCTCTTTTTCAAAGTTTATTTTGAAGTTTCAGACTTTTTTGAAACAAGTTTTGTGGTCTGTAAAGGAAGTTTTGAAAGTATTTTTCTTTTTCCCGAAAAGTCCAATTATTTTAAAGTTTCAGACTTTTTTACCAGGATTTGTGGTCTGTAAAGAAATTGATTGTTTTAGTTCTACCGAGGGTAAAACCACCAGTCGTTGAACACCTCCCCCCCCCCACACTGTTTTTAGATTAGGTTGGTTTGGACAGTGATAGATTATCAGGTTTTGTACTACGGATAGATATTTTTAATGGTTACCCTTCTGTTACGAAACTGCGGTATGTTGCGTTGTATACTTACCTACCACAGTCGGATTTTTAGTTAAAATTTTAGAGGTATTATTCTAGCTTCTTCCTACTTTACCCCCCGTCAAATTAATAAAAATGTCTTTTAACGTTTTTTGAACGCGTTTTTCAAACACAGTTTATTTTTTTGAAGTGCAGAAGTGTCCGAAATTGCACTATTGCTTTGCCATTTTCGTTTTTTCCACGTTTCTGCGGGATGGCCGAAATTAGCAGAACTAGGATGGTAACTTCGGCCACACTTTAAATTAAAAAAAAAAAAGTTGGGTAGGAGGTGAAAATGGAGGCTATCTATATTTATTTTTTCAAACAATTATATATTTATACATCAAAAATTATTATTATTATTTGATATTAGAATTATCAAAAAACACCAAAAAGTGGCCGAAGTTAGAGGATTTTACTGATTCGCAATTCAGTCAGTACCCTCAGAGACCTAAAGCTGAAAGTGACGGGAAAGAAAATCCCCTGATATCAGCTGAAGACATCAAACGCCAATAATACTCCAAGATCTTTGTTTGGAATTCATCCTCAATAATTTCACGGAACCTGGTCATACTAACTGTTATGATTTGTACTAGGCGGGTCACCAATGTTATGATTTTGGTCACCAAAGTTAAGTTCTGATTACGTGAATTTACTGACTCCAAATTGTTGTATGAAATGACTGAAAAATACGGGAAGTTTATACTCTAGAATTTGGAAGAAGAAATTTGTCTGGTTAATTTTGAAGGGACGTTTTTGAACAATTTAGCTCCGTGTCTGCACAAAACCGGCTTACTAAATTGTTAGGGAAAATGGCTTCTGGTCTGTGTAGAACCCAGCTCACCAAGTGAAGTTAATGAAATGTGGAGGATGTTGAAGTGTAGGCCCAGTCTGCACAAAACCGGATTGCTACTGAGGTTTAGTTTCCTAAAGAAAAGTGTCTTTTAGTTTTGAGATTTGGTATGGGTTGTTGAAGAGATAAGATCGCTTTGAGAGTTTGCAAGTGGTATATCGCTTTTCCATAGTTGGGTGTCCGGCCGTTGTGACCTCATTCCTGTGGAAAAGGGACTGTTAGTTTTATTTGTGAAAATACGAGTACAGAATTCCTTGGAGGCACGACACTAACTAAAGGTGAAAACCTCGAGGACATGCACCCCGAACGAGAGCATACGAGAATTGTAAATGATTGATTATGTAAAATCGCTTAAATTGACTTTAGTAGATTGTGCCTCATCACCCAGTCAATACACAAGAAGTACTGTTCAACAACGATACCTAAGAAGTTCAAGAAAATTGATAAAGAATGAAAGAGGAGGCTGAAAGGTCGCTATTACATACTCGATCGCGGTATACTGGAACCGCACTGTTGTCCGAGAAAGATATGGACAGAAAGAAGGAGAGGGGGAAAGTGTAGACTTACAAGATCTATTCAATTTTATTATGAGAAAATTAATTTTAATGGCTTCCTTAGAGACTATCGGCAAATTTTTGTTGCGAATTTTTGTTTGTTTGTTGTTTTGACTTGAATTGAGAAGTCTTGAAAAGATAGTTTTCCTCTATGTCATCACATTTTAACGATCAATAAAGGAATTGTATAGGTACCTACTCACTTATTACTCGACATCCTTAAAATACAACCGTTTTAAATCTATACCTACTCTTAACGAAATCAATCTTATGTCGCATCTTACCCACACTTATTACGAACTTCTCTCCCTTGCAGGACGAGGGATCTGGTGTCGTTGTGGTTGAGGTAGCAAAACCCTGCCATATCCTTCTCCGAGAGAACGATGTGTTGCCGCAGATCAAGCGTCCCCAGCTCTCTCGTGACTCGTCTCAACTCCTTGAGTTTCCCTTCCTGAGGACCAAATGAACAAATTGATTTTTGTCGAGCTCTTATTACGAAATTGTGCCTTGAACAACTACAGCGGTAGAGGGTTTCTTAAAACAATGGCAAAACAAGTTGCAAATAAGAAACAAAACCTTCATATTTATGATAGAAATTATTTAGGGCAAGCGGTGTCGAAGAAGAAGTGGCACTCAACATCGGGGTCACGGCTGCTACCTTGTCATGGGGGGGTGCGGTGCGGGAAAAATGCCACGGAGTTAATCGAATTGGGCATCTCGGCGTGTAGTATCACCATCCGCGTCCTGGTCGGCTCATGTCTGAACTGTTGATTGATTTATAGGGGCACTACCTTACATCCCTTCCTCCCAACCTCACCGTCCTCATTTTTCCGTACCCCTGGAGCCAGCCTCGGGGGAGTCCTGGACGTCCTTTACCTTAAAATTTGATTGATTTATTCATTACTAGCTAAAAAGCCTGCTAAAAGCAGGCAAAAAAAATCGTAGATAAACACGTAATTTATGAAAAGAAAAAAATTGTATGTCACAGCCCAGAATCGAACCCGGGTCCCCCAAGTTCGGGCGTCATACGTACAATCATCCAGTTGGGGTTTTATGTATTAGCATTTTTATGGTGTGCAACCCCCAGCCTTTGAAGGGAGATTTAAAAATAAGTTACGTATTAGTCACGTAAAAACTCGTATTGAGTAAATTTGTTTGTAAATGGAAAAAGTCCGTGTAGTTTTTCAAGAATGAAATTTCACTGTTATCTCAGACAATCCAAACAAGTCTTCAATCAGAGTGACGACTCTAGTAAATCAGCAGGGTGAGCGTTGAAGCTGAATTCTTCCGTGTTCACTCCTTGGTAATTTTCATGTTACGTACCTTCGTGCTTAGGGAGAATAGCTCGGTAAAACATGTATATTTATGATTGCCTAAATTCCAGTCATTTTATGGAAGTTCAGCCTACAAGGCATATATTTTTGATTGCTCGTTTCCTTACACTGTCTTATGGAAAGTCACAGTCTCATTCTAATGAAGGTAATAAAATTAAGTTTTGTGCAATACAAATGTTTTTTAAGAATATACATTTAGTTTTAGCGCGATGGAAATTCATTCTGACGATCCTACAGATTTCTTATGCTATAGATAGAAAATTACCATTTTCTAATCATAAATTTTATGATTAAAAGTGTTAATTTTTGGTCTTTTGCGAATTTACCACGGTAAACATACGATGTTGAGATGCCCTAACCTGATGATCTGTAGACCTGCGAATCCCAGCTAGAGTGAATCCTTGTAGTGTTGCTCTTCTCATCAGATCGTGTGCCTCGGAATCGTCCGCGTCCCAAGATACTTCTTGGCTGCTTCTTTGTGACCTGTTAATACCAATTTTATCAAGTATTATTCCTTCTAAACGCCTACTACTGTTGATTCGTTTTAGAAATAAGGGAATCTATGTAGTTCCAACGATAAAATCGGTGCTCTGGGTGCCGTAGGCATCCCGACCTATGGAAAATATACTTCGCATTTCGACTGTCGTAAAATTCTTGAAGGGGCTTTCAAACCCAGGTTCGAAAATGAACAAGAATTTATCCGGTTCGAAAATTGGCTCTGTGTACATGAAAATTCGAGTGTGTTCCAAATCTTACAAGTACCTTCAGGTGTGTACATTTAGGGTAAATCCTATACTTATTTTACATCAGTATAGCGCTTTGGATATTTGATGGGCTCACGCGTTTTTTCTCATTTCATCATTCATCTTTCTTCGTACGTTCCACATTTGCAGTTGCTTCTGAGTCATACTCTTCGCTCTGTCTCTTATTTCACTCATTGCTTGCAAGAACGAGTCAGACTCCATGTCGATCTTGGTAGTTTCTACTATCACTTTTTTCTTCTTATCTCCTTCCCTCTTTTCGGGGCTTAATTTTGGCTTCACTTCGTCTATAATTCAGATGAGCTTTAAGATGAGGATATACAATATTCGTAAGGTGCACAAATGGTATGGTTTTACAATCAGAGGTGAAATGGTTGCTTCATAGGTAGTTTTGATAATAATATTATCAATATTATCACTATATTAATATTATTATATTTTATGACCATATGATAGTGCTCTTATCGCACAATGGGTTCAAAACCGAACATCAACCCTCCCATTGAAAGCTCAAGATACCATCTCAAGAGCCAAATGTCATGGAAGGTCTCTTTGACAAAAGTTATTCTTTAGAATGTGGTGAGGTCCAGGTAATGTACACCTGGCAGGTACTGTTAATAATGTACGTCTGGTATGCCATTGATGTAATACTAATTTTTAAAAAAAGGCTGATAATTATGTAAACGTCTGATGTCCCTTACCGATAGTTTTTGGGCGAACTTCCCTTCCTGTAGGCACTGTAGAGTAGGTAGAGGAGACGGTATTAGAAGTCATAAGCCTGCTCACGTTGCCTTTGGAAACAGCTGACGGACCTCCTTCAATGTCAAACGACTGCTCGGACTCACTCACAACGATCACATCCGTTCCATAATCCATCTCTATAAACAAGAATTATTGGAGTTGTCCATATCCCGCAATCCATATGTCACAGTAAAAGGTCAACGACTCCATTCCGTACTGAATATGTTGAATTCACATAGAAGTTGAATTATCTCGTTCTGAAGACTTTCCTTACGACGGTGTTCCCTTCCTCTTTGGAACGTCCTAAAATCGGTTCTACGAAACTGACTTCTCATGAAATTTATCTAGATCGTGGCACAAGAATCAACTGGAAAAATTGAACTATGAATCTGCTTTTGACTATCCCGAATCCGAATGAGCATGCAATATGCACGTGCAGTATCTTCAGTGCATTGCGTGGGCCAAGATTCTCAACGGATTTACATGATTTGGGTCTTATCCTACTTGAATACTCAATTGTTATTATTCTACTGAAATTTAAATTTTAGGAGAGTGCAATAATGCCGAAAAGCGTAATTATTTACGGAATGCTATTCAGGATTCAACTGTTTTAGAATTCTGCAGGTACCTACTCATAAATGGTATATGTATTAATATACTCGTATCTGGCAGGTGTGGAACACATCACACAACTCAATAATATTATTTTGAATCCTTCTTTTGTTTCACTCTGTATCTCGAGAGTATGAGTATAATCAGCTCTTATTTCAATCTCTTATTGTTTATTTTTACTCGAATTTACCCGCGAATTGATAATCCCAGTCTAGTCCCTGAGGAAGGAATTGTCGTGGGAGGTATTCTTCTTCACCTTCCATCAAGTCCCAGCCCTCAAAGCTGAACGTCTCCGCAGGAACCGAAGAATGCTCCCGTTCAAGCAGGCCCTTGAAAAGGTACAGTGTTTTAAAGTAATTTTATGAAACGGAAGGCACTTATTTCACATGGATAATGATGTATGGAATCGCCTGAAAAAGTCTTCGCAACTTGGACACCTAATTAATACAAAAGTTATTACTCAAAACTAGTTGTCTCTGTTAGCTTGTCAAAATTACTTTCTCTGCAAAGTACTTCGATTTGTCTGTGATTTTGTTTTACGCAACAATGAATTCATATAGCAACAACAGAAAATAATTCAAGCTATGAATTGTATGAGAACCTAGAACTCCACTCTAGATCATTCTTCAGGTCAGATCCTTCCAGTAGTGAAGGTGACAAACGAAAACTCACTTTTGATGATGGGTATTGATCCTCCTTATACCAGTTGGCATTGAGGGCACTCACTGAAGACTCCGGACTAGTGTACACCCCTTCAAAATTGCACTGCCAATCCATTGGTAACTGTTAAACAAAGAGCCTATGGATTTTATCGCATTGTGATAAGTAGAGTAACAAAACTGATGAAAAAAGAAAGAAAAAAAATCAACAAATACGTTATCGATTGCGCTGACGTCAGCCAAGTTCAACACGATAGAGAATTTTTCATGAACAGTTCCTACGAATTTTGAAACTTGTCTATTGGTTCTTTCATTCAGTATTGAATACAAACTCACCTTTTTGGTTTCTTGAAGGTCAATATGAACAAGGGGTTGGTAGAAGTTGAATACTAGATACTTCCTGATTGTTTTCACTCGAATAAGTTTGATACTTTATGTATATTGCATACAGTAATACTTTTCAGATATTTTACTCACAGTACTAACTGGAGCATTTACTATAGTCTTGTAAATAACGAAAACCTATGGCTCCGACTATGATTAGATTGAAATTGAATAAATACAATTGCTTAGTCGTAAACGTTGTTATTGAAACCAGATGCTTCACATCTGCAACAAACAGTAATAAATAGTAGAATCAACTAAGCTTCTAGTATTGGTTCTATGAGAAGTTTTCATCAACCTACCTACTTATTATACTGGAATGTTATCAATATTCATTTCACCATCAACTGTTGCCATGAGCAGTCCAGGCATTCTGCCAGTTAATTCATGATGGCAAGTTGGTTTTTTTAAAGAACATTTGGATTCCTCATGGAATTTTCATGAGACATTTATGCAGACCATTCATGTTGTTTCTGCACGTATTGCGATTAGAACCAGAATGTATTTACTTCAATATTGTGTAATATCGACATGTTTGTGATTGCGATGTCTAGGTGAGGTTAAATATCGGTGATTTCGAATGAGCAAGATACAACGGATAAAAAGTACCAATGTCGGCAGATGAGTTCGATTTGTCAGTCACCAAGTTTCGGGACGAGTAATGAGGATGTTTGATGTTTGATGTTTTCCTGTTGGGTTACCGAAATGATGTAATAGAGGTGGCAGACGCTTGAATGTTGCGCATGCCTAAATTTTCAGGACTACTGGACTGAATCCGAGCTGGATTTCGGAGAGGGTACTGTCTCACTGGGGATGTCATGGTGAAAGGAGTTAGGGAGAGTGAGAAGGTTAAATCATCATTCATTTCTATAGGCTGCCAGTGTCTTGATCTTTCATCAGCATCGCTCACATGTCCTTCAATGGAGATTCTAATTGAACTGAGATGACTCCTAATTGTATGCCTGTGCTTGTTATGAAATAACCAACAGCCCAACTTAAGCTTATTACATGCACCTCAAGATACAGAATCCTGATGATTGCGGATTACCTAGGAAGTTGGCATACAGAACCATAGGAGGAAGTAGAGAAAAATAAAATATAGAGTACATGCAGAACTAAAGCTCGGATGATGTAACATGGAAGGTAAAAAGAAGACAAGACGAAGAGCAGGTTATCAAGGTAATGGCTGATGATAGTGGCAGGACTCGTTGCAGGAGGGGATTGATATATTTACATCATCCATAGTTACCAAGATCCCTTTGGAAGACAGGTGACGACGTCCGCGACGCCAGGAATGGCAGTTGGACGAAAACCAATTCAACCTGAGATGGTTGATTACTTTACTTTATGGTCACCAAGCCTTCAGAGTTACGATCAGAAAACAAAGTTCTGGTGGGTGCACCACAACCTGGAACAGCAGATGAACAGCACACAAAGTATTCTTGAAGAAAATAGTAACCTTCCTATCCAAAAGAGGCGGGCATGAAAATGAATACAACTAGGACCAGCAAAAGCCATTCCATAGGCAGTTTCTACCGGTCATTCCAATAACATTTCCAAGGGATTTGCGGTTTGGAAGCTAGTCGGTCTTAGCTCAGCTTTCGAAGATGAGCTGCGTCGACAGTTGAACTCTCAGCTATTCCAGGAATATCCAGCTAATATCCAGGAATGGATATTATAATTACTGTCCCCAATTTCAAATTTTTTGGATGCGTGTTTTGTTGTTGTTCTTAGATTCAGTTATCGCCGTTGTGAGTGATTAGATAGAACTTTTGTCCAACATTAAATATCTCCTCGGCATTCTTATCATTGCTTTACTTAACATTGTTTATAAACCTTGAGCTGTTTCAAGTAATTGTAAATTAATAGCAACTAATCAGTGAGAATGCAGTCTGGAAGCGTAGAGCGAATTGAATACCAACCTCTGCGAGCAATAAAACCTTTATAGCGGGGGTTTCAGAATTCCCGGATGATGGCAGGCATTACCCAGCAGGTCCAAGGTCGATGGGAGCGTGCTTGGAAGCCTAAATTATATATTTTGTTTAGTACGAGACGTGAAATCAAATACTGGTTGGGTCGCTCAGGGATACGTTGGGGATTCCCTTCGGAATCTTTGCGGTTGATTAGACCGACCCACACCCTGCAGAAGTGATAAATATCTCCTCGCTGGCTAGAAGAACCTGTCGTAGGGATTATGGGGAAAACACAGAATTACACGTATTATGTCAGCAACAAGGTTCAAACTGGTCTGAAGCAAAGGGTTCTCCCCGCCAACATCAAAATTTCCCCTCGCGTTTAACCTACATTGTTAGGTTAAGTTAATGTTTCCTGGAGAATTGTGGTTCCGCGTCGGTTTGACAGTCTGTGCTCAATTCTTCGGGAAACGATTTTTTTCACGATGTATAGTACTAGACTGTCTTTCAAGAATAATACTAGACGGAATCAACGGTAGCCATTGGTTACCCTGAGACTCCATTTTGGTTTATTATTTCAATAATGAACCTTTGGAATCGACCAAGAAAATTTTTAACACAGAATGTGTTTTTGCGATGACCTACCGAAAAAAAATCGTCACGAAAAAGCGACAGAAAAAACATCTGGTGATATGTTTATTGGTTGTCATGTTAATGTCAACTCCACATTTATTATTGTTGTTTTTTATTTAACGGATGACTAGTATCGCAAAAACACATTCTGTGTTCCTATGATTTCATACAGAGTATGGAAAAAGAAATAAACCGGGGGGTGCAGGGGGGCGGAGCCCCCCGCCGAGGCGCAAAGCGCCGAGTTTTTTTAACACCCCTTCAAAATTTGATGGTTTACGTTTCAAGGTACGTCGAATCCAAAAATCGAATGAAAATTTGGCCGTTTGTCCGCCGTACGCCGTACGCAGCACTTTCCCCACTTAGCATTGACCGATTTTGATGACATTTGCTATGTAGGCTCCATTTGGGGTCTAGTTGTGCCCCAAAGATTTTGGTTGATGTAGATCACTTCTAAGGGTTCAAAATTGAACTTTGAAATTTTGAAAACGCCGTAACTCAAAAAATGTTGATATAAAGGTAATGTTTTTCCTTCAATTTAAGATTTTATAAAATTTTTAGAATTTTTTGAGATCACGCGGAGCCCTGTAGGACAAACCGTTCGCTCCCTACGAGAATTTAAAGGTTGGACGTACGATAAATCAGAAACACGAGTGTGAATCGCAAAAGAGGCCTAATCTCCGTTCAAATTATACCTGACCGAAAGACGATCGATGTTTTTCTTCATGTTGGATGGTTGATGGCTTTGCAGACGAGTGATCTATATAGAAAAATAATAAACCATTGTGTAATAATTTGCAGCGTTTTTGTACGACCTAATGATCCAAATTTGTTTCAAATTTCACCCAACTCCAGGGTGATCATCAAGGTGATATCGAATATGAAAAGTTTGAGACCAATGAATACTCAGATTTACAAAAACTGTGTTTTGAGACACCATCCGTTGTTAGTGTGTGCCTTTCATATTGCAAGGTGAGTAACTTCTAAATATACCTCACACGCTGACCGAAGTAATTAGCGACTTCCCAACTCGATACCTGAATGCTATTTTGTGCGAAGGTATTTGTGGAAAATGAATACTGGTGGGATCTCGAGCCCTGGATGTTTTATGTACACATTAAACTTTGAGCATGTACACACATTAAGGTTTTCTTATACTTACTGAAACGTGATCATCATTAGTTTTTCCAGGTTAGGGAGTGAGTGTAGCAGCGAAATTCGATATGGTTTCCTAATGGGAGCGTTAAACTAAATATTTCCTATCTTAATGTATCTATCTATTACGTAGGGTGTTGCAAACGCGATAGTTTTGTTTGTTTTCAAATAACTCCTAAGCTCAACTATGAACTCAAAAATCAGAGTCTACAAAATTCAGTTTGAAAAAATCCCTCAAAATTGTTGGGTAAGATTGTGGTTTGAAAATTCGCTCAAAGCCTCATGCTGTAGGTTGAATTTTGGTTTATTATTTTCAATAATGAACCTTTGGAATCGACCAAGAAAAAAAATGTTTGTTGCCCCCCTCAAAATTTGTTGTTTTACGTTTCAAGGTACGTAGAATCCGAAAATCGAATAAAAATTTCGCCGTCCGTCCGCCGTAGGCGGCACTTTCCTCAGTTAGCATTGACCGATTTTGATGATTTTGATGGTTTACACGCTCCATTTGGAGTCCATTTGTGCCCCGAAGATTTCTGTTGATGTAGGTCACTTCTAAAGGTTGAAATTCAGGTAAGTTTTGAAATTTTGAAAACGCCCTAACTCAAAAAATGTTGATATAAAGGTATTGTTTTTCCATCAATTTAAGATAGTATTGAATTTTTAGAAGTTTTAGAGACCACGCGGAGTCCTGTAGGACAAACCGTTCGCTTCCTACGAGAATTTAAGGGTTGGACTTACGATAAAACAGAATCACGAATGTGAATGACAAAAGAGTCATCTAATCTAATCTTCGTCTAATCTTCGTTCAAATTTTAGCTGACCGAAATGCGATCGATGTTTTTCTTCATGTTGGTTGGTGGTAACAATGGCAAAGCCGTGTTCTTTGCAGACGAGTGATCTATTTGTATAGAAAAATAATAAACCATTGTACTAATAATGTATTTAATAATTTGCAGCGTTTTTGGCATAGTGATCGGCTCCTACAGTGGTGAAAAGAAGTCGATTTGTTGTTTCATTCGTAATTACCTGGGATTCTCGTTGCACGTATTTACATTTTGGTGAGTTATTCCTTATATTAGCATCTGAAGTGGAGCCGAAATACGAATCCAGCAGATCCCCTTGTTGGGTCTCATCCAGTACGGCGTGCGACTCATCAGCCATCATCGTCGAGCTGCTCATCATGAGGTCTACGATGTAGGAGTACATGGGTTTGTATTTTGGACCCGTTCAAGATCTGCATCGAGCACAAACACAAGAACGAATGAAAGATGTGACGTAAGAGTATTGTGCACTCAAATATTTGAAGTGTCAAAATAAATTTAGATTTTTAGGAAGTAAAGACCCACTCCAATTATAAATTGATCAAAACCCAATTACAGATGAATATAGTTTAAATGCTTAGGTGGATAAATTTGTAAATCACTACGGAATAAAACGCAGCAAATTATTACACAACGGTTTATTATTTTTATATAGATCACTCGTCTACAAAATCACCAACCATCCAATATGAAGAGAAAAATTAATAAAAAAAAAAAAATCAAAAAAAATCAAAATCACCAACTATTGATCGCATTTCGGTCAGCTCTAATTTGAACGGAGATTAGGCCTCTTTTGCGATTCACACTCGTGTTTGGATTTATATATATATATATATTTCAATATAAACCCTTAAATTTTCGTAGGGAGCGAACGGTTTGTCCTACAGAGCTCCGCGTGGTCTCAAAAAATTCTAAAAATTCTATAGAATTTTAATTTGAAGGAAAAACAATACCTTTATATCAAAATGTTTTGAGTTAGGGCGTTTTCGAAATTTCAAAATTGATTTTGGAACCCTTAGGGGTGACCTACATCAACCAAAAGCTTCGGGGCACAACTAGACCCCAAATGGAGCCTACATACCAAATTTCATCAAAATCGGTCAATGCTAAGTGGCAAAAGTGCCGCGTACGGCGTACGGCGGACGGACGGCCAAATTATTATTCGATTTTTGGATTCTACGTACCTTGAAACGTAAACCATAAAATTTTGAGGGGGTGTTAAAATTTTTTTTTTCTTGGTCGATTCCAAAGGTTCATTATTGAAAATAATAAACCAAAATTCGATGGTGGTGAGTTAGCAAAATCTATCTAGACAGAGGCTTGCTCTGATTCAAATTAGATGCAAACTTATTAGGTTTTGGTTATTTTTAACCTTTGGAATTAACCAAGAAACAAAATTTTAACCCCCTCAAAATTTACGTTTCAAAGGTACATAGAATCCAAAAATCGAATAAAAATTTGCCCGTCCGTCCGCCGTTCGCGGCACTTTCCTTAGTTCCCATTGATCGATTTTGATGAAATTTGTTATATGGGCTCTAATTGGGGTCTAGTTGTGCCCCGAAGCTATTAGGTGATGTCGGTCACTTCTAAGGGTTGAAAAATAAGAGAATTTTCAAAACGCCCTAGCTTAAAAAATTTCGATATAAAGGTATTGTTTTTCTTTCAAATTAAGATAGTATTAAATTTTTAGAGACCACGTGGAGCTCTGTAGGACAAAACGTGAACGTATGAATATTAAAAGAGGCCTAACATCCGTTCAAATTTTATCTGACGAAAATGCTATCGCTGTAGGCACGTGGTAAGTAGGTAGTATGTATGGTTGGTGACAATTGCAAAGCCTAGTTCTTTGCAGGCGAGTGATCTACATAGAAAAATAATAAACCTTTATGTAATAATTTGCAGCGTTTTTACTTTTGCTTCCGAGTCTACTAAGGTAGCGGAAACATAAATTTCCCTTTTCTTGAATACAAAAAGAGTAAAAATTTCCAAAATTTGCACTTACGTTTTACGTTTAAGATCTTTTTGAAATATTACGGTACCGTGTCCGTCCGTCTGTCTGTGTGTTCGGAAATTCGTGTAATGTCATCCGAAATCGATGACATCATAAAAACTCTATGGACGAGACTCCAGATGGTTCCCTATGGAACCCATCACGGTCAGTTCATTGGTAGACACTAAGCATGCGCAAACGTGAAATCCTTGTAACAGCCATAATTTCTATTCTCTATCGAATTGGATGAAATTTTCAGGGATTGAGTAGTTGAGGCTCAGGTTGGAATGCCAAGGTCACGTGATCATCAAACTTGTACGACTTGTACTCGTAGGTGATTGGGGATGGAAGTTTAGAGATTATTTACTATGTATCACATCATGTATCGCATCATGGATACGAGGACGATATGTTCCACACCACTTTATCATTTGTTACCTTTCGTTTTTTATGCATACTATTACTCCCGTGTTAACGTTCATTAAGCTGTGGTAATAGAGAAAAGAACAAAAATAATTACGCCATTAATCTTCGTATCACGAAACCTACCATTAACCAGATGTGCTGTTATGAACATTATTTCATTTTCATATCAAATGATGCAGGAAAATAACGTGTGCATGCCATCCCGTCACGTCATCTTCTGGCGGCATGCTTGAACTAATTACGAAATTCCCATTTAAAAATTAGTGTTTTAAAGGGGGAAAAACTTTTATTGAAGGGAATTTGAACATTTAAACGTTGTTAGGCTATTTTGACATTCGTACAGGGTGTTTCGAACTTCACACACCAAACTTCAGTGATCGATTCTACAAGGTATTTCCCACAAAAAACGTCTCCTAGCAGTTTTGTTTTAACCCTGCTTTTCCATTTTTTTTTAATTTAAAGATTTTTTTTTTTCGTTTTGGTTTACTATTTTTAATAATGAACCTTCGGAATCGATAAAAAAAATGTTGTTGAAATTTTCAAAAAATTTCAATATAAATGTAGGTATTTTTTAATTTAAAATAGTAATGAATTTTTAAAGTTGATTGAGACCTTTCAGAGCTCTGTAGGACCAACCGTTCGCTTCCTACGAGAAATTAAGGGGCGATAAATCAGAAGCACGAGTGTGAAACGCAAAAGAGTTCTAATCTCCGTTCAAATTTCAGCTGACCAAAATGCGATTCTTTGTTAGTTTCTTCGAGTTGTACTCAGTTATGCGTCCTTAGCAACCAGTAATCAAATTTCCTAATGAAGGCGGGAGTGTGAAGCGCTTATTTGTTCAAAATAAACTTGGTTGTGAATCAAAAATACGGTTGGTAGTTAGTGACAATGGCGAACCTGCGTTGCAGGCGAGTGATCTACTCTGAAAAATAATAAACCTTTTGCAGCTTTTTAAACTTCATATCACTAAAAAGGCCATAACTCCCTAAATTTTCGAGTAAATCAAAATCTTATTCATCGTTGGAAAGAAAATTTCAAAAAAAAAAAAATTCCTATCTTTATGAAGTAAAATTAAATTTTTAAAAATAGGACTCAATGGTCAAAAGCAACCTTAAACATTGAAATGGTCTAATTTGTTGATATCACTACATCTTTGATCCGTCGTGATTTACGATCAAACAGATCCTTCAAATCTGTCTCCGATGAGGGAGAAACTTCTTCAGAATCTAAGGTTTCCAGAGGTACAATCAAAAAAAATTTTACAATCGAATTTAGGGGAAATCGAAATCAGCGTTTCGAGACACTCCGTGGTTGGACGAAGTGGATACTAGTTCGGATAATTACAAGCAATTACGAGACATTCATTTATATGTTTCAAAAATATAAGATACAGTTTACAATTTTCGGGGGAGAAAGAAAAATGTCTTACCCTGTCAAAATTCCCACTCGCATTTCACGTTTTAGACCTTCCTGAACAATTTTCGTTATGAGCCCGTCAAACTCTCACGAGCATAATTTCATGTAGTTACAATCTGATTTTGATTAACCATCGGGGACCGGCGGGTCCTGGACATTCAACCTGCGGGCGGTACCTACTCCACGCCACCCACACGGAATTTACTCTTAAACTGATAATAACTTATTCTATTCAGTGTTTTGAGGCCAAATAAAATATACCACGCTATTCAGTATTAAAAAATCTATTAAATGATAAGTTTGGCTTTATTGTTTTCTCTAAATTAATTCCGGAGAAAAATCACGAAACCAAATCCGATTTTAAATCATTTGAATTTTCGGTGTGATTGATTTTTGTGGTTCTCAATGCATAGTTTATTACTCAGAAATAAATACCGAAACCACAGAAAAACGGTCCTGTTCTTTTCTGACGAAAATATCAGGGAGATGAAAGAGACATTCTTGAATTATAGGTAGGTACTTTTTATTCATAACATCTCAATGAAACTTCAATGAAATAACTCTTTTGTTGTAAACGAATCGTGAGTCGTAAGATCTTCAACTTAGTCAAAATGACTAGATTTTTAAGAATGGACATTTCAAATAACTATAGGGAATACAAAAAATATCATGAATAGTATCTTTGAGATACTTCAAATGAGGTATGAGCAAAAAACTTCAAAATCCGAAACAAATGCAGTTTTTACGTAATCTGTAACGAATAAAATCTCTCGCGTAAACTGAAAGCTGAATTATTACGTGCAAATCACTTTTTAGGACGTCCCACAGTAAGACTTGGGCGTCCTTATGCGATCGAACTGGGGTGAAGTTGGACAACACTCAACAGAAAAAAAATAAACACACAGTAATCCGTTTTAGACCATTCTGAATCCAAATCCGCAAAAAAAAACCATAGGTGTATGTCTGTGTGTGTGTGTGTGTGTGAGACAAAATCTTGTGTCGTCTGCACAGCCCTTAGTTCTCAACCGATTTTCCTGGTTCTTTTCTTGTTCGACGCAGAAAACTATCTAGTTGTGCAGTACGTCGTCGGAATTTCGAATTTAGTCTTTTAAGGGGGGGAAAGGGGGGGGTAATGCTCAAAAAACGTGCGTTTTTGGGCATAATCATGTGTCGTCTGCCCAGGCCTTAGTTCTCAACCGATTTTCGTGGTTCTTTTTTTCTTCGACGCGGAAAACTATCTAGTTGTGCAGTACGGCGCCGGAATTTCGAATTTTGCTTTTTAAGGGGGGGAAGGGGGGGTTAATGCTTAAAAAACGTGCGTTTGCGGGGGTAATCTTGTAAAATCTGCCCAGCCCTCAATTTCCAACCGATTTGCGTGTTTCTTTTTTTGTTTGACTCAAATAACTTCCGAGTGATACATGATTTTACCAGAGTACCAAAATTTGCAAGGGGAGGGGATGGGTGGGGGTATAATATTCACAAAATATCCGATTTTTCAATATTTCGGTTCCTTTACTGCTTACTAATTGTACCCAACCTTTGAAATTGAGGAAAAATTCTCATTATACCCCAGGATTTTCATGAATTATTCTCTGTACCACCATGGAACTAATAGTGGTGCCACTATTAGTTCTATGGTGCCAGGGCACCATAAACCGCATCAATCGTGGTTTTTGTTTTTTTGTGTTTCACCTTGAATACGGATGTGAACCTCGATGGACCGCCTACTAAAACTAATAGATGAAAGTTCAATGTTACAACGTATTTCCGCTTTGGTGCCAGACTGGCACCATTGGAGGAGGGGGAGGGTGAAATCGAATTCGCATGTTGAGTGTCGTAGATCATGGTTTATAAAATGCTCTTCAAATTCGAGGCTCCCACGCCGCTAGAAAGGTTGTGGTGGATAATGGTGAAGAGGGGGGGGGGGATCACTATTTCTTGCCTAAAGTAATGAATAAATTACATCGAGTGAAACAGTTTTATCGCTTACCAACTGGTTTAACTGATCTAATGCTTATCCAGTGGGACGTCCCCTGGAATGCATGCATTACTAAACAATATGTTTAGAGAAAATCTTCTTCCCTACGAGCTTCACTTATTATTGAATACGGACGATCACACACAATAACCTGCGGGCGGCATACAATAGGAGTGAAAGAAAAATCAGCGCGTTTGGGTATGGGTGGTCAGGTAGTTGATGGAAAGATATCAAGGCCCAATATACCGGAAACGATGTGTATTAGTGAATTACTGGAATTTTGCTTCCGAGTCTACCAAGGTAGCGGAAGCTTTGTTTTCACTTTTCAAGGACGAAAAAAAAGTTCTCCAAAATCAAAATTTTCACTCGCGTTTTGCGGTTTAGACCTTTCTGAACAATTTTAGTTCCGTGTCTTTCTGTCTGTCTCACTGTCTGTCTGTGTGTCTGTCCGTCTTCATGAATTCCTTGTAACGCGCATAACTATTCGAAGTTATTGTCCGATTTCGATGAAATTTTCAGGGATTATGCAGATTAGGTTGTAAATGGTCTTTAATGAAGATCATCACCCCCGGACTGATAGTAGCCGCTGCGCATGCGCAAACGTGAATTCCTTGTAACACCCATAACTTCTACATTTTCCATCCGATTTCAAAGAAATTTTCAGAGATGTTACAGATTAGTGTTTAAATGGTCCCCTATGAAAATCATTACCTCCGGAATTGCTTGTAACAGCCGTAACTTCCACATTTTCTACCCGATTTCGATGACATTTTCAGGGATTACGTGGATTAGGTTGTAGATGGTTCCCAATGAAAATCAAGGCCTTAAAATTTACAGTAGCCTCTGTGCATGCGCAAACGTAAAATTCTTGTAACAGCCGTACATTTGTCGCTCTCGCGTGTGACGTGAGAATATCAAATCCTATTCAAACAATCACCTGGCCTCTATAGGTAGATTAGTGAGCAGTGCTCTGGACTCCCACCCAGGAGTCCCAGGTTCGACTTTTAGTCAAGCTAAGAAATTTTTTTGATTTCCAATCACTACTCACTTACATTTTTCGTACGAATTTGATGAAATTTTCTAGGATTGTCCAGATTAGCGTGTAGATGGTCCCCTATGAGGGTAGTGAAAGGTACTCAGAGATTGGGGTTTTCAGATTAGCTACTATGCATCGGATCATCTATATAATCGGGTTATGGATACGAGGAAGCTATGTGCCGCACCCACTTGGCAGACGTTTTAAAGAGTAGCGGCATGGAGTGGCAGGTGCCCGAGGGTTAAACTTCTGGGGATCGTGCGTCCGTTATCTAATCAGTCGGTGCCTAACCTATTGATTTCATGTTTCATTTTACGATAGATGGGAAGATGTATTTTCAAAACATTAACCGAAAATCATCCCGATGTAGATAACTGTTTCTCTTCCCTTCGTCGGTATTCGATCAAAATAGTATTTCCCTTTATCTCCTTCTATTGATAACACTCACTCGAACTTGCTGACTTCACTTGATTCCGAAGAGACAATAAAATGGAGAACGACACTTATTATAAAGTGGACTTCACGAAAACTGATTGATCGGTTGAATAGTTTTCTGTACAATAAAAGTTTTTACAATGGTTTTCCCCCTTTTCAAGAACCGATTGTTGTGAAAGATAACTTGGTTTATTATTTACAAAGTAATGATGGTTTACTAGGCGTGATGGTTTTAAATGGAGTTAGGTGTTTTTTTAGTTTAGCATAAATCGTGGTGGCCCAGTATCATGACTCATAAAATAAGCAGGTACTATATGATTTTTAATTGTACTTCGAGTCTATCGAATTGTGGTTTGGCTTGAACCCTATCAAGGTGCTGGAGCATGCTCTGCCTACTGCAAAGACGATGGAATGGGTTGTGTCGATGCCATGTCGTACGTTGATCCGCTCATGTCCCACCTTTTTGTATTTTTTTTTTTTCGGGGAATCGGTTACAGTTTGATGTTATTGGGTGCCACTCCTTCTAGCTCCGACCGCAAATCAATCAATCAAAGTCAATCTCAAATTCGGTATAGCTAAACCTTCCAATCTACCCCAGCCCAGCCCAAAAAACGCTGCAAATGACGACATCGTTTATTATTTTTATACATCACCATGCCACGAAGATCACAGCTTTTAAACCAGTAAAACACCGTTATCTCGAAGCTGTGGGTGCCTTCTATGATATGAAATTTGATTTTTGGTTGTTAAGGAAGAAACTGGTTGACTTTCTTAATGATCTTTATAGTTGCAACTGTGTATATATGTACATGTAGTAACTACCTACTACCACTAATCACGTCACTTCAGTGAACTGTAACTAGGTCCAGAGATTTGGTGCTCATAATCCTTCGCAGGTAAAGCTCAAGTGTTGTCTTCGGAGTATAGAAATTCTCCTTGGTACGTCCAGACAAATGATCTCCATCGCAACCTTTAGTTCAGATGGTAGATGAAGTTGATAGGGAACAGGAATGTCGACAACTATACTCTTGCCTTTATTTAAAGAGCTCTAGGATTTTTGAAGGCCCCGAAGGTTCGGCATCGCTGCAAGAATCCGAGCCCTAGCGGAAGGTCGAGGTATACCTGCGCGACCCCTCCGCCTGTGAACCCCCACAGCCACCCAACAGTTTACCCTCTTCTGCAAATGCACACTTGATTCACAAATTATTTCGATCATCCCATCACCAAAATCGTGATCAGCGAGAAAAATTGAACATATCGAGTATAAACTCGAGGCAGGTACGATTAAAACTCAGCAGCCCTCTCCCGGCCAATCCACCCAAACGAATTACGCCCTCTTCGCCGAATTACAGGAAATTTGGACTCATTTTCATCAGAATAATTAGTACGTTACGAATTTAAATTACAAAAAATGTTCACCGAACGATAAATAATTAAATTGTATGTTGATAGAAGAGGAAGAAGGAAGAGGGATGATGGGTTTTGACCGCGAAGGGTTGTGACCGTTTTCACCGCAAGGTTTCACCGCAAGGTGAGCACCTTGCAACGTTGCCACCTCTTGACAGGGAAGGGGTTTTGGAACCCGCGGTCCAGAGCTCTTTAAATAAAGGCAAGAGTATAGTTGACAGAAATTCTATTAGAAATGAGAAAAAATTTCATTTGATTAGCAAAACGCTGCAAATCATTGCCCAAAGGTTTATTATTTTCTGTATAGATCACCCTTCTTTATAGATCCCTCCCTACCAACCGTAGGTACCACTACCTACTAGGGCATTTGTGAAAATTTCAACCCCAACCACCAATCAAATGGAAATGAAGGGTTGAAATTTTCAAAAATGCCCTTGTAAGTAGTAGGCACCTGTGGTTGGTAGGGAGGGATCTATACAGAAGGGTGATCTATACAGAAAATAATAAACCTATGGGCAATGATTTGCAGCGTTTTTTTTACCTACCAACATTTTTTTTACCTACCAACTTTTTTTTACCTACCAACTATTGGTAGGTACTACCTACCTCACCATAATGCCTTCACACGTTCACAATCAAGTTTATTAGAAAGAACTAAACGCTTCACACTCGATTCGAAAAATAGACAGTTTCATATGCAAATTTGATTACTAGTTGCTCAGAAAGCAAAACTGAATACGAATCGAAGAAATAAACAGCGATCGCATTTTAGTCAGATAAAATTTGGACGGAGATTAGACCTCTTTTGTGATTCACACTCGTGATTCTGTTTTATCGAAGGAAAACCCTTAAGTACTCATAGGGAGCGAACGGCTTGTCCTGCAGAGCTCCGGGTGGTCTCAACAATTTTTAAAAATTCAATACTATTTAAAATTGGTAAAAAAAGATACCTTTATTTCGAGAGTTTTCGAGCTAGGGCACTCTTGAAAATTTCAACCGTAAATTTTCACCCCTTAGAAGTGACTGACATCAACCAAAAGCTTTGCGGCACAATAGGGTGTGCGCCTGGGTAGGAAAAACTGTTTATTGTTATTTTTAATCTAAGGTAGACCTCATTCTGAGAATTTTGGTACCATCCGCGACCTTCTAGCGTGTGTAAATCTTTTCCTATGAATTTTCAAAGTTTTGACCGTTTATGACGTCACAGTGGGCTGGGGGGTCCCGCCCAGGCGAGAGGGGCGCGTGACGTCATAAACGGTCGAAACTTTGAAAAATCATAAAAACAGATCTACTCACGTTAGAAGGTCGCGGTTGGTGCCAAAATTCTCAGGATGTAGTCTACTTTCGATTAAAAATTTAAAAAAAATCAAGGCGCACCCCCATTAGACCCCAAATGGAGCCCATGTACCAAATTTGAACCAAATCGGTCCAATGTTGCTAAGAAAAGTGCCGCGTACGGCGGACGGACGGACAATTTTTTATTGGATTTTCGGATTCTACTTACCTTGAAACGTAAAACAGCAAATTTTGAAGGGGGGTTAAAATTTGTTTTTTCTTGCTCGATTCCAAAGGCTTATTATTGAAAATAATTAACCAAAATTTGCTTTACTTTCGAGAGCGCAATTTTCAAATTTTCCAAAATGCCCTGGTAGGTAGTAGGCACCTATGGTTGGTAGGGAGTGATCTATACAGAAGGGTGATCCACACAGAAAATAATAAACCTCTGGGCAATGATTTGCAGCGTTTTTGTGTGTGATTCACACACAGGTTTTTGACTCCATCCCTCAGAGTTACGGTTCGGGACCATATGCCCTGATTAATTCCACAACATCCCGATTATTGTGGAGCACTTTCTCCTACTTGCCTTCATCTTTTATTTTCCACCGTCTTGGAGTAGCTTAACCAAAAGAGCCAACCACGGCTGACAGGGAGCCTCATCCTTCGTGGCACTGGCCCGTAAAAAACTGTTTTTTTAATGAGGATTTTCGGCTCAACTGACGGACCGCTCTCGACCTACTGTACCGCTCAGGTGAGTTGTGTTGGCAGGCCTGAGCCGTCTTCGCTAATCACACGCGGCCCGCGGCTCATGTCACAGGCCTCGGAAGGCCAGTCGGTTGCCGTGTGTTGACCTAAATGGTGTTTGACGTAGGTATCGCGTTTGATAACAGTTGAAAAATCATAATTAATTGCAATCTTCATATTGACTATCCTTCCGTTTATTCAATTTTATCTGGTGAAATTCGAAGTGAATCACTGCATGGCCCTGACAAACGTGATAAGAGTAATCACAACAATTATGACGGAAGGTGAGTCATCATATCCACTTTAATCAAAATTTGATTAATTATATTTAATAATCATATTTAATTTAATTTAATTATAAATTAATTTAATTATAATTTAATTTAATTATTATATTTAATACCTATAACAAATCCATTTTTATAAAAATTGATTTTTCTTGGATCTCACCAGGTAAAAGGAAGCTTTAGTTTTTCAATGTCGGTATATTCCAAGTTATTGTATCTAGATGACTGTTAGGTGGGTACGTAGTACCTACTATCTACCTCTCCAATACCTGCTTCATAAAATAATTGAATAGGGGGACTACCTTCTGCTTACCTACTCTTCTAGTAATTCTGGTGATGATCTGAGACAACACAGGTACTCTAGATACTCTCAGATTCCTATTTTAGTTCATTCATTCACATCAAAGAGTCCTGATAACTGGCTCTGAAGTGAGGTAGGTATAAGGAAATTACAAAAATGAAACAGCAAGTTTTGAAAAGTTTTAAACGAACTGTACCTTTATGGGATCAGAAGACCGCAGATTAGATTAATCGCGCACTCTGATTAGATTACAACTGAGCTCATTTTGCGTTTCAGCGTATTTTGAACACCTTTGGTTTCATGTCTTTGTGGTCAATTTTTATTTCGGGCTCAACTGCTCGATATCGTGACTCGATTTTGATTATATTTTCAGGGTTTATGCTATTTTGCGGGTTTATTTGAATACGAGGTACTACTTAGAAATCAATTTTTTTGGATCTGATTTTCCTTGAATTTGGATGAAAGCTCATTGATTTCATCATGATCCAATCAAATCTGTGAAAAATGTGAAAATAATCAACATACTCGGGATTAATTTTACAATCGTGTTTTTAACTCTGATTATCAGCAACACGATTGTAAAAATATTGGAAAATTTATCGGTGGTATACTGCTTAATTTAGCATTTTTATTATTTATATTCGTCCATGTTGTTCTATGAGAGAAAGCTATACTGCCAATCCAACTTGGTACACGTTTTAGAATGGAAAAAAGTTAATAATATTAAAATGATAGATACTGAGCTGGACCCACCATTCGGTGAAGAAGATAATTGAATATCTAATTAATGAATCTTCCAAGTCTTTTTTTCATCAAATTAAGATTTAGTTCAATTTTTAAATCGAATGAAACCACAAAGACGATCAGCAATAATGATTAAATACGCATTTATTGTGAAATTGATCAGGACACATGGGCCTTGCGAATCCTACCCTTAAAAGACCGAAATTCCCTCCCACCAAACCTACTACTACTGGTCAGTTGACAGTTGGTCTTCTCGCAGTAAAGTGCCCGTAAAGTTGCCCTTAACCTTACGTACCCTAACTCTGAGGGATGGACGTTGTGAGGCAGGAACACGAGTGTGAATCACACGTGAACGTTCGCTCTCGAAAGTGAGGCAAATTTTAGCTGATCGAATGATGTTAACCATTGTGTTTCCCTAACAACCAAGAATCAAATTTCATAGAAGACACGCGCAACTTTGGGATGACGATGTTTTACTGGTTGGAAAGCTGTGTTCTTCGCGGACTGGTGATCTATACAGAAAAATGATAAACCATTATGTAATAATTCCATCCATGCGTCAAATCGCGGGATTTATGAATCCTTCTCATCAATAATTTACATTATTATGATTATATGGACTTATCCTCATTTTACGGTAAACTTGGTAAACTAACAAACTAATCAATAAATCATGGCGAAATCAATATAGATTTCTTCGATTCAGAAATTCCGTTTGTGCTTGGGGTACCTACAGAAGATCTATATGAATCTATGTAGAGTCATCATGAATCTACTAATCCTCGTCGAGAACCTCTTTCTCGGTTACTCTGGTAATTCGGCTTCGGTTGATTAGAAGAATTAGCTAAGCTAGTTCTTAGAATTGTACATTTATGCTGTTTAAAACTCAAGTACAATAGCTATTATTATAATGAGGAGCTCATACTTCACTTGTTGAACTGATTGGTCAATTTTGGCACTCACCAGATCCAAATTGAAATTACTTAGGGAATCTAAGGCAAGTTGAAAAGTGTAAACCCAGCGAGGCATTATCTAGTTAGCTTCTAAGTGGATTTCGTTGATACAGACCTGGCAGTCCATTTAGGATGGTTCTTAAAAAGTGAAGTGGTACAAGGGATTTGAATGTTCTATTTTTGAAATTTCAGCTTTCCTCTGAGCTTCTACTACGTTTGATAGACACGGAATCTAAACATAATCGTAGCTATACTCAACGGAATGATAGTTTACTTGGCTGAGAATATCCCCTCAAAGTCATTCAAATAAACAGCACGGGTTTATTTTCGTATCGGGCTCATGTGTATTCTTGAACTGCTCACAACCGTGAATCATCTACCAATACCGAATTTCACGGAAAAAGTCAAAGATTCAATTTACTTCGGGAGCACTTTCACTCGGTTTTCTGGGGAACGTAAGTTACAGTTTTGGCTTCCTTTCAACTGCTTCTGGGCTGTCAACAAAACCATCCGATGGTAACGTGATTCAACGCTGCGTAAGGGAAAAACGTGGGGACGCACAATTTTTCTCTGGTTGAGCAACAGTGCGATGCCTTGATGCCATTAAATAAACCAAACCTAGTTACAATTGAAAAAGGTCATGGACATTTTATAAAATTTGTTAGTTGTTTGTTGCTTTTTTGAGTTATTGAGAAATTTCACTGAATAATTCCCCAATATGAAAATTGATTTTCATGATCATGTTGTTGGGTTTTGTAAGTCGACGTACTGCAACTGGGTCAAGGGGTTGTTCGCCCTTGATGTTGATGATTAGTAACTTGTTCGCACAAACAGAGGCTCTACTGATTGGATCGTGTAATCAAAGTGTGTTTTCGGACCCAATTTCTAACTACCGTCAAAATTTCAGAAAAATCGGAATCGTGAGGCATTGCATCAACCTGTATCAACTCTGAATATTTCATCAGAATCGGACAAGGATTGACCAGTCAGAAATGCAACTAAAGTTGTTCAGAAAGCATTAAAATTAAAAATGCGAGTGGAATATTTTATTTTGGAGGACCTTTTTTGACCTGCTACCTGAATACGAAGCTTCTTATGTTATCTTGATTGTGAGAATCCAAACGCCTATCATGTTGATTGGGCTGTATTGCATCCTAATATACATAAGTGCAATCTGTTGGCTAAAAGTGAATTGTGAAGTGTATTGTTATAAACATTGACTTCATGATCAAGTTTCCTACATTTAGAAACTACATCACGATTAAAATGTTTTGTCTTGTTTGTTGATTGGACTGCCATGAAATTCATCAACAACTATTTCGGAACCAACTTCCAAAAATAAGCAAAATCACATCGTGAGCAATCGATGTTTTTGGGAAATCTTGTTTGTTATGAGTGCGTGTGTGCAGACCGTATTTTTGGTGCGACGTCATATGAAACCATCAGGAGACTGATATGAGAATCGTAATACAAGCTTTTCGAGTGGTTTGATCCGAATAAATGAGGGTTTTCCAGACAGACAGACTATAAACCAATATTGTTCAGAAAGCACTGGAACATTGAATATTTGAAAAATTGATGATGTAGGACCCAAGATTTTTGTCCTGCTGTATTAACAATTTATATTAGGAAAAAATATTTTAACTACCATCAATGGTTTTGCACTCAAATATATAGGTAAATCAAAGTAATTTATTACGTCAGATGTTTTAGCATTTGGCAGTAGCATCCAACTGTTACCTTGGTTTTAGGGTAGGACATTTGACGCCGGAGGGGTGAGAAACAAGATTGAATTAGCTTATCCTGAAGTTGATGGAGGGAGGATTGTGCCTCTCTTGGCTAAGGGGTCATCTGACGCTTCTTCTCTCCATGGGGTTTGGCGTTAGCGCCGTGGCACGTCTTTGAGTAGTCGTAACCTTCAATGCAGACAAGATCAGAATCCCATAAACTCCTGAACCTTGAGAATTTTTCTCTTTAATTTTCTTGTGTGGTTGTTTACTACACGGCACCTGGGCAGTTGTGGTGTTACACCAATGGTATGTGATATCCACAGAAAAAGGTCATACTTGTGTCAAGTCCAGGACCGCTGTTTTCGCAGCATTTGGAGACCTTTATGGCTGCTTCTGGTGCTTGCTGAGCTATGGGAACCCCTGCAAGAATAGCTCCATCAAGCTCTTGAGAGATCCCATAGCTTTCACTTGATTCTCCTGCTGTATTTTGAGGTATGAGCATCTAGGCGTAACTGCTCCGAGAAATTTCGATAGTGAGGTCTCGCTCGCAACCATCCACCGGTTTAATTGTTCTACCAACCATTCTAGATGTAGGAGATCTGTAATTTGGGTACCTGGTAAGGTACCTTATAAACCAAGCTAAAAAACGACATTCTCGGGCTATGAGAACATGAGTAACCATCCTCCACACCTCTGCCTGTAATCCTTTTGGGCCACAAGCAGTCTTGGTTGGTTGAGATATCCGGCGCTTGAGCTCTTCCATTGCCTTGGATGTCCTCTGCTAATACAGGTAATACGGAAGGTAATACGTCATTAGCTGTTGATACCTTGAGAACTGAACTTAAACTGGAAGCTACCCTATTTTCGATAGTGTCGAAGCGATTGAGACAGAATATTGATTTTTCAAAATTTAATTAAGGTAGTTGTGGATAATGTCATTGAAAAGGAAGAATCTTTGGTCTCCAAGTTGATTGATGGGGGCTGAATTGATTTCCTATAATACTACAGCTGACGTTAGGTCGTTGCTAAAATCAAGAAAACGTGTCATAAGCCCTTTTTCATATGGACAATTATTGTCTAAAATAATATTGTAAACTATTGCGACGTTCGTCAATGAACTATCTTTAGAAGGATTATTGCTCTTTTACTGCATTTAATCCGTAGAGTAAATTCAAGATTGCCTTATTTGTTTTACAGTCAATATCCAAAGCAATTTAATCTCGACCTCGAATTTCTGGAGTTTATGTGGTTCACGGAGTTGAACTGTTCGAGTACCTGTAGCTACTTGAGACGGTCATATCCTCATTTGTCTCCACACTCAAAAATATCAAATTGGTACTAGAATAGAAAAACTACTACTTGTTTACTACCCTTACACAAATGAACAGCTTTAGATTCCATTCTTTCGTGTTTGGGCAATTAAATGAACAGTTTTTCATAATTAAGATTAAAAACGTTAATTAAACGTTAAAATAAACGTTAAAATTCTTTCACGATTCCAAAGGCTTATCAATGAAAATATGAAACCAAAATATACCAGGGTGTATCAACAGGACCCGTAATTATGAGATTCGAAAATCAAATTAAAAACTCCTTACAAATTGAACCTAAAAAATAATCTAGTTACTACATTATAAAAAAAACGTTATCGTTATAATACTAACATAAAGTATAATAATTCGCATAATAATTTATTACAATTAGAAACAAATTTGAGATCCAGAATCCAGGATGTGGGATTAGAGCCACCTTTGAGGAGCTTCAATTCTATGGGTTCGGTGGGCGTAATTTAGGTCATCCAGTAAATAGTCGGTTGTCAAAAGTAAAATACTTTTAGTCAAAAATTATCTCCTAATCGGTAATAGCCAATGAAATGATTACGGTCAGTGACCTAAATGAGCACAACCAGTAGTTGAGTCATTATTCCGTAAAAATTATAAACGTTGACAGGGCATCACTAGCAAAGTGCAACATAAGGTTATTAACACATTTTTAACGAGTAGGTACGTAAGTGGAGTTCCAACAGTCAGTTACTGTTTCTCTGAGCGCAGTACGTAATGTGGTTATCTGTTACTGATTGTGTCGGAGCACGGCATTAATTTGCGCTCTAAGCCTTTAAGCATTACGTTTTGAATAACTTTCGGCTATGACCTCTTTAGGATTTATTTATAGATTTGGAACCTTCAGCATGATTTATGAGCTGATGAAATGAACCAGACTACATACGAAACAAGGCAGAGAACTCTCTCTTTTTTTATTCAAGTTTGACTAACTTTTGAGTCTTTTGCCTTATACAGCAATAAATTGTCATACATAATAATATTATGTATTATCCTATGTATTATACATATTATGTATTACCTACTCGTATGTGTTGTCTAGAGAAATCATATACAGGGTGACCGAGAAAGATACGGCAAAACTTCGGGGTTCGATTCTACAAGGTATTTCCAACAACAAATGTCTCGTAGCGATTTTCTTTTAACTTCTTGTTTTTCCAAGTTTTTTCAATTTAAAGATTTTTTTCGTATGTTGAACCTTGTCTCACTAAAATGACTATAGCTCCCTTATTTTCCGTGAAAATGATCAAAAAATCAAAAAAATGTTTTACTATTGAATTTGGGGAAGGAATCTGTGTTTGAACGATAAAAAACGTGGATTAAAAAAAAAAAAAAAAAATCGACGGTTTGACGGGAGGATTTCCGGGTCCTCTCCGCCGCCGCTCTTCCCGCCCACCAACCTGCCCCGAATCCTCCTGTCAAAACGTCGATTTCGTTGAAAAAATCCACGTTTTTTCGCGTTCAAACACAGATTTCTCCGCTAAATTTGATAGTAAATTTTTTTTATTATACCGTTGGAAACCTGAGATTTTGAAGATGTTTTTGCTGAAAACCGCATCGAATTTTCTCTACAGGAAATAAGTAAAAATCTCTTGAGAATTTCGTTTAAAAAAATCAAAAATTTCAAAGTTTCAAGTTTTGACTAGAAAAAATTTAACTAAATGTGAGGTTTAAAATGAGTGTTGTAGCTCATCTGATGGGAAATGTATTGCTCTTTTCAACGGTGTAATTAGATTTGAAATTCCACGTAAAATAAGGGAGCTATAATTATTTTAGTAAGACAAGATTCAACATACGAAAAAAATCTTTAAATTATTGAAAAAACTTGAAAAAACAAGGGGTTAAAAGAAAATCGCTGTGAGACATTTGTTGTAGGAAATACCTTGTAAATTCGACCCCTGAAGTTTGGCCGCATCTTTCTCGCACACCCTGTAGACAGTTTGTACCAAGTCGGGCTTTTCAAGCGAGCTGAAACTGAATTTAACAAGTACCTAGGTCCTTAGCTTAGATTGAAGATTCAAAATTCGAAACCACAGGCATTTGAAAATATTAAAAAGCGGAAGGAATGAAGTTCGTTGGTAAGGAACTTGGGAGTACATCACGGTATTTAAATGATATGTTGTTGCCCGTTTCCCGCCAATGATTTCCTAGAATGAAAGCTTGACCTCGTTTCGAGCGCTTCTTTGAAAAACGGATGGCTCGTTGCCAGGAATAGTGAAAAAATAGTTTCGAACTAACTGATCGAGTAGTGTTCCTCATGGTACTTACAGAAAAAGTGATATTATGTACCATTTGAAAGCCTTCGGCATGGCTGCTCAGATCAGATGTGTCTCCCCCATCAAGAGAATTTTCGAAGAAATATTTCACCCAATTTTCAGCTATTTTTGAATTATGCATGAAATATGAAAATTATAATGGATACCAATTATTTTGTTATATCTTATAAGAAAATTTACGATTGTTTGAATATTCCATTATAGTAATATCTTCGAGATATTATTTATTATTTTCCACCAACTAATCGTAAACTGGTGCAATTCAACGACCTTCTGCATTTTGTTACATACAAGCGGCAGAGCAGTAGGTAGAACGAGAAACTCCTACGGGAGAACAAGCTGACGAGGACAAAACTGCTAAATCGCAAATGGATTTTCTGGTCGATTCTGCGCGAGCGGTTGGTCTTACTGAATTCCCAATCGATCTCAATCGTTTCTTAAAATGAATAATATGTTAAATGGAAGAAAAAAAACCACACCTTTATACTCACTGTTTATTCTTCTTTTATTTCCCCTTTTACTAATAGGAACCAAAAGTTTCGGGGAAACACTGAACTATCGAAACAATTGATAATAATAAACCAAGAGATGAACTGTAGAAATTTAAAAATGGATCGACCCTACCGTTGAAATCACTCTTGCAAATGGAAATTTTTGATTATTACTTTTGATTCCACCGTTGTCCGTTGTTCGATTTCCATACGCTTGGAATCTTACAGCCGTTCGTCCTTGGCGACCCTCGTCATTTGTCTTTTTTTTTCGAGTTCTAACTAGGTTAGCAGTTTGGTTCGACTAACTCGTCGAAGAGGAAGACCCTCGGAGAATATTTGAATATTAATTTGGAAGTTGGGATACTGCTGTAAAAAATTGTCGTTATAATACAGTTTATTATTATATAGATGTAGATACGACTACATGGATACCCCTTTCTCAAAGTTTATCCACTTCTTACCAGTCAGCTTACTAGGTAACTAATATACTACATGATTAGTTATGTTATAATAAAAATACATCCACGAGTTTATCAACTTCTTACCATTCACCTACTGCACTAGGTAACTAATATACCTACTACATGATTAGTGAAGTGGTAATAAAATACATCCATGAGCGGTATTATTTTTCAACACTGAACCAAAACCAAAAATCTCAGAAACATAAAATACGAGTGAACATTGAGAACCTAAATTTCTCAACTTGCTGCTCATATTAAGAGGAAGTGAAGTTCCGGAGCTGTTGCACCAAATTTACTTATAGGTTTCAGTTCCTGTCACTTACTTTGTACATACCTTTACCTGAAGATCCATGTACTAGGTGAAATTTATATCGATATAAACCTAACGGAATCTTATGTTTTACTCATGTTTCGTGTTAACCAACGTAAGAAGTAGGCATTTCTCACGAAGTTACGTAGGAATGTTTCCTCGAAAATAGGACTACTTGGCTCAAATTACGAAGAAAAACGGTCTTCGCCGAAGAAGAATCTGAATCCTCAAAGATTATCCCATGTGAACCTTTTGGATTAGCATTCCTCCGTTGCCGAAAAATTCTGGCCTTTAATTTGAGTCGTGCCTCTCCTATCGACTTTAATAGAGGTTAGAAAGAGAAATCGTAAACCACGGCCAACGTAATATTGGTTAGGTACCACTAGAATAGGTCCCTCGTTGGATCACATCTTCCAGTTCTAGGAATATGAGATCAAATTGATTTTTTTAGGCTCAAATTTGGTTTTATTTCGACGGACGTCCCTTCGTTTTGTTGAGTTGCGTAAACGCAAAAATTTTATTGTATATTGATTTTATTGTATAAACATATAGGAGAGGTATTTTATTATTTCATGTGACCCAATGAGGTTTAAAATTTCAATTCAAATCAGATTTTGAATGAGAGTTGGCCATCTTTAAACAAGCACCCAAAATAGTTCAGAATGCTCTGAAACGCAAGATGATAATTATTATGGGTGCTTTCTTGAGTTGATCTTTATTGGTTTCTGCGGAACTCAGCGGCTTTCATGATCCTGATATAAATACCTAGTAATAATTAGGGTCAAGTCCCATCACCATAATTGCTTATTTCAGATCCACTTCATAATGTCTTTATTGATGTTATTATTCATTGTTGTTGTTTGCTTTTGTTTCTTAGTTTTCATTCTATCGTTTACCTTTAATTTAGGTTTACACTTCATGTTAGTAATGGTTTGTTACTGTGGAGGATTATCATATGGATCATCATTACAATGTTGTGCAAGAATAATACAGAACTTCACACAAAATGTCTCATAGAATTTCCACATGCCATAAGCATAAAAAATGAACATGAAATTAATAAGCATGAAAAATTTACATGAAATTAATAATCATGAAGTATAGCATTTTTGACAACATGGAATAAACTTTCATGACGATGGGACTTGACCCCAATTATTGACCCATAAACATGAACCAACAATAAAGATCAATTCAAGAAGACTCCCATAATTAATTTCCGAAAGAAAAATGGTTCCGCCACAATAACCAACACATAGAATGATATTGAAAATTTTGATTTTGAAAGACCCAAGTGTTTTTGACATGCTGAACGGGTACAAAGCTTCCGTACCTGGCACATAGAAAAACGTCGAATCTATTGTCCCAGACCAGACTACCTATTCGAACTGAGTCCAATTTGACATTTTGAAATTTCAGGCTTCTTTTGGATTAACTAGGCTCTACGTATTTCATAGCAGTTTCACCAAAAGACCGCGTGCGTACGCATAAACTTACCAAAAATAATTTTTCTTGTAAGTAATCATCAGAGTTTGCTAAAATCGAAGAGGTAGTAGGAAGTTGGACCAAGAATGGACGCTCATGGATAAATTCGTGGGGTTCCAATCAAAACACCACAAAATATTGTGAACAAATTTTTTTTTGAAATGCATATAAATTACCTACCTGTGGTGTTTTTTTAAAATGTCTGATGAGATTTTATTATAGAAATGAGTATGATAAATGCTTGCATACGAGTCTGCAACACATTGGGACATTTTCATGTGTGTTTTCTTATTGTATTTATTACTAGGCAGATCTCACCCGTGCATTGCACGGCGGGGCGTACAGATCAATTAAAAGGGCCATAAGAGAAACCAACTGTTGACTCATTGTTCCGACACCCGTGGGTACACAAAATGTCAACCACTACACAACAAGGTAATGAAGTAAGGTTGTTAGTTCATGTACCCAAGCATCAAAATAAGAAAACAGTTGATTGTTCTCTACGCAACACAGTGAGTCTATTTTATTTATTGGTATCGCGTGAGCAAGTTTTCGTGACGATTTTTCAGTTTATGTGCCAAAGCAAAGACATGAAAATGTCAAAATCTGTATAAATTGGAAGGTATTGTCATTCATGGCGGAGCTGAATTCTCATAACTATTAACTTGGTTGTGAAAACCACTGCTCGCCAAACTTTCTGACTTCTCTCACCCATTTGGCATTCCAGAGTTTTCTAAATTTCGAAATTTTCCAAATTTGTCTGTCTGCCGGTCAGGCATCCTGTTGGTTAGACTGTGCCTATTAGTCTGTAGTCAGTTACTTGCTTTAGGCGCAATTCAGGGTTTGTGCGGGTCCTGTGCGTGGTTATGAATTTCATTGACATCTGGAAAGGCTCCTCTATAGTGACCTGAAGTTCGTTTTCAATTATAACAAAAATGCCTACCTACCATCCCAACTGGGTTCGTGCAATCTTGGATCTCCGAAACGTCGAACCTTCTCCCATTCGCGCTCACCACGGCCATGTAGTAGAACGAGATTGAGGTTATCAGGTTTTTTTCTTGTGATGGTGGGGTAGTGGTTTCACGTCTGAGAGAGACAGAGAGAAGGGGTGGCAAGGATGGATGACGATTGAGAGAGAGGGAGTGAGAAAGACCGAGGGAGAGAGAAAAAGATAATGGTATCCCAAGGTCTATGTTGATTACCGGGCCTTCCTGACTGGGTAATTTAGCAAAAAGAATCCTATACCGACGCCTCTTTGGCTTATGGTAATACAATGTGAACCACGCTCGTCCCCGAACTTGAAATTAGCAGATAATTTACACACAAATGAGGTGGATATGCTTCGTTGGTGTTCAATTTCGCGATATGCTCCAAGTGTCGTATGACTATTTGAAAATAAAATTATGTAACAGTCAATAAACATTTTGAATTTTAGGCTTGTTATACGAGAAGTCGGCTTATTTGTTTAATCTCATTTTTCTTGTCTATAGGTGTAAGATTACTAATACTACAGAACATACATCATAAATAAAAGTCATGAGTTTTAAAAGCTATCGTATTCTGATATCAACAACATAAAACGAAGAGAGACCACGTTGAAACCTAAAAATATTGTTCCTTGAATCCTTAAAGTTCTTCGAGCTTTGAAAAAACCTGAATTCTATCAGCTAGGCTGCCGACATTATGTCAATGCAACCTCCATAAATATTCTCTTCGGTCTGGTAGACAAATACATTCTTTTAAAAACTGGTTGCGTAATGGTAGCTCATGTAAAATGTATACATTTTTAGATAGGAGAGGTTAGGGGCTCACTACATTAGTATTCGTGGCAATCTTCGTGCATTTTTCATGAAAACCTTGTTTCATTGTAATACCTTAACCCCTAATAGCTCAATGTTGCACCCTTACATCATGAACTTCCGCGATTTTTTGTACAAAGGCGGACTATTATTTCCGGCTGATAAAGGTTTTATTTTCATTAGACAACTTTCAAGAGCTCGTGTATTTTTTTTTGGTTATGTTGGTAGCATTATGATAGCTGATGTAGAGGCTTTTATCTCTGATACCGTGATACCGCTCTGATTATGGCGCTGTGACTAGGGATGGCATATCGAATGAAATATATCGATATATCGATCAAATGATATATCGTCAATGAGATATCGATACCTTCGATATATCGGAGAAAATATATCGATATTTTGATATATCGGAGAAAATATATTGATTTTCGATGTATCGGAAGATTTACTCTAAAAAACATGTGAAGTAGGTAGGTGAATTTAATAGTTTTAAAACAATATAAAAATAATTTAGGATGACATTAATGGACATATCGGAGTATCTACTTGGAAAAACTTGAAGAAGTAAGTAGGTAGGTGAATTGAAAAGTTACTAACATCATTTTGGAGGAAATATTATCGATATACTCGACATATCGGAAGATCTATTTGGAAAAACCGTGTGAAATATGTATTAACCTACTTTCAAAAGTTACTGGGTATGAATGATCGAAATTTATTGTTTAAAAACTGGAAAAAAGTGCGAAAATGTCATTGCAATGTTAAATTAATTTATAAATTGACAGGGGTGTAGGTATTGTGGACGATCATGATCCTTCAAAATTGAAAATAACTGTTGTGAAAACCTGCTTCACTTCGTATAGTAGGTAGTTTTAAGCTGGACGAGCCTCCATTAATTTTGGCTTAAGTCAAGTATTTGAGCCTTGAGAGCCACTGTAGGTGTAAACTATGTACACAATCATGTCTGAGCTGAAGTCAACAGTCTGAAATCAACCCATCAGTAGGTACCTACAAAATTTGGAATAAAATTACTTGATGTTTTCACAAGTACAGGCGTCCCTTCTCGTCCATTCATTTCAATATTTAATTTTTACTAAAAAAAAATTTTTTTTTTAAACTTGAAAATAGGTTGCGATACATCGTTAAATATATGGATATTGACCGATAATATCGGTTCTCTATATCGATATAAATATATCGATATATCAAACGTAATATATCGATATATTTCATATATCGATATATCGTTGCCATCCCTAGCTGTGACGCGCGAAGGTAAGTTTACCACCACAGTTTACCTATTTGAATAAATCTATTTTCGATAAATTTCATCTTTCGTCGTAAAGATTATAGCATCTACTTCTGGCAAGTTTTCTTCATTTTTAACTTTGCTAGAAGTCAAAATAGGTTTGATGCACCCATGCAACATTGGGCAGCTGGTGATGGTAGATTGTTGCTCCCGGGCAACAATGGGCAGTCAGTACATGGTTTCAAGCATACTAATTAGGTGAGTTGATTTTGCCTCATTAGTGCAAAAATTCCGTAAGATGGATAATTTTGCAATATTGGGGATATTTAGTAGCCTTACGTAGTAGGGCGTTTTCAAAATTTATTTTTCGACCCTTAGAAGTGACTGACATCAACCAAAAGCTTCGCGGCACAACTAGACCCCAAATGGAGCCCATATACCAAATTTGAACCAAATCGGTCCAGTGTTGCTAAGAAAAGTGCCGCGTACGGTGGACGAACGGAAAATTGTTTGTTCGATTTTCGGATTCTACGTACCTAGAAACGTAAAACATCAAATTTTGAGAGGGGGGGGGGATTAAATTTTTTTTTTCTTGCTCGATTCCAAAGGCTTATTATTGAAAATAATAAACCAATAAACCTTAGGATAAAGTTTCATTTTTTACCTCCGGAAACTGAAAACCATTTAATGGTTCCACTAGGTTATTTTGATGCAATTGAATAAGTCAACTCAATGGATTGTCAGTTTGGGAAACTACCTAGTAAAGATCGTGATTGTCATAAATTTTGATCAGATTAGATTCACCAACTAATTCACATCCATGTTACATTACGACAAAGATTGCTAAAATAATATTGCCCACCAAACTTTGCCGACATTTGTTTTGTTTAGATCCAGGACAATGCAACCAAAAAATTGGATTTACTAATAAATAGACAAAAAATAATCAATTTTTTTTTTAAATTTTGCTAGGAAAAAAGTTAGGTATTAGTAGAAAAATGTTATGGTGGTTGGGTGGTGAGTAGCCGTTGGATCCTACTTCAATGAAGTGCTATGAAACAAGTGATTAAAGGAACTTAGATTTCACGGAAGGTAGACTTAATCTAATACTATCACCTATTTTAGTGTCTTTGCGAATGAAGTAACGACGTCTAAAGACTCTTGAATTCCCATTCTGTGACTTCAAAAACCTCAAAAAGTTAAAGTTCTCGGGGGACACGTCGAATCAAAGAATAAACATCAGAAAAATACGGTTAAAAACTTACTATAAAAGAAGTAAATTCGAATTTGGTGAGTCTTAAATAAATTAGATCTACCGATATTTTTATGGAAATAGCGTGCTCTCTTGTCAAGAACCTTCTCTTGTTAAAGCCTTGGAAAAAAATACTGCAGGGGACGACAAAAGGTTGAGTATCTATTTTGGAATGCGTGAAGAGCAGAGAAAACTGGAAGCTACCCTACCGGTCAAGTAGCGTGATGTGTCTTATAGAAAGCTGGTCGTAACTTGCCATTTACCGGGTCGGCAGTGCGGCACGGGACCCAGTTCAGCTGCAGTCTCGAATTGCACGCCAGTCAGTCTCCTAGTGGGTTACTCCATCTCCAACAATTGATATCGTTAATCTATTTGATAGATTGTTGGCAATAACATCATTCAATGCCAATTTATTACGATTGAGTTAATAGTAATTTAACACCATTGAGAACTTCTTTTGTTGATTTCCAATGATAATCAGAAGTCTATTTTTTATATTTTTCCAAATAGTAGATAGATCTTCTTGACCTTCCAAAATTGTGCAATGTTACAGAATGGAAATGAGCTGAATCGGGTGAAAATTGCTCACGTTTATAAACCATTTCTATAAATCGAAGAAATTTTGTATATATTGAGGACAAAATGAGCGTTTGTATCCCTATAAGTTTATCATTTTTTTTTAGATGAGAGGAAAAAAACACTTAACTGAACATTGTAGATGGAAAAAAGGTAGACTACGACTCCACTTTTATTCTTATTTAAATATAATATATTTAAATAAGAATAAAGTAAGAAGTAAGATAATATCTTACTTAATATCTTACTTAAGTTTATTATTATTTTAAATGTAAGATAATATTATTATCTTACATTTAAAATAATAATAAACTTGAAGTCCTTTTGTCGAAATTTAAACATAATTTATTTTCAACAGCTTAGAAGGAAAACAGAACAGGAGCCGCGTGAAAGAGGATTAAGAAAAAATCCTTGTTAAATTATAAAGTTTTATTATTATTAAAAATGCGTTGCAAATAGCACAAGTCAACAGTAAATAGTTCTCACCCAATATATTCATTTTCAAAGACTTGTGAATGTTGAGATATTCAACCTCAGTGATATTGGAAGTGGGGTTGCCAATGTTTTGATTGGGAGATTTTTGAAGAGTTGCAGAAATAGCTACTATACAGCTAAAGGTTCTGCATTTTTGGATATTTGTGTTGTACTTTGACCAAGAAGCACTACCCTGTTTGACCTAACCTGTTTAAGATTTAAAAAAACGTCTGCCAAGTGGGTGTGGCACATAGCTTCCTCGTATCCATAACCCGATTATATCGATGATCCGATGCATAGTAGTTAATCTCAAAACACCAATCTCTAAGTACCTTTCATTACCCTCATAGGGGACCATCTAAACGCTAATCTGGACAATCCTAGAAAATTTCATCAACTTCGGATGAAAAATTAAGTGAGTAGGTATATGTGATTAGATCAAAAAAATGCGCAGTCGCTTCTATTAGTCCGGGGATGATGATTTTCATAGGGGACAATCTAAATACTAATCTGTAACATCACTGAAAATTTCATTGAAATCGGATGGAAAATGTGGAAGTTATGGCCGCTACAAGGAATTCACGTTTGCGCATGCGCAATGGCTACTATCGGTCCGGAGGTGGTAATTTTCATAGGGGACCATCTAAATACTAATCTGTAACATCACTGAAAATTCCATTGAAATCGGATGGAAAATGTGGAAGTTATGGCCGCTACAAGGAATTCACGTTTGCGCATGCGCAATGGCTACTATCCGTCCGGAGGTGGTAATTTTCATAGGGGACCATCTAAATACTAATCTGTAACATCACTGAAAATTCCATTGAAATCGGGTTGAAAATGTGGAAGTTATGGCCGTTACAAGGAAATTCACTTTTGCGCATGCGCAATGGCTACTATCAGTCCGGAGGTGGTGATTTTCATAGGGGACCATCTAAATACTAATCTGTAACATCACTGAAAATTTCATTGAAATCAGGTTGAAAATGTGGAAGTTATGGCCGTTACAAGGAATTCACGTTTGCGCATGCGCAGTCGCTTCTATCAGTCCGGGGATGATGATTTTCATTGGGGACCGTCTACACACCAACCCACACAATCCCTCAAGATTTCATCGAAATCGGACTATAACTTCGTACAGTTATGCGCGTTACAAGGAATTCATGACAGACAGACAGACACACAGACACGGAACCAAAATTGTTCAGAAAGTTCTAAAACGCAAAACGCGAGTGAAAATTTTGATTTTGGAGAACTTTTTTTTTCATCCTTGAAAAGTGAAAACAAAGCTTCCGCTACCTTGGTAGACTCGGAAGCAATAATGCTGAAATATTTATTATTTTGGGCAAAACTCTGTCTCATTCTCCATAAAACATAGATTCTACTTGAAAAGGCACAGTGAGCGGAAACCGGTGTTATTAGGTAATAGGGTACTAAAGATCATCAACTTCTGCTGATGTTACCAGCCTTGTACCTGAAAGCGTCGCATCTCATTCTGTAGGTTTTATGCTCAAGATTTTTGCTTCTTCACTACCGCATGTTGGACATCTTTCAAACAATAAAATTACCGTAGAAGAAAATGCCTAAACAAGTGAAACCTCTGTCAAAACATATTGTTTAGTAATGCATGCATTCCAGGGGACGTCCCATTGGATAAGCATTAGATCAGTTTAACCAGCTGTTAAGCGATAAAACTGTTTCACTCGATGTAATTTACTTATTACTTTAGGCAAGAAATAGTGACCCACCCCCCTCCCTCACCATTATCCACCATAAGATTTCTAGCGGCATGGGAGCCTCGAATTTGAAGATCATTTTAAAATCCATGATCTACGATACCCAACATGCGAATTCGAGTTCAGCCCCCCCCCCCCCCCATCCTCACCACCGCCACCAATGGTGACAGTCTGGCACCAAAGCGGAAATACGTCGTAACATTGAACTTTCATCTACTAGTTTTGGTAGGCGGTTCGTCGAGGTTCACATCCGTGTTCAAGGTGAAACACAAAAAAAAAAAAAACCACGAAATATGCGGTTTATGGTGTCCTGGCACCACGGTGGCACCACTATTAGTTCCATGGTGAGACAGAGAATAATTCATGAAAATCCGGAGGTTTAATGAGAATTTTTCCTCAATTTCAAAGGTTGGGTAAAATTGGTAAGCAGTAACGGAACCAAAATATTGAAAAATCGGATATTTTGTGAATATTATCCCCCCACTCATCCCCTCCCCTTGCGAATTTTGGTACTCCGGTGAAATCATGTACAACTCGGAAGTTATTTGAGTCAACCAAAAAAAGAAACACACAAATCGGTTGGAAATTGAGGCCTGGGCAGAGTTTACAAAATTATGCCCGCAAACGCTCGTTTTTTGAGCATTAACCCCCCTTTCCCCCTTAAAAAGCAAAATTCAAAATTCCGACGCCGTAGTGCACAACTAGATAGTTTTCCGCGTCGAAGAAAAAAAGAACCACGAAAATCGTTTGAGAACTAAGGCCTGGGCAGAGTACACAAGATTATGCCCAAAACGCACGTTTTTCGAGTATTAACCCCCCCTTTCCTCCCCTTAAAAGGCAAAATTCGAAATTCCGGCGACGTAGTGCACAACTAGATAGTTTTCCGCGACGAACAAAAAAAGAACCAGAAAATCGGTTGAGAACTAAGGCCTGTGCAGAGTACACAAGATTTTGTTACACACACACACACACACACACACATACACACACACACACACCTACACACACACACACACACACACACACACAGACATACACCTATGGTTTTTTTCGCGGATTTGGATTCAGAATGGTCTAAAACGGATTACTGTGTGGTTATTTTTTTTTTCTGTTGAGTGTTGTCCAACTTCACCCCAGATCGATCGCATAAGGACGCCCAAGTCTTACTGTGGGACGTCCTAAAAAACTTCGAAAGAGTATCAACACTGCATGCAGATACATCTGTACATGGATATGTCTTATGATGGCAATTTAAATGATGAGCTCACTCAGCTGATCAATGACCACTCAGGCGCCTTCAGCATTCTCCATTGACCCGCCCTCTCAAATTTCAGGTTCCTGCGTTCAACAGGAGAGGAAATAGCCTTGGAGCTCACTCAGCTGATCAGTGATCATCAACTTTGATGATGTATAGAAGTATGTATCGATTGACCCTGCCTCTCATATTTCAGCTTCCTGCGTTCAACAGCATCAGAAAAAAACGTTGCATTGTTTTGTGTGTCGAAAATATATGAATGACCCCCAGAACTAAGACATATCCATGTCAAAACTTTCATTGTAATCTACATTGCACTGATTTTGAATATTAATTGAATTTTAAGGATTACCTATAGTTTATTATTGACCAAGAGAAAAAAACGTCTGCCAAGTTGGGTGGGCAGTATAGCTTCCTCACTCATTGTAACATGGACGTTTTTGTATTGGAATGGAATTGTAACATACACATTTTGTATTTTCAACGTAGAATTTTATTTAGCGGTCCTCCGTCTAGGACCTAACCCACACAATCCCTGAAAATTTCATCGAAATTGGTTGAATAGTTGCGGAGTTTTGGTTGTAACAATAAATTTAAAGTTCGCGCATGCGCAGCGGCTATTGCTTGACCAATTTGATTGAAACTTATAGGGTGTCTGTTAGAAGTTAGTCCCTAACTAACCTCCAAATTTGAGCAAAATCGGTTCATTAGAAACCGAGGTTCCAGGAAATTCACGTTTGCGCATGCGCACTCGCTCCTATTGGTCCGAAGGTGCTGAAATTGATAGGGGACCGTCTAGGACCTAACCCGCACAATCCCTGAAAATTTCATCAAAATCGGACCACAGGTTAGTATAGTTTTGCCCGGGACAAGGATTGACCACAGACAGACCGACAGACAGACAGACAGACACGGAACCAAAATAGTTCGGGAAGCTCTAAAACGCAAAAAGCAAGTGGAAATTTTGATTTTGGAGGACATTTTTTTTTCACTTCTTTCACGAATACAAAGCTTCCCTACCTTCGGTAGTGAGGAAGCAAAATGTTAACTCGCCTCAAAATTTGTTGGTTCACATTTCAAGGTACGTAGAATCCGAAAACCCAATAAAATTTTTCCGTCCGTCCGTCGTACGCTGCACTTTCCTAAGTCACCATGGACCGATTTTGATGAAATTTGGTATATGGGCTCCATTTGGCGTCTAGTTGTGCCCCGAAGTTTTTGGTTAATGCCAGTCACTTCTAAGGGTAGAATAATAAGGGCTGAAATTTTGAAAACGCCCTAACTCAACTTTTGATATAACGTATAAAATCGAATGAGACTATCCAGAGCTCAATAGGAACAACCGTTTGCTCTCCATTGTTAAATTAGGAGATTACGAAGATGAAAACGGATTAATAATATAAGAACGATTTAATAGAAGAGGCACATGATACAGAAGAGAGAGAGGCTCAGGACAATATGGCGTTTGGGGAAAAACCAATGCCTTCCTGGAACCCTCAGCATCAGCTGATTTTATTACAAATTATTTGTTAGTTTATAATTAATTAATTTTATTATATTAATCAATATTATTTTTAAACATTATTTTATACTAAATAAATTATTATTTATTTATGTAACACGCTCTTTTTTTTAGAGCAATTAAGTTATATTTAATTGCAGTATGCTTGTACATAGCCATAATTCCAAACAATTTTTATTAATAAACTTCAGAAGCAAAATATACTGCTCAAAATATCTTATGGCAAATCGAACAAAACAATCTCACAATATTTGTGAGCTCAATTGTTAATTAATATATTTACAGAAGCATACTCGTACATCATGAAACAAACAATTTAATATTGTAGACGTTGTGACTTTATTATAGCTCTACCATACCTTGATCGAGGTTCTTTGGTATTCGACCCAGAATTGGATGTTTCAATATGTTGTTGTGTGACAGGAGTGAATTTAATGGGAGCAGGACTAAACTGCTCGTTATTCTCTGTTTTGTCAACATCGATAACAGTAAACGGATTAGAGGGACTTGAGTTGAGATTTGGCTCACTATTATTGTTATTTTCCTTCCCATTTTTAAGAATGGAATTCGGTTTTGACATTATATGAATTCTATTTCGACGATAGAATTTGTTGTTTTGGGATCGAACTATATACGATCGAATTCCAGCTAACTTTTCAATGGTACCTTCTTGCCATTGGGATCTAGGGGTTTTCTTGAACAATACTTGTTGTCCTATTTCAAGAGCTTTGAGTGGATGAGCACTTTTATCATGGTAATTTTTATATTTATTTTGATTTTCGATTATGAATTTTCTTTGATTAGCGGGTGATAAAACTTTAGGTTTTAGTAACTTTTGATTGATTGGAATGACACATCGCAAACGACGTGACATCAAAATTTGTGCAGGGGAGCCCATCTTACCTTTAGGTGTATTGCGGTAGTGCAACAAGGCTAGAAACACATCATCATTTGCTTCTTTACATTTTCTCAATAAGTTTTTAGATATTTTCACTCCGCTTTCAGCTTGTCCGTTGCTACGTGCGTAATTACAACTGCTAGTTGTATGCTCTATCTCCCACTCATTCGTAAATTCGTTGAATAGTTTAGAGTCCCACGGCGGACCGTTATCAGTTTGCAATATTAAAGGAATGCCGTGCCTACTAAAAATAGATTTCATGTGTTGAATTGTTGTGACTGCGTTGATGGAATTAACTTTAATCAGCTCTATGTACTTTGAGAAATAATCCATTACTACGAGGTATTTGTTATTATCGAAGTCAAAAAAATCGGCACTAATTTTTTGCCACGGTAAATTTGGAATTTCATGTGGAATCAAAGGTTCATTTCTTTGAATAGGCTTAAACCTAAGACAAACAGAACAATTATTAATAAAATTCTCAATATCTGTAGCCATTTGAGGCCAAAACAAAACACCACGAATTAGTGATTTAGCCTTTTCCACACCCAAGTGGCTTGTGTGAATTTTGCGTAATAGGCTATTCACCAAACATCTTGGAACAACTATACTAGTATTTTTCATACCTAGATCTTGAATTATAGACAATTCATCACGAAAACTCCAATAAGGTCTAACTGACTCCTCTACTTGTTTTTTGCTATTAGGCCATCCTTTGGCACAATACATTTTAATCAAATTTAAACTGTCGTCTTTTTCAGTTTTTATTTTTATTTCATTTAATGTTTTGGGATGTATTGCTAATGAATTATGAATCCAGTTTACATGAACAGCTATACTTTCATCAGCACAGTTATCAGTAACTGGTAAAGCTGCACGTGATAATGCATCAGCTAAATGCATGAGCTTTCCGGGTTTGTAAACCAATTTAAAATCAAATGGTTGCAATTTGAGAAACATCAACTGTAGGCTAGGTGGTACTTTTCCTAACGCTTTTTTACTTAAGGTAACTAGTGGTGCGTGATCAGTTTCTATAATTATAGACTGACCAAATATATATTGGTAAAAACGCTTGCAAGCGAAAACTACTGCAAATAATTCTTTACCTATCTGAGGGTAGTTTTGCTGACTCTTAGTCAGAGTCTGAGACGCATATGCTACAGGTTTACTATTCTGTAATAGACAAGCACCTACAGCAGATTTTGAGGCATCTACTGTGACAGTAATGGGCAAATTTACATCGAAATGTGCTAAAGTGGGCGATGATGTAATTGCAGATTTTAAATTTTCGAAAGCTTGCTGGTGGCTAGCATCCCACTTCCATTCCGTATCTTTTCTAATTAGTAATCGAAGTGGTTCGGTTTTGACAGACACATTATGTATATAGCTACCTAGATAAGTAATCATGCCTAAAAACCTTTGTACATCACTTTTATTGCTAGGAGTAGGCATATCACAAATGGCCTTTATTTTATTGTCATCTGCACGAATACCATATTTTGAAAATGTATGGCCTAAATACTTAATTTCTTTGAGCGCAAACTTACATTTAGATTTATTGAATTTAATATTATAAGATTTCGCATGTTCAAGTACCGATCGTAGTCTAGCATTATGCTCAGCGACAGAATTGCCAAAAATCAACAAATCATCCAAGAATACGCATACGCCAGGAAGACCACCAAATATTTCCTGCATTTTTGCATGGAAAATTTCACTTGCTACCGATATACCAAATGGAAGTCTAAGAAATTTGAACCTACCCCAAGGGGTATTGAACGAGAGAAGTTTGGTACTTTCCGGTTCTACTGGTACTATCCAAAAACCAGAATTGGCATCCAAAGTAGAAAAAACGGAAGCGTTGTTAATTTTGGCCCTAATGTCTTCCAATGTTGGAAGTTGAAAATGTTCCCTTTTCAAATTTCTGTTCAAATTTTTCGGATCGATGCAAATTCTAAGTGCACCGGACTTTTTAGTCGTTACCACCATTGAACTAACCCAGTCAGAAGGTTCTTCTACTTTACATATTACTTGATCTGCTTCCATTCGAGCCAATTCAGCTCTGACTTTTTCATGAATTTTGAAAGGCAACTTTCTTGGAGCATCAATTACAGGTGTTGCTCCTTCCTTAAGTGTTAACTTACAAGGAGTAGGTAGTTTTCCTAGTCCTTCAAAACATGACGAATATGTTGACAATAAATCATTTGTATCAATGTTATTGTTATCAGTTACAGTATTTACTCTTTTTATCAGATTGAGAGAATGACATGTTTTAAGACCCAAAACGGTAGGACATGTGTTTTCTACTATATCGAATGCAATTTTACATTTTTTTCCTTTTATCTCGCACAAAAGTAAACAATAACCACAACTGGTAATTGTATTACCACAGTAAGATGTGATTTTAGTGTTGGACGGTTTCAAGATATTTCCATTCAACCCAAGACTTTCAAATACAGAGACTGACATGCAGTTAAGTTGTGCACCCGTATCGAGCTGACCAATGATGCTTATGCCGTTAATTATTATTTCGACTGTCCAAATAGTAGAATCATTGGATGACCTCATTTGTCCTATATAGTAATCGTCATCTGTTGATGAATTATAATCTTTGGAATACCCGTTTTGTTGAAGGTCGATGGTTTGTACCTTCCTTGCTCGGCACATATGAGTATAGTGGTTGAATTTCCCGCAGGTTTCGCACTTGACGCCGTGTGCAGGACACTTGAATCGGTGAATTTGCCCGCAACGCCCGCACTTCTTCCCGTCGCGATCGTAACTGCGGTGACCTGATTCTTGATATCGCTGTCTTGATTTGGACCTTGTTCGTGACGCTGACCGATTATTATTCAATTGCTTTTTCTTGTTCCTGCCTTCGTGACCTTGGAATGTTCCTTCTTGACATTGAGATTTTTTAGATCCATTTGTAGAATTGAAGGATCTAGCCGAAATTTTGTTAATCATGGTTTCGGATTCCGCCGTAGATTCCAGAGCTTTTGCTTGAATCTGAGATAGCTCAAATGATTTGCATAGAGCTACAGCTTTTCTCAAATCCAGATTATCCTCTTGCAGAAGTCGCTCTTTCATTTTCTTATTATCGGCTCTCAAACCAAGAATTAATACATCTTTAATCAGTGAATCATTTAAGTCTCCAAGTTCACTTGATTGGCTAAGATTCTTTAAGGCAGTGACATACTCATCAATTGATTCTCCTGGCTTTTGGTGACGTGTTAGCAGGTTATGTCGCTCCACTGTGATGTTTTTCTTGGGCGTGAAATAGTCATCAAATTTCTTAATTAGGTCGTCATATTTGACCGTACTCTCGTCAATTTGGAAAGAATTGAAGACAGACATGACTTGCGTACCAACCAGACTTAAAAGAATGGCAACTTTTCGTTTGTCGGGCTGTGAATCGAGACCAGAAGCTACTAGGTAGAGCGTAAATTGCCTCCTCCAATCTGACCATTTCTTGGATAGATTGGTCGTCGATATACCATCAATTTCCAGAGAACCGAAGTTGGGCGGTAGATTGAGAGTTGCCAGGTTTGAAGTGGTACTCATGATGCTCGAATTTGATGAGCTATCGTCGTCCGAATCCGATGAAGAAGAACTTTGATTTATAGAAATTCCGGAATCTCTCACCATGCAAACGCAAATTCCGAGACGAACAGTGCGCACTCACGATAGGAATCACCTGACACCATGTTAAATTAGGAGATTACGAAGATGAAAACGGATTAATAATATAAGAACGATTTAATAGAAGAGGCACATGATACAGAAGAGAGAGGCTCAGGACAATATGGCGTTTGGGGAAAAACCAATGCCTTCCTGGAACCCTCAGCATCAGCTGATTTTATTACAAATTATTTGTTAGTTTATAATTAATTAATTTTATTATATTAATCAATATTATTTTTAAACATTATTTTATACTAAATAAATTATTATTTATTTATGTAACATCCATGAGAACTTAAGGGCTGGACTTACGATAAATCAGAAACACGAGTGTGAATTGCAAAAGAAGCCTAATCGTACAAATTTTAGCTAACTAAAATCCGATCGTAGTTCGTTTCTTCGAGTTGTACTCAGTTTTACGTCCTTAGCAACCAATAACCAAATTTCCTAATGAAGGCACCCACAACTCGAATTGATGTAAAGCGTTTATTTGTTTAAAAAAAACTTGATTGTGTGACGTGAAGCAAAAATTTGGTTGGTAGGTAGTGACAATGGTAAACCTGTGTTCTTTTCAGGCGACTGATCTACGCAGAAAAATAATAAACCTTTGTGTAATAATTTGCATTGTCTTTTGTTTGATATTTTGTGTTAGACTGGATTCAAAACATGGAATCAGGCCAAGAACGGGACAAATCAATGAAGGTTTTCACCCGTCGAAACATTTTCTCCTTCACGTTCAACACCTGACGTAAACAACTAAATTATTTTTACAAGCGGTAACTCGGAGTCATTCTACAGATAACGGGGAATGAAAAAAGTTATTCCCACTCGGGGACTCCGATCTCAAATTGGCTTCTCTCTCATACGAAAAACCGGCCTTAAAAACAAGGTTAGGAGTGAACGGGTTTTCAAGAACCCGCTACCGGTGGCATTTTGGTTTATCGTTTTCAATGATGAACCTTTAGAATCGACCAAGAAAAAAAATTTTAACACCCCTCAAAATTTGTTGGTTTACGTTTCAAGGTACGTAGAATCCAAAAATCGAATAAAAATTTGGCCGTCCGTCCGCCGTACGCCGTACGCGGCACTTTCCCCACTTAGCATTGACCGATTTTGATGAAATTTTGTATGTAGGCTCCATTCGGGGTCTAGTTGTGCCCCAAAGATTTTGGTTGATGTAAGTCACTTCTAAGGGTCAAAAAATAAATTTTGAAATTTTGAAAACGCCCTAACTCAAAAAAGTTTGATATAAAGGTATTGTTTTTCCATCAATTTAAGATAGTATAGAATTTTTAGAATTTTTTTAGACCACGCGGAGCCCTGTAGGACAAACCGTTCGCTCCCTATGAGAATTGAAGGGTTGGACGTACGATAAATCAGAAACACGAGTGTGAATCGCAAGAGAGGCCGAATCTCCATTCAAATTTTAGCTGACCGAAATGCGATCGATGTTTTTCTTTATGTTGGATGGTTGGTGGCTTTGCAGACGAGTGATCAATATAGAAAAATAATAAACCATTGAGTAATAATTTGCAGCGCTTTATCGTACTTTCCGAGACAATTATAAAAACCATGCTCCCAAGATTCTGGATATTATGCCTAGGGATAATTATTCAGTGTTGACATCGTTTAGTGGTTGTAACTCGTGTCTCCAAATTGAACTGAATTATATTTTCCAAATTAATATATAATTTTCTGAATGGGATCATCAGTCTTATAAATAGAGAACTATACGTAAAATATATACGAATATTGTAGAGAGTTCCAAAATTTATCAAAAATACTATAACGTGGAATTTCGACAAATTGACCAAAATAACCTTGTACTTCCCTCACATAACAAGAATTCATAATTACATAGGTAGCTATCTCACGGAGATTTCTAACATTTGTAATGATTGAGCTTATTAGGAAAAATACTTAGTCCTATTTGAAGAACGTCTGTCAAATGGATGACTGAGACTTGATTGAGTGGATAATCCAATAGAGCCTTGAAACTACCAACCAATTGGGAGGAGAATTGGACAATTGGTATGGGCGTATTGAACCAAGCATGGCTCAACCAACATTATCCCCCAAAGTTCCATCAGAATCGGAAGAAAATAATGAAAGCTGAGTGTTCAATAAGGAATCTACGTTTGCTTGCGAATTGCAGTGGCTGCTATCAATCCGGAAGCTGTGAAATTCATTGTGGACCTGGTGGCCCTCACAAAACCAAGAATTGTAACTTCAAGAGTTTTCAAATTTTTTTAATACAAATTTTACGAGAAAGTTTTGAAGACTAATATTTACTAATATTTACACAGTAGCTTTCTGGTGAAATACTCTACCAATGATCTGTGTATAATAATAATGAAGAGAAACCTCCGGTGTAATTGATGAAGCGTGGCTACTATCCATGAACGAGACAGCGGAGATAATAATCTCAGCTAGCATGTTGAACAATAGCGTTCCAAAAACAACGATGTACCAACGACCAAATAGGAAATGCCCGGACAATGAAATAAAACTCTGCCGCGGCAAGAATATGCGTCATGATAGAGGCTCGGGTCTCACCTCACAAATCCTGTAAATAATCTAAATGCCATTAGAATCGGAACAATATTGTATTGAAACTTTGTCCTGGACATGGGACGGATGAATGACATGAATATTTTGGTTTATTATTTTAGCATGGTCTCAAACAATTCTATACTACCTTAAATTGATGGAAAAACAATACCTTTTGTCACTGACGAAATAGTAATAAATCACAATTTTAGAAGAGGTGAAAAAGAACTATATTTCTCGTGCAAGATTTACAGAACAACGAACTTTTATAAAACTAATGTAAACAAAAATATAACAATCATAACTACTGTCGGCGACACTTTTATATCAAAACTTTTTGAGTTAGGGCGTTTTCAAAATTCATTTTTCAACCCTTAGAAGTGACTTACAACAACCAAAATCTTCGGGACACAACTAGACCCCAAATGGAGCCTACATACCAAATTTCATCAAAATTAGTCAATGCTAAGTGGGGAAAGTGCCGCGGACGGCGGACGGACGGCCAAATTTTTATCCGATCTTTGGATTCTACCTTGAAACGTCAACCAACAAATTTTGAGGGGGTGTTAAAATTTTTTTTTTCTTGGTCAATTCCAAAGGTTCATTATTGAAAATAATAAACCAAAATTATAAACCTTTGAGTAGTAATTTGCAGCTTTTTTTTATTCGTATGTATGTGTGTACCTAATGATTGTTCAAAAACGCTACAAGTTATTACACAACGGTTAATTTTTTTCTGTGAGATCACCCGTCTGCGAAGAACACCGTTTCTACCGACCGATCCAGACCCTGTGGTTGTGGGGAGATTGAGGTTGAGGGACCCTCGGTTGAGACGCTACTAAAGAGGTCACGTGTTGATTAATTCCACGTGCAACTCTCATTTAACTATCGTTCATAGATCGGAGCTCTGGATGGTCTCATTCGTTTCTAAAACTTGAACACTCACCTAAATTAATAAAAAAATCAGTAATTAGTTATTCGCTAATTAAATAATCAATAATCCACGTAGAAAGCGAACGGTCGCTTCCACAAAGCTCTGGGTGGTGTAAAAAAATTCCTAAAATTAATCGCTTTTTTAAAATAATGAATACCCATACTTTTTAAATCAATTTTTGGATTCTACATAAGTACCTTGAAATGTCAACCATCAAATTTTGAGATGGGATTACATTATTTTTCTTCCTCGATTCCAGAGAAAGAATTCACATTGAATTATTTTATCTCACTTGAATTTGTGTTAAATAGACTCTTTCTTTACCTAATTTATAAGTGTAAGTAACTTTTTTTACTATGAAAAATAATTTTGTCATATATCGATTTTCGAAATATTTATCCGCTACTTCGACGATGTTGTTAGTTCGTAATTAGAAGATAAATTGCTCCAAAAATTGTGAAATACTTTCAAGCCTCTCGATTCGACTTTTTGATACTGTAAACCTATCTTAAAACGTAAATATTTTAATTTTAAAGTGTTTCATTCGCAAAGTGTAAATTGGTTTTACTTGATTCCAAACTAATAAAACAAATTTCTATGCAAATAACAAAAACGTAATCTCGTAGTAATATACTACGATGTCGGCTAACGATATTGAAATTCCCTCTCTCTAGAGAGAAATTCCCAGCGTCAAGTTTAATTAAAAGTCGACCATTGTTCAACATTTCTTCAACAAACTAAATTAAAAAAAAAGAAAAAAAATTAAAAAAAAAAAAATCGATAAGATAAGCGGGCCGTTTTATCTTTTTGAGGCCTCTTTCCTGCAAAATGCAACCTCTTGACGTAACCTCACGTGTCAATAATTTCTTTCAATTTTTCTTAGGATGTTGTTTGAAAGAAACATTAAAAAACTACATAAATATCTCCATTGATGGAGAACGCTGCAAATTATTACACAAAGGTTTATTATTTTTCTATATAGATCACTCGTTTGCAAAGAAAACGGCTTTTCCATTGTTACCACCAACCAACTTGAAGAAAAACATCGATCGCATTTCGGTCAGCTAAAATTTTAATGGAGATTAGGCCTCTTTTGCGATTCACACTCGTGTTCCTGAATTATCGTACGTCCAACCCTTCAATCCTCGTAGGGAGCGAACGGTTCGTTCTACAGGGCTCCGCGTGGTCTCAAACAATTCTAAAAATTCTATACTATCATAAAACAATACCTTTATATCGAAATTCTTTGAGCTAGGGCGTTTTCAAAATTTCAAAATTGATTTTGGAACCCTCAGAAGTGACCTAAATCAACCAAAATCTTCGGGTCACAACTAGACCCCAAATGGAGCCTACTTATCAAAGTTCATCTAAATCGGTCAATGCTAGGTGAGGAAAGTGCCGCGTACGGCGGACAGCCCGCCAAATTTTTATTCGATTTTTGGATTCTACGTACCTTGAAACGTAAACCAACAAATTTTGAGGGGGGGGGGGGTTAAAAAAAAATTTTCTTGGTCTATTCCAAAGATTCATTATTGAAAATAATAAACCAAAAACACTATATCATGGATATGTCTTGGTATTATTTATCCCATTACAAAAACGCTACAAATTATTTCACAAAGGTTTATTTTTTTTTCCGTATAGATCACTCGTCAGCAAAGAACACATCTATGCCTTTACCTACCTACCATAGTTAATTTACCTACTTCACGATCAAGTTTATTTGGAAGAAATAAAAGCTTCAAATTCGATTCTTTTGTCGATAAAATTTGTACGGAGATTAGACCTCTTTTGTGATTTATCGTTTCTGATTTATCGTATGCTCAACCCACAAGTTCCCGTCGGGAGCGAACGGTTTGTCCCATAGAGCTCCGGGTAGTCTCAATCGTTTCTAAAAATTTAATACTGTTTTAAATCGATGAAAAAACAATACCTTCAAGTATTTCGAGAGTTTTCGAGCAAGTGACTGACATCAATCAAAAGCTTCGCGGTTGGTAGTTCGAGTGCGTGAAGGTCCACTGAGTTACCGTTACCGAACTTTTACCTACAAAAAAACCTTCGGCATACAACCCAACGACGGAGCCACTTATCAAACTCCTTCCACGTACACTTCCAATCTTAAGAGTTGTTATCGTCAAATGCAAGATAGCTCTTAGTCTTGCTGGAAAAAAGTTTGTAGGCCGTTGAGTGTATTCTGTAGTTCCAGATTAATCGACTTTGCTAATTTTTTCTCCGACTACACATTGATATTGTCTCCTTCATTTTCCTTATGCGGCGCGATTCTTCTTCTTTCCTGCCAAAGAGAATAACAAGAAGCTTTATATTATGGTCATAAACTGAATTCACCGAATTCTAATTTGAGTACTAGTGATAGCTAATCAAAAATATTTTTGTGGTTCTTAACAAACTCACTTCTAGATTAAAGGACAAATAACGGTTCCACCTACTGATTAATACTGTGACCTTAATTACTATTAATCAATGAAATTACGGCCATTTACTGACATTACCTTTCCTGTTATCCGTGCACTTGCCTCCTTCTTTACGACTAGATAGTCGCCTCGATAGTCCATCAATAACCCGCCATATAAGGTACACTTATTCATGAGCACTCTCAATACCTTACAATTATTTATGTGATAAAGTTCTCTTTAACCCTTTATAATCCTCCTTTATAATAATAATAACCACTATCAATTCCTATTTAAATACCCTTCAACCCTTCCAATAGATATCAATAACGTCAATCGCCTCAATAGTTCACCCTATACGGGCACCTATTCAATATTCACCCCAAGTGACCAAGCAAACCATTTTAATAAAAATTTTATTTTAATGATTTAATCATGATTTAATCATTTGCGACGAAGTTGTGGAAGCCCATTTCAATAAAAGTGGGGTGAATTAAAACGTTGTCCATTTCCACGAAAATGATGAGTTGTAACGTTTTAATTTAGTACATTTTTATTTAATTCCAATGCTCTATACTTCAAATATATAAAACGTTCTAAAATAAACCACCTCACCCACCTCAAATTCAATAATAACCACCGTCAATTCCTATTTATGCACCCTTCATACCTTCTCTATAGTTATCTATAACCGTCAATCGCCTTAATTCGCCACTAATAACCTTCCCCAGACCCATAATTAACGCCCTCTATATGTTGCAGGTATTTAAATGAAACAAATAAAACAGTGCCACCTTGAAATACGAAGTTCGAACGTCCTGGGGTCCTCATTCTTCGTCCTGGGGTTGCAAAAACTTTGATGTCCGTTTGGATATGAGTGAAAAAGCTACTCCGCTTGGTTAATACAAAAAAAAAAAAAATTATTTATTAATTTTTTTTTTTCACTATAACTAAGTAGGTACCTACGTATTATTTTTGATGCGGAGTTTCAATCGTACGGTCCGACCCCGCTGGATTTTATCACGCTCAAGCACAAGGACGAATCGGTGACGTACGGCGATGTAGTCCACGTGATCGGGGAAGGCAGGTCACGCGCGCTTCTAGTTGAAAATTCGGTTGTGGAACGTCAACCAAGTTGGTTGGACAGTAAAGCTTCCTCTTAAAAAGGTATAAGATGACTGGTGCAAAACCTATTGAATTGCTCACTGTCAAGTCCGTTGACAAAGCGTAATTTCACAAATATCAGTACGATTGAGAATGTTTTGTAAATACCTCAAAATACCTGTGGCTAAGTCCAATGGGATTGCCAAGGAACACCAACTACTCCTCCCACACCCCGATTTTACCAAAGCTGTCCTGAATGACTGATTAAAATCAGCGTTTTCGAGAAGACAAGTTTAGTACGTTTGCACCAAATTAGGACGAGACTGACTTGAGGCTAACCCACGTACCTATTGATTGAAATTTCACTCAAATTTGACTACTGTTACGTACTTATTGTTTTGCCTGGGCCGTCGGTGGTCTAGTGGACTGTGTACCCGACTACGGTGATAGGACGGTTCTTAAACCGTCTTGCGGGGATGCGAGTTCGAGTCTGGTCGCCAGCAGAAAGTTTTCTGTCTATTAGACGATCGGCAATCTCTCGTTCCAACCTAGGGCGGTGATGTTTGGAACCCATGAGCGAAATCATCAGAACAAATTCTGATCTCCCCTTAGGGAGACAGCTGATGACGTCCGCGACGCCAAGAATGGCAGTCGGACGAAAATTCAACTTGGTTGCTTACTTTACTACTTTACTTTTACTTATTGTTTTGCCTGAGAAACAAGTAGGACATATTCCTGGGTTTTCGTCAAATTCGAATTTGAGCAATTTTGAAGCATCTGGAAATGAGAAACCACAATACAAGCAATGAAGTTCATAGGAGGTTGACTAGGGGCAAACTGACAAACTTGACAGTTGAATGATGAAATACATCATCATCATCGAGATATAAACAACAAAAAAACAAACAAAAGAGAATACGAAAAAAATGTCTCCTTCGATGGGAAAGACAATAGATTATGGATATGTCTAGGTAATTCCATTTGTTCTTATCAGTGACTGTCGACTGTGTTACGAATTGTTTACGTAACGGTTATCAATTCTACAACGGATTCAAAACGCAAAAACGTTGTTTAGAAACAGATATCCGCTATATCGTTTTCTTTACTGAATAATCTTTCTAATCGATCTTTACCATGATCGAGTGACCAGACAGAACAATTTGTTCATCAGACTCGCGCTACCCTTTTCGGGCTGAAAAAAAGTTCCCATTTTTTTCGTAGACCTCAACCTAAGAAACATAAACATGTAAAAATAAAAAATGTAATTTATTATTTTGTATATGTACATCTAAAAGAAAGCCAACAGTCTTGACAGTTTATAAACTGCTCCTTTTAGAATTCGTTATAGTTATTCCTCACCACGTCCTTGACTGTTTATTACTGCCCTACACTTTTGGCAGCTCTTTTCGTGTAGGTACAACCTTCAGTGGATTCCCAAGAAGGTACAACCTTCAAGTTGCTCTCTTCTCGGGAATCCACTGTAAAACATTGTTGAGCAATGCGTGCATTTCAGGGAATGTCCCTAGCATTGTGTATAGATTACTCTGTGATGTAGGTATTGATGTAGGTATTTTGAGATCGTAATCGGTTCCATAGGGAACCATGTAGAGACTCATTCATACAAGGGCAAATTCAGATCCAGGTAGGATGATTTTATTTGGGTGCCAGTTGCACCCCCTCCATATCCACCATAAGATTTCTCGCGACAAGAGAGTCTCAAATTTGAACGGCATTTAAAAATTCATAATCTACGACATCCAACATGCACATTCGCCCTCCCCTCTCTTTTCCTATGTTGAGTGTTGTCCTTCACCCTTGACCCCTTCCGCCGAAGAGCCACTATGGAACGTCCAAAGAATGCAGCCCTTATTCCAAATTTCAACAAAATTGGTCCATGGTTCCACGGACGAAATTAAAAAACGTCTGCCAAGTGGGTGTGGCACATAGCTTCCTCGTATCTAGTACCCGACTGTAAAGATGATCCGATGCATAGTAGTCGATCTCAAAACATCAATCTCTAAGTACCTTGCACTACTCTCTTAAGGGACTCTACACATCAACCGGCACAATCCCTGAAAATTGTAGAAGTTATGGCTGTGGATAGGATTTCATTATAGACTGACAGACCCACAGACTGACAGACAAGGAACCAAAATTGATCAGGAAGGTCTGAAACGTACAACGCGAGTGGGAATTTGGATTTTGGAGATCAATTTTTATTCAACCTTGAAAAGTGAAAACAAAGCTTCCGCTACCTTGGTAGACTCGGAAGCAAAATTATTATTCGATTTAGGATTTTACCTACATTAAAACGTAAACCATCATATTTTGAGTACCTAGGTTAATTTTTGTGCTCAATGTTTTAAAATAGTGTTATTCCCTCTCATCTGATATACTGTATAAACTTAAAATAATTTCAAGAAAATTGGTTGGGCCGTCAGGCAGTAATCGGTTCTGGACAGACTGCGTAGCTAAATTGTAATTAGTTAACTTCCACAAAGTTTACCTGTTACTCAGAATGAAAATGTAAAAAATTGTACTTTATTACGCTGCAAGTAGTCGGAATTTAGGAGTGTAATTTCCTCTTTGAGACGGATTTAATTCTCCTCGAGCGATGTTATGAGTAATTGAAAGGTACATTCGAGTCGATCGTTTTCCTCATCCTTCGGCTGAGGATCAAGAAGCCAGAAGGATTCTCTGAATACTCACCCCACTTCCGCGAAACCGTGTTTAGTTCGAAGAACGATTCATAGGAGGAAATCGGAGTAGTGACTAATCTAGGAGTCAAGTCCTTGAAGTCCTTGAAGTGGCCACTGGGCGAGACTTCATATCCTGAGAGTCAGGTGGGGGGACTCGCGTCTTGGAATCTGTCGAAAACTTGCCGGGATCAGGTTTTACAAGTACGTTCTGAGAAGTCGAGGTGTGCGTATAAATTATTGGTTTCATGAGAGAACTGCCAAGGACTCATTAGACGACGAGCTTTCAGAAAACTTTTCGTACACGAACACGTCGACGTTGGAGGCTTGAAAAGTACTAATTCGTAGCAACAAAATCCAAGTGGCAGCTACAATTCGCGACCACGTGAAATGGAAACCGCGGAATGATTTAGTTGTATCATAGAAGTTTGTATACTGCTATCTGTCGGATTTCAAGGGATTTGTCGGGTTAGCTGGAATGGATCCAATGGATTGTATCGATGCCTGATACCCTGACCCAATTCTTGTAGTGTTACCTATGTGAAAAAAAAATAAAATAAAACGCTGCAAATCATTGCTCAAAGGTTTATTATTTTCTGTATAGATCACCCTTCTGTATAGATCACTGGTTCTCCATCAATAGCACCTATCACCATCTGTATTCTCCCTTGACCTTCCCTCTCAAATTTCAGCTTCCTGCGTTCAATAGGATTGAAAATGACTTCGGAGCTCACTCAGCTGATCAGTGATCTGAAGAGTGAAGAATATCTCCTCGAATGCTGAAGACGCCTGGAAGAGCACTTCCATTCAATAGGATTGAAAATGGCTTCGGAGCTCACTCAGCTGATCAGTGATCTGAGGAGTGAAGAAGATCTCCTCGAATGCTGGAGACGCCTGGAAGAGCTCTTCCATTCAATAGGATTGAAAATGGCTTTGGAGCTCACTCAGCTGATCAGTGATCTGAGGAGTGAAGAAGATCTCCTCGAATGCTGGAGACGCCTGGAAGAGCACTTTCATTCAATAGGATTGAAAATGGCTACGGAGCTCACTCAGCTTATCAGTGATCTGAAGAGTGAAGCTTTTGAGCAATGATTTGCAGCGTTTTTTACCCACCAACATTTTTTTTACCAACCAACTTTTTTTTACCTACCAGCTAGGTACTACCTACCTCACCATACTGGCTTCACACCTTCACAATCAAGTTTATTAGAAAGAACTAAACGCTTCACACTCGATTGGAAAAATAGAAAGCTTCATATTGAAATTTGATTACTGGTTACGCAGAAGGCAAAACTGTATACAAATCGAAGAAATGAACAGCGATCGCATTTTAGTCCGATAAAATTTGAATGGAGATTAGACCTCTTTTGCGATTCACACTCATGATTCTGTTTTATCGAAGGAAAACCTTCAAGTACTCGTAGGGACCGAACGGTTTGTCCTACAGAGCTCCGGGTGGTCTCAAAAATTTTTAAAAATTCAATACTATTTAAAATTGGTGAAAAAACGATACCTTTATTTCGAGAGTTTTCGAGCTAGGGCACTCTTGAAAATTTCAACCCTTAATTTTCACCCCTTAGAAGTGACCTACATCAACCAAAAGTTTCGTGGCACAACTAGACCCCAAATGGAGCCCATATACCAAATTTGAACCAAATCGGTCCAGTGTTGCTAAGAAAAGTGTAGCGGACGGCGGACGGCGGACGGGGGACGGCGGACGGACATTGTAAATTTGGATTCTACGCACCTTGAAACGTAAAGTGACAAAGTTTGAGGGGGGGTTATAAAAATTTTTTGCGATACGATCACATAGGCTTACTATTAGAAATAATAAACCAAAATGGCCGGTAGACCTACGGTTCTACAGTCAGATCATTTAATAGTTATTAAATACTTCACTACTTACCTATAATAATATACTTTCTCAATAATTGTTTGTTGTAACAAAGGTCTTGCTGCGAATGTTGTTTACAGTTCTTTCAACTCAGGGTATATCTCACTTTTGGTTTATTATTTCTAATAATAAGCCTATGTGATCGTATCGCAAAAAAATTTTATAACCCCCCCTCAAACTTTGTCACTTTACGTTTCAAGATGCGTAGAATCCAAATTTGCAATGTCCGTCCGCCGTCCCCCGTCCGCCGTCCGCGGCACTTTTCTTAGCAACACTGGACCGATTTGGTTCAAATTTGGTATATGGGCTCCATTTGGGGTCTAGTTGTGCCGCGAAGCTTTTGGTTGATGTAGGTCACTTCTAAGGGGTGAAAATTAAGGGTTGAAATTTTCAAGAGTGCCCTTGCTCGAAAACTCTCGAAATAAAGGTATCGTTTTTTCACCAATTTTAAATAGTATTGAATTTTTAAAAATTTTTGAGACCACCCGGAGCTCTGTAGGACAAACCGTTCGGTCCCTACGAGTATTTGAAGGTTTTCCTTCGATAAAACAGAATCATGAGTGTGAATCGCAAAAGAGGTCTAATCTCCATTCAAATTTTATCGGACTAAAATGCGATCGCTGTTCATTTCTTCGATTTGTATACAGTTTTGCCTTCTGCGTAACCAGTAATCAAATTTCCATATCAAGCTTTCTATTTTTCGAATCGAGTGTGAAGCGTTTAGTTCTCTCTAATAAACTTGATTGTGAAGGTGTGAAGCCATTATAGTGTGGTAGGTAGTACCTTGGTAGGTAAAAAAATGTTGGTGGGTAAAAAACGCTGCAAATCATTGCTCAAAAGCTTCTTCATTCTTCAGATCACTGATTAGCTGAGTGAGCTCCGAAGCCATTTTCAATCCTATTGAATGAAAGTGCTCTTCCAGGCGTCTCCAGCATTCGAGGAGATCTTCACTCCTCAGTTCACTGATCAGCTGAGTGAGCTCCAAAGCCATTTTCAATCCTATTGAATGGAAGTGCTCTTCCAGGCGTCTCCAGCATTCGAGGAGATCTTCTTCACTCCTCAGATCACTGATCAGCTGAGTGAGCTCCGAAGCCATTTTCAATCCTATTGAATGGAAGTGCTCTTCCAGGCGTCTCCAGCATTCGAGGAGATCTTCTTCACTCCTCAGATCACTGATCAGCTGAGTGAGCTCCGAAGCCATTTTGAATCCTATTGAATGGAAGTGCTCTTCCAGGCGTCTTCAGCATTCGAGGAGATCTTCTTCACTCTTCAGATCACTGATCAGCTGAGTGAGCTCCGAAGTCATTTTCAATCCTATTGAACGCAGGAAGCTGAAATTTGAGAGGGAAGGTCAAGGGAGAATACAGATGGTGATAGGTGCTATTGATGGAGAACCAGTGATCTATACAGAAGGGTGATCTATACAGAAAATAATAAACCTTTGAGCAATGATTTGCAGCGTTTTCCGTAATTACAGCGGTTTTGACAGTATTATAATTTCGATTTTTATTTTGGTTTCCAACGAATGGTGACCTATTTTTCTACGAACACGAATGCCGAAGATAAAGTTACGTAGCAACGACTTGGTTGTAAGTGGAAATAATTGAAATTTTTGCCGTGACGTGACGGTCGGAATAAGAATATAAATCTCCTGTTAATCATTATTAAATTAAAAGATATAATAAATTATGTATAGATCTATTAATATATCTCTTTAAAAATTCGCTCATTGACTGAGAGAACTAACTATATTAAGATAGATTTATTAACTGATATGTTACGAATGGGATTGTTTTGTATTATTTCGGGCCTTGAAGCGAATCTAAGAAAGTGGAGAGCTCGAAGCGCAATCTCTCCCTCCTCAAGATCTCGGTATCGACTTGTCTTTCACCACCGCTCCGTCGAAAACCTGATTGCACGACTGCTCGACTGATTAAGGAGTATTAGAAAAAATGGCTTAGGTACCAATTGCATAACCTGTTAGAAATTATAGAAACCGTAGTCCTGAATACTCAGGAGGTAAGTTTTGTAAGCTAGCACCACAGACACACACATGTGGGTTGTATAACGACGTTAATGTGTAGGTCGTAAATGTAACCAGTAGGTTTATTTATTTTTATATATGGTGTGCCCCTTCCGTCACATCAAGATCATTTGTCTTTGAGGAGAGATTTAAAAAAGACAGATTGAATGTGGACCTTTGAATCAATAATCAATTCAGGATATCGTCGCTCCTCTGCCAAAACCGCGAAACTGAAAATTTATTTTTTTTTCAGTAGAGGCTTCCAAACTTACTCCGTAACTTATTATCGTTACGGATTATCAATACTTCAATTGTTGCACTGTTTTCCTCACCAAACAAGACAGAATAAGCATAAATAGGTTTCACTCCATCACATCATCATGAACAACCTAGATGACCTCACGATGTCCTAAAAAACGCAGATTCGTGGTTTTGGTGGAGTAGCAAACGGGAAATCCTTGCAATAGCCATAAATTCTACAATTTCCATCCTAGTTTGATGAAATTGATTGTTCGGGTTAGGGTGTAGATGGTCCCCTATGAATCTCATGGCCCCCGGGTTGATAGTAATCTACTATGAAACGAATATAATAAACAATAGCAATAGCATGAATTCACTCTCTATAGTAAGTATTCATTTTATTCATACTATACAGAGTGGACTGAGGAAGGATTAAGTCATCACATTGGTTTTAAAAAGTGAATTTTATTTAAATTGTTAATACAATTTTAATTATGATACAATGGTTATTGAAAATTCTCCTGTGAGATCATTTTTAGTTTTCACGAAACTACCAATTCGATACCTTAAAGCAAAAAGGCGCTATGTCCATCCATCTTCCAGATTTTTAATTTTTTTAACTTCAGAAAAACTCAAATTCAACAAAACTATTATTGACCTTCTTATTGACGATTATAGTTTGAAAATTTGTTGAAGAATTGAAGAGTTTAGTGTAGTAAGCCATTATTTTAGGAATTGTGCAATAGTGAAAACATCTTTTGCGTTTTTTCTGAAAAATCCGCTTTTGGACACAATATGTATATCATCTCCTTTGTGCTTTATGGTATCGAATTGTTCCCTAGGTTACTACGCAACAATCGCGAATCTCGTGCTTGTGGTGATGAGGACTACGCCAAACTCGTGAATCTGTCAGATTCAGAGGAGCAGAGGAGAAAAACATTTTTCAGCAGATTCGAGGAAAACAACTCTCAAACAACCACGTTCCAGTGGAGTTAGAGAGTTCAAATTTCTTGAGGAGATACTTGACCAAAGTCACTCAAAGTCACCAAAGTCAAAGTGATGCTTAGCCCGATTTTCGAATTTTTGCAGTTTTGCGGTTTTGGCAGAGAGTAGTTTTAGAGTTTCGTGGTTTTGGCAGAGGAACAACGATATGAAAGAAATCTAAGTAATCTAAATTGGTTCTTGTTATAGAAAAATGACCAATTTCAATTTATCACTAATAGAAGAATCTTTGTCTTCGTAGAAGATTGACTATTTACAAGGAAAGAACTTGTTGCTACTCTATGGGGAATTCTCATCGGTCTGTAAATCATGTCTCATTTCTCAGAGCTTGATTTGAACGATGGACGTTATACATGACGTAAACGTATCAACAACCTTTGTGGAGCTAGTGAAAGTGGTACTCAGTGGAAACAGAGAACCTTTTGTTAATAACAATAACTTGAATTATTCACAATAACGGATGTTCCAATAGGATTGTAAAGCGACCAATAAAGTAGTCAGATCATTGGCTGAACGGAGAAAGAATATGACAGTAGCGTTTTTGCCAGTCTATTTTGGGTTGTACTTTGAGAAATTTTAGATGTCTAGTAAGTAAGTGAACTTGCATAGAAATTAGATCATGAAAATTCGTTGAGGTAATTATTGAGCACTACATTGAAAGGAAGACATGAGCCGGTGTTCACTGATTGTCCTGAAGATTGGCTCAATGTGAAAATTAGTTTATAACTTCGCAAAATGCGTCACTGGTAACCTTCTCACCGTATCTTTGAATTGCTAACAACCTGTTACCTGGCCCCCGCGATTGTCCCCGTTTTGGAATCCTGCCCTCAGTAGTACGTTGAACTGAATGTAGGGGCGTGGCGTCCATAAGGCCACTCAGGGTCCAGCCCCAAGAGAAATACTAAAGTAAGCTATATTTTTACCTCAAAGTCGAAATTTTTACCTCAAAAATTATTCTTCCCAAAGTAGAAAAAAATTCCCTAGTAAGTAGACAGTTTTTTTCCTCAAAACTCATTGATGATCAATAGAAGCATGGATTTTTTTACAAATGTAAAATAATTTAACACTGAAATGTAATTATTATGTCAAATATCCATGGTGGGAATAGAAAGTGCAAGTAGGATGGTAGTTAGTCACACAAAACAAAATTCACCAAAAATCAACTAATTTCTCCCTTGGTGCGGAAAACAATAGATCATGGATATGCCTAGGTATTATTTTCCTCATTAAGGAAAAAATTGGATGAAGTTTAATACTTGAAATGAACTAGGAAGATGAAGGGAAGAAGAGAAAACAAAAAATTATAACAAAGACACGTCAAATATTTGATGTCGCGGCCTGAAATTGAACCCGGGTTTCCCAAATTCACAGGCGCTAGGTTTTTGAGCTGAAAAAAAAAAAAACAAAAAAACGCTAGTCATTTTTTTCACAGACCCCAAGATGGAGGACATAATCCTTGTCAAAACATAGAAGTTGCAGATCCAAAATAGAGTCGAAAAGGTGATAATTTCCAACTACAGTGTTGAAATACGACTTCGCGTATTGACCTTCGTCAACGTCTCTGTCAATGACCTTCGTTTCTTGACTCCTCATTTACTCTTTTGATTTGTTGTCCTCGCCAAAATCCCGCCTTACCTTCTGCCAAACCGAAAACTCACTATTATGAACATAATACCGATATATATTGGATTTATTAATTATATACTTGTATGAAGAGTGTTCGGATATCACCTTAGCGTGCGATTTTGATATAAGAATGTTCAAATCGATCCCCTCATCGATATTTTGCGTAATAGGAGTTTTTTGAGTTCGAGTATGACATTTTTGGACGTGTACCCACTTGTTTTTTTCCATTTACTCTGTTTTTTCTATTTTTGAACTTCAAGTTTCATTGCAGAATTGTAATTTCGAAGTGCATGTATGTTATATATTATGTTTCTCCTGATAGTTCAAGGTTTTAGTTGTTAAATCATCAGATTAACCAAAATGAACAAATTATGTTAAAAATGGCAGAATGAAGTTAAGCAAATTGAAATGAAAGACACATCAAAATCATGGTTGTATCATGTTCATCTCTCACAAAAAGTTCACTTCTCCACAATCGAAAGTTGGAAAGCAGTGTATTTTTGCAGCAGCCTTAAAAAGTTAAGGTCCTCCAAAATTGACAATTACTACCTACTCTCTTTTTGTGTTGCAGGCCTTTTTGAACAAATTTGATTCCATCTCCGGTCAATTACTTGTACCTCTGAAATCATATTATCTTTTAACAGAGAGGAGAACAAACTGGTACGGACTGAATGGTGACTGGAAATTAATTAGCCTAATGAATGATATAAGACAAGTGCTCAGCTTCTGAACCAATTTTGAAGGAAATTGTTGAATTTTGGTAGTGTTGCTAATGTGTTGCCTTGGAAAATACAGAAGATGGAGGGAGTTAAAAGTTGTGGGTTGGTCATCTTTTCACAACACGTTCTCATATAGGGGTGCTCGTTCGCCGACGCGTTTCTGGGTCCGAGACACGAACCGCTCCTACATCGATAGAACAGAAACGGTGGTAGATGTCGTACAACCACTTCCCCAAACGTTCACGAGGACGTCCTGGGCAACATTGTTTGAATAAAGTTTATCAGCTATCAATCAGTTGTTGGAGCCTCACGCGAAGTAAGCGAGCGTTTGAAACAGAGTGTGGGTCCCTGCAACGCACGGGTAACCGGCTAGTCAACATACCTACATGTTGAAATGTTTGTGCAGGTGGATTTTGTTCACGTGATAGATTGTTTCTAATTGGTTCGTGACGTAGAATCCGTGTTCTCGATGTCGAGTCAGTTTGACTCACTTTCCGATGGAAGCTGTGACCTTGCTCTGAGCATCGCGTCAACTTGACCCTCCGCTACCAACAAAACATGATACCGCGCAAACAAGTCATTTGTCATCATGAATATAAAGTCAACAGGTTTTTTTTTCCATTTCCGTAAGAAAATATTGTCAATAAAATAATTCATATCCGTTCCGACACCATTCACCTCGTGCTTTGTGGTGACTGTGTTTCATATTTTGAATTGTATTTTACCTTCTTACTTACTTCATCTTTCACAGTTAGTTTCACTGCCATCCAAGCCTCAGCTTAATAAATTAATTTGCAACATTTTGCTTTCGAGTCTACTAGAGGTAGCGAGAGCATTGTTTGTGTTATGTAATTTCTGTCCAACTCCTTCGTTGTTATATAAATATTGTCGAGTCGTTTTTTTGCTCGCCCGCAGGCTCCATCAAGGCTTGCAGTAGTCAGACCATGAAAGACGTTGATGAAGATAACTTCATGCAGCGATTTGATTCAGACAATAAGAGAATCGCCATCACGGCATTTCTGGAACAATAAAATCAAGTAAAGCTTCTTCACAAAGGATAACATAAACGTACAGAATCTGTGGGTAAGATAATTATCGAATAAGTCAGAGTACAGAGATAGATACGGAAACGAGGTTGTTCAAAAAGCTCTGAAAATTTTGACTTTTGGAGGACCCAAATTTTGTTGCTTCTTCACTAACGAAAATATTGTTAAGTAATGCATGCATTCCAGGGGACGTCTCATTGGATAAGCAGTAGGTGAGTAGTCTCATTGGTCAATTTAAAGCAGTAGGTGAGCGATAAAATTGATTCACTCGATGTAATTTTGTATTTCAAGCGATAAATAGTGGTCTCTCCTCCCCTCCTCACCATTAGCCGCCATTACATAAAATGTAATTTCTAACGGCATGGGAGCCTCGAATTTTCAAATCCACGATCAACGATACCCATGCTTACAGAGAATAATTCATGAAAATCCGGAGGTACTTTTCAGATTTTTTCCTCAATTTCAAAGTAAATTTCAATTTTCAATCCCAAAGCCAATCAATTTCAAAGGTACAATTAGTAAGCTGTAAAGGGACCGAAATATTGAAAAATCGGATATTTTGTGAATATTATCCCCTCAAACACCCCCTCCCCATGCTAATTTTGATACTCTGGTGAAATAGTGATCAATTTGAAAGATTTCTGAGTCGGGAAAAAAAAGAAACACGAAAATCGGTTCGAAATTGAGGCCTGGGCAGAGTTTACAAGATTATGCCCGCAAAGGATGTTTTGAAAGAAATAAACCTCCCCTATCCCCCCTTAAAAGACAAAATTCGAAATTCTGGTGACGTAGTGCACAACTAGATGGTTTTCCGCGTCGAACAAAAAAGGAACCACGAAAATCGGTTGAAAACTAAGGCTTGGGCTGACGACACAAGATTTTGTCACACACGAACAGACATACACCAATGGTTTTTTTTCCGCGGATTTGGATTCAGAATGGTCTAAACGGATTAGAGTGTGGTTATTCTTTTTCTGTTGAGAGTTGTCCAACTTTACCCAAGATCAATCACATAAGGTCGCTCAAGTCTTACTGTGAGACGTCCTAAAAAGGGAAGCTTTTTGTTTGTGCAGCAGGTTCCATCCAGTCACACCCCCAAAAATTTTTCTGTTCGTTTAACGTGTTTAATCCTTAATATCCTGAGGTATTTTTTAGTAAGTCCAATTTTTACCTGCAATAATTTATCCACTTCTAAACCAAAACTGATAGCCTTTGGCTATCTTGATACTCCATCTATTGATTGTGTAAAAAAACGTAATAGTAAAACCAAAATAACTCAAAGAAAAAACTAAATAATTATCGAGTCGACAGACTGTAATAGGGCCGCATTTCTCACCTTGTAGGCTAATGGTTCGGTTTCCCCATCAGAGATGGCTCCACTGTCTGAGGCAGCACAAATCCCATCATTCATGAACTGAACCTTCTCCATATCATTCCTTGGTTCTTTACTCTAAGAAATAACAGACCTCAACATCCCACCAAGGATTTTTCCATGTCTTCTTTTTCTTCTCCAAAAAAATGGGTTTATAGACAGATTCTGCTGCCGCAGATAGCGCTAGTGTGGCCCTAGGAAATATCATTCTTGAGCTGAGACACTGTAATAGAGCCTTTTAGGAAATATCTGCTCAAATATTCTACTCATTTGTGAAAATATATCTAAATTTGATTTAAAAAATCTGAAAAAATAATTTTTTTTAAAGAAGTGGGAAATTAAGGGTTAACAATGTATATGTACGTATATGATATAGTATAGAATGATGCAAGTGTAATGTATGGCTATATAAACATAATAATGCCAACACACTTGACATTTTTACTCGCATTTTGCGTGTTAGAGCATTTTGAACATCTTTGCTTCCATGTCTGTACGTAGTCAATTCCCTGTCATGGACATCACTACTCTGGATCGTAGTCCAATTTGATGAAGTTTTTAGGGGTGATGCCAGTTTAGCTCCACTTAAACTTGATTAAAACTCCAACTTCTCACGGTTTGAAAACTCAGTTTTGCTTAAATTCGGACGGTAGTTAGTGGCTGGGTAAAAAATAATATATAATATATATTTAATATATATGTTGTTATTATATTATAATAACATGATATTTAATATATTTATATGTTGTTATTATATTATAATAACATGCGTAAATTGATTTCATCATAATAGAATGAGCCACAGTACGCGTGAAAAAGTGAAAAATGTTAATCATGATTGCGAATAACATTACAATGATATTGATGTTGTTTAAAAAACCTACTTACACGATCGTGAAAATCATGATTCCTACTGGGGTATTTAGTAGGTATTGCTCAATAATACACCAATAATTGGTACACCAATAATACAACAATAATTATTATTGTTATGGCAATTATTGTTTTACCTCATGTTTTGGATAGATTTTAATGTTATTCATGTTGAAACAAAATGTTTCAAGAACATCGTGATTCGAACATTAATAAAATTTATATTTTTGCAGGTGAGAATTAGGAGTTTTGGTTCTTCAGTGGGATGAGCCGTAAGTTTAAATGAATAAATATTTAAAATTTAAGGTGAAGCAACTGAATTTACACAGATAAACTAATCCACCCATAAAAATTACATAACTTAATAGCTCATACATGGTATATATGGATTATATGGTACTTGATGATAACTCTCGCTCATTTCTTCTAATCAACTCGGGTCTCGGAAATAAAGATTAGATTAGGGGGTTATATAAGAGTCCGATTCCAATTTGGAGGTCAAAACAGTAGTTTCAACCAGGAATATTTGCCAATATTAACGTACCTACACAATTGTAAGTACAGTATTGGTTGAATTTAAATTGAGGTTATCACTACATTGGGGGGAGGGGGGCTCACTTATATTCTTAGCTCCGATCAACAAGGAGAAACTGGTTATTCATACTTACCTCTGTTGTTGTTTTGGGCTTTGATGAGTTCGGCCACTTGCCTCGAGAAATTGCGGATACTAATGAGAGGCTACGATTCGTTGTTTATCTTCTGGCATTCGTGTCTTAATTGAAGGGTATAGGAAGACCAAACGACTAAACAGATATCAATTTGCATGGCATCAAATCGACAGCCGTTTCATTTACCGAGTTTTTTCGGGTTTTGTCCCAAAACCAATGAAATCACGACCATAATATACTCTTCTCCTTCATAGTACAATTGGCTGAGTGGAATTTTTGCTCGTTGATAGGATAAAGGCTGATAATTTCCAAACTTATATTTGAGTTCCCTCAAAGGATGATTTAGGCGCTGATAGTTGATACTATTCCACTCTTGGAACATTGATCAGAAGAGGAAACAGTTGTGTGAACTTTCTCTCTTCTCCATCCCAGAGTGCTGTAGGCTGGAATGTTCAAAGCTTTTTGAGGACCATTGTATGTGATTTAGCGGAAGATCGGTCAGTAGTATGAACGATGATTTTCCATGTTTGTCCCATAAAGTGCTGCAGTTAAAGACTTAGTCTCTTGGGAGTCACGGGAAGAGACTAGGAGAATGCCATTTCAGCGAATCAGAGAACTCGTAAGCATGAATCAAAAATACTCGTTCCGAGCTACGATCTACCACTTTTGTTTTCTATTGCTGCCTCAAATTCAAAATGGACATAATTAATGTATATTTTATAAATAAAATAAATTTATAAACCTTTCTGGAGCACATCACAATCTGGCAACCAGTTAAGATACTCTTATATTTCAAATCTTGGAATTAGCCTATGTATTAAAGGTGCGGACTTAGCAGTACCATTGCCTGCACCGCTCTGTCTCTGGATTCACAACCTCGTGGGATTCTCTGGACACGATAGGAAAAACGCTGCAAATTATTGCACAAAGGTTTATAATTTTCTGTATAGATCACTCGCCAGAACACAGCTTTGCCATTGTCACTACCTACCAATTATGTTTTCGCTTCATAATCGAGTTTATTTAGATGAAATAAAAGCTTCACACTCCATTCGAAGAAATAAAGAATTCTTTCATTTATAAATTCGATTGCAGGTTGCTAAGGACGCAAAACTTAGTACAACTCGAAGAAACGAACAGCGATCGAATTTTGGTCAGCTAAAATATGAAAGGCTCACTTGCGATTCACACTCGTGTTTCAGATTTATCGTAAGTCCAACCCTTAAGTTCTCGTAGGGAGCGAACGGATTGTCCTACAGAGCTCCGCGTGGTCTCTAAAAATTCAATACTTTTTAAAATTGGTGAAAAAACGATACTTTTACTTCGAGAGTTTTCGAGCTAGAGCACTTTTGAAAATTTCAACCATTAATTTTCACTCCTTAGAAGTGATAGACATCAACCAAAAGTTTCGGGGCACAACTAGACCCCATATGGAACCCATAAACCAAATTTCATCAAAATCGGTCCATGGGAACTAAGGAAAGTGACGCGTACGGTGGACGGACGGACAACATTTTATTCGATTTTCGGATTCTACGTACCTTTAAACGTAAACCAACAAAGGTTCATCATTGAAAATGGTGAACCAAAATGTAACAACTAGTGGTTACAGTTAGTTCGGAACTATTGTATCATCAACCCTCGGGATCAGAAGTTCAAGGTCTACATTAAGGATCTACATTATTAAGGTCTACATTAAGAATCTACATTAAGGATTGTTGGGGCATTCAGTCATATTTTTTTTGTCAATTTAGGGTTTTGAAATCGTTCTTTCCGTTTTGCGACAGTGCTAGGAGTGCCGCCAAAAACTGTTCGTTCCGCAATCTGTAAAAGAATTACCTTGTGAATAAGGCTTTATTCGACATAAAATGGGCACAATAATAATTTCATGAATATTCAAATCAGGCAAGAGAATTCGACCATTTGTTTGTTCAAATATAATAACTAGAACGCATAATACTCTTCTCTCCTCAAAGAACAAAGTCATCAAATTTTTGGGGAACCTTCCGGGTCCTGGATGATCGCCGTAGCGGAGGTTCTTGAGGCACTTCAGACTCTTCCAATTCTTGTTGGGGACCTGGATCTCGGGGCTGTTGTGATGCATGGGAATCCTGGCGTAGATTCCTGTACTAAAATCTCAGAGCTGGGATGATGGGAAGTCTGGTCCAATAAATCATCTTGTCGCTACCACCCCTTGGCGCAAGATGCTTCAGGAAGACTCCTTCAGTACTAATTTCCAATCACGTACATCCATTTTGTTCGTTTTCAGTGCCAATGTAATGGTGCACCATATCGTGCCATTTTCCCTCTCAATTTGACCATTGCCAGTTGGATTGTACGGACTTACATAGAAGTAGCAACTCTTTTGGAGTGCAAACATGTCTGCAACTCATTTGAATTGAATGACGACCCTTTATCAGAGTGAATACAAGAGGGGACCCCAAAGGTAGTAAATAGGTCAAGCAAGCATTCAATTACTGTAGCCGAGCTGACTTTGGGGCATGGGCATGCGAATGGGAATCGTGAGTATTCGTCAACTATTGTGAGTAGGTATTTGTTGCGTGAACTAGATGGAAAGGGGCCTTTGGAGTCTATACTCAAGCGCTCAAAAGGATGTGTGGCCTTGATAAGAGGGCACGAAATGCGTTTGAAGAATCTTGGTTTGACTTCTGCACAGGTAGGGCAAGCTGAAGTAATTCTACAAACCTCTCCAATGGAAAACGGAAGGTTGTGGGTTCTCACCCAGTGTACCATTGTTGCCACACCTGGATGACTTAGTTGGCTGTGGAGGGTATGCAATTTATCAGGGTGGATAGCATTGCAAACCCTCGATAATGCATCGGCAATGTGGTTATCTTCCCCTGGCCTATAGATTATTTCAAAGTTATAGCATGAAAGTTCGAGCCTCCATCGTTGAATTTTTTCGTTTTTGATTTTAGATTTGTGCTCTTTGTTAATCATAAACGAGACTGAGCGTTGATCCGTGATGAACCTGAATTGACGTCCTAGATGGAAATGTCTCCATTTCCTGAGAGCTTTCACTATAGCAAGAACTCTCAACTGTAGGATGCTTCTTCTCACACTCTGTGAGTTTTCTAGAGAAGAATGCTACTGGCTGACCTAATTAAGAAAGTACTCCCGAAATGGAAAAATCACTAGCATCTGACTCGACGGTGAAGGGGATCTAAGCGTCAATCGTACTCACCACCGATTCGGAGATTTCATTCTTGAGCGTTTCAAAGTCAGTTTCTGCTTCTTTTGAGATAGAGTAGGACTTGGTCTCGAAAAGTCGTTTCGCTTTATCAGTAAAACTTTGGACCCATTTTGCGTAATAAACAAACATGCCTAATACTCGCTCCAGATTTGCGGCTATCTGGAAGGGGCATCGTAAGCAAAGGCGGCCTCAAACGCCTTTCCTTCCGTTTCGCTGACGAAACCCTTTTTTTTTTCAAACGCGGTTCAGTGCGGTAGTTCCGGGGATCCGCCAGTGGTGCAGTTCTAACCAATAAATTGCGACGAATCGAACCTCATCATAATTTATTTTGATTTGTGAGTATTTTACAAAATACGATTGTTCTTAAACGAACAATGACACTTCGATTTTCCGTCATTCTTTTCCATGTAGTTATGAATATGATATATTCTTTCTCACTTCACTTAATGGTTGATAAATTTAGTGGTGAACATCTTGGAACAAAAATTTTTCTTCACAATAGTGCTTAGTCTAATTACATCAGTATCCTTTTAATTCGGGCTGGGCAGAGTACACAAGATTTTGTCACACACACACACACACACACATGCACCTTTGGTTTTTTTTCTCGGATATGGATTCAGAATGGTCTAAAACGGATTGGTGTGTGGTTATTTTTTTTCTGTTGAGTGTTGTCCAGATTTACCCCAGTTTAATGGCATATGGACTCCCATGTTTTACTGTGGGACGTCCTAAAAGAAAAAAAAGAAAAAACGCTGCCAATTATTACACAAAGGTTTACTTTTTTTAATATAGATCACTCGTCTGCAAAGAACACGGCTTAACCATTGTTACCACCAACCAACTTAAAGAAAAACATCGTGTTTCGGTCAGCTTACATTTGAACGGGGATTAGGCCTCTTTTGCGATTCACACTCGTGTTTCTGATTTATCGTAAGTCCAACCCTTAAATTCTCGTAGGGAGCGAACGGTTTGTCCTACAGGGCTCCGCGTGGTCTCAAAAAATTCTAAAAATTCCATACTATTAAAAATTGGTGAAAAAACGATACCTTTATTTGGAGAGTTTTCGAAGTAGGGCACTTTTGAAAATTTCAACCCTTAATTTTCACCCCTCAGAAGTGATTGATTAACCAACAGCTTCGCGGCACAACTAGACCCCAAATGGAGCCCATGTACCAAATTTGAACCAAATCGGTCCAGTGTTGCTAAGAAAAGTGCCGCGTACGGCGGACGGACGGAAAAATTTTTATTCGATTTTCGGATTCTACGTACCTTGAAACGTGAAACATCAAAATTTGAGGGGGGTTAACATTTTTTTTCTTGGTCGATTCCAAAGGTTCATTATTGAAAATAATAAACCAAACACCGCCGAGGGGAACATGAAACGACGTTTTAATGCTATAGGACATTTTTGATCAGACTTACTAACAAAGACTGATGTCACGTTTTTCGTGTCTTGCTTGTCAACAACACAATGCGGACGTCGCAGCATGTTTGTACATCGGGTTGTATAGTGTGACTCTACAGGTGAATCTAAAGGAACTGTTGACCAGGAATGAAAAACGTCTTCTAAGTTAGGTAGGCATTATAACTCTCTGACATGGAATAACATAGACAAGTGTAAAATTATTTGGCGTAAAAATGTTTTGTTGTATTATTTAGCGGTACCATTGATGAAATTCGCATTATAAAATGAATGAAAAACCGCTGTTTTGGTGAAATAACGTTTGCATCGATGTTTAAGCCACCTCAGCCCGGAAAATTTCAACTGAATCAGTCAACACTGATTTTTTGTAGTCCGGAACAAGGATTGACCATAGACCGAAAAACACACTGACCTATAAACAATGCTAAAATGTAGCTTATCCTGTTCTTAACAGCATACTTGCACTGCTTAAACTTACAAAATTTGCTGTTTGGATTAACTGTTTTCGAAATACAAACAAACCATTTCCTGGATAAGGCAATAGTAAAAAAAGCTGCAAATTATTGCGCAAAGGTTAATTATTTCCTTTATAGATCACCCTTCTGTAAAGATCCCTCCCTACCAACCGTAGGTGCCTACTACCTACTAGGGCATTTTTGAAAATTTCAACCCTTCATTTCCATTTGGTTGGTGGTTGGGATTGAAATTTTCAAAAATGCCCTAGTAGGTAGTAGGTACCTCCGGTTGGTAGGGAGTGATCTATACAGAAGGGTGATCTATAAAGAAAATAATAAACCTTTGGGCAATGATTTGCAGCTTTTTTTTACCTACCAACCATTGGTAAGTACCACACCATACTGCCTTCATACCTTCACAATCAAGTTAATTATAAAGAACTAAACGCTTCACACTCGGTTCGAGAAATAGGAGCTTCATTGTGGAAATTTGATTACTGGTTGCTAAGGAAGCAAAACTGAATACAAAATTTGTATTACAAATCAAAGAAATGAACAGCGATCGCATTTAAAATTTGATTTGTCAGATAAAATTTGAACGGAGATTAGAGCTCTTCGGTGATTCACACTCGTGATTCTGTTTTATCGAAGGAAAACCCTTAAGTACTCGTAGGGAGCGAACGGTTTGTCCTGCAGAGTTCCGGGTGGTCTCAGAAATTTTTAAAAGTTCAATACTATTTAAAATTGGAGAAAAAACGATCCCTTTATTTCGAGAGTTTTCGAGCTAGTTCACTCTTGAAAATTTCAACCCTCAATTTTCACCCCCTAGAAATAAATCAACCAAAAGCTTCGCTTCACAACTAGACCCCAAATGGAGCCCATATACCAAATTTGAACCAAATCGGTCCAGTGTTGGTAAGAAAAGTGCCGCGTACGGCGGACGGACGGAAAACATTTTATTCGATTTTCGGATTCTAAGTATCTTGAAACGTAAAACATGTAACAACTAGTGGTTACAGTTAGTTCAGAACTATTGTATCATCAACCCTCGGGATCAGAAGTTCAAGGTCTACATTAAGGATCTACATTATTAAGGTCTACATTAAGGATCTACATCAAGGATTGTTGGGGCATTCAGTCATATTAAATATGACTAAAAAATTTTTTTTTGTCAATTTAGGGTTTTGAAATCATTCTTTCCGTTTTGCGACAGTGCTAGGAGTGCAGCCAAAAACTGTTCGTTCCGCAATCTGTAAAAGAATTACCTTGTGAATAAGGCTTTATTCGACATAAAATGGGCACAATAATAATTTCATGAACATTCAAATCAGGCAAGAGAATTAGACCATTTGTTTGTTCAAATATAATAACTAGAACGCATAATACTCTTCTCTCCTCAAAGAACAAAGTCATCAAATTTTTGGGGAACCTTCCGGGTCCTGGATGATCGCCGTAGCGGAGGTTCTTGAGGCACTTCAGACTCTTCCAATTCTTGTTGGGGACCTGGATCTCGGGGCTGTTGTGATGCATGGGAATCCTGGCGTAGATTCCTGTACTAAAATCTCAGAGCTGGGATGATGGGCAGTCTGGTCCAATAAATCATCTTGTCGCTACCACCCCTTAGCGCAAGATGCTTCAGGGAGACTGTAGTTTCTCGGCCGATCGTGAGCATCCTTCAGTACTAATTTCCAATCACGTACATCCATTTTGTTCGTTTTCAGTGCCAATGTAATGGTGCACCATATCGTGCCATTTTCCCTCTCAATTTGACCATTGCCAGTTGGATTGTACGGACTTACATAGAAGTAGCAACTCTTTTGGAGTGCAAAAATGTCTGCAACTCATTTGAATTGAATGACGACTCTTTATCAGAGTGAATACAAGAGGGGACCCCAAAGGTAGTAAATAGGTCAAGCAAGCATTCAATTACTGTAGCCGAGCTGACTTTGGGGCATGGTTATGCGAATGGGAATCGTGAGTATTCGTCAACTATTGTGAGTAGGTATTTGTTGCGTGAACTGGATGGAAGGGGGTCTTTGGAGTCTATACTCAAGCGCTCAAAAGGATGTGTGGCCTTGATAAGAGGGCACGAAATGCGTTTGAAGAATCTTGGTTTGACTTCTGCACAGGTAGGGCAAGCTGAAGTAATTCTACAAACCTCTCCAATGGAAAACGGAAGGTTGTGGGTTCTCACCCATTGTACCATTGTTGCCACACCTGGATGACTTAGTTGGCTGTGGAGGGTATGCAATTTATCAGGTTGGATAGCATTGCAAACCCTCGATAATGCATCGGCAATGTGGTTATCTTCCCCTGGCCTATAGATTATTTCAAAGTTATAGCATGAAAGTTCGAGCCTCCATCGTTGAATTTTTTCGTTTTTGATTTTAGATTTGTGCTCTTTGTTAATCATAAACGAGACTGAGCGTTGATCCGTGATGAACCTGAATTGACGTCCTAGAAGGAAATGTCTCCATTTCCTGAGACCTTTCACTATAGCAAGAACTCTCAACTGTAGGATGCTTCTTCTCACACTCTGTGAGTTTTCTAGAGAAGAATGCTACTGGCTGACCTAATTAAGAAAGTACTCCCGAAATGGAAAAATCACTAGCATCTGACTCGAAGGTGAAGGGGATCAAGCGTCAATCGTACTCACCACCGATTCGGAGATTTCATTCTTGAGCGTTTCAAAGTCAGTTTCTGCTTCTTTTGAGATAGAGTAGGACTTGGTCTAGAAAAGTCGTTTCGCTCTATCAGTAAAACTTTGGACCCATTTTGCGTACTAAACAAACATGCCTAATACTCGCTCCAGATTTGCGGCTATCTGGAAGGGGCATCGTAAGCAAAGGCCTCAAACGCCTTTCCTTTCGTATCGCTGACGAAACCCTTTTTTTTTTTTTTCAAACGCTGACGTTTCGAAATTATGTCAGTACTGTTATCTTACATTCCATTTATTTAAAAGAAATATTTTTAGGGTTTTATTAGTTTGCTAGATAGGATTGATTGGCTGGAAAATATTTAGCACGGCGAAAGGGAGATTATCATCCAGCTTCTCATTCGTTCAAATAGTTGGATCAACTTCTAAGGGGTGATGAAGGGGTATCCTGAAGGGGAATACGTGGATCTCAAGCTCAGCAGTCTCTGTTGTCATGTCAGGGTACATAGCCTCTTGAGAAATTATGGGGATTGATTTGATCTACTGTAAAGAGATTAAGCTAACTTTTAATTCTTCACAATTCATCGCAGTTCTCCGCTTATGAAATCCAGTTCAATTATGATGATTCAATAATTCTAAACACTCCGGTCTTCCACTGGAAGCGACTCGGCGACTAATCACCGATGATCACAATCCGTTCAATTGCATTAGGAGGCCTCTATTGCAGGCAATTTGAGCGACTGATTCCGAGCGGTAGGTATCACGTGACTGGTGAGTGATCCTATCCAGGTACGATTTGCGCGCCAAGCTCTGCTCCCAATGTTTTATTAGGCTAAAACGCACGTCTCTATGATGCCAAATAATTGCAACACTCGAGAAGCCAAATATCATGGTAACTTTTGATTTTCAATCAAATACCATCACTTGAAAAACTGTATTGAGAGTAACTGAGAAGTCAACATCAACCTACGCATCTTCTCTCAGTGGGGTAGGACGGTGTGGATGATGTCATCAGCGGGAATGCCCATCGGAGAGCCTTCCCCCGCCTTGTTCGATCAGTTTATCCCCAGAGTTCAGTCGCAAACCGGCCCTCCTTCGGTTCAGTGCGGTAGTTCCGGGGATCCGCCAGTGGTGCAGTTCTAACCAATAAATTGCGACAAATCGAACCTCATCATAATTTATTTTGATTTGTGAGTATTATACAAAATACGATTGTTCTTGAACGAACAATGTCACTTCGATTTTCCGTCATTCTTTTCCATGTAGTTATGAATATGACATATTCATTCTCACTTCACTCAATGGTTGATAAATTTAGTGGTGAACATCTTGGAACAAACATTTTTCTTCACAATAGGGCTTAGTCTAATTACATCAGTATCATTTTTAATTCGGTCGCGAATAATATTCCCGCCTATAATGTGCTTCTGTGTTGGAACATCAAAATTTTAGATTTTTCGAATTCTGAATGAGTATGTTTAGATTTCTACTCAATTTGGACCTTGTATTCTACTATTACATTTATATTATATCATCCACAGTCGTGTTGAGTGTTGGATAGATGTTAGAAGACGCCTTCAAATGACGTCTGCGAGTGTAAACAGGACGACCTCGAAAGTTGGTCTCAATAATATCTAATCAATTTAATTTGAAATCTCCAACAAACTTTGCCTCTCTGGTGAGACAAACTGAAGAGTCATCCACTCAATTGGTGTCAATGCTGATTCAATAAACAATATTAGCCGTGCGTAATCGAAACGAAACAAATTATCTAAAATGAAATTCCTCTGGAAGGGTGAATGATTTATTACCAACCGGCCAACTGGGGAAACCCACCTGTTGGAGAAGTGCATTTTTCTGCAAGTCAAGGCAAAACAGGCAGTACTGTTGGAGGATTTAACCGATATCCCAGCAACAAGATATGCAGCAAGTACTGGAATTTGGTGTATGTGTATTAGGATAGCGCTATTATTCGGCTCTGCTAACTGTGTTTTGGCTACGTGTAGACATTCTACATATTGCACTATGTGGACGAACAGCCAATTTCAATATCCAGGTGACTAGGGCAAAAGTAAAGCGTCCTAAAAAATCGTGTATGCTATGATATGGTGGGGAGGAGGGGTATGGAATTGGAGGAAGAGGTGTTCAAAGGTTTAATTAATAAGGTATTTAGTAGACTATTCATGACTGGCCGAAGGCAAACATGATTCCCCCAGAGGGTGTTCTACCTCCATCCTTGTCAAGTTGAATATGCTCTTCTGTACGGAACACAACTTTCAACAGTTCAAAATGATTGATGCGAGAACTTATAAATGTTATTGCGTGAAGAGTCCACCCAAACATAATTAGGAAGCTACTGATCACCCAACTTGGCAGCCTTTTGAAAATATTTAGTAATGAAGGAACCTACGAAGAAGAAATGAACCAAAATGATCTTTGTAAAAATGATAAACATCCTGTTTTCTTCCTCTGTCCGTCAGTGTCATATCTTCCGTTGATAAAGAACTTCTGAAGTTGAAAGGCTACCCTATAAAACGAAAAGCTTCCACTATACATTATTTATTAAGCATTATTTAATTCGAATATGATTCATACTAAACGATTCAACATGAGGAAATTTTTAATTTACCAAGAGGTTGCCTCAAGGGGTTGGTGAAAGTAGATTTTCAAAAAATGGAAAGTATTTAATGGAGAGAAATTTCAAGTAAATATATTTACTCCTCCATCAATGAAAATTCCTTCCGAATTACGTTGATTTTACAGAATGTTCTGATACATTAGGATATTATGTTGTCAATTGTTTTTTCTGTACTACGTTAAATTACCCAACTGCTACTCTCCAAATTGGGGCAACATCGGGGGTTTTTCTGTGACAAGTTTCGTGCAACATCAAAATTTAGAGAAAATTATAACCCAGTCTGAATCTTTTGAATTATTTTGATAAATTTCTGTGTTTAATTGGAGAATTTAAGGTTCCTTTGGATTTTAATTTTATCTATATGTGAAGTCTCCAATATTAAATCAAAGTGCATAACGGTAGTGAGAGTAGAGTAGAGATGACTCATAGGTAAAATCACCACTCAAAACCGTAGTGGATAATGATTTCCAATGGCAATAAATCCATCGGGATTTGTACATGATGTAATATTGGTGCTTTTGGCTTACCTATAAGTAGGTGATGCTGCACTAGTTGGGAGAGGAGCATTGTGGAATGAAGTAGAAATCACAAATCACTAGCTAATCGTCGTCGAGTGATTTGATAAGATGATCTAGTTATCAATCTAATTATCCAATAAAAAATAAAACATAATTATTGTTAAGTAATGCATGCATTCCAGGGGACGTCCCATTGGACGTCAATTTTTGACATTAGGTCAATTTAAAACAGTTAGTGAGCGATAACACACTAACAGTTGGTTAGTAATAACACATTATCATTTACTTTCCTCCTGCACTAAATTGTTTTTTGTTTAAAAAAACCCACGTTTTTTGAGCATTAATGCCCCCTTTCGCCCTTTTAAAAGACAAAATTTGAAAATCCGGCGACGTAGTGCACAACAGGATAAATTTAAATTTCTGCGTTGAATAAAAAGAACCACGAAAATCGGTTGAGAACTAATGGCTGGACAGAGTACACAAGATTTTGTCACACACACACACATGCACCTTTGGTTTTTTCTCGGATTTGGATTCAGAATGGTCTAAAACGGATTAGTGTGTGGTTATTTTTTTTCTCTGTTGAGTGTTGTCCAGATTTACCCCAGTTTAATGGCATATGGACTCCCAAGTTTTACTGTGGAACGTCCTAAAAAATAAAAAACGCTGCAAATTATTACACAAAGGATTACTTTTTTTTTATATAGATCACTCGTCTGCAAATAACACGGCTTAACCATTGTTACCACCAACCAACTGAAAGAAAAAAATTCGTGTTTCGGTCAGCTTACATTTGAACGGGGATTAGGCCTCTTTTGCGATTCACACTCGTGTTTCTGATTTATCGTAAATCCAACCCTTAAATTCTCGTAGGGAGCGAACGGTTTGTCCTACAGGGCTCCGCGTGGTCTCAAAAAATTCTAAAAATTCTTTATGGAATTTTTACCAATTTTTATGAATTGGTGAAAAAACGATACCTTTATTTCGAGAGTTTTCGAGCTAGGGCACTTTTGAAAATTTTAACCCTTAATTTTCACCCCTTAGAAGTGATTGATTAACCAACAGCTTCGCGGCACAACTAGACCCCAAATGGAGCCCTTATACCAAATTTGAACCAAATCGGTCCAGGGTTGCTAAGAAAAGTGCTGCGTACGGCGTACGGACGGAATATTTGTTATTCGATTTTCGGATTCTACGTACCTTGAAACGTGAAACAACAAATTTTGAGGGGGGATAACATTTTTTTCTTCGTCGATTCTAAAGGTTCACTACTGAAAATAGTAAACCAAAAACCGCTCTTGAAAAATTTTTGATCAGACTTACTAACAAAGACTGATGTCACGTTTTTCGTGTCTTGCTTGTCAACAACACAATGCGGACGTCGCAGCATGTTTGTACTTAGGGTTGTATAGTGCGAATCTACAGGTGAATCTAAAGGAACTGTTGACCAGGAATGAAAAACGTCTTCTAAGTTAGGTAGGCATTATAACTCTCTGACATGGAATAACATAAACAAGTGTAAAATTATTTGGCGTAAAAATGTTTTATTGTATTATTTAGCGGTACCATTGATCAAATTCGCATTATGAAATGAATGAAAAATCGCTGTTTTGGTGAAATAACGTTTGCATCGATGTTTAAGCCACCTCAGTCCGGAAAATTTCAACTGAATAGGTCAACGCTGATTTTTTGTAGTCCGGAACAAGGATTGACCAAAGACCGAAAAACACACTGACCGACAAACAATGCTAAAATGTAGCTTATTCTGTTCTTAACAGCATACTTGCACGGCTTAAACTTACAAAATTTGCTGTTTGGATTAACTGTTTTTGAAATACAAACCAACCACTTCCTAGATAACGCAATAGTAAAAAAACGCTGCAGATTATAATAATTGCCCCAAGGTTAATTATTTCCTTTATAGATCACCCTTCTGTGAAGATCCCTCCCTACCAACCGTGGGTACTTACTCCCTACTAGGGCATTTTTGAAAATTGCAACCCTTCATTTCCATTTGGTTTGTGGTTGGGATTGAAATTTTCGAAAATGCCCTAGTAGGTAGTAGGTACCTACGGTTGGTAGGGAGGGATCTATACAGAAGGGTGATCTATAAAGAAAATGATAAACCTTTGGGCAATGATTAGACCTTTTCGGTGATTCACTCTCGTGATTCTGTTTTATCGAAGGAGAACCCTTTAGTACTCGTAGGGAGCGAACAGTTTGTCCTGCAGAGTTCCGGATGGTCTTACAAATTTTTAAAAGTTCAATACTATTTAAAATTGGTGAAAAAACAATCCCTTTATTTCGAGAGTTTTCGAGCTAGTTCACTCTTGAAAATTTCAACCCTCAATTTTCACCCCTTAGAAATAAATGACATCAACCAAAAGCTTCGCGGCACAACTAGACCCCAAATGGAGCCAGTATACCAAATTTGAACCAAATCGGTCCAGTGTTGCTAAGAAAAGTGCCGCGTACGGCGGACGGACGGAAAATTTTTTATTCGATTTTCGGATTCTACGTATCTTGAAACGTAAAACATCAAATTTTGAGGGAGGGGGGTTAAAATTTTGTCTTCCTGCTCGATTTCAAAGACTTTTTATTGAAAATAATAAACCAAAATTGATTCTGCCGTCGGGGTCCCCCATTATAGCCTGTCCAACAGGAAATCTGTTAGTATTATGTTTAGTTTTGCCTTGGACGAGAAATTGTCCACAGATGGACGGAAACGGAACCACAATTTCAAAAAGCTTCACGGAAATAAAACTTTAAATTTATAATGTAACAAAAACGTTCAGATAAAGAATGAAATAAAAAAGTTAATAAACGAAAATGGAGTAGTATGCTAGTAGAGAATAAATTAATGTATGAACATCTTTATCTGTTTGATATGGAAATTGAACAAAGCCACATTATAGAACTTGGGTGTCATAGTTGTTGTTTCACCTTATCAATTTCCTGGGGGCTGTAAACGGTGTCACAATCTGACTCTTATTCACGATACTACAGTGTCTGCCAAAATACAAGTGATATGACCCTAACATTGATTGAACGTTGACAAATGAACAAGCGACTTCCATTTCAATCATGAAATGTATGTCGCGTTCAGCAAAGTTCCTCATTATGATTTTGGTACGATACAATGCGCCCTCATTGGCTCAACAGGAGACATAGAATTAAGCCAATATGCGGGCATCGAGGCGCAGAATGGAAGCGGTCACCAATGCGACTGTACGTTTCAAGAAGAATTTCAATACGGAGTTTGTCTGCCATGAAGTCCCTCGCTCGACAAGGGATGAAGGTTCTTACCTTGAAGAATAACCTCCTTCAGCCTACTAATGATATTGACGAGTATTAATGATCATGCAGATGAAACAATCGCAGACTTTCAACGGCTTTTGAGACGTCAACAATGAACTGAAAATGTTATTTTTCATATCATCCTCATAAGCTTCGTTGATTACTACTAATATCGTTAGTATTTAGATTCATCAATAAGGTTATTATTCGGTCAAACTCCTTAAATGGGTGGTAATTATTGTTTTGGTTTATTATTTTAAATAATGAACCTTTGGAATCGACCAAGAAAATTTTTTTTAACCCACCCTAAAAATTTGTTGGTTTCTGTTTCAAGGGAGGTAGAATCTTGGAAATTTTGGATCTGTACGGTTACCTATCACACTTTGCGCTTTATTTAAGATTAGGTAGGATGATAGAGACTAACTGTTGATCGTTCACAAACTACCACAATGGAATCACCTACTTCACCGCAGACTTCTATATCGCGGTATGGAATTCGGGATTAAGCAGCACATTTTGAGACCTGTCAGTACTTAAGAATCACCGGTACAAGAAGGCACCGGTAGAGACAGAATTTTGGACGCCCAAACCGCATGTTGCGGGGAAGTTGAACAGCCTGGATCACTGGTCCGGCGTGACCACGGACCGCGAAGCGAATAAGATTCCGCCGTCCGACCACAACTTTCAAAAAATAATAAACCACCTCCTACCTGCGTACCTTTTGAACCGAGTTTGAAAAATAACTAACCTATAAAAAATGCAACATTTTTTATGCATGGAAATCCTTCGAATTGCACATTCAACGTTTATATTAATCCGTTATGTAGTAGGTAGGTCCTTATAGGTATACTTTGAATAGGTATGTTGTAAATTTTTATACGGTTTTGCATCAGATATACCTACGGTTTTGTTTATTATTATCAATTATAAAATAAAATAGAATCGATTATGGAAACTTGAACGTTTACGGTTTGCGGTAATTACGGTTCCTTATTTCATGATGGTCCACAATCGCTCAAATTCGGAAGTGAAATGAGGAGCGAGAGTCTATGAATTTGCAGTACAAAAGGCATAAAAATGCTTGATTGTATTACTGGAATTTACTACTGATGTATTACCCAATATCAAACTTAATTTTGATGCAGTGATTAATGCTTTCTAAAACACAAAATTCGTGATTATCGAACCTTATAATAAATATCGTGTATAGTAGTGTCTATCATTTATAGTATCTCAAAGTGAGCATTAGAATTAGTGTTTTCTCCAGAGTTAGTGGGAGGAATAGTGGTACGGTAAGAATTTCAGGATGAATAATTCATCATTTCAATTATTGAAAGATGGTCCTATGGGTAGGAGGATGGTTTCAATGAATTGCAGGATGGTACCTATGAACTGGCGAATGGTTCTCTATAAACGAGGATTTCCCCCGAGAGTTGAAGGATGGCCTCCCTCAATAACCCCCCCCCCCCCTCCGCTCACCCACGCATTTATTATCTACCATATCACATTATTCGTTATTCTTCACAACTCTCTTCTGATTTACTATTTTTTCGTTCGCTCATACTCATGTCAATTCATTGAAATATCGTCGAGTGTTTCAATCCCCAACAATTTATAGGTGCTGGTTGAATATCAGAGCTACGAAGGTCACGCTCTTCTAGTTTATTTTATCTCATTGTTTAATCTGCCGGTCGCAATTTCAGTTCGGTTTCCTTGTTAGATAATTATTTGACAATTTCAGTTTCTGTTCTGCTCGGTACGGAGTGAGTCGAGATTGTGATCCTGGCAAAGTTACATTTTTATTTACGTCTTAGTTTTTGGAGCTTAGAATTAGTGGAAACGAGTCATTGCGAATCCCGATCTGTTTGGATATTGTTAATGGTGAGTACAAAGTAGTTAGTTCCAATTTGTGACAACAGCAACAGAGTCCGGAAAGTACTGCAGAAAGCAACGTATAAGTTTCAATTGTACACGAGCTTTTACGTGTTCAACTGCATTGGGAAGCTTTGTTTTCGAGCTGCAGATTGAAATAATTTGGGTATTCAAAAATAAAAATTTCTACTCGCTTTCTGCCTTTTGACCTCCCTGAACAGCTTTGGTTCCGAGTTTGTGTTAAAAACTAATGACGAGTGTTTGTGGTAAAAATCATGGTCTCATTTCGACGAATTTCAGGGTTTTGGTTTATTATTTTCAATAATGAACTTTTGGAATCAAGCAAGGAAGTTGAGGGGGCGTAACAATTATTGTTACGCCCCCTCAACTTTAGGTAGTGCACGTTTCAAGGAATGTAGAATCCAAAAATCGAATAAAAATTGTCCGACACTTTGCCAAGTTCCCGTGGACGAATTTTGATGAAATTTGGGATATCGGCTCCATTTGGGGTCTAATTGTGCCCCGAAGATTTGGTTATTGTCTCTCCCTTCTAAGGGGTAAGAATTCAGGAAAAACATTTTCAAAACCCCCTAGCTCGAAAATTTTTGATATCTTACAGGTAGGTATACTTTTTTCATCAAATTAAAATAGCGGCGATTTTATAGATTTTTTTGACAACGCCCAGAGCTCTGTGGGACCAACCGTTCGGTAATAAAAATAATTATTACCCAATAAATGAATTTTCCATGACGTTTTTTCATCGTTTTAAGGTATTCTTCAATTTTTAAAAACGAATGAAACCACTACGACCAAAAAATCAAAAATATATCATAGATACAAAGAATAGGATAAAAAACGAAGTCTTATGAAATAAGAAAACAAATTCGCTCGAAACCTTGCCCACCGAGGCTTAAGTTCTTACGACCTTGTGCCCCCTGGCGGAGTCTTGGTAAGCAATTTAAACATTTTTTTTAAAGACAAAATTTTGAATTGATGTTATACAAAGTATTAAGTCCAAATATACCCATAAAACCTATAAATGTTCTACACAATATGTATACCCACTCTCTTTAAAACAATAAATTTAAATCATAAGCTCCACTCACACCAAACTCGAAAAAACTACCGACAAATACTTCTTTAATCAAAACACACTACAAAAACTAGACACGTGGTAGTGATATGTTGGAAGCCAAAACCCTGCCGGGCCAAAATGTCCGTTTCGTAAACAATAATTCAAGATTGTAGCAAATAACATTTTTCACAGTAAATACATTGAATTCAGCATAAAGTCTGGCAGTGGGGTACCTGTAGGGTCGGTAAAGTAATATTTTCATCAATTCATTTTGAGCAGTTTGCAGAGCAATTAGGTGTGTTTTGCATGTCCCACCTCAAACGGTTATGCCATATACATGTAATGAAGGAGAGTGCAAGACCGTAACATACAGTTTTTTTGTGACTTTTTTGTTAAGAAATTTCTAATAGTCTTAAAGACGAAAAGCAACTTTAGAACCAATGATGAAATATGATTCTTAAATTTCAAATTTCCATAAAAAATAATTTCCAGGCACTTGCAATTTTCAACAAAAAGCATTAATTTACAGTTTCAATCAATGACCAAAGAGGCTCAATTATAATCACGATACTTGATTACTTTACTATCTGAAGGATAGCACTTACCTGATATTGAGAAACGCAAAACTGAAGTTTTTGCAACATTTGAGTTCAAAAAATTTAGATCAAACCACTTGCGAACTAAAAATAACTCAGAACTTGCGATATCAATCAGATCATCATAACTTTCGTCCCAGTATACAATAGCATAGAATAGTATAGCAGCAACAGCAATAGCATAATAATTTTGTATAGAAGGCATCCGCAACGTTGTGATGACAATGTTTTGCTGGTTGGGATGATGTGGTCTTCGCTGAGGGGGTATCTATACAGTTAAATGATAAACCGTTGTGTAATAATTTTCAGCGTTTTTAATGGTTAGATTGAAATAATCTTCTAGACGGTAATCTTGGAATGTCATAGGGCGACCAATGTTTACCTAACTCATTTTCTTGAAACATTGATATAGGGAGAAGGTCTACGAAACCGTGATCCGATGATTATGACGGTTTCAATGTTAGTGCGACTTTTAAGTATACATAATACGTATATGAATAGTCAATGAGCAAGCGCAAATGAGGATCTCAAAAAATAAAGTTTTTGTACAGTTTGGTGGTATGTTCTCGCTGAAGCTTGATCAATGGGAAGTTTTGTTTTAACTGATAATTTCTATCTTTGAATTTTGGAATGTGTTCTGAAATGTATGAAGTAAATTATAACAGCTACGCGTTTTGCTATGTTGTATGTACTTAACCATAATTTTCCCAACCAATTGATGATGGTAGTAAAATATCCTGTGTGGTGCCAGATGAGGTGGTATTGCTCGAAAGTCCCTTCAGGGTCGAACTAAGATTAGAGTGTTTATCTTTGCCTCGATAAACGGCCCATCGATAGTACGTCAAGTCCCACGAACATTATTTTGCAGTGTAAACGAAACCGCCCATTGCCGTTTCCATGCCAAGAACTGGTGTGTTTACGCGTCCGTTTTACCGTTGAGATCACTTCTGAAACTGTGTTAGATTTCAGCAATCGGAAAAATTAACTATGGGAAAATGTATTGATGAATATGCAGAGCGGTGGTTGGAGACTGGGATTCAATAATTTTTCTCCAATTCCTATTGTTAAAAGATCATTTTTGAAGCCGATGAGCAAGCGTAAAATGTGTATTCTTCGTATCAAGCATTTCGAATCAAATTTTGATGACATTTTCACGGAGTGCTTCAGTTGGGTACGAGATGGGTTCAATACCTACATCACTCATAAATTCATAGTAGCCTCAGTACCTACCAGCGAAATCCTCTAAACATCATTTACCTACTAAAAATTAGAGAGCGTCATTTGATGATAAATTTGATAAATTGAATAATTGGTAGCTAACTAACGTAAAACCACTGAAAAATAGAGAAATCTTGAAGGAATGAATAAACTGTAAGGAAGAAATAAGAAAAAAGAGGAGGAAAAAAAGCTAGTACAATTACGCCGGATGAGGGAGAGAAAAAATTGATTGTTTCAAGTTATTTTTCATTGATATCTATGAAAAATTACTTTCCTCAGCCCATTAGTTGAAAAGTACTGTGGAATTTGTTTTTATTGTACGCTAGTTTAAAACGGATCTGAGCGACGGTCTTCTCATTTCAGATTAAGTCAGTATCGATGAATATCTGCACATTTTCTTGTTGATTCTTCTTGTGTTGTTGATGAATACGTCCTCGTTTTACATCAACATTATCGGGAATGATTTTACAATCGTGTTGATGATTGTCGAATCAAAAAATCGGTTAGACGATCGCGAAAATCGAGTTTGTAATTCGGATAATTATTAATGGTTGTTAAGATTTTTTTCCTATTTTTAATAGTAAATTATGGACTCTTGTGATGCTCAGTGAGTAACACATCCTTCAAGCCCTGAAGAAGGTAATAGATTTACCGAAAGGAGAAGCTTATTTCAGTAGAGCTCATTTCCAATAAGTTTCCATAAAATCGAAATGGTTGTAAATTATCTGTAATTCCCAATACAACATCTAATCTTTGTTTCTTATTTTTCTTTTCGAAACCCCCACCTGGAGCTTTAACTTAGGCTTATACGGAGAGTTCAAAGTTAATTCGGCACGGGGTAACGATATAAATAAATTATTTCATGTGGGAGTCATTTGGGTCATGTATTGCGTTGATTCAGAGAGTATGCGTTGAAAAATTTGGGAATTATTTTTTTTACAGTCAAATAAGGGACACCATTGACCACGTTATTCCAGTCTTTCCAATGTGGCAATCTTTTCTCAATGACGAATTGGTTTTTACCTAGCAGTAGTGATAAGGGTACTCCAACTCATCTTTGTTTCCTTGTTTCAGGATCATAACTGAGCGATGAAATACGTACCAGCCAAACCTACGTTTCCGTTGGCTGACCCCATAAAGGAGATCATCCTTCAAAAGTAAGAATTAAAAGAGTTCGATTACGAATTTTGGTTTATTATATTCAATAATGGACCTTTGGAATCGAGCAAGAATAATTGTAACCCCTTCAAAATTTGAATCTGAAAAATCGAATAACAAATTTTCCGGCCATCAGCCGTAAGCAACACTTTGCCCAGAGATTTGGTATATCATCTCCATCTGGGGTCTAGTTGTCCCCCGAAGTTTTTGGTTAGTGTCAGTCACTTTTAGGAGGTAAAAAGTGGGGGAAAACATTTTCAAAATGCTCTAGCTCGAAAACCTTCGATAAACCGACAGGTATTGTTTTTTCATAAATTTAAGATAGAGTTAAATTTTAAGAAACGAATTATATCACCCAGACGATCCACACGTTCGTTGCAAAATTTGTCGGAACACGTGGGCCTTGCCTTAAGAACCCAAACCCCACCCCTCCCACCTACTCCTAGTCTTTAGAAGGTAGTTGAAGGGTGAACTTACAGAAAAATATGAACCGTTATGTATTAATTACCACATGTTTTTAGCACGTGGTCGATTTAGGGGTCAGGTACTCATAATCAAGTTTTGTTTTAAGTCACAAAAATCCCAAAAATTAACAATATCATAAAACTCGGCGCTGCGCGCCTCGGCGGGGGCTTCGCCCCAAGCACCCCGGATGATTTCCGCTTAGAGCCTAATGGCTAAAATGTGACATACCTTGAAAAGGTTTTTGCTCCCTCTCCCTCTTTATCTTTCTTCCACTGTAATATTTAAGATACCTCCTTATTCATAATAACATCAGGTTGCCAAGCATATTTGTCGTCAAGCATATGATAAATCATAGCGCTACTTTCCTGTCGCTTTTTCCTGTCGCTTTTTACTGTCGATTTTTCCTGTCGTTTTTCGGCGGGGGGTCCCATCGCTAAAACCTTTTCAAGGTTAAAAATCGTCGTGTTCTGAAAAAATATGATGTCCTTTAATGCTTTTTCATTATTGAAGAAAGGGAAGCTTTATATTCGTGTTGCTAGTCGCAAAGGTTGGGTCTTCCAGAATCAAACATGTTCACTCGCCTCTTGCGTCTCAAAGCTTACTGAACTAGTTTGGTGTCTGTCCGTCGTTCTGCGGCCAATCCTAACCCGTGAAATCATAACCAGATTTTCATGAAATTTTCAGGGTTCACGCGATTTAAAGTAGAGACGCTATGAATTTCGTCTACATCGATCAAAAATAAGCGTGTGCCTATGATCCAACATGATTTTACTTATTGGTGTTGCTTAGGATATTGACATTTACCCCATAATTTCTTGGCCTATAGGGTCAATTTAAATTTAAAAAAAAATGCAAACTGTTTAATCTAAGTACACTTTCAATCAATCCCAAATACAGTTAGAACCAAAATTTGCTTGTGTTGAAGACAAGCAAATTCAGCAATCCTTGTTGACTATGAAGTCACAAATTCGTCCCTATAATTTGGCTCAAAACGTAGTAAAGGAAGTAAAATTTGAAAGATGTCCATCAAGTGTTCTTGACATAAATGTTACACACTAACAAGTCTAAACATCAATTTCACACGATCTGATTGCTCGATTTCGCTCAAATTTGGACCCCAAAAGAATGCACATTGATTCCATCACGATCCGACCAGTAGAAGAAGCCATGTAACTTGGCAGACGTTTTCCTTTTAAACACTTCTCATGAAACTCGAAATTTCACAATGTTAGGGACATTTCCTTGGTATTATGTCGATGATTGCGCACTTAGTGCTCATGATGTTGTGGTAAATCTTTTTTGTTACCTACCTATATAAAAATGGAAAACAATGTTTTATAGGAATCTGACAACAATGAAGATCAAGGTCGAGCCAGAGGACTCAGAGGCGGGGAAGGGCGTTAAAAAAAATGCTCACGAGGAACTTCCAGTTCTCCAATTCAGGAAATTGACCCTCAATGACGAAGAGGCCGAATCTGAAGATGACATCGCATCTACGGAGAAGAAAATATCTAACATCAAAAACGAAAGTGATGGTTGGTAGCAGTATTACATCAACTTCTTACTTAGCTCTACCTGACTTTACATGATGGTCATCTGTGCCATAGCTTGACAATACTTGCAACACTACCAACAATACCGTGTATTGCTTCCTCGTCTACTGAAGTAACGGGAGCATTGTAATCACTTTTTGGGGACAACTCCAACAATTCTTAATGAAATTTCAATGGATTGGGCCGATAAGGGTGTAAATGGCCCCATGAATTCCATTGCTCTCGTATCGCAGCCCCAGTAAATTCATTTAGTATTCAAAAACTCAAATACCTTTTCAAACATCCGATTTTCAACAAACTTGGTTTGTTCGTTGCCCTGGTGATAGCACTTGGCTGCCTTTTTTTGAAAACCATTTTTCTGATTTCAACACACCTTTCATATTACTATGTTTACTACATAATTTCTACAAAAAACACGGGGTTTGGCCTGGTGATAGCACTTGGCTGCCTTTTTTAGAAAACAATTTTTCTGATTTCAACACACCTTTCATATTACTATGTTTACTACATAATTTCTAAAAAAAAAAAACAAAAAAAAAAACAAAAAAAAAAAAAAAACAAAAAAAAACAAAAAAAACAGGGGGTTTGGCTGTAGTTTATGAAAATTTGACTTCCCGGGATTATCCAAGAACTCGAACCAACGAACTCTTCCTTTCTTTTAAAATTATTGAAATTTTGGCTCAATTTGTCGGATTTTTAGCTAGGGTATTGGGCGAGATATCGACGCAAACCTAATAAATTGGTAGAGGGAATAAATATATGAACATATATAGTTATATTTTCGTACACAAATTACAAACTAAAAGCTTGAGACCATTGGGATGATAATATTGGTTTATTATTTTCAATAATGAACCTTTCGTCTCGAGCAAGAAAAACGAGGAAGACCCAATCAAAATTTGATGGTTTAAATTTCAAAGTACATAAATATTATGTACTTCATATATGTACTTTATACTTTATAATATTATGTACTTGATAATGCATGTACATAATAATTATATATACATACATATTATGTATGTATGAATCAGAAAAATCGAATAAAAATTGTATGGGCACATTGCTCGATATTGAATTGAAATTTGGTATAACGGCTCCGTTTGTTGTCTAGTTGTGCCCCGAAGGTTTTGGTAGGTAATTGTCAGTCACTTCTGAGGGTAGAAAAGTGGAGAAAAACATTTTCAAGGCGCCATAGTTTGAACAATGAGAAGCCATGAGGGAAATCATCAGAACAAATTCTGATCTTCCCTTCGGAAGACAGCTGATGACGTCCGCGACGCCAGGAGTGGCAGTCGGAAGAAAATCCAACCTGAAATGGTTGTTTACGTGCCCGATCATTGCGATTGGTAAAAAGTTCTTATTTCTATACTTTCCCTCAATCCATTGGGTCAAGTAGGAAAAACAATATCATGACATATCTGATTAGATTCATTAAATTGTATTGAATTAATCAATTTCTTGTATTTAAAAATCTTTTTCAGACGACGAAGAAATCGACCCTGATAAACTCGTCGGCAAAGGTCTGTGGGAGAGTCACAAAATCAACACAAGCAGAGCTCAGAGTGGACCATATTTTGTGAGTATTCTAAGCTTTTTGTTGGGGATAAGATACCCTTTGAGTACCAAGTGGTGAAAAAAAAAAGAGTTATTCTAATTGCATAGACGTGGGAGTGGTGGTTATTATGATCACCTGGCCCAGAACCATTATGGTTGTAGAAGGTGGAGGTAAGGCATTGAAGTTTACAAGGCGAATTTGTGAACTAGAATAGGTACTGGTGGTCTCTCGAGCTGGCCTTGTATATTACTAAGATATGTAAGAGATTGGTGAAGGTAAGGAGCCTCCAGTCTCTACCGTTACAATTTGCAGGTGTTCAGCTCGAGCTACCAACATTCCTTTGGCTTATTTGTGAAATCTGAGAACCTAGATGGAAGTCATCACAATGGAAAAATGTGATCTTTCTCTGCTGCTGAAGTTCCAACGAGGATAATAATAAACCATTGTGTATTCATTTGCAGCGTTCTCCTCAGCACTCGCTGCAGCAGCCCAACACACCGACCACGATCATCAATGGACGACAGATGAATGGTGGGTCTCATATTGAATCTGGAGATTTCATTCCCCAAGACAACGAAGTAAGCATAGTTGCATCGTCTAGTTTGATCGAATTTGTACTCGTGTTTTGAAATCAGACTGAACATTTTTTACGAAAATAATATTCTCTATCCTTAAGTTTTTTTTAAGTGTGTACCAATCCAGCAAATGGATTGTGAAGTTTATGTTTAACACAATAGAAATTAGGAACCTCTTAGTGCTCTGATCTAAGCAATTTTTGTCGAACAATCATATTCATTTTGTAGGAACATGTATTTCTTTTTTAAATGAGAAAGCTTTACTGCTCACCAGTTCTGGCTGAATATTTTTTATTGTCCCAAAAACCTGTACAAACGGTAAACAAATAATATATATTTTTCTGGTAAAACGATATCAACGGTTGTTAGAGGTTTCTATTTGATTAATAATGCCTTTGGTATTACAGTCCGCAAGGCCGAGCACCACTTCGTACAACAATGATTCATAGGGATATTATTGCATGTAATTTTGTTTACTTATTACAGTAGTTTATTCATTGTTGTACAATAGAAGACTCTAATCATGTTTCGTTTATTTTCAGTTCATTCCATTGACGGTGACAGAAATAACCGAAACTCAACTACCGTTCCAACCTACTATTCCCGCAGCTGATCTGGATGATTATCTCGGAGATTTCACGAATGACGATATTGAGAGATTGTTCAACATTCCGGGTCTCAGCTTGAATGAACCAAATCTCTGTGACGTTGTATGTACCAATATACCAATGCTAAACTACGTGGAACCAGCCTCCGAAAATTTAATCGAAGAAGATAAACAAGACCATACTTCCAATGAAGATCCTGAAGATGAAGACTCTGCTTATGGGTCCGTTTTCGGCAACTCCCCGCAGTCATCCCACTCAGCCACGGAGTTTTCTCCCAGGAACGAGAACCACTTCGACCAAGCTTATCAGTACTTCGATGGTGAGCTCGACACTTCATCAGTACCTAAAAATGTATACAATGGGTCAACGTGGTCGCCTGAACCGTCCATCTCGACGCCACCGGCTACTACGGCAAACATGAACATCCTCCCTTCCGATGTAACTTCCAGGATGAATATCAAGGCTCTTGGAAGCAGGTAATTATGATAAGCACTTGAATAATCTTATTTTTGGTTCTTTTAGAGAGTTGTTTAGCTAACAGTGGGGCAGCTAAAATATTATTTCAAAAGTTCTAGAGAAAATGAGGGTGGCCAAACTGGCCATCAAAGAACTCTATCCTCTGGGCTATTAAGGACAATGAGTCCCTCGAGACAATATTTTTGTGAGATTTCAGGGCTCTCTTTGGTTTACTATTTTCGATAAAGAACCTTTGGAGGTGAACAGGAAGCTATTTTCTAATCTACTCCATGTAACATCAGACAAATGAATAAAAACATTATCGGATGAGGAATGCAAGATTGCAATCAGGAGGCGACATATCATAACATTAATTACTTCCTACTGCATCCTAAACCATCTTCGCTCTAAGTTGAACGTTAGTTGGTTGGAGAGATTCAGAGTTAACAACTTTTTCAAAGGAGAAAATCAACCTTACATAAAAGCGTGTACCAGTAAGCGGGTGTAGGGCTCGGAAAATTCCCTTTTCTTCACTGTATTTTTGTGTGAATTCATTTTCCACCCTCAATCATCCCTTACCAAAACAAAAATACTAAATTCATTGTATAACAAATTCTTCATTTGCAAGTGCAAAAATGTCAAGAAATAAATGAAAAATTCAAATTTTGGTGAAAATTAAAAAACGTCTGCAAAGTGGGTGTGGCACATAGTTTCCTCGTATCCATAACCCGATTGTATGGATGATCCGATGCATAGTAGTTGATCTCAAAACATCAATCTCTAAATACCTTGCACTACCCTCATAGGCACAATCTCTGAATATTGTTGGAAAATTTAGAAGTTATGGCTGTAACAAGGAAATATACTTTTGCGCATGCGCAGTAGCTACTACCAGTCTGAGGGCGATGATTTTCGTAGGGGACCATCTACACGCCAACTTGCACAATCCCTGAAAGATTCATCGAAATCGGATGAGAATTGTAGAAGTTATGGCTGAGGCAAGGATTTAACGTTTGCACATGCGCAGCGGCTACTATCAGTCCGGGGGTAATCATTTTCATAGGGGACCATCTTCACGCCAACTTGCATAATCCCTGAAAGATTCATCGAAATCGGATGAGAGTTGTAGAAGTTATGGCTGTGGCAAGGATTTCCTGACAGACAGACAGAAACGGAACCAAAATTGTTGAGGAAGGTCTATAACGTAAAACGCGAGTGGAAAATTTGATTTTAGAAAACTTTTTTTTCAACCTTGAAAGTGAAAACAAAGCTTCCGCTACCTTGGTAGACTCGGAAGCAAAATTGTGGAAGATTAATACCACTGAAATGTTAATGATGACAGTTTTAAGTAGTGGAATAACTGAGAAAATGTGTGGGCGAATTTCTGCGATTTTTAAAAGAGGACGTTGGGAGGGGGCTGTGGTCTTTTGCGCTCTCTGTCGGCGATAGATGACCACTCAATGTCGTCAACACATCAGGCATCCTTGGCGTTGCCAAGACTTGCAGTCATCTGGCTACGCCACACCATCCCGTTCTGAAGTCTTTATAAGGACCCCTAAACGCGTTTACACTTGGAAATCAGGTCTAGAATGAATGGTCAACCCTTTTCATCCAGTTATTTGAAGGGCTAGGAAACGACTGTCACATTACAACGTTAATATACAGGGTGTCCAAGTAACTACGCTCCCCCCACTTATTTTCTCTAATAGTGTAAGAAAAAAATCGGATTAACGCTATTCTTCATAATTTTTTGCTTAGAATTAAAAAATGACAAAATTGCGCAGTGCGCAATCGCGCAACCATGCGCAATCATGATCAACTTTGTTTTTTCAAATGGGAACCCCCATTTTTTATTGCAGATTCAAATTCTACGTCAAATTTTATGAACATTTTACATCGACAACTTTTTTTTTGGACGCGCGCAGCCCGCTCAGCGAGCGCTCAAAGATGCGCAACCCAGAGATTGCGCCAAAGTTGAGATCAAGCAAAGCAAGCTCAAAGTGCTCAAGTGCGGCACAATGCTTAGCACTGTTTTTCTACGCTGAATCGTGTGGTGCTCTCTCATTCTTGATTTGATTTCATTTTACCGTATCTACAGCCGAAAAAGTCACTTTTTGAGGAGTATATTTTCGATTTTCTTACAAAGGGTTGTGAATCATCCTAATAAAATGTAAACAAAATTAAATTTTTAAAATTGTAAAATAACGGGGACCTTTTACATAATTATCACAAAATTTTGCAAAATAATTTTCAGTCTTCTAAAAACATGATTGGATGAACAATGATTGAAACAATTAAGCGATAAACTGTTCGAACTGGGCTCCTCCTTCAAAAATGCACGCCCCTGCTCTGAGCAAAAATTTTTCAAAAAGTCACTTTTTGAGGAGGAAATCATCGATGAGTTTCCCGTTATTTTACAATTTTGAAAATTTAATTTTTTTAAACATTTTATTAGGATGATTCATTACCCTTTGTAAGAAAATCGATGATTTCCTCCTCAAAAAGTGACTTTTTCGGCTGTAGATACGGTAAAATGAAATCAAATCAAGAAAGGCAGAGCACCACGCGATTCAGCGTAGAAAAACAGTGCTAAGCATTGTGCCACATTCGAGGTTTACCTTCATCTCAACTTTGGCGCAATCTCTGGGTTGCGCATCTTTGAGCGCTCGCTGAGCGGGCTGCGCGCGTCCAAAAAAAAAAGTTGTCGATGTAAAATGTTCATAAAATTTGACGTAGAATTTGAATCTGCAATAAAAAATGGGGGTTCCCATTTGAAAAAAACAAAGTTGATCATGATTGCGCATGGTTGCGCGATTGCGCACTGCGCAATTTTGTCATTTTTTAATTCTACGCAAAAAATTATGAAGAATAGCGTTAATCCGATTTTTTTCTTACACTATTAGAGAAAATAAGTCGGGGGAGCGTAGTTACTTGGACACCCTGTATAATGGGTACTTTTAACTTATAATCCTTCATTCTTCTCACAATTATATTCCAGAAAGTCTCAAAAAGAGAATCTACCTATTCTTACGCCGTCTGGCCCGAGCAACGTCAAGCCATCTAATAACATAATAAAGAGCGAATCGCTCAGTGCTCGCTTGATATCCAAGATGCGACCAGAGCGAAAAGTGGCAGTGTGGTACAGCACTATCAAGGAGCCTGATGACAAATTCCTCGAGAAGAACGGAGAAGATCAAACGTAAGTGAGCTTAATAGTATTTGTTCTCGTTCAGTAAATTTTCTATTTTTTCTGCAAACTTTTTTTAACGCGTTTTAGAACCTCTTTTATTTGGCCAACAGACGCCTAATGAAGGATTTGCTGCTGGATCCGCGGGTTCCTGGCCTCGTCGAAGCTGTTTACGAAAGGATCGGGCGAATCAAAACGAGTAATCTAGCGGATTTATTGAGCCACAGAGACGTTAATGGCCACTGTGCTATGTACCAAGCAGCCACGCTGCACAGCGACATCCCCGAAATCGCTGCTTACATCGCTGAGTCGTATGCCTTCTTAGGCTGTGACGTCAACAAAGTAAGCCATCCTCTTGCATCTAATCGTACCTTAGCTTACTTCATTACTTCATTCTCTAGGTAAATAGAGACATGATATGAATAAACAAAGGTCAATCCCTTCGGTTATTTGATTTTTTTTTTCCGAAGCAACCACCATGTATTCGATACATGTACTTGAATATATGGGATGATAATCCTTCTTTACAGCCGTACAAGGATGGGAACACAATCCTCCACTATTTGGCTCAACTTGGCGACAAATTTGATAGAGTTTTGGATGAACTCCTGAAAGTTACTGTGAAAGGGGAGCGGATTTTCCGAGTAGACCAACAAAACAACGCAGGCAACACTCCTCTACACGTGGCCGCCTTGCACCACATGACCAGCTACGCTGGTTCGACCTTCAGCATCGCTTCAACCCTCATCAAGCACCGTAGCAGTGTTTGGCTGCAGGTGAGCCATTGCCTAATTATTTCAAATAATAATTGTTGCAGTCAAATTAACCTTCTTCTCTAACCCTCTCCAACTCTCCCTAACCCTCAGCACATCTCTGATTTCACGATAATAAATGCTCGATTTTGAATATTTTCAACGTAATTGCTACGATTTCATAATAGTGTTGGTGTTTGTCACCCGTGAACTTCAGCAACATGACTGAAAAAATAAAATTACATATTTGGAGAGGGTCAAAGAGTGTTTGAGAGGGTCAGAGAGGTGTACTCGTAGACCATCTACATTTCCATTCAGTCAAAGACGACACAAACATCATATTCTTCTTCTTTTTTATGGGTGTATAGCTCCCCAAAAACATGTTTAGTTCTAGCACAGTCATTACCTACTAGGATTGTAGGTTCTAAGCTGAGATGTGAAGTCCAGTCCTACTCAAAGAAGTATTATCAGAGCCCCTGGTCTAGGATAACCTGTCTGATCCGTCTTTTTGGCTCTTTGAGGGCCCCTTCTGATGCGTTTTACGACCTCTGAAAGTGCCCGTCGGAGCCGTCTTCCTGTTTCTGAGAGTACCCATCTGAGCCAACTTCCTGCCTCTGCGAGTACCCCATATAAACCGTCTTTCTGCCTCTGAGAGTACCCCCTCTGAGCCATATTTTACTGATTAATGGACTATTAATAAATATTGACGGTACTCCTTTTATTTAGTAATAATAATTATTGTTTTACCCCTTTCGCTCTTGAATAAAGCTCATTCTAACGCCAACCTTAGTTGCCGTTCAGCATATTTTATTAAATTACGAGTATGTTTGCTTGGTTGATTACTGACAATTATTTCCTCCTTACAGAACTCTGAAGGTGCTACACCACTTCACGTAGCCGCCAAATCGAAAGCCTGTGATCCTGAATACTTTAGAAAACTGCTGGAGCAAAGAGGAGCGGAAAACATTCAAGATAAAGATGGCAATACACCTCTCCACCTCGTCGCACTTGCCGTTTCCGTACCCAACTTTGCCAAGTTGAAAAAGGTCAGAATATAAAATCAAATGGTGTAGGAATCGACTGTTGCTTACTAACAATGAAGAGACTAAAAAAAAACTAGTTTTGTCTCCTAATGCCACGTGGATGAATTGTTGATTTGTTGGGATTTGCATACCTTACTCACAATGAAGAGACTAAAAAAAAAAACTAGTTTGGTCTCTAAATGCCACGTTGATGAATTGTTGATTTGTTGGGATTTGCATACCTATCTATTTTATAGACAGCTTCAGGTTTATGAAAACCAAATAAGCATAGAAAGCGCTTCTTTAGTAGGTAACAAGTTCTTTTCAGTTTTTTTTTCGTTCGGACGCCTCACATGCCAAACAACGAGACAACAACAACTTAGAACAAATTTTGATAGAAATTGGCTTAAAAACAACCAAGTAAAACCGGAAACAATTTTTTTCTCGCGAATAAGTAGGAACTTGAAATGAACACCTGGCGCTTTGTCGGTACCTATGGCTTTTTTTCTAATGTTGTCCAATCCGGTCTGAGCTCTCTCTTTAAACCACCATGAACTTTTAAAAAATGTAAACTTAAATATAAATAATATTTTCTGTAGGACCTATTACTAACTCCGCTTAATGATGATTTTATCTTCCAGGTGATACAGCATCTCCTCACCAGCAAAGCTCGTTTGGACTTCATAAATAACGAAGGCAATCGACCACTGGACAACATACATCCTAAATGCAAGGAGGTAATGACCGGAAAAATCTCTTTGTTAAAAAAAGATTATTCAACAACAAGTGAGGCCAAATTTGTATAAACCTAATCCAACGATTAGGTATGAGAGAAGTTTTATCAAATATAGTGTAGGTATAATAGGAGTATTTAACTATTACACATTGCAAAACCGTTGAACGTGTGTTTTCTGTGTTCTAGGAGATTACGAGAGAATTTCTACCAAAGAGGCAGTGAGCTCCGAATTATTGCCAGTGTTATGTGATCTCTCGGCAAGCAAGAAACGCTAACATACGTAGGAACTGCCATATCAAAACGAGAAAAAAATGCCTTCTTCCTTCTCACATATTTTCATATTTATTGCGACACGGATAAAACGTGAAATGAAATGCTTAGATTAGGTACCTATAATATCGTGTCAGTACAAAATAACTTGAGCATAAGCTTGGAATCCGGTTTCGGCGTGGAGTAACTCAAAGGAGGTAGGTACCTTGTATGTGATTAGCTAGTAATGGCAGACAAAGTTGAATTGGTCCAAATAGGAAAGTTTGTCTTACAGCTTTAAAAATAAAGTTCAAATTTATGACATTATTTTCTCAGCTTTTACGTGGCAGTAGAAGCTTAGTTTTTTTCTACCAGAACTTGTAAACGTGTAAAATTATGTGTGTTCCAGGAAGAACGTCAGCATTAGTTCATCTATCCTCCGGTAGGGTTAGATTTCGCTTTTCCCTTGAATCAGCTGCTCACCATTATCTCGATTTTTATCAAAAATACCTGAGCTTATCTCATCCGCCCTATCAGTTGTCATTCTTCTTTAGTCGAATCTTTCCGATTGACAATGTTGATGTTTATTTTGTGCATACAATGTCGAAGTGTGAATTTTGTTGGTATCACCACAAAATTCACACTTCGACATTGTATGCACAAAATAAACATCAACATTGTCAATGTTGGTCAATGGTTAAATATTATTTACCCATTGGGGGAAATTTCTCATGAATATCACTTATTCTCCTAACGGTAACCTTCGGCACCCGAGCGGAGTATACATGAACTAATGCAGCCGGTGCGGTTTTGACGTTTGTTGTTCCAGGTGCGCTTTGAAAACCAGTTCGTCATAAGTTATTCATAGGTGTAGTTTATTGATTGTATAGAGTGAGCTAATTGTAATACAACTATTCTAGTTATTATTTAGGTGATGAAACCAGAATGGTTCAGCTTTATTAACTATTGTGTGAGCTAAAAATTCTTTAGGTTAGTCGTAATTTTGATTATTACTGTTTCTAAGTTTGTAATTCGATAAGATCAGTGAATGAACCCTACAAAGAACTGGAAGATAAAAGCCTCGTTAAGAGTTAGCGAAAGAGTGCCGATGCCTCCTGCCAAATTTCTATCAGATTTCCATTGCTATTGGGCAGGCAAACACCACTGCATTAAAATTTCAAAAAATTTGTAGTGTACTTCCGTAGTTACCTCCTCATTTGATGCCAGAGCCTTTTTTTCGGCAAGCAGGTGAGAAAATCTTTAAGATCCACAAGTGGAGGCTCTTTGGATCTCGTAAGATACCTTGAAGGATCCGCGACTTCAAGGTTATGTGGGATTCAAACCCACTAAAAAAACACCTCCTTTTCTCCCACGTTGGATGCTCAGCCTGGAACTGTTTAACCCATTACTTCTTGATGAATATGCCAGAGCCTTGAACTATTAGAAGCTACCTAATCATTAATGAGTGCATGGATATTTAGATTTGCTCATGCAATAACCCAGCCGTTCAAAAATTAAGCCCAACTGTCCGCATTGTTCTAAAATACATGTATCAATTTTGGTGGTGATCGGTTGAGCTGTTTGGACCCATTTGCTTCCCCAATTTTTACAGACCGACAACCTATTTCCCGGGCAACGTACCGTTGAAAATCGATAATTTCTTTGGGATTCTTCATTCAAAATGTAGAAAAAGGCCTATCAAAATCGGTCCATCCGTTAACTCAAATTACAAACCATGCACAATTCTAAAATAGCCTATTCTCTTTCAAAAAATACCGTATAAACGTATCAAATTTCAAATTCAAATATGTTCCGGTTCCAGACAAAGTGATTTACCTATATAATTATTGGTATATGTACCTACCGATTCTTCCTGTAACATAATCTACCAATTACAAATCATTTAATTATATTAGAGAATCATTTAATTGTTTTTTTCTGATCCATGAATGTATAAATTTGATTACAACCTCAATATAATCCTTTAGAAGAACCAACGGCCGGCTGGTGAACCGGTTCCCGTGAGATCACGGTTAAGGCCAGATGGACCGGGAAATTATCTGGATTGGTGACCGCTCGAGGGTGGAATCGCTGGTCTTGATAATTTAGGGGTTTGGGCTGTTAGTGAGTAGCCATGAGCGAGGAGTGGCAGTATGAATGGACCAAATTAGTTCATGTTTCCTTTAAAAGCCTGATTGGTTTTAAAGGCCTGATTTTTGATTGGCTCAAGTTGTTGGAAGTTTTGTTATTTATTTATTATTATTTTCATTCTCATGAAATACAGAGTTTTGAAACATGGTTAATGTCGATGTTAGATCGTAGGTACTCAACCGCTTCATTCAACGTGAACGATCCTTTCCTTATAGACGTAAACAGAGTAATCTCGTTCGTAAATAAGGAAGTTTTGGATGAGAACATCGGAATAGAACTCAACGATTCCAACGATATAATTATGATAGATTTTGAGGGTTTAATCAGAATGTATCCATGAAGTGCGGTTCGAAAATGTAGTATTTTCTGTAATCGAAGGTGTACCGTAACGGAATAACCATACCCCGTTGGATTGAAAATATAAAAGTTTATTGTTTGATTCGTTTATGAAATTGTACAAAAAAATCCACATGTTTCCGACTTAACCTTTTTTTACATACTCGCAAACCAACATATTCATGAGGGTCTCGACGATTTTTGTGGGTTTAATTCTGATTGTTAGAGACTAACAAGTACTTTTGGTGCGCCTTCGTTCACCACAAGAAGGGACTTTGTGTATAAATTACCTCCTGTTTTAGTCGGTTGGCTGTAGACTGTTCGAAGGTTTTAAATATGAGCTAATGTTAATGATAAGTACCTATGATACCCTAAAGAAACGTGTACCTACTGTGTGTATATACTTAACAGCTTGTTTTATCTTTGTTTGTCTCAATTTTTATTGTAGTTTGAATATTATTTTGTTGTTATTGCTCATATCATTTTACTTAACTACAGTGGAGTTAACCATCGTGATAATTGCCATGATTTTATAAGTTAGTAAGAAAATGTTTCAGATAAAAGAAAATTTATTATCAATGTTGTTTTATTCCAAAAATTATTTATATTTAAGTGTAATTGCACTACAAGTTAATAAATATATGGATATAAAAACATCAGTTCTCATGTTTGTACCTTTTATTCGAATTTTACTTAATTTTGAAGGGAATCAAATTAAACCTCTCTTTTCACAAGATGATGGTTTGAATTATAGGTGGGTTTGTAGGATTCGTGATCCGGCGAAAAAATATTGAAAGCGGTTGTAGCACATAGCATCCTCGTGCGTGCGCAATGGCTGTTGATTGAACAATCACGATGAAATTAAAAAAATTGTATGGTCAAATCAAAACTGTCATTTCCTGAAAATATTACTGAAAACTGATTAAAACTCTATAATTAATTTTGGTTGGATGCTACTAATTCAGGGTTGTGGTTACGAAGGGGATGCCAAAAATCCAATATTGAAAAAATCTGAAGTACTATACCTAATTTATGCACATTATAACATTACCTAATGCCGGTAATCAACACAATTGACAATAATAGATTCGTACACATATAATTATCTTGGTTGTTATCTATTATAATTGTTATCTAAGTTATGTAGTTAACAATGTTTTCCCAAGGCAGTTGCTTCCTGGTATTGTTATAGCTGACATGATGTTTTTAATTACCCCCTTTTTTTATTTTATCTGCGACAGTTCCGAAGTTAATTTCCCACTTCATGGCCCACAGACTATGGTGGAATCTCTAACTGGCTTGTTGATTGACGCTGATGTGATGCTCACACAGTAATACATCCTTTGAGCCCTGAGGAAGGCGATAAATTCACCGATAGCTCGGCAAAAGAGGAGTTTGTTTCTGAGGACCCAACTCCCTCAGAATTCAGTAATTATCAATAAATTTTGATTATTAAAATATGAGTCCGTGACAACTATTTCAAGTTAAAACAACTGAGAACTGGTGATCACCACCATGTATGGATGCGCAGAGACTAACGAATATCGATGCGGGAGTAATGATTTTCATAAAAGACCAAATACACGCCAACCCAGCAATCCCTGAAAATGTCATCAATTTCGGGTGAAAAACATCTGCCAAGTGGGTGTGGCACATAGCTTCTTCGTATCCATAACCCGATTGTATAGAAGATCCGATGCATAGTAGGTAATCCCCAAACATCAATCTCTAAGTACCTTTCACTACCCTCATACGGGATCCATTTACATGCTATTCTGAACAACCCTGAGAAATTTCGTCCAAATCGGATGGAAATGTAGAAGTTATGGATATTACAAGGAATTCACGTTTACGGGTGAGCATAAAATATATTCAATTTGAGAGCCACGATTTTCATGGAGGACCATCTACCTACACGCCAATCTGCATAATCCCTGAAAATTTCATCGAAATCAGATGGGAATTGTAGAGGTTATGGCTGTAGCAAGGAATTCACGTTTGTGAATGCGCAGTGGCTACTCTTAGTCCGGTGGTGATGATTTTCATAGGGGACCATCTACACGTCAACCCGCACAATCCCTGATAATTTCATTGAAATCGAATGAAAAATGTAAAAGTTATGGTTGTGGCAAGGAATTCAAGACAGACAGACACGGAACTAAATTTTTTTTTCCAACCTTGAAAAGTAAAAACAATGTTTCCAAGGCTACCAAGGTAGCGGTAAGAAAATATACAGCAACATGAAATGCGTGTGGAAAGTTTTAAACTGAGAGCATTTTTTTTCTCTTCTTTTATATCAAGTGAAAACTATGCTGCCCACTCAATCTTGTTCGTCTTCCAAAATGGTACGTTTCAGAGATTTTTGAACAACTTTGGTTCTGTGTCTGTCTGTCCAATTTATTAGTTTTGTGTGTGTGGGGTGGGGGAGAGACTACACAAAAACATGGTACGATTTTCATTGCATTTTCAGCGATGAGCTGTCACCACAAGATAAGAAGAAAATAATCACGAGGGAGCACATCAATCTGCAGCATTTTCGACACAGCCATCAGTCCAAAACACCAACTCCAAATTCCAATTTTCTGCCAATTTTCCCTGTAGTTTCAACTGAATAATATTTCATTTTTCAAGTAACTAGTTTTCGCGGTTGATTTTCCTGTTGCACGGTTGTTTTTTCTACAGAAATTCAATGGAAATAGGAAGGATGGAAAGTGGCATTGAGGTGCTGAAAATTCCATGGAATTCGGAAGGAAAACGTAGAAATTATGCTTATCAAGGATTTAAGATATGCTGGTGGATGCTCATAGATTTCCAATGATACGATCACAATGAATTCCCTAAAGGACCATCCGCACGCCAACTCGCACAAATGTATGATCACAATCGCACAAATCGTATGATAACAATAAAAAAAAGATATTGAATTAACAATGCCTGAAAAATTAATCAACGTTGGACAGTAACTTCGTCCGTATAGTTCGCCCTTTTCGAAGATTAACGACAAGTTTTCAGCAGTCGCCTCGCGTTATGGTGAACCGAGCTTTTATATTCCTGGAAAATTTAGTGGCAACTGTAAGACTATCCCCCAATAACTTGCTAATCTTACACTTTTGCCAATCGTAACTTTCTACCAACTCATGACTAACGTAACTAAGAAGTAACTTTTAGTAGAAAACAAGGTGATTTGACGAGTGGATTTAAGTAACTTTTTCTTTGACCCACGTGAGCTGGTTTTACTGTAGTCCTACATTGTTGGGAGAAGAGGAAAATTTCGACACCAATTTCTTGCTACCAAACCGAATCTTATTAGGGCAATAGCGAATTGTGATGACTCGTTCAATTGGATTATGTACGTTGACGACAAAGTGAATACCTAAATCACACTGAAAAGCGCTCACAATACCTACAATATTCGAGCAGCTATACTGTGCACACCCTTGGGCCATTTGGCAACATCACAACCGCTCTCAACTTACAATAACAAACTGTGTTTTTTTGTGCAAGACCCCTCTTTCATAATATGCATAAGTTTTGTGGTTTGTGATCCTTTTTACCTCTGAAGATAAAATTCAGAGTCGCTCGGGCCAAATAGACCAGACGCGAGTGCTCACGTGTGTAATTTAAAAGTAAGATTATGAGATTGCATAATCGTCCCGGAACGTCTAAAACGTAAAACACGAGTAGAAATTTGATTTTACAGGAATTTTGTGGAATTTTGATAAGTGAGAACAATTCTTACGCCACCTTGGAAGATTCATGTAAAATGCTGCAAATTATTACACAAGGGTTTATTATTTTATGTTTAGATCACTCGCCTGCAAAGAACACAGCTTCGCCATTGTCACTACCTACCATGTTTTCGCTTCACAATAAAGTTTATTTTGAAGAAAAAAACCCTTCCCACTCAATTTGAAGACATGGTGTTTGTGCTTCATTAGGATATTTGATTACTGGTTGCTAAGGACGCAAAACTGAGTACAATTCGGAGAAACAACCAACGGTTGCATTTTGGTAACGGAGATTAGGCCTCTTGTGCTATTCACACTCGTGTTTCTGATTTATCGAAGTTCAACCCTTGGGGGTGAAGTATTCGTCCTACAGCGCTCTGGGTGGTCACATTCGATTCTAAAAATTCAATAATACTTTAAATTGATGAAAAAACAATACTTTTATTTTGAACGTTTTTTAGCTAGGGAGTTTGAAAATTTCACCCCTAATTGTTCACCCTTCAGAAGTGGTTGACACTAACCAAAAGCTTTGGGACACAAATACACCTCTAAAGGGGCACTTACACCGAATTTCATCAAAATCGGTCCATGGTAACTTAGAAAAGTGCCGCTTACGGCGGACGGACGGTAAATTTTTTATTCGATTTTCGGATTCTACTTACCTGGAAACATAAACCAACAAATTTTGATGGTGGTTAAAATTGTTTTCTTGGTCGATTCCAAAGGTTTATTGAAAATGAAAAAGCAAAATAAGATTTTGATGAAAATGTCAGACATTACGTGTACCCTGTATGATCCCATATACATTTCTTTGTCTAACGCCTACCGCCTCTAATACCGATTGCTCTCGATGCAGTCTTTCGATTTTCAAGTCGGTTGAATCTTTGGCTTCAAACATTTTGGGCCACGTAATTTATTTAACAAATATGTGAGAGAATTCTCAATGTCGTTAATTTTTATAGTACTTAGGAGTTCATAAATTTGATCGAGAAGTTCATGTTTAATATTAAGGAATGAGTTGTTACAATAAATTCTATAATTTCATCACCAGATTCCTCTTGTTCTTGTTATCTATTGCGACGGAGCTGTACTGTCCATCCAACTTGGCAAACTTGTTTTTCGAAGGAATAGAAAGAATTACTATGTAGATAAGGAGGTAAACTAGGGTCTAATTGTGGACTGCCTCTAACAATGACGGAGTCTGAGGGGGCTTCGTTGCCTTCTACAATTCTATTTACGAGGATTGTTCGTCTGGTCAAGGTCTCATGCCCGTGTATCTGTCAGGCGGAGCATGCCCTGCTGCATCCCTCAGTGGAATTGTGCCTTCCCAAGGAGGAAGACGCCCGTTGAGGATACTTAATTAGGCCTATTTCTATCGATTCAACCTTAAAGGGTTTCCCCCTTTTACTTTTTTTTTGCCTCCACAAACGTGGTGGGTATGTCGATGGTAGGGTGGGGGTGGTGTCACCTAGTGTTCCTCCTTTCCCTCGTCCTCCCTGAATAAATTTCCAACTTTTTGTTTCCTCTTCGACAAACAAGGTTCACCGAGCCGTCAAGGAGGATCGACGAGATCGATTTGACTGGTCCTCGAGGCGGAAAGCTTGAAGAATTTTCAACGACCTTCCACGAACAACGTGATTGCTGTTAAATGCTCCTACCGTTCCTTGCGTACCTAGCCAATTCCCACATCGACGTGAAAATGTGAGAACACTCCTAGAGTCAATCACAGCCCCGCAGGTGGCACAGAGTAGATACCCTCTCCGAGAGAGGCTGATAAACAGGACTATAATTTTGTAATCCAACCTCTTGAAATGGCACAGGATTGTAGGAACAAGACCTTTTATTTAAAAAAATAATAGTTAAGTATTTGGAAATGAAATAGTTAACATTACTTTTGTCTCTAAGTTTGATAAAATCTCGTAATTTCCAACTGTTTTGCTATACAAAGTTTGTAGCTTTGAAGTTCGGGGTTTTGATTTATATTAATTTGTAATGCAAGGTCATTTCATTGTTACGAAAACAAAGAGTTTACTGATGAAAACTCAAACAAGGAATGAGATTTCTCAGTTCCAAATAATGATGGTACAATTTCAGTAAAATATAATGAGTAGGTAGATAATTAAATCCATAGAAATACTTCTGTGAGATCATATTTATAGGAGTCAGCGAACTACGTTTTGAATTATTCATTTTTTTAAGGATAACATGGGCTCACTGAGAATGTGGTCCGCCTTCAGTTAGAAGACAGGCTTTCGTATTTCATCTTGCCCGTACTGCGGTATGCCTACTCAACGATAGTCAGGCGCTATTTGGATTGACCGAAATATCAAGACAAATTCCCATCTTTATTTCAAAACTACTTACCTTTACTTACTCTTCGTCCTTTGGAGAGGAGTAGCGCAATAGTTACTCATCTGATCTGACTACATCCCTATCACTTGCAGAGCTCTCAAGTGAACAGAATTTCATTAATGCGGGATCGTCATCAATTTTCAATTGAAGTTTAAAATTTTAAGGTGGGAGTGTCCTATAATGTCGACTTACAATTCAATAGGAACCTTAGGTACAATGATAGAGATAAAAATTTCTAAATCGAACACAGCATGAAGACTATCGAAGACCGGGAAGCTTTGCATACGTACGGCAAATAAAAAATGTTGGGTTCTCCAAAATCAAAACATCACTTGCATTTTACGTTTAAAAACATTTTGCAATTTTGCTTCCGCTTCTATCAGTAAGAGCTAAAAAAAGTTTTTTGAAAATATTGCATGGTTTTGCTGTAATATCCAGAATTTGTTCGGATTAGTCTCCACGAGTTTCATTACTATCAGAATAACGTTAGAATTGAAGCTTGCGTGAATATTCATTTCTTAGCAATCTAATCAGCTGCGAAATTTGTGGAGAATAGCAAAATATTTTGATAATTTGATGCAGATCGGAAATATTTCTGTTGTTTTGTCGTTTTAAATCATGGGAAACCAGCAACTTGATCTTGGAGTTCATTTTTCATATCGAGTTTTCAATTTAAATTTTTCAATTTTCAATTTTTAGAATCGAATGAGACCACCCAGAGCTCTGAAGGACCAATCGTCCGCTCCCTATGAGAACTTAGGGTTGACTTATTGAAAATCAGAAACACGAGTGTGAATCACAAAAGAGGCCTAATCTCCGATCAAATTTTAGCTGACCAAAATGCGATTGTAGTTCATTTCTCAGTTTTGGGTCCTTAGCAACCATGATAATGATACACATCTCCCAACGAAGGCACCCACAACTCCCTATTTCTTAGAATTGAGTGGGAAGCGTTTATTTATTCAAAATAAACTTGATTGTGAAGCGAAAATATGGTTGGTAGATAGTGACAATGTTTTTCAAAACTTGAGGAGTGAAACTGCAGTACCAAAGTGGCGGAAACTTGGAACCGGTGCAAATAAATTAACGGAACCTTGGTATTATTTTCTATTTATGAATCGATTGAAATGGACAGCTGGCCCATGGGACCATGATTTTCAGATTTACTTGAAAGCGAAATACGTACCTACCTATGGTAAATTCCGGTAAGAGTCTGACTCTACTCAAGATATTCAAAAAAATATTACATCAATACATAATAAAACACACAAAGATTTCTTACTTGACGATAGATCGCTGAGAAACGCGATGAGAAGAAGTAACTCGAACAGCTGTTCCATTGAGTAGTAATACCTTCTGTTGACCTTGGCATAGAAGGCACAGTGATGAATTCTTCCCTTGACAAATGATTACTTAAACCCACCAACGTACCTAATTATAATGCAATAATAAAAAATTGGTCTCACATTTTCCGATCGACACTCCCTTCTAAATAATATGTGGATTCTCCAATATCAATATCTTAATCAATTACTACTTGACTGAGTGGCTGCCTTACTGTCGGCCATTTTCCTGTCAGTCTCCAGCGCCTATCTTGTAATTTTTGAAACTATGCAGTGCTTTCCGATTTATTAATGAGATCTTCAGCTTCTTCTCAGTTTCCCCGGTTGTGATTCCTGTTATTTGTAATCGGTTTTCGAGGCCGGGAGTGGAATATGGCCATTATCGGATCCGTTCAAGTGAAAGTGAGTGTTCATCTACACGAAGACGTCCATTCAACAACTCCAGGTCATTCTCAGGTAAGGAATAGTAACCGTTAATATGACACTTCATAATTGTGTGACTACATGTACAATAAGAGACGTTTGATTTCGGTTTGATACAAAACTGGTTGGTTGTGCCATAGAACCGACCGATTCTGCTGTGATTGCCTTCCCTCCTGCTTTTTCAGGCCGTAATTTTTTGCGATTTTCAGATGAAAGGGAGCGTAATAGGGGGTTGAAATTTTGACGGACTATTCGTCTTCTCCAGATACAAATCTGGTATAAACATCTAGAACTTTAGATCACTGTAGGTATGGGGTTAAAATATTAACGGATGATGTGTATTCTTTGCAATGTCTTTTGCATTCTTTGATGTGTTTTTGTGTTTTCTTTAGCTTTTTTTGTTTTCTTCTAATATGGACTGTGTAGGCGTGTGTTCCTGAATCTCCAAATTCGGAACTGTTAGTAGAGCAAAAACACAGTCGCGTTTTTCCGGATATTGTGCTGTATTGAATGGTGAAGGCTCCTTGGTAACAGAAGTAGGTTGGTTGACGATAGCACACTGATAGTCTTGGCTTTTTGAACAGTATGTGATTTATTCAGTTTATTATTGGCGCGTAGATGGTCCCCATGTAACAGTCGTAATTTCTACATTTTTCACCCGATTTCGATGACATTTTCATGGAATTGTACGGGTTGTCGTGTAGATTGTCTCCGATGAAAATCATCGCCCCGGATTGATAGTAGATTTAATCATTATCATTTAGATCAGATTGATCCATTTTAGGCTTTGTGACGGAGCTCTACTGCCCACTCTGCTTGGTAGACGCTGTTTAGACAAAACTTTGTGGCAATGTTCATTTTGATAGGTTGATGCTAGTATCAAGTCTATGTTACCTCATGTTAGAGGTTGTAGTAATGTTAATGTTCCTTTTTACTCCTTGAAGGGACTTTAGTTTCTGACAATTCACACTGTAAGATCCCCAGCCAAGAAGAAAAAATGTATGGGTTTAGAAAAACCCTGAGTGTGATGAGCGTTTACATACCTAGTTAGTTAATAAAGTGAGCTATACGTACTATCATAAGCCAGTGCGGTTACGGGTCATGCAGATAAGAAGATATCGACGAGAGTTTAGAAGATTAATGCTTAAACCTAGCAGTAAATGAATCTCAAGAGTCGCCGCTTCGTGGTTCATTATTTCCCGAAGGGGACCGATTATAATGGAGAAAAAGAAAGGAGGCAGCACCTCACTGGCCATAGATGGAAAACCGCCGCTGCTCATTGGTAGTTGTGGGACATTCGGAAGGTTTACATAAGTAAATACCATTCTCTAATGAGTGGCCGTACGATGGGACCCCACACAGAGTTTGTGGTGAACTTGCGCATAGTGCTTGGATCTACCTTTGCCAACGAACTGGGAGAGCCTTCGGTAGTCACAAAACAAATCGCCTCATTAGTTTATGAAGTTTATTGTTGGCTCGAGCCGTTCGAGATGGATCGGCAGGTTTGGATTTTCAAGTTGTTTCGTAGTAAATCGCTTTTTAAATTGCTTTTCGAGGAGTCCTTAGAAGCTAAAATCCCTTCACTAAAAAAAAAAAAAAAAAAAATCGTTAGGCCTGTCTTGGGGTTTTAGAACTATCTAATGCTATTCGTGACATTAAAGAAAATTATTTACTAAAATGTTTAACCCTCTAGGACTAATATGGACCACTTCATCACCAATGCTAACAATGGGCCTCTGAAGCCAACAATGATCCAAAAGCCGCCCAAAAATTTTAGTTCACCCCACAATCACAGTATCTTCAGTTATATATGATGAAGACAATTTCATCATTGGTGATGGTATCAAAAACTGAACATTTATTAAAATTTCTTAGTCTCACAATAAATAACGTCTGCCAAGTGGGTGTGGCACATAGCTTCCTCGTATCCATAACCCGATTATATAGATGATCCGATGCATAGTAGTTAATCTGAAAACACCAATCTCTAAGTACCTTTCACTACCCTCCTAGGGGACCATCTACACGCTAATCTGGACAATCCTAGAAAATTTCATCAAATTCGGACAAAAAATGTAAGTGCGGCAGTGATTGGATCAAAAATGTTCTTAGCTTGACTGGGAGTTGAACCTGGGACTCCTGTGTGGGAGTTCAGAGCATTGCTCACTGTCCTATAAAGTGGTTGGTTGAAAGGGGTTTGAGATCCTCAAGTCACACGCGACGGTTACGGCTGTTACAAGGATTTTACGTTTGCGCATGCGCAGAGGCTACTGTAAGATTTTAAGGCCTTGATTTTCATTAGGGACCATCTACAACCTAATCCACATAATCCCTGAAAATGTCATCGAAATCGGGTAGAAAATGTGGAAGTTATGGCTGTTACAAGCAATTCACGTTCGCGCATGCGCATCGGCTACTATCAATCCGGGGGTGATGATTTTCATAGCAAACCATCTAAACACCAATCTGTAACATCCTTGAAAATTTCATCGAAATCGGATGGAAAATGTAGAAGTTATGGCTGTTACAAGGAATTCACGTTTGCGCATGCGCAGTCGCTTCTATCAATCCAAGGATGATGATTTTCATAGGGGACCGTCTACACACCAATCCGCACAATCTCCGAAAATTTCATCGAAATCGGACAATAACTTCGTATAGTTATGCGCGTTACAAGGAATTGATGACAGACGGACAGACAGACAGACACACAGACAGACAGACAGACACGGAGCCAAAATTGTTCAGAAAGGTCTAAAACGCAAAACGCGAGTGAAAATTTTAATTTTGGAGAACTTTTTTTCGTCCTTGAAAAGTGAAAACAAAGCTTCCGCTACCTTGGTAGACTCGGAAGCAAAATTTGCTTCTAATACTAACTAGGCGCAGTAATTTTCAGAAAAACGTGGATTATTCACTAGTAGACGTGCCAAGACCATGGAAGGCATACAATTTTTCTTAGGAGTACCTGTCTTGTTGGCGGGGGAGAACAGCGTCAGGTCATTTGCCATTCGTTCATATCAACCTATACTCGCACGACGGGTGGTAGGAATAGGGTGTGCGCATGGGTAGGAAAAACTGTTTATTGTTATTTTAACTCTAAGGTAGACCTCATTCTGAGAATTTTGGTACCAACGACGACCTTCTAGCGTGTGTAAATCTTTTCCTATGAATTTTTAAAGTTTCGACCGTTTATGACGTCACAGTGGGCTGGGGGGTCCCGCCCAGGCGAGAGGGGCGCGTGACGTCATAAACGGTCGAAACTTTCAAAAATCATAGAAACAGATCTACACACGCTAGAAGGTCGCGGTTGGTGCCAAAATTTGCAGGATGTAGTCTACTTTCGATTAAAAACCAAAAAAAAATCAAGGCGCACCCCCCATCGATGTTTTCCAACCTGATGACACTGAGATTGAGAAGGGTGGAGTAATCACAATCATGTGATCACAGGATAGCTTGGAAGGTACGTCATTTTTAGAATGTAGCTATTATTCTTCCATGACTGCGTTTGCAGAGAAGAATTTTCAAAGCGATGAAAAAAAAAGTCCACCTCGTGTCTCGTGTCTCCTATTATTGAAAATTGCAGATGTTGGCTCACCAAATATTCCAACCGTCGAAGGGCTAATTTGTCGGTATTACGAAGCCTAGGCAAGTGGTCCTGAATTATGCCCCTAATGAACTATAGCTCCGGCCTTATAAATTACGAGTATACTCGAAGAGAAGGGGCGCTACGGCTGACGCCGGGTGTGGGTGTTTCTCAACCAGACCCTTTCTCCAGCCCGAGGAAGATCCTCCCCTCCACGGCCATCTGAAATAACCTCGATTATGTAAACTTCACAGAGCAACGATTATGATAAGTGTGGATGTAATGAGCAGGAGCTGGTGGCAGAGGAGTAACTTCATAATTGTTGTTCCCATAGTCACGTTGAATCAACAGAATTTTCCTCGAAATTTACCCTAATATCAAATATTTGGTACCTATCAATTGAGAAATTTTCGTCAGTGGTCGATAAACATCTAAAACCTTCACAATTATGTTCGAACAAATCTCAGTCATAAAAAAGTAAAAAAATTGTCTGGCAAGTTGGCTTCTTCACTTAAGTTAATAATTATGGACATCAGCAGGCGTAAAATTGATTTAAAGCAATATCAAGTATGGACCAGAAAAACGCTGCAAATTATTACACAATGCTTTATTATTTTTCTAATAGATCACTCGTCTGCAAAGAACACGGCTTTGCCATTGTTACCACAAGCGCAAGCATTTCGGTTAGCTAAAATTTGAACTGAGTTTGAGCTTAAATTCTCGTAGCTAGCGAACGGTTGGTCCAACAGGGCTCCACGTGGTCTCTAAAAATTCTAAGAATTCAATACCATCTTAAATTGATGGAAAAACAATACCTTTATACAAACTTTTTTAAGCTAGGGCGTTTTCAAAATGTCAACCCTTTTTTTCAACCCTTAGATGTGATTGACATCAACCAAAATCTTCTGGGCACAACTAGACCTCAAATGGAGCCTAAAAACCAAATTTCATCAAAATCGTCAAAATCGGTCAATGCATCGTCAATCAACAAATTTTGAGGGGGAGTTAAAAAATTCTTTTCTTGGTCGATTCCAAAGGTTCATTATTGAAAATAATATACCTAAAAGAGATATTTTTTTTTGAAGGTTTTCGGGAAACAACATTGGGCCCGAACTGCCGGGTTTTTAGGATCTCTATGGTCCAAAGGGACCCTAGTAGGTAGACGATACAAATTAATATCTGCGGTTAAAACAAGAAGTTAAATTACCAGTTGAAGTTGTGGCAGGGACTCTCTGCAGAAGATACATTAAAGGGCACAAACATTCTCTTTTTGTTATACTTCTAGATTCTACATCAAATTCACACTATATCATAAAAATTATATCTCGGGTTGGGAATTATCAGGAGAAGAGGAAAAATGACAAACATCTGGAATATCCAGCGTATCTACTTTGCTGCTTCACGTGTCATCGAAGTCCGGTTGTCTAACAATTAACATTAAGTAGTTATTCAGTACAGCGTTGGGATTTTGAGTGGAAGATGAGCTGGGAGTGGCCTAGATCGGATGATTGAAGACCTTGGAGCAATCTCTCGGCACGAATCATCGCTAACAAACATACAGAGGCAAGAAGCGTGCTAGCTTTTTTAAATAATGTCTGAACACCTTGCATTTTTCTATCCTGGCACCAATCTACCTGATTCTTTTTGAAATGTGTTCTACCAGTATCTGTGATGGTCCCGTTTCGAACGAATTTCATTTTGGTTTGTTAAAATTATCGAAAATCTCAGAACTGAAAAGTGTCAATAACTATGAGAGATTTCGAACAGTTATGTAATAAGAGGGTATTCCACCAATAGTTATAGTGGTAAATCTTATTGTCTTTCCCTCCTCCCAAATTTAGGGGTAGAGTCAGCTAACCGAACTAATTAAAATTGCGTCGTAACTCATGAGGATGGAAAAAGAGCGATTTTCTATCAAAAACCACCTAATTTTCGGCCGCCGTTTCGAAAAATTCCAGTAAAACCCAAAAAGGGATACCACCACGTGATTCAGCGTCGAAAATTAATGAAAAAACATGTATCATACTAGGGGTCTACTTTCATCTCAATTTTGGCATAATCCAGTGGTTGCGCATGTTTGCGCGCTCACTGGACGGGTTCTCCGCAACCGAAAAAATCGGTTGAGGGGTCTAAAATTCATGAAATTTTACGTAAAATCCAAATCTGCAATAAAAAAAGGGGGTTCCCGTTAGAGATAACAAAGTTGGTGTGCGTTGAGCACAACCGTGCACGGGCGTAATGCGCACCGTGGTCATATTTGAGATCCTTGGAAAAAATCATGAAGATTTAAAAAAAAAAAAAAAAATCCACTACTATCCAGACGATTTTAGCAGGGGAGTCCCTGTATATTATAGTAACATAGGTATAGGTATATTTAGTTGTTACCAAATTATCGTTCTAACCGTCCCACACCCAAAAACAATTTCATACGAACAGCAATATACGTTCATACTCGACTTGCAAGCATAATCTGTAGTATGGGTATGCATATTTGCGAAGAAAACAGTACTCAAGTAAATTATATAGAAGTAAGTTTGTGTCTACAGATGGGCACAGCGGGGACTTCAATGCGTAGTACCTACTACCCATCTACCTATCTGAATACGCTGTGATTATTATTTTGTAGTTGATCTCAAGGAATAAACCCGGCAAGAAGGCGAACCCCCCCCCCCCCCCCACGAGATGGAGTTTAAACTCGTAAATCTCTTTGGTTAAAGACGTTGCTTGCTTAACTTTGGTTACCTCTCGCCTCTTTTGGTTTTAACTCGTTTTGAATTTTTGGTGAAAGTGGGTCTAACTATCTGAATTTGCTGTGATTATTATTTTTTCCCTCTTAGTTGGTTTACTGACATCAGTTTTGAGGTAGGTAGGTCCGTTTTCTTGTTAAAAATATTTTTATTATAATCTCATGATTTTGTTTTACTATTTTCAATAATGATTTTTATATAGAAATTCAAATTCAATATAGAATTTTTTTTAACCTAGCCTAATCTCCGTTCAAGTTTTAGCTGACCAAAATGCGACCACTGTAGGAACTTGGTAGGTAGGTAGGTAGGTATGGTTGGTAGGAGGTGACAATGGCAAAGCCGGGTTCTTTGCAAACGAGTGATCCATATAGAAAAATAATAAACCTTTCTGTAATAATTTGCAGCGTTTTAAAAACTAACATTTGACTCAGTTATACAACAATAAATCAACTCATTTCCCCGCGTCATAGTTCTGGGCCGTGGTCAGATTAGGAAGCGGTATTCACTATCAAGGCAACTTTCGTTCAACTGAATTCTCGGCTGTGAAAATAAAAGAGCAGAGTTGACGATCGAATCAAAACTAGAATCTTACTCCAGAGCAACAATCTCCTCAATGAGATGTAAATCAAAACCGATGGAAGGCCGTAGTAGTTCAGGTCGACTGATTGCTCAATCGCCAAGGGGTCAACAACAGGAAATGAAGATGTGCCAAAGGTCCACCCCCGCCTGAGGGCACCCCCGTCGCCTAGTTTTTAAGACTTCAAACGGGTGTGGGATGGTGTTGAAAGGCATTAATGTTAGTTAACACTCACGAGAAAACCTTTTCAAAACAAGCGGGGGTGGAAACCAAACTCTCAAATGTAAATCTTGAAGACCAATTATACCCTTGACGATATAATATTTATGTAAATCGGCGGGTATCTTCGAGCAGTTAGAAACAGCTAAACTGAATTAAATCTCAATTATAACGAGTAAGCACATCCCCAACAATAATTATAGATAGATGCAATTTTCTAACTTTTTACATGAATGTACATGCATTTTTTGGAAAAATCAAATATATTTTTTTAAAGTGTCTATTCAAGTCGTTCCTAGGGAGGTCTAGTTATGTCATCATTCAGTTCAGTACTAAAAATAACGTAAATCCGCCTTCAAATGCCATCAGTCATCAAGGTTTTTTTCCCCGAAAAAAATAATTTCCATAAGTGTGCCTAACAGCACACGTTTTTCGCACGAAAACTCAATTTTTTTCAACAAAATTCCACCTTAAAAATAAAAACGCTGCAAATTATTACTCAATGTCTTACATTTTTATCGTACCCGTCTGCATAGAAATTGGCTTTTCCAACTGCGTTCTAGCAGTAGCACCGTTATCCGAGAACTATGAGTGCCTTCATTACGAAATTTGATTCTTGGTTGCATAGGAACCCCAAGTGACATGAAACTCTATTCGAAGAAACGAACCGGTTCTAACCAGCTAACTCCATTCAAATAATTGGATCAGTGGAATTTGAACGAATATTACTTAATCCAATTGATTTACTATTAAAATTTAATAGTTTTAAATTATTATTATTATTTAATATTATTTAATAACACCAATACAGGCACCCACAACAGGTTCAATATTGAAAATTTTCAAAATGAAAATTGAAAATTTTCAATATTGAACCTGTTGTGGGTGCCTTCATTAGAAAATTTGTATACCGGTTGCAGAAGACGAGAAACTGGAAACATCTCAAAGAAACAAACTACGATCGGATTTTAGTCAGCTAAAATTTGTACGATTAGGCTTCTTTTGCAATTCACACTCGTGTTTCTGATTTATCGTAAACTCAATCCTTAAGTAGTTATAGGGAGCGGACGGTTTGTCCTACAGAGTTCTGGTTTGTAACAACTGATTCTATAAATTGAATATCATTTTAATTTGGTGAAAAACAATACATTTACTTCCAGAGTTTCCGAGCTAGGACGATTTGAAAATGTCAGTCCTTATTTTGCAACCTTTAGAAGTGACTGACATCAACCAAAGGGTTCAGGGCACAACTACATTCCAAATGGAGCCCACATAGCAAATTCAATCAAAATCGGTCATGGTAACTTAGGAAAGTGCAGCGGATGGCTTACAGCGCGGCGGACGGACTTGGAATCGACTAAGACAAAAAATTTTACCCCTCCTCAAAATTAGTTTGTTTACGTTTCAAAGTACGTAGAATCCAAAAATCGAATAAAAAAGTTCCGTACGCCGTCCGTCCGCCGTACTTGGCATTTTCCTTAGTTACCATGGATCAATTTTGTCTAAATTTGGTAGGTATGTAGGCTCCATTTGAGGTCTAGCTGTGCCCCAAAGCTTTTAGTTGATGTCAGTCACCTATAAGGGTTGCAAAATAAGGGCTGAATTTTTCAAAACGTCCTAGCATAAAAAATACGATATAAAGGTAAATTTATAAAGTACTGAATTTTTAGAATCGAATGAGACCACCTAGAGCTCTGTTGGACCAACCCTTCGCTTCCTATTAGAACTCAAGGGCTGGACTTGCCATGAATCAGAAACACAAGTGTGAAGTTATTATTTTTCTATATAATATATAGCACATATTATGTGTATCGCTATATGTATATTTGGGCCAGCTAAAATTTGAACTGAGCCTCTTTTGCAATTCTCATTCGTGTTTCTGATTTGTCGAGTTACTAATGATCGTATGAAAAGCAGGCAGTTTTTGAAATTGACAAAATTAGCTTTTTGAGCTTATTATCGGTAACACATTTTGTTGGAAATTAGTTGAGGAGCACGGGGTTGAAGTTTTGCGCATATAACGTGGGACGCCCTGTACCTATCAGGTTTCTATTCTGCGGCCCCTATCTTCACCAGGAAAAAAAATTATTTTGTAAACAAGATGTCAACCAAATGTATAGGTATCTGATTTGTGAATGATTTTCCCTAACTTGATTCCTCCGAAGTTTTAATCAACACAAACTCCGTTAATTTCATTAAAATCGGACCGTAGCTTCGATAATTTTGTCAGTCACTATGGAGTTAGGGTACACAATAAACGTAGATCTTCCTAAACCCTGTCACCAAATCCCCACCAAACATGGCAGATAGAGAACATTTCTTAAAATACCATGGGTACCCCTCAAAACTCCGTTTCCTTATAATTATTTCTCGTTGGAGGAATTTATTATCTTTCTTCTCCTTGTACTACAACAATAAAGCTGTTAACACGTCCATGTGGGGGCACCCATTTATCATTTTGCCACGTTCTCAATAAGGAATGAAACGAGTTCGCTTTACAGACCAGTTTCATATTGTTCTGTCCGATACAGCCCGCTCCCATGCGCTCTTTTTGCTCTGCTGAGATTGATATCAGAAGTGGGATTGGTTTTTTCGATCAGAGGTTCTAGAAACTCAGTAGCACTGCTACCGATATTTCCCTCCTCTCTTACTACCTCCCTCAGGTCGATCCAAAGTTGAGATAATGGATTATAGTTTAACTCGAGGGTTTTTCAATAGGTAGGTACGTGTCTGTAGCCTAGCAGTAACTTAATCAAGTGGATCGTTACCTCAACTACGCTCAACCTATTCAAGTCTCCATGGATATCATTCCATAAACCAATCTTCTGAATATTTTCCTGTACTTTGAGCACTATTGTACATTTGAGAAAATCTCTTCTATTTTAATAAATTACTGCATTATGTTTTGACTTGAAAAAATACAGCAATAGTTTGACAAAGAAATGCTTGTAGGAACCTACTTGATAAATAGGTAACTATAAATAAATATAAATGGTATAAAAAGGCAACCTATAAATTCCATTTTAAATATATAAATATTTTAATCATAACACGAACACCCGTGTTATGACTGTTAGGTAGGTATCTAAGTAAATAAATAATAATATTATATATTTTCCACTCTCGACTTTAATGTCACGGACAAGTAATACTACCTCATTCTAAAGGCAACATCGCCATAAACCTTCACCAGTTTTAGCGGGCAAAATCTTTTAGAATTTCAAGGAACAAGTTACCACTCCGATTCGCTACCTTGGAGCTTTTATCTTGAACTGATCATCTTCCTACCAAGGGAGCTCCGGTCGCTCTAGGGGGTAATAGCCAGACCATCCCATCCCTAAAACGTGCTTACCATGTTTGGGTTGGGGTTTAAGTTGTAATATAGGATTCTCGTACTTACAATTAATGAACAGCTGCCTCCTTAATTAGAAGACTTCTTACTGAGTTCGAATTTACAAGAAAATGTATAGTTTCGAAATTGAATCATAGATCCCGAATTGTCCATTGTTTGGTTTGTTTTGACCAAAACAAGGATTTCGATGTTTTTATGGTTTTTCTCAAGCTCTTCAACTCCTACTTGGCCATGCAATTTGTAGGCTATCATTTTGAAGCTCAAACCAAGAAATCAAATAAGTGTGAGCAATTTTGAACCAATACGAAGTTCAAAAGGTTGCGCCAATCTAGACATAACTCACAGTAGATATACTCGAAAAAGGGTTCTGGCTCGGACAGAGAGCACTTGGAACCAAAATGGTTCTGAAACCTCTAAAACTTTAATTGCGTGTTGAAAATTTGAATTAGGAGAACCTACATTTTTGTATACCTGCTGCAAGCATACAAACCTAAGTCATCCTTAATGGGTAGCGAGGAAGCAAATTTCTCCTACATTTCTCCTCAAAATTAGAGCACCAATGACAATTTCTTTTCTTCCCTTTTTTCTTCTCTCTTTGTTTCTCACTTCTTTTTAACCTACCTTAACCCTTCTATGCTTGAAATCTCTCTGTGCTAATGGATGATAACTTTATAAGTGAAAAAATAAGAGAACAAACGAAGCAATGGATGGAGCAAGAGTTTATAGTATTGGTCATCATTAAATGATAAGACCTTTAAGACCTTGAAAAATCAATTTGAGAAAGATAGAACGCCTGACCAAGACTGTACCGTGACGCGAATGCTTTCTAGCTCACTACAAGTCATTTTGAAACCAGGAGTACGTGATGTAGAACGGTCTAATGTAATCTTCTCATCAAAACCCACCGCGTCAGGATGATCTCTGCGGCGCGGCCAACTACCTGATGACGCGAAGATCAAAGTTGGTCCATGCGCAGCATCTCAAAAAGGGCTCTACCGGCTAGGTGGGTTCTGATGCGCCGTTCTCCCTCTTTTTTGAATCTCAATTGTAAAGGAAGCCAAGAAGAATGAGAGGAGGCAAACTGAATGATTCATGGGACAAAATCCTTCCACTTTCAACCCGCGTTTTCAAGTCTTCTACCCGCCGCCTTTTGCCGTGCCAAACGAATCTTATATAGGAAGGTGTAGGAGATACCTGAATCAAAGGTAGTAACTGATGCTCTCTCCGGCCTGAGAGAAGTGACGAAAGGCTCTCAAGACTAGCTACATAATCATATTACCCCATGCCTTCACTTCTCTTCATGGTCGAGCATCATTAATCCTATAGGTCCATCCTCCGGTTATACACCCCCTCTCACTCAAACCATTTGTGGTTTCCGATGAGGTTGATCCAGGATAACAACCTTTTGGCATATTTGGGATGTGGCTAAGGCCTACTTGAACTCATCTTCTTACGAAAGGGTCAGCATAACTTTATTAGGTAATAGGTAATTAACGAATATAGGCACATTTAATAGATATACCTTTACCGTTCATCAATCTTCATCCTGTAAAAGGTAGACTTCATGGTTTTAAAGTTCCACAGTTGCCAATGTTTAGGAAGTCCATCAGTAATGCGATATATTCTCGGGTATTTCATCTGGACCGAAAGAAGACAGCAGAATGGGAAAATATCAACGTAAAACACCGCATTATACCTTCCAGAATTCAAATTTGTCAGGATCAGGGCCCCGAAGTGAGATTAGTGGCTACAGGGCTATTACAGTAAGGCATCTGGGCGGGTATGTTTTTAGGTATCTGCCTCCTCCTGGTCTCTTTCCTCGTGATCTTTAAGTAATATAAAAATAACTCTCTTGCCTTCCTCTCTCTCTATTCCCCAGTTTCCTCAGCTTCCTATTTACTATTCCTAAAGGTTGGGTAGTTCTGAGCGATCCTCCCACTATTAGTTTAATGCAATTAGTTCTACTTTTATGGCGTGACTCCAAGTAATTATTATTCAAATAACATAATTGTCAAACAGTGGATAGTAAAGAAAATGTTGAATTTGAAGGGCGAAACATCGTTTTTAGCTTCTAGTAGGTAAATTCAAGGCTTCTCTCCTCCTTCTGTAGTGAGAAGAAAAATACACCTAAAAAAGACAAGGATGAACTGATTAAAATTGAAAAAATATTGAAATTACTATTACAAAATGAGTTAGATCTGATTAGAGGTTTCGTTGGGCACGTGTCTCGCCAACAGGAAAGGAGCCAATTTGTAAAATTTTGACAACTGGTCTTTAAGTTATGCCTGTGCTGAGCTGATTGCTTCATCCTCTAAATCTAACCGTGAAACCTTCGGTAGTAAAAATCAAGGTCTGGGCTTTGCGGGCTAACCTCAATTGAGAGGGAGTGTTATCTTTTGGCTACCAGTCAACACTTTCAATTGTAGAATACTAATTTTACAAAAGTATTTCCTAATAATAATTATTTGAAATGCTAGAAGTGTTTCCTCAAATAGGTAGACGAAGGGTTGAATGAAGTGCGTCTTATTCTCATATAATTATAATTTTAACCTAATTCTAGTTATAATTATAACTATTTCAATTCAAGGCCTCCTTGAAAAAAAATACAATTTACAACCAATTTTTATTTTTTTTTACTATAAATTTATTTGTATTTTACTATATTAGAAGGTACTTGTATATTGCCATAACTTCCATCATAATGTCTACCGTATCTACTTATTTTAATATAACATTAAGGCCATGGGTGTAACAAGTGTGAGAGTGAGAGGGAAGATGCGAATAGTTGTCTCGATTTATCTCAGCTGACTGTTCGTTTAAAATTTCAAAGTGATCAGAGTTCATCTGGACCAAAAATTTATTTGATTGATTTTTTTTTTCTTTTAACACAGAATGTGTTTTAGCCATGGAATAACTTGCCAAAAAAGCTAACGAAATTTGAAATTCCCGCCCCTGAAACTTATAGTTATTTTCGTTATTGTTATTTAATTCTGTCGTCAATTCTAGTGTTTGTTAAAAATATCAAGTTATTTTAACGAGAGTTTATACTAATTGTTATTTGTTAAATGTGTGCTGGTTCCTTTAAAACCACTGCCTTCTGGAGCAAAAATGCCCCCTGATTTTACAAGAAGAGAAAGAGAGACCTACCTACTATTAATTGTACTAAATTATTATATTAAAGGTCTTAATTAGGTTTAATGTTATTCAAGAAAACCAAACTTTATGGAAAAATAGGAACACACCTGCAAATTAATACACACAAGATTAGTATGGCGGTACCTTTTGATACCTATTACATGGATGGAAAGAAGGGATTAAATTACATCCAACCATGTAAATTACTACTGGTTGAAATAGTTCTTTGGGCCCTTCGAAGTCGAACTTCGCATTTTGCGTTTCAGAGCATTTTAAACAGTTCTGGGTCAGTGTCTGTACGTCGGTCTGTCTGTATACGAATATGGCAGCTCTTCAGAAGGGACGATGAGGAAACGGGCCTCCTCGTTCCCGTTTTCCCAGACAATTTGTAGCTTCCCCGTAAGAAAAAGATGCCAACAATTGGAAGGAACTGCCTCAGCCTGTCAAGGTGAGATTTTCTGATTGGAAAATTGCTCGCATTACCGACGAACAGGATCTCGGAGGAGTTTTTCGAGAGAAGAAACCACTCTGGAGGAAGAGTTCTTGCATATGGATCCTAGTTGACTCCGATCCCGATTGTCTGGGCCGGTAAGGTAGTTCAGGAGTTCAGTTCCCATGGGGCTTCGGAGTCACGAACTTCCGCCCTCTTCTTCCTATTATCGGCCGACGCATCAAGTCTCATCAAAGTCTTTGAAAGTCGGGCTGACTCGTTTTCCATTATCCCGAATCGAAGTGCTTCCATTGAGCTGTTCGGTGTTGATTGAGACGCATCCCACGCACTCACCACATTACAAGGAAATCTCCATCTCGTCTCGTTTGCCTATCTTCCCTTACCATGCATATTCTTGGAAATACCTTGAAATTTCAAATACGCTCTTCAAGCACTTCAGCACATCACCGGGTTGCTTCTAAATCTACCTAACAAGATGAGTAGCAGCTCTTTCTTGAGTAGGTAGTCGATTCAACTGCAGTACTTACTACTGCAGTAGTAAGCAGATTGAAAAAGGCTCAGTGATTAATACGATTGACAAAAAACCTAGGTGAATGTACAACATATGAAATGAAGAAGAATTTCCCCAACCACACGACAAAACATGATTTTTTGAAGTTTTTTTTGGAAACCATGTTTTGGTTTATTATTTTCAATAATGAACCTTTGGAATCGACCAAAAAATTTTTTTTTTCAACACCCCCTAAAAATTTGATGGTTTACGTTTCAAGGTACGTAGAATCCAAAAATCGAATAAAAATTTGGCCGTCCGTCCGCCGTACGCCGTTTTCCACTTTGTTACACCTTCTTGAAATATTGAGTTACCTTCTGCAACTTGAGTTACAGTTGTAATTAACTAGTTACATGTAAATTAAATTTTTACTAGATAGGTCTATTTTATTGCGAAATTTTCAATAACTTGTCTGTATTCTTAACTTTATCGATAAAAATCTCCAAAAATGTCAACATTCCGACTATTTTGAAAACACCTGCGTCGGTAAAATACCGTTCAAATCACTCAAAAACATCTCCGTTTCATGACCTTTCTAATGGACATTCACTTTTTAAACGTAAAGCTGAGAAAATTCAGTTTTTGGATTATATGACAACTTGGTGGATTTCTTTAGGAAAAATGATAAATTTCAACGTTTTTTTTAAATTAACTTTTTTAAAAGAATTTTCTTTGTTTGAGCTGCTATTGCACTTTTTACTTGGTACCTACTCTTCAATAAGGATTGTAAACTAATCTCACAACAAATAAAAAATAAAAAACGAGAATATGTTGGCAACGGAATGGGCTACAGTGCGGCTGTAGGACAGTGCGTTTGGTGGCATTATGCTCCACTTCATAAGTACCTACTGTCATCTAAATTATTTTCTCACACTCGTTCGTATCTACCCTGTATAGGTACGTGCCTACATGACGAAGAAGAGAAACCACTCTTTGAGGCTTTTTACATAATGAGGATGAACTATAAGAAATATCACCCTTCCTGGAAAATAATTCGGAGGGGGGTCATTCCAAACCAAGGATTAAGGGGAGTTTCATGGATAGATCACTATCAGGTATGGTTCATACATGATGTCTTTTACTCATTGGAGAGTATGGTTGTGTTACTGTATAAACCAAAATTTAATTTCACGAGCTGTAATAAAATAATAAATGCAATGTATTATTAGTATATATTGACATTCGGTTTTTGAAAGTAAAAACTTCCTGCTATTACGAGACGTACCTATATTTACAAGAGTGTAGATATGATATTCTTTAATGCTTATCCATCAAGGAAGTTGCAGAAACATCGCTCAAGGGCCCTCAGTGATTAAACTTATGGTAGTTGTAACTTTCAACAATCTTCTCTCGACTTCTAAATGTGTTTTGAAAGACTCGAGAAAAAAAATCTAGTATTCCGAAGTGAGTAGGGAGATCAGTGCGCGACCTTAAAGTGTCGAGGAAAACGATAAGGCGGAGTCCCCCCGAGGGGGCCCACATCGTCAACGAACCCCTGGGGCCCTCGTTCAGCCTGATGATCACGCGGACTTCATGATATATACATTCAAAATGAGAAAGGGAACAGAGAATGCTTATTAAATGGAAAGAATGATTCGTCCGTAAAGGAGCCCTAGGCGATGTTAGGAGAAGTAAATATGACGGGCCAGGAAGAATTGGACCGAACTGGAACTTTGGCGGTAGCAAAACTTTAACCTTCTGACCGTGATTTCAATTACTTGAGCCCAACCTCGGATCTAATTGACTCATATCAGAAAAGTTGTAGTGCCCCATGGGCAGTTTCGGTGCGGTCCTTGCCGTATATTTAATATGGTGGGTATATATGTGCCTCATATGAAATAAGCACGATTTCGCCTACCTGAGTTCCTATTTGCCCTTCTGAAGTGGCAAGGAATCAGTTTGCTCTCGGGAGTAGCACCCCTGGGCGTAAAGGCTACCTCATGCCGCCAACAGTTCAATTTTCTCTCTACAGTTCCTGATATTGTTTCACTGTCTGGGATTCCTCCATGTCAAAGATATGCCTGGAGCACTTTCTGCAAGATGTCCAGTTAACACGAAAGTTACTCTTTACAAACACACTTTTACCTTTATTCTTCTTCTCAGTCAAGCACATCAATGGAAAATTAAACCGATGTAAGACAAAGTGTTGCATCTAGAGTGTCAATATTCTGCCTGAATCTAATCGTTCATCATTCAGATTCATGCCGGTGTCTATGGCGAGCCCACAATCAAACTTACAACTTGAAGGAATTCATCGAAACTATCATAAGTTTCTTTCATCAATTGAAATAAAAGGAAGGAAAACGGAAATTAGAAGCCACGAGCCTGTCCCTACTAAATTTAGGAGATACAACTGTAATAACTAAACTCATGCGTTAACCAAAGCGTTCCAGAGCCAGGGTGGTGTAAAAATCTACACTGCATGCAGATACATCTGTACATGGATATGTCTTATGATGGCAATTTAAATGAGGAGCTCACTCAGCTGATCAGTGACCACTCAGGCGCCTTCAGCATTCTCCATTGACCCGCCCTCTCAAATTTCAGGTTCCTGCGTTCAACAGGAGAGGAAATGGCCTTGGAGCACACTCAGCTGATCAGTGATCATCAACTTTGATGATGTATAGAAGTATGTATCGATTGACCTTGCCTCTAAAATTTCAGCTTCCTGCGTTCAACAGCATCAGAAAAAAAACGTTGCATTGTTTTGTGTATCGAAAATTTTGGAATGACCCCCAGAACTAAGACATATCTATGTCAAAATGTCTTGGTCATAATTACTGGAGACAGCACATTGCCATTCAAGATCAATGTTTTCTTGCATCTTGTTTCTCCTAGTTCTCTAACACTTTTGATTCCATGTCTGCCTGTGACCGATTCATTGTGATGGTGACGAGCGATCCTGTCTGCTCGCTTCACCGTCCTAGCCAAATAGATGTTTAGGTCACTGGACTTGGTCATCCAAGAGGTTTTGTTGATTATTCGATTGGTTCATTCTTCTATAATAGGTCATCCAAGTGATTTAGATCCCGGGTAATAATCATCCATAATTATTTACAATTGGTCATCCATTTAGTTCTTATAATTGGTCATTAAAGTGGTTTAGATCGCTCGAGTTGGTCTATCTTCTAAATTTTGTCCTACTCGCTCCCATTAAAAGTTGTCTCATCACCGTTGACGCTCTGTTAGTGTAAATTATTTCTCCAAAATAAAAAAGGGGGGAGGGGGAGAGGAACTAATTTAATACAAATCTATTCAGCCGTTTCGTAGTCGCAATAGTTTTTAGCACGTCCCAAAATAGGCGATGTTCCAGGGACGAGAGTTCCAAATTTGATAAATATTGGTTTATCCGTTTTTTTGTTGGTTGTCGATTCTGGTCCAACAGACTGATTCGATGATGAGATCTGATTTGATGTCTTTTATGAGATGGAAATGAACAGGTTTATAAAAGGGGTAGGTTGTGTGATTTAACATTAGCGAATATCGTGATAACAGCACGTAACACTTTCGATCGACTTTATTGACAAACGAATTTTTACAAACAATATTGTAATTAATTTAGGTATTTACATTTTCAAAGTCTATTTTCTCAATTTACTACGAAGCGTTAGTTTCCAAATGAAGTCTTGGACTGAAGGTGTTCAAAATATATTCATATTCAGGATAGGTTGAACATAAATTTGCCGGTAACTCAGGAGTTCGACGGTAATTGAAACTTCATATTACTTACCATATATATTATGTAGCCCACCTATCGACTGAAAACACGCTTCGGTATATCGAGGGCGCGGCAGCTACCTGGCTTGAGAGAACCTATTGATTGATGAGACCGATACACATTAGTCCTTTTAAAGATGAAATATTATGTATTATGAATTAGAAATTGGTTTAGCCTACGGACTCCATTCGTGGTTGATGAAAAACGATACTCGAAAATACTCTGCCGCGGTAATGGGATGAAAACGGGGCATTTAGCGGAGGGTCTTTTAATAAGTCTGATATGACAGCTCATCAATATGAAGGAGAAAGAGTTGTTGATTCTGTTAGGACGGTCCTCGGTAATTACTAAGGATCCAGAACAATAATTTATGGGGGTTTGATAGGTTTATCAAACCGGATGATTGCCGGGTTTCACAGCCACTTCCAGTATCTGCCCGTCATTTATTCATTATCTTGTAAGCTGGCCAGAATTCCTGATCTAGGAAGTACGATTATAAAGATGGTTTAAAAGATAATGCTGTTTAGTAGATAATTTACTGTAGCTTACTTGTATAATCAGCCAGAGTGTATCTTGATGATAAATATTACATATAAGATAAATTTTATTACGTAGGTTCGAGTTCTACCTACCATTTGACTACTCGCGTTTGGAAATCAGTGCTGCCCAGCGCTTTCAACTGGATGTTTTTTCTTTGCGGGAAACACATCAGTTGTAAGCCGCATCGTGACCTCTCGCGGTAGGCCGTAAAACTTTTTTTTCGAGAGCCTCATCCTGGAACGGGAAAGTGAAATCGTTGGAGATTTTATTTTGAAGAAGCGACTTGGAAGATTCATTTGAGTAACAGCACACTTCTTGGTTGATATAAAAAAAATTATGATCGGTTTTATTTGATCAAGTTTCATCATTTCACATTAAAAAAAAGAAAAATTGTCAATTGAAGTTTATAGATCTAGATCCTCAATCCGTACAATCCCCGAAATTTTAATTGAAATATGACTGTGAATTTGAATAACCAGTTTTGAGCGTTCCGATGATAAAGTGTACTTGAGAGCAGAGTAAATTTCCAAATATTGATCATAACTGTTTAATTTATTGATCATTATTTGTATCTTTGGACTGGTTGTCGACTGTAAGTTCATAGTAATTGGTTGACAATCACCAGGAAGTATCATTTTTTCTCTCTAGTTCACCAGGTTGCCTGAGGATGAGTCTGGGTAGATGTAAAACGTTCCAAGTGAAAAAGAAACAATATTGCTGAAGCTCTTTTGAACCTGTGCTAATGCATACTCAGCCTGCGAACCACAATGAATTAGTGTAGAATCTCGTTTAGGTTCAATGTCTACTGGAATGAATAAAGGATTACTTTGGGAGAAATCGGTTTATTTTCGACAGCGACCAAAAAAATCGATGAAAACGGAATCACCCACGGAAAGGAGCCGGAGGACTTGAAAGGTTTCCTTAAAGATAAGATATCTTCTGGAGATCTTTTGAGGGGGCAGAGGAGGCTATCTATTTGCGGATGAGCCTGAAGAAAGTGGAAAGGCAGACTCAAGTTGCACCACCCCTGGTCTTGAGGAGACTTCTATATTCTCCTCGAGTACACCGACATGAGGTTATCTCAGCCTATCTCAATATGTCCCACATCTCCTTAGCTTGAAATCCTGACTGTCAACTCGGACCATCCTTACATGGAGATGCCTTGAGCTACCTTTGGACTATCAAGTAAAACTCGACATTAACGTTAAGGGAAATAAACACAACAATCCCAACTTCGTTAAACGTTTTGACCTGTACTGTACATGTGTACATTGACTGTACTCGAACATTCTCTTGTTTTTCCTCTCTTTTTACGAAATAGAACCCACCCGCTTGGATAGGACTCCTAGAAGGTGGCAGGAATGAGGCATTATCGCATTCCCATATAAACTAAGGCTATCGCAGCATCCATCAGTTTTAGCTGGACACGGTTTCCAGTCCCTAGCATCTGTCATTTTCTGTGAGATCCATTGAATGTAAAACTACACCTTGTGAAATATACGCAATAGATATTATCTAACTGCATTTTCTACATTGATGATGTAAATATTTTATTTATGATACGAGAAAATGAAGAATGTTTGTTGATGAGTGTGTAGCTCATGTTCCGGACTCAACAGAAGCCAAGATTTTCTTGTCACAGGTTCGCCTTCGCCTACAATAAAAATTATTGTATAATATATTTATTAAAGAACAAATTATAATAAATAATCTTATAGGTTAAAGCTAAATTATAGGGATAGGTAAATGATAACCCAGGTTATAACCCAAATTATTTCACAGGTATAGCTTGAAGTTTTCCTATTTGTTGATTGAGTCGTAAACACGAATTTGTTAGTTTGTCCATTTTGCAAAGCTTGGGGCCTGAGTAAATCTATGTCCTAATTCTCTCAAAATAATCTGTAAGTTCGGGAATGGAATGTCATGGGCTGCTTTTAAACTTTTACTCCGTCCACCGTATGCTGTTTGCGCACTTTGCCCAGTTCCCATGGACAAAGTGCGTGTTACATCCAAATGTAATTTGGATGTAATTTTGTCTATCGGCTCCATTGGGTCTGGTTGTGCCTCGAAGCTTTGGGTTATTGTCAGTCACGTCTAAGGGGTAGACAGTGGGAGAAAACATTTTCGAAACGCCCAAGCTCGAAAATTTATAACATAAAGGTATTGTTTTCGTAAGTTTGTAATTTACAAGATTTTAAAGAGTTTGATGGCATCATAGGAAGTTCTGTGAGACCAACAGTTCGCTTAAAGAGGAAAATTGATTACCTAATTAATGAGTGTTCCATGACGCTTTTCGTCAATTTCAGACACTGTTCAATTTTTGATTTATTATTTTCAATAATGAACCTTTGGAATCGAGCAAGAAAAATGTTTAACCTTCTCCCCCCCTCAAAATTTATTGGTTTACATTTTAAAATATACGTAGAATCCGAAAATCGAATAAAACTTTTTGCGTCCGTTCGCCATACGCGCCATTTTTCTTAGTTACCATGGACCGATTTTGGAAATTTAGTATATGGGCTCCATTTGGGGTCTAGTTATGTCCCTAAGCTTTTGGTTGATATCTGTCTTTTAAAGGTTGAAATTTTGATAACGCCCTAGCTCAAAAAATTTTGATGTAAAGGTATTGGTTTTTCATCAATTTCAATTTAAGATGGTATCGAATTTTTAGAATCGAATGAGACCACCCAGAGCTCTGTATGACATAAGACCCTAAGCGTTGGACTTACGATAAATGAGAAACACGAGTGTGAATCGCAAAGGAGGCCTAATATCTTCAAATTTTAGCTGACCAAAATGCGATCGCTGTTCGTTTCTTCGAGTTGTTTATTGCGCATCCTTAGCAACCAGTAATAAAATTTCCTCATGGAGGCACCCACAACTCCATGTTTCTTCGAACTGAGTGTGAAGCGTTCATTTTTCCAAATAAACATGACTGTGAAGTAGGTATGTGGTAGGTAGGTAGTATCTATGGTACGACACCCAGTGCAAGAAAGAATAACTTCGAAGAATCTTTACTTCAATTTTTAAAGCGTTTTTATTGTAATTTAGTTATTTTGTTATCCAGTTGAATTTTTGCGTAAGAAAGCGTTATGATCGAGGTATGTTTATGATGTGTAAGTACTTACACAGGTTTGAGATCCCTCGGATGTTGTGTCGCAAATATCCGAGAGGAATATTTTTTCGAACTGGCGGGCGGTTCCCTAAATCACATCGGCGAGCCTCCTTATCACGATCCTCCCATTAGCACCGAGGCCCTTAGAACCCTCTCCACTCCCTAATCAATAGTTGCCTATTATATAAAACGATTATATCAGCGTTGCAGGTGGGAAATCGCTATTAAATTAGAGGAATGGGTTTTATTGAGCTGACTTATGGAGAGATGTCAGAACGCATCAAGAATAACAACCCGTATCATTTGTGCGGTCGTGACTGCACTCGCCGAAGATGAGTTGCCGTAAGTGCAAATGAGGTATTTATGAGTGTTAGGGTTTTGCGTGTTACGTAGCTTGTGATGCGTTGTGGTACGTAATCAGAAAGATTTATAATTGTCTCATCTGATTTTTCACTTCATTTCAACATTTTAAAACCAATAAGTTTGAATATGATTATTTGTAAGAAAGCTCATCATTTTTGTCATTTAGTCAACATAAGAATCAAAGAAGTCTGACAAGTGGCAATTGGCTTCCTCGTAACTATAAAATCCAAGAACAGATATATGATCCAATCACTATGAAGTTGACTTTGAAGGACGTCAACAACTTGAAATACGTTTTAATCCAAGTTTGATGAAATTTATGGACGTTGCAACGATTCAATGTTCACGCATACGCAAAAGTTACAGTTGCAACCAAGTTTGAGCGAATTCGCATTTTTGGATAAGTTAAGAAGAGTTTTTTTTTTGTTGTTATAGTTTTCCACATTACGTGGATTTTTGAGCACAAAGAAAGGCTCAAGGACAGGCAGACGCAGGTTCAAAACCAAAATTGTTCAGCATTTTTTCAATCCTAAAAAACTAAGAATGATTCTGTTATTTTGGTAGATATCTAGAAGATAAGATATCAGTTTGCTTGTCTATGGGAAATCGATATTTTGGCCCAATATTTGAATTTTCATTTTTTTGAACTGCCACTATTCGATAAAAATAGGGTTTAATAGAAACAATGTTTTGGACATTCTGGGTGACTTCTCTTGGACTCCTCATATTTTTCTTCGGTGTTGAGATGTTTTGCAATACGGACTGATCATTCCAGACATCGTGAAACGTTCAGCTCAGTTGGAATACTTCCGGAACGCATTCCCGTTTCTTTTCTCGATCGGGAATGACGAAACGGGCATAACTGATTGGTAGGTCTTGAAAGGTTCTCGTCCATTTTTATTGGCGACTCCGGTACGGTATTCTCCTAGCTCGGGCAGTAAAACCCAGGAAACGTAGCCCATCGATCGGGGTCACTCATCAAGCTGAAGTCGCCGAGATTACCCTCTGGTTGATAGGATGGGGGGGGGGGGGGTGTTGGGGCTGTCCCGTTGTACAATCACTTAGGAGTTGGGATGCTCGACCTGTTGGCTGGTGCCCTCTACACTTCCCTCCTCTTCAGTAGTTGAGAGGTCGACCGTTGGTCAAGCTTCCTTGGCATAGCTTACCTCTCAGTTAATCTCACTTAGTCGGCGGAGTATTAAATAATGGCAGGAAACGTTTTGACAGATAATTATCAAAATATGATCGCAAACTACTCCTGAGGTATGTCTTCAAAAAAGTAACGAACAATTAGTTTTATATCCCAACTAGTGGATTGGGATGAAAAGCCATAACTACCAGCTTAATGAACAAAATACCTCTTCGCGAAATTTTTATTAATATTTTTTACGATTAACGGAATGGCATCACTATGGACATCGTTGATCACGATGAAGAAAACGAGTGTGCGCTATCTTATATCGACAGAAACCTTCTTCGGAACTTGCTGATCACAATGAAGCAGGCTTCAACAAAATCGGTTTATTAGTTCCTTAGTTATCACTGAGGTGAGAAGAGTCGGATGAGCTGCCATCAAAATGCAACATAGATCATGTTGTTTTCAGCTTTCGACTGGATCTGGTTACTTACTGCGTTCGACTTTTTGGCATCCTGGAAATCTCCTTGGTTAACTTTACCTCATATTGTTTTTGACTTGATACCATTTAGTTTAATTCACAAAATGAAATCAAACACGCTCGTTCGAAAGTCATAGGAGTTATTCAGGAATCCTTGAGGGAAACATTGTGTGCTAACTTTTAGACAAGTTTAGGGTACCTGAAACCTACCTACCTAAAACACGTACCTAGCTTCAGTCTAACAGACAAGTTCCAACAGACGAAGTTCCCTTCAGTAACCCTCTGCTGAGTAGCAAACATACAAAATCTAATTATAGAAAAGAATAAGCTATTATGAAGGCTGATTTTTACGACCATGCTGATAATTTTCGGAGTTGATAAACTTCGACACGATTGAGAAGCTTGCAGTATGAAGCAGTTCTTCTTGTGGAAAGGTATAACTGCGGGTGAAGTATTACTCCAACTTTTGATAGGTTTGATAAAACGTGGTAGGTGTTATCGTCCCACAATTCTAACGTGGGATCGAATCTGCTTGTAAAAATTGAACCGTCTACGATAAAAACATGATGAAAACTTGCAAGGGGAAGTTTCTGGTAAATAATCGAAACAAAGATGATTGAAGTGGGAAACGTACATAAATACGAGTCTGCCACCTATTATTCTTGCATTGACGAGGGTTGGCCTTTGTACCTTCGGTCATCAAACGTGTCTACTTTACTAAATAAGTACAAGCAGTAGGCGGAAGATAATGTTCTGGACTACCTCCCTCGGTTTCGATTCAATTGGTAAACCACGGTCTGAGGTTCTAAACACCCGGAGTCGCCCAAGGTGCTATCTACATTCAGTTCCCCGGAAATTAAATTTTAAACAATGGCGAGGACGATATGCTGACCAATAATAGGCCTGTTCCAAGCTTTATGACCTCAAAGTGTCATCAGCTCCATTGCGATGCTTAATGAGGTGACTTCGGGGCAACAGACTATACCTGGCCTTTGACGTAGGAACAATGTGATAAGATTTCGATTAAGGAGGTAGTTAGTGAATTATACTGACAAATAAAAGGCTTTTTCCATATTCGCCACCAGCCATCAATATCAGTTATATTGTGATAGTTTGTAGTTAGATAATGGATATAGTAATATTTATAATATATAGTAATATTATATATAGTAATATTATATAGTATATAATATATAGTAATATTATATAGTAATATAATACTTATAGATTTGTAGTTAGATGATGGATATAGTAGCTGGGAAAGCGTCATCAGGTTTTTGAAACACAAGTAAGGAGGTATGCAATGTGTAGAACTCAATAATATGCATACCTAAGTCAATGACCAACTTATGCACATGTTCTGCACGTCCACTTTCTACTCTCGCAAGGAACAATTGGTTTTGGTTTTTGTGACCAAAGTACCTCTGAACTTGAGTGCTAATGAGGATCAAAATTATTATTTATGCCGAATCAAAAGAATTTTTCCCACCAATCGAATCATTTAAAAAGAATGAAGTCATGCATTGATGAACTTAATGATGACTCAAACAGTATACCCGATACTTTATACCAAGATTACTACCTATTACTATGGAATGACAATTGCTACATTTCTATTACTATAGAAGAATATTTTATGTAATTATGCAAATCAGTTACAGTCATTAGAGCAAATTCTTTTACAATTTAGGCAATTTTTCCAATTAGAGGGAAGAGGGACATTTTTGCTTATGACGTCTTACGAAAAGCCCATCAAAGAAGCATCGTACGAAACGGGAAAGAGTTTTACATTCTTCAGCATAATTCCTCTCAACTACAGGCCCCAAACTACATCGCAGGCTGTCGTACAATTTGACTTCATAGTGTCTGAAAAGTTGGACTCCACGGACGTACAGCAGGACGTATCTCACGTTTCTTACAAGCTGGCTGATTTTTTCGATAATATTCAATTTTTCAACCTTAATTGTTTATACTTTTACTATCAGTTCCAACTCATAGAATTGGAAGTGTGACATGGCGGTTGGAGAACAAAGCGACGCCTCCGCCTACATACTAAACCTAATAAGGTACCATCAAGATCCACGATATCTGATAGCGGAGGATCCCACTTTGATCAAAAACGCCTCCTTTCATTGAAACAAGTGTGCTAGTGTGGGGGAAGTACGAAGGTACTTTTTTGGACTTTAGTAACGGTTCGTCGTTCAATCGTCTGGTGAATTGTTCAATCCATACGAATGCTTCCTAGACAGATTTAAAAATTCGGCCTGGTTGGGTGGACAGCAAAGCTTCTCAGTTAGAAAAACAAAAATATGTAGAATATTAATAGGTGTAAAAATGCTTATTATTGATCACAACTTTTGAAGAATTCCTTGATGCGATTTTTTCACGATCATGTTTGTTTTTTCTGTCAGCAAAAAACACCACGGTTATACAGTTTTTCGCAATTATTTTGATGATTCTCCTTTTTCACGTACAGTGGGTCCTACTGATTGGTTCATGGCATCAATGCGCACTCAACTTCCTTTCAACCCTTCCTTCCTACAATTGAGAATTGTTTGGGGCTCATCAATCACTGGACCTTGGAAGATTTTCTAGCTTTCAGACATACCTGAGTGCCAGCGCATCCCTAAATTGAAACTCGGATAGATGCAGCCAATCTGCGGCGTTTGGCTGCACTGAGAGCCACTGAGAAGTGTTGTTGCTATTCATTTCTCGATCTCTCGTGTCTGGTGAGAGTCCAACTCACTCATCGCTCCGAGCCTGTTCCAGCTTATCTGTAATCAGTATGGACAATACAATTGAATTAATCTTGTTTCTATAGGATGGTGCTATATAAAATCACCTCTCAGCTGAAGAAGGCTTGGAAGCTCTGAGGAAGAGGCTTAAAAACTATTTGTTAAACCTGGACTGCAACTCAAGCATCAACGACCTTACTTTTAATCTATAAATGAGAGATGGTGAGAGGCATATAAGAAAGATGTTGCCTGATCAAGTTCTTCCATAGTCCCGGTACAACGAGAGTGACATTTTCCTATGACTCAGTAGCACCAGGGCAATGGAACAGTCCAGGATGGAAGAGTGTTCCAGTGTCAATAAGTGGGAATTCATCCTCAGGACTGACCTATAAACCGAATTGGACAAATTGTAAATCAAAATTTATTTATTCAAAGAATTATTTGGACTGAAATTGTGTGGTGATTCCAGAAGAAACAGTTCGTTTCACAACTCATATTATGCTCGTCGGAAAATTGGAGCGTCAGCAACATAGTTCAGAAGAGATGATTCAAGATCAAGAAGCTCAAAAAGCTAGTAAGCGAAAAAAAGCCTTACTATTCATTGCATTGGACGGGAATACAAGTATGAGCTCCGTTCAGAGGAGATTTGAATGCGTTTAAGTTTGTAGTAGCAACTATCCTTATTTTGAGTCAAATTTATTCAACCTATGTCAAATAGAAAATGTTTGGTTAAGTTTACAGCTGTTCATACCTACTTTTCAGTCGTTTCCAATCTCGTGTTTTGATCTAAAATCAAGATTTTTCAAGTAGAATTTTTGATTTTGTTTGCATGAGATAAGGAAATTCCTAAAAATTGTAATCTATTCATTATTACCGACTAACGTGATAAATGGAAGATATTTTGAGAAATTGCAGGATCTGAAAAAGTGTGGGAGATGGAATGCAAAAAGTTTGGAAAACGTTGGTTATCCCTTACCGACGTACTTTCTGTGAGCACTGTGGTGGGGCGGAGGGTGTTTCACGGGTAAATGTGATTCACAGACGATTTTTACTGTGAGTCACTATAGGGGTGCAAAGGAATAACATCCTATCTAACTGCCAATGCTTAGGAGTCAGCTTTTATCAACCTAGGAAAGTCAATTAGGACATGCTTACATAAGATACCATTGGAAACTGCTGATAGGAAAATCCTTTTAGATGCTTCAAACGGCCGTAGGATGCACGTAGGGCGTTCTAGTATGAAATGACGAATAATATGATATACTTATAACAAACTTCCTGAAAAGCTCGAAACCTCAAAATCGCATTTTGAAGGTTAGGAAGTATCATGTGAGCAGGGCAGTACATTGACTGGGTTGTCTAATATTAGGTTCGGTATGTGATTGTTCAGTATTCACATCGACGTACCCAGCTATTGCAATTTTCAAGTTTGATTGTTCGCAAGCGTGAAAGGGACAACATCACCAAGGCGGATTGTATGTCCCGATCACTTTCACTGTTTTCGTTTCGGAAATCGTGTTTGCCCCTAAACGGATAATACTATGTCCCCCGTTTATGTAGATAAACGGTGTTCGCAAACAGCAATTTCGAGATGATGGGGCAGAACAACAGACCAATTACGGGTTCCTGTGTTTATCTTCGGATGTCCTGAAAATTTCAGAGGGACAAATCGGCCAAATAGCAACGGCGAGGCTTCGAACAATGGCGATGGGTTGGCAAATGAAGTTGTTTGGATGAGAACTTAGATGACAGGTGGAGCGCGGTGAATCGCATGTAACCCTCAATTTGTGCTTACCAAAGCCGATCTATGAACAACAGCGATACGATGTTTGCAGACCCAATATGTTTTGGGAGTATTGGTGTGTTTCAGATACACTGCTGTTGATGTTACACTGAGGGGTTGCTTATTAGTGAACTTGGACCATTAAAAACTTGTGGAAAATTTACGTTTCCGCTGTGCAATAGATACCGTCATTCTGGCTGCAGTGAAATTTACGGAGAACCATCTAGGGCTCAACCGTTACAATTTCAAAAAATTGGATGATAAGCTCAAGAAGTGGTAAACCAGAGAGGAAAATCCTCTTCAAGGAGAAAGCAGGTTGTGGGTCTTGTTAATTTGGCCACCACTGATAGTTGAAATCACTTTCCAATTTATGGTTTCCTTCCAAAATTGCTATTCTGAAGAGCATATTGGACCTCAGAGGATGTTCAGACTTACCTACTTCACTGCAAAATTCGCAATGGTTTTTCGCCGCATCAGTGACATAAAATCAAGTTCCGCTATTTTACCACTTTATCCTTTTCCACTGCAACCAAAACTTCCATTTCCCGCACTAGATGCACCAATAAAACCCTTTTCCTCCTGTAAAACTTATATTTTTCTCCTATTTTCCACATTTTCCATCTGAATCCTTGTTTACCTTCTTGAGCAGTGTTACCTCGCAATTAATAGGTGGATTGCCAACTGAAACTTCCCACATTTGCAGTAATGCCAACCTGAGCATGCTTTTCTTGTTGATTGTTATTTAATTTAAATAACTACAGCGTTAAATAATGGGTTGTACCCATTTAATTATTATTATTTTGTATTTTTCTTATTCAAGACGACATTAGATCGTATATAAGTGAAAAGTTGTGCTAGTGTGTGTCAGTGCCTCTCCACAAGCAACAGGCTGTTGTGACGTCACGCCCTGGTTCCTTTGTTCTGAGTCTGTCTCGTCTCGTCAGCCATTATTAACGTTTTTCCTGGAACTAGCATCAAGTTTTCCAAGAAGTTATCAGTGAACATCCACTCTCTCTCACATCAATTATCTAAAATTTCGTATAAAAATCGGTGGTCGCGCCTCCTGATACACGAAAAATACTAGAGAAGTTGGAATCCTCATATTTCTGGTGCCCTGGGACAAAAACCACCTGGTCCGGCCTGCACTCATCCCAGTACCTGTGTTCTTCTTCAGTGCCTAGCTGTGCTTCACTGTCTGGTACTTCTCCCTGGGCTACCTACTGGTAAGGCTGACAAGCTTCTATAATAAATGTCTGATGGTCACACTTCTTGGGCTCACTACAACATCTTCACCCATCACCTCACTGACTCATGCCTTTTCTGCCTATGAACATTCAAGGGGGTTCAAGGAAAATCTATCATAATACCATAACATATCTGTAATACCTATTTCTTTTTCTTGATACCTTGAGTGTAGGTATTTCCTCACTCAATCCAGTGGCCACTTTAGGTAGGTATCATATATCACACAGTTGTTCCTACTCTCACATGCATCAACAGCATCATTCACAAATAAATTAACGTGTTGTGGAACTCAGTTGTACTTTTTCCATTACACCCTAGTCCAGGTAAATTTTGGTAACAATTTGCAATATCATTCTAGTCAAAATTTAGCTAATACAGTCCACTAATTTATGTAGTAGAAAGTAGGTTTTCTTTTTAAACTTATTCTCACTACAATTTTTCGAAGTTTCGCCACTTGGCAATTTTCATTTTTGCAATTAGTGCAGGAGCATAGCTGCATTCAAAACAGCCTGCCTTGCACACTACAGAGGAATTAAAAGTTAATGAATCAATCTGGTTGGCGATTTCTAGCCTCGATTTCTGGCCTTTCTCATCTCACGACCAATGATACATCGAATGATGGCGAATCGTCCAAATAAATTAATCACTTCGAGAAGAGGGATCGCAGGGTTTTGTACTCAACTCTGCAATTCATAGCACAAGGTATCTACTACTTTTCCGAAAGACTGAATTTTGAGCCAAAATATTTTATGCCACTTTTTCCTTGACTCGGGCCATTGGAACAATACTACTAGTAACAACTAGCTGAATCTCTAGTGAGATTCAAAAACTAGACAGTTCAGGTTTCATCGTTTAGTTTTCCTCCTGAAAACGGTTAACGAAAACGCAGAAAAATAGTTAGTCCCGAGACCAGAAAGGTTCAGGAAGTGTCTTAAACGTGGAGAGCTACTGTAACTTAAGATTTCTGACAGAATGTACATCTTTCAAAAGTAATCACAATGATTTCACATCTTGGTAGATGGAAGTAGTCCGGTGCTCCAACAGATTGGATGTTATTCACCTTGTAGAAGAACACAAGATGATGCCATTTACCCACTGAAGAAACTTTTTCCTGGACTCGTTGCGAAGACTAGCTACTCCCGCGCCATTCCTCACATCATCCTGCCTACTCATACTGAAACTAACAGGAATGGACGTTAGAAGCTGGGATAATGACGTCTGAGATGTGGTCAAAGAAATACGTAAGTAGGCGGGCCGTGAAAAACACCCTCCGGCCGTGTGAGCCACCCGGACGATACCGCTCATGTTACGGGTGATACTGCTCGTGTTATACGGATAATTGACAAGCTGCTTCCGTTACGGCGAGCCTGTTTAGGTCGAGATCCGCCCATGTTTATGCATTAAGTGGTGTCTGACAAGGGCGAACAACTGATAGGTACTATAAGAAATAGATCGGCAACTATCTAGCTCACACCAGAGCTCAGTAGCTGAAGGAAACACACATTTATAATATTGAATCAATGTGTAGGTATTGTTATAGGATCTTGCTTGTAATCCATATGCAAACTCTAATGGAGATGAATGTACAGAATACAGGAGCAAGACCCAAGCATAGATTGAATCAATAGCATATCCGATCTGGTCATCAAGACGCAGAGGAAAGCTGATTGAATAGATTTGGAAAAGAAGAAATTAAAGATTGGTGCTCTCCAAAAAAGTTTCCCGGTCAAAGGATTTTCCACGTACTGGATTAAAATCCTGAAGTTGTAAGAAAACAAACTCCTGATCAACAAAATTTGTTATCATTTTTATTAAAAATTGTATTATTTAATAATACATTCACTGACAGGAACATAACAAATTTTGGGCTTCTGGGTTGGGCTACGGAGTTCTATTTCGGGAGCTATGTTTCCCAGCCAATTTATTTAAATTCACTCTTTTGAACACAGTAAAAATTAGAATCCTAGACTACTATACATTTTTAAAAGTTGAAAAGTAACAGAGACACTTCTTGTTGAGATACTTTGTCTCGTCAATATGACCAGACCTAATATCTTCCAACTTCCTCATCAATCATTCTATTGCCTTGTCTTATTATATATACAGCAAATTCGCCAATACTGTACAAAGCAACAGACTATAAAACTGATCATATTGATTCACATACACTGCTGATCTAATTTAATTTCAATCACCTTCCATCATCGGGAACTTAATATTGCTTCTGAATCCAACGAGGTGGACGAAACATAGTTTTCTCATTTCAAGGTTTAAAAAAATCTCTCGAAAATCAAAATTTTCAGACTCGTTTTACTTTTAAGACCTTCTTGAACAATTTTGGTTTCGTATCTGTCTCTCTGCGCATGCGCAAACGTACAAACCTTGTAGCAGCCATATGTAATTCCTACATCAAGATGACATTTTCAGGGATTGTGTGGGTTGACGTGAATATGGTCCCCTATGAGGTAGTTAGAGATTGGTGTTTTGAGATTAGCTACTATACATAGGATCATCTATTTAATTAGGTTATGTTTACGAAAAAACTATGTGCCACACCCAATTGGCACATTTTTTTCAATATTTAAGTTGTGTATATGAGTTTGAGAGTGACTTCGGTTCAAACTCGGATCATTTTATTTTACTTGTTTTATTGCAACAAGTTACAACTCATAAGCAAAACTTTTCCGATACATAGTTGGTGTACGTTAAGAAAACTAAGATACTTCACTTAGTTCTTATTGTCCTGAAATTTGGCTGGAACATAGTTGATCCTTTTATTCGTGAAATCAACATGCACTGACTTAGCCTCATTCATTCTAACTCTCCATCTCACTGTCAAATCGTGAATGCGGGAGATACAGAAATTTAGCTTGGCATCTGATTCACTGTTTGTTTCCCCAGTCGCTATAATTGCAGCGGATCATCATGAAAAACACTGCACACTATTACACTTTTTTATAAATATTCAATAATAAAACATTGGAATCGGACAATAAAATAAATTTTCCGTCCGTCCGTCCGCCGTACGCGGCACTTTCTTTACCAACCATGGACTGATGTCAATCACTTCTATGGTGTGATAATTAAGGGTTGAAGTTTTCAAGAGTGCCATACCTCGAAAACTCTCGAAGTAGAGATTCTGTTTTTCACCAGTCTGAGATAGTATTGCATTTTTAGAGACCACCTGGAGCTCTGTAGGTCAAACCGTGTGTTCCCTACGAGTACTTAAGGGTCGGACTTACGATAAATCAGAATCGCGAGTGTGAATCACCAAAGGGGTCTATTCTTCGTTGAAATTTTAGTCAACCAAATCCAGTCATCAAATTTCCATATGAAGGAACCCTAACTCCCTATTTCTTCGAATCGAGCGTGAAGCTTTTATTTCTTCCAAATAAACTTGATTGTGAAGGTGTGAAGGCAGTATGTGTAGTAAGTCGCATCGCTTGGTGGTTTCATTCGTTTCTAAAAATTGGAAACCATCTGATTGTATCTGTAAATAATTATTATTCTCATTAGCAAACGTTGATCGGAAAGAACTCTGGATAGTGTCTGTATACACTTTGGATAGTTGTATATAGAAAGTTTTCGTGCTAGAGTGTCGTGATCACTTTTTTAAATCCCTTAAAAGTGACTCACAACCAAAACTTCAGGGCACAACCAGATCCCAAATGGAGCCGATTAATTTGATTTCATAAAATTTGATTCACGGGAACTGGGCAAAATGCTGCGTACGGCGGTTGTTTTTCGAAAATAAAGTGAGCTTACTTAAAATAAGTGTTTGTAGGGCTGCAGAAAAAAAATTGGAGTCCTCATTTCACACCGAAAATATTTATGCTTTACATGGAATGTTTGCGCGCAAAAAAATATTCGCTATTATAAAAAGCCTGCGGTTTATTAATCAAGGGGAGTGACTAAGTATGTTTTGACTCGTCCCACAGCCAAATCCAAAGCGAAGGGCGGGACAGGCTCCGACGATTACTAACTCTGCTGACGTTGTTCCTCTGACAGATTCCTAATAGCTCCCGATTAATATGAAGAGAAAAAGACTTGAGTTAAGTTGGGCGAGAAGAGAGGAGGGGGGATTGGTGTTTGATTGCTAATATCACCTTGGAGGTAAAATCAACGTAATCCCTCGAATGAGGTTGAGTCTTGGTCGAAGGTCCTTTCACTCGGGTTTCCGAGCCTTCCCGGGTACCAGTTTAATAAGCGAGGAAAGGAGGGTTAAATGAGGAGATGCCCTCTCCAATATGGTCGAGATTTTTGTTAAGAAAACTTAGGGATGAGAGTCTCAATTTTTGAAAATTCAATAAAAAATTCAAAATTTTTGTTTAAAGACAAATAATCGATTTTAATTGGAGATTTAGAAAAATTGACAGATGAAAACGTGTGCCATCCATGAAAATTTCATGACAGGCAGACACACATACAGACAGACACGAAACAACAAATTTTCAGGTAGGTATGAAACGTAAAACGCGAGTGGAAATTTTAATTTTGGAGAACATTTTTCGTTCAATCTTAAAAAGTGACAACTTAAGGGGACTCGGAACCCAACCCCCTTCCACCATAAACAGGCGTAACTTCAGGAACCTTTTTCTCAGGAACAGGAACAGATTGTCTATTTAAAGTCATCTTCCTTCATGATGTAGGATATTGCAGGTTTTATAAAGGGTTCAATCGGGTTTTAATAACATTCATTCAATAGGTTGTTTTCCTCATTTATGTTTTAAATTAATCAAAAATAAAAACATTTGAGCGAAATAAAATAAAATAAAAATAAAAACATGGTAGAGAGATAAAACAAGTGTCCCTCAAGATCGGCCATGGTTGAGAACTTCCTCCCAATGTGATTCTCAGCAAATAGATGGCGTTAGTGGCGAGTCGAACGTTTTTCACATTTCTTCCAATATAATGAACTTTGTTACCATCTGAAAAATCGTAGCTGTAGCTCCGTTGAAATTAATAGGGAACCAAGGCCACTCCCCGACTTCCTTCGTTCGGGCTAAGGGGGCCATTAGAACGTTAGAAATTGATGTTTGGATGATTTTACTTTAAAGGCTGCCATGATCTATCAAAAAATATTTATCATTCTTCTTAATTTATACGGTTTGATGTAGGTCGAGGTAAAAAAAGGCACCTCCCTGCCCAAATATGAATTTTTGGTTCGCCTCTGAATATAACTTAAGTAATAAATTCAGTTCTGTTTTATTATTAACAAATTTGTTTCAAATTATTGAATTATTTTGATTATATAGATACGATTAAAACGTTTCCTTATTTTCGATAGTGAGGAATCAAAATAATTCAATAATTGCCCTGTTATACCTTCTATAGTTGGTCAAAATATAAAGTTCCACTAGTTTTTTTTCTCGCGTTCCAGAGCTTTTTTTTTGGTAACTTTTCCGTGTCTGCTTTTCTGTGATCGATCCTTCCCCCTGGCATTACTTACATAACAAAATGGTTGTACGATTTGGATGGAATTTTCAGGGTTGATATTGGTTAATTCAAGGCACTTGTTACCTCTACGCATGTAGTGTAGTCATTACCACCAAGTTTGTCCTGTTTAATTGTTGTTCGAGATAGAAAATTGGAAGGGAACATTGAGATCTAACACAAGACGCAGCCTACCGATGCAACGGATGGGATCTCAACAGATATGAAGAAATTCCCGTAGTAAGGGCACCACTACTTAAGGTAAAGTGTAAGTAGAAAATGAGGAAAAACGTCTGCCAAGAGGGTGTGGCACATAGCTTCCTCGTGTCCATAACCCGATTGTATAGATGATTCGATGCATGGTACCTAGTCAAAACATCAATCTCTAAGTACCTTCGACTACCCTCATAGGGGACCATTTATCTATCTATCTGAACAATCCTGAGAAATTTCGTCGAAATCGGATGGAAAATGTAAAAGTTATGGCTGTTACGAGGAATTCACGTTTGCGCATGCCCTGCAACTACTATTAGTCTGGGGTAAAGATTTTACGTTTGTACATGCGCAGAGGCTACTGTCAATTTTAATGCCCTAATTTTCATAGGGCCTTTTTAGGACGTCCCACAGTAAGACTTGGGCGTCCTTATGCGATCGATCTGGGGTGAAGTTGGACAACACTCAACAGAAAAAAAAAATAACCACACAGTAATCCGTTTTAGACCATTCTGAATCCAAATCCGCGAAAAAAACCATAGGTGTATGTCTGTGTGTGTGTGTGTGTGTGTATGTGTGTATGTGTGTGTGTAACAAAATCTTGTGTACTCTGCACAGGCCTTAGTTCTCAACCGATTTTCCTGGTTCTTTTTTTGTTCGTCGCGGAAGACTATCTAGTTGTGCACTACGTCGCCGGAATTTCGAATTTTGCCTTTTAAGGGGAGGAAAGGGGGGGGGTTAATGCTCGAAAAACGTGCGTTTTTGGGCATAATCTTGTGTACTCTGCCCAGGCCTTAGTTCTCAAACGATTTTCGTGGTTCTTTTTTCGTTTGACGCGGAATACTATCTAGTTGTGCACTACGGCGCCGGAATCTTGGATTTTGCTTTTTAAGAGGGGGACAGGGGGGGTTAATGCTTAAAAAACGTGCGTTTGCGGGGGTAATCTTGTAAACTCTGCCCAGGCCTCAATTTCCAACCGATTTGCGTGTTTCTTTTTTTGTTTGACTCAAATAACTTCCGAGTTGTACATGATTTTACCAGAGTACCAAAATTCGCAAGGGGAGGGGGCGAAGGGGGGGATAGTAGTCACAAAATATCCGATTTTTCAATATTTCGGTTCCTTTACTGCTTACTAATTGTACCCAAGCTTTGAAATTGAGGAAAAATTCTCATTATACCTCCGGATTTTCATGAATTATTCTCTGTTCCACCATGGAACTAATAGTGGTGCCACCATGGTGCCAGGACATGGTGTCATGATGCCATAAACCGCTTATTTCGTGTTTTTTTTTGTGTTTCATCTTGAATACGGATGAGAACTTTGACGGACTGCAAACCAAAACTAACAGATGAAAGTTCAATGTTACGACGTATTTCCGCTTTGGTGCCGGACTGGCACCATTGTTGGCGTTGGGGTGGTGGGGGGGGGGGGGGGTGAACTCAAATTCGCATGTTGGGTATCGTAGATCATGGATTTTAAAATGCTCTTCAGATTCGAGGCTCCCATGCCGCTAGAAATATTAAGGTGTATAATGGTGGAGGGGGGGGGGGTCAGTATTTCTTGTCTAAAGTAATAAATAAATTACATCGAGTGAAACAGTTTTACCACTTAACAACCGGTTAAACTGATCTAATGCTTATCCAATGGGACGTCCCCTGGAATGCATGCATTACTAAACAATATGTTTTCATCTACAACCTAATCCGTATAATCCCTGAAAATATCTTCGAAATCGGATGAAAAATGTGGAAGTTATGGCTGTTACAAGGAATTCATGTTTGCGCATGCGCAGCGGCTGCTATCAGTCCGGGGTGATGATTTTCATAGGGGACCGTCTACGCGCCAACCAGCACAATCACTGAAAATATCATCGAAATCGGACAGTAACTTCGTATAGTGTTACAAGGATTTCATGACAGACACACAGACAGACAGACACGGAACCAAAAAATTGTTCAAAAAGGTCTGAAACGTAAAACGCGAGTGGACATTTCGATTTTGGAGAATTTGTTTTTAACCTTGAAAAGTGAAACAAAGCTTCCGCTACCTTGGTGGACTCGGAAGCAAAATTGGAGGAGGAGTTCCTCTGGGTAACTCTTTGGGACCTCTTCTTCATTCTACGCACGGGTACATATTGTTTTTTCCTGTCACGGTAAAATATGAATCAACAAGACTGCTTAGAAGTTATCTGATTATCGAAAATATATTGATAATTTGAAGAAGGAATGGAAACTGAAATTGAATAAAACCGAGAGGTATTAATTGGGTAGGAAGTAGGAACAAGATCACGCAAAGTTTCTTGGCTGTGACTCCATAATCTAGTTATTCTACGCACGTCTACTTCCATATATTTCCTTTATCGTGTCTTGAAGTTCCTACAGGTAAGAATTTATTGCTAATTTGAATTCTAATTTAGTAGGCCACAAACCTACTGCAAATGTTCGTTCTTCTACATTGAATTTCGTGTAAATTCTTTAAAGTGGAGAACACCCGCATCATAATATTAATATTCTTTTACGATACCACTCGTTTTGGTCTCCTACAAAATAGGGGTATAGATCACCTCGGTAATGAAAGGTACGCCTTTTGCATTCATATTTCCGTCGTGTGCAGCTACACACTACGGGGTTCGAATGGTCGGACGGCCGCGCCAAGTCTCTTCAAGGGAATTAATGACCCTCTCTTGGAGGAATCCGCATTAATTCAGTTGCCTTGATCATTACTTCATAGACTGCAGTTTTAAGGGATCGTAGATCACGCTGTTATTTTCCTCTTGGGACATTCTTTCAGTTATAACCGTAATGTGGCGTACCTATTTTTTTCCGACCATCATCGTTCGGTTTCTTCCTCAGGATGCTTGGTATCTCTAGCGATCTCAATTAGTTGAAATGATTGTCTGTTTTTTCGCTGACTCGGAATGGAGGTTCACTCAGTTTCACTAGCGACCTTTCATGTGAGGATGGAGCCATAAGCCCTTGTACAGAAGTGGTTCTTCAAGTTTATTTATATTGCTTAGTGCAGAAATTCCTAATCAAGAAATTAATAGGGCGTGGCTTTGAATTTAGCTTTTTTTTGTGGCTTTTTTGGCTTTATTTGCTTTTTTTTTTTTTTTTTTTTTTAGCTACCTAATAAACCACAAACTGCCATTACATTATTCATCATGTTTCTATTGATTCATACATTTTTTTTAATTAACAAAAAGTACTCCACTCTGTTGTTTTACATAAATTGTTGTCATCAAACGTAATAACAATCTGGTCGACAAGAACATGAAATTAGCTATAGGTAATCGATTATGTGAGATATCCAGGACATGTTTTTATAAACTAAAGAATTTCAGTTAGATTGAGAATGAATTACTCATAGTGTGAACCATAATTTGATTTTTGGTTTATTATTTTCAATAATATGAACCATATGAATTGATCAAGAAAACTATTTGTAACCCCTCTTTAAAATTTGATGGTTTACCTACCTACCTACGTTTCAAGAAAAGAGAATCCGAAAATCAAATAAAAAATTGTTCGTTGTTCGTACGCGGCACTCCTCAGTTACTATCCTGGGCCAATTTTGATGAAATTTAGTATAGGGGCTCCATTTGGGGTCTAGCGTGCCACGAAGTTTTTGGTTATTGTCCGTCACATCTAAGGGGTGAAAATTGGGGTTTTAATTTTCAAATCGCTCTAGCACAAAAACGAAGCTTGAAATCAAATGGGACCACCCAGAGCTCAGATGGGCTAAATTTTAGAGACCGTTTTGGTGAGAGGTTGAACTAACTCACCCACTTGGTAGAAGTTAAAAATTATTTTAATAACTGTATTTATTGATTAAATGTTAATAACATAACAACTTAGCTCACTGGGAGCCCATCTGGTTCATTTACTTTTATGACTCAAATAAATAGTTTGTAGAGAGCAAAACAGCATTGTGTCTCAAATAGTCACAAGGTCCAAGGGTTTGGTCCTATCAATCCGCCGAACGACGTTGGAATTGTCTAGAAGACGGAGGACTTCGGGGTTGTTAAGTTCAAGAAGCCGATTTGCTTGTTTAATCGCATATAGTATCACTTCACTTGCTCACTTCACTGACTGTTCCCATTAAAGGCCACGATGGAGATCGTCACTTCGGACGCACCAGGGAACGTCAACAATGCCCCTTAGTATCTTATTATGGAAGGTTTGTATAATCTTGACGTTCGACTTCTTCGTAAAGTCTCATAGCTAAATACCATAATGTTCAGTTATGTTTCAATACTTGGTTGTACGAGTACCTATATTAGCAGATAGTCGTATAAAGTGAGCTCAGAGTGTCTATCGAGGAACCAGAACCATATTTTAAATTGTATGTTCAATTCCTCCTTTTGGTTCATTATTTTCAAAAATGAACCTTTGGAATCGACCAAGAAAAAAAAGGTTAACACCCCCTCAAAATTTGTTGGTTTAAGTTTCAAGGTACGTAGAATCCAAAAATCGAATAAAAACGCTGCAAATTATTACATAATGGTTTATTATTTTTCTATATCACTCGTCTGCAAAGCCACCAACCATCCAAAATGAAGAAAAACATCGATCGCATTTCGGTCAGCTAAAATTTAACGGAGATTAGGCCTCTTTTGCGATTCACACTCGTGTTTCTGATTTATCGTACGTCCAACCCTTTAATTCTCGTAGGGAGCGAATAATTTGTTCTACAGAGATCCGCGTGGTCTCAAAAAATTCTAGAAATTCTATACTATCTTAAATTGATGGAAAAACAATACCTATATATCAAAACTGTTTGAGTTAGTGCGTTTTCAAAATTCATTTTTCGACCCTTAGAAGTGACCTACATCAACCAGACTCTTCGGGACACAACTAGACTCCAAATGGAGTCTACATACCGAATTTCATCAAAATCGGCCAATGCTAAGTGGGGAAAGTGCCGCGTACGGCGGACTGCGGACGGACTGCCAAATTTTTATTCGATTTTTGGATTCTACGTACCTTGAAACGTAAACCAACAAATTTTGAGGGGGTGTTAAACTTTTTTTTTCTTGGTCCATTCCGAAGGTTCATTATTGAAAATAATAAACCAAAATTTGGCCAACCGTCCGCGGTACGCCGTACGCCGTACGCGGCACTTAGTATTGACCGATTTTGATGAAATTTGGTAGAAATTTGGTGGGCTCTATTTGGGGTATGGTTGTGCCCTGAAGATTTTGGTTGATGTAGGTCACTTCTAAGGGTTGAAAAATAAGGTTTGAAATTTTGAAAACGCCCTAACTCAAACAATTTTGATATACTATCTTAAATTGATTGAAAAACAATACCTATATGTATAGGTATTGTTTTTCAATAAATTTAAGATAGTATAGAATTTTTTGAGACCACGCAGAGCTCTGTAGGAAAAACCGTTCGTTCCCTATGAGAATTTGAGGGTTGGACTTACTATAAATCAGAAACACGATTGTGGATCTCAAAAGATCGATATTCTACTTCAAGTTGATTAGAGGTAAAAATGGCGAAACCGCGTCGAGTGATCTATATAGGAAAATAATAAACCTTTGTGTAATCATTTGCAGCGTTTTGTCTTTAACATGCTCTTTCCACTTTAATTTTGTATCAAGGGTCATTCCCTTAGCTAAGACAAGTTTGAGGTTTGGAAAACTACACGTTTGCGCATGCGCAATTGCTAACATTATTCTGACTGTATCAAGGTTGATATTATTCTTGAAACTCATCATAATGAATTGGATTAAACTGTAGAAGTTATGTTTGTGATATGGGTTCAAAGTTTGCGCAAGAGCAGTGGCTATTACTGATACCTACGAAACTTGTTGGTGTGGAGTGTTGCAGTGTAACACATCACAAGATTTTTAGAACATCCTGACTAATAGAAAGATATATGTTGTGACCAAAATCGTTAAAGGAGGCCTAAAATTTTACATGCTAAATGAAATTTTGATTATTTAGAAAACTCTTTTATTTTCTCCCAGAAGTGATTTTTTTCAATTTTAAATAACTTTATTGTACTTAGGTACATTAAGTACCTACAGTTGTGTGATGTTGATTCCACCCAGTGGTGGTCAACTATAACGATATTAGATCTAGATAATAAATAACATGAATGAGATAATATTCTACAAAATAACATCAATTTTTCATTTGACTAGTATACGTTCATCTACTTATGTTTTACGCTGGAGCTAGATCCGAATGTCGTTTCCTTTTCAGCTTTCATTCATTGCGCGGAGGGTGAAGGTTTTCAGTGATTTCAAGAAGTAGCTCGTTGGAGTGGCTCCTTAATCGCTCATGGTGTCGCTCATATTCACTCTTTAGCACTTCTCACTTCAGGGACACCCAGGTCATTGTGAATGGTACTATTTTTAACAAACCACGGAGCTCCAGTGACTAGTCTGAGAATCCTGTTTTGTACGGTTTGGACTTTCTTAATTTGTTTATTTGTATTATTCTATACTCCTGCTTAAAATTAGCACCACCATGAATTTCTTCGTTTGTTCTCTTCTTTTTTCTCTTATCAAGTTTTTATCCATCTCCACACATTGTTTGCAATTAAAGAAGGAAAAAGATAACCAAAAAAGGCACAAATTCGAGAAAAAAGATGTTTTTAATAAATTAAAGAAAAATGTACTTCTTGTGGTAAAATTATAAAAATTGAAAAAGTGAAAAGAAGGTTTGAATTATGCCAGTTTAGCTTTCAAATACTTGGTATTACCTCCTCTAGCTCGGATGAAGGCTTGGACCCTTCGACCCATGCCTCTAATCAAGTTTTGGATATTCTCCAGGGGTTATTGTCCCACTCCTCTTTCGCTGCTGTTTACAGCTGCTGAAGATTGTCTGGTGGTGGATCTCTGGCTCGAATCTTTCTTTTCAGCAAGTCCCAAACATGCTCTATTGGATTCATGTCTGGGCTCCTTGGTGGCCAGTCCAGGATTCAAAATTTATAAGGGAAGAAGGAAAGGGACATACGAAAAAATGGATGGTGGTGCTCTAATTTTGAGCAGGATTGTATATTATTTATACTAATATTCCTAATATTGCTGTTTATTTATTAGTGTTTCCGCTATTTTGGTACAAATGGAAGGAAATCCGCTAAAATTGGAATATCCTGCAGGCAGTCTTAGGTACTAGCTGGGGTTCAAGTGACTTATTACATTTTTGAGCATCAAAAATAATATAGATATTTTATTGTGCTGTTTCCTGGCGAATAACTGAACAACTTAAGATCTTCAGAAGAGGAAGACGACTTGAATGTCTTCAGGCAGGAAGAGCTCAGGTTGAGGGAGGCTGGAAATGAAATGCATCCCAGAACCTGCGGAGTCTCCTGCTCTCGAGTGCCCATCTTCAGTAATCACCGGTGACGCTGCGGCTACTTATGGAGCGAAGACGACCTGCCCGGGGGCAGGAGGCGCTTACGGGCGAGGCCTGGGGCGCGGACGGGGCGGAGAAGGCCTGCGGACGGCAAGGCTGGGGCGGAGGGGGGACCCTCGTTCCCTCAGTAGAGCTCCGCAGGTTGGTCAGTGAGCGTCTCCCGCAAATCCGCGTTCCGTCCGCCCCATTCTCAGTACGAACAGTGACAACGTGCTATCGGAATCTCTTATCTCAAGGTAACCTCCGCCGATTTTCGTTGCACATCGCTCGTCCTCCTGCCTTCCTCCGTCAACTCCATCAAAAGGTAGAGTACCTGCCGTATATAAACTTGTCATTAAAAATGTAATTCAATATTTTAAAAATAGTATCATAAAAGCATAATTAATAATAATAGCATAATAAAATATTGTAATTTTTTTGGTATTTCAAAATTATTTCATCCAGATTAAATATCTAATTTAGACCCACCAACTTACCAATTATCTGTTTATAATAATTGGTAAACCAATTATTATAAATCTGTTTACTGTCAATAAAAAAAAAGACAAAATAAGACAACGAGGCATGAAAACGCAATTTTCAGTTTTCTCTGAATGAAAACTGCAAAAAGAGGTATTCAGGCAGTCTTTTACTCATTAAATTTACTACTGTGATTTGTCGTTAACGTTCACAATAACAGTAATTTTTTTCGTTTAAGGGAATTTTTAAGTTTTGACGGAACATTCGAATTAATTGAAATGATCGGTCTCCGCATTGACGAGGGGCACTAAAAACAATTAAATTGCACAAAACGAAAAAAATAACGAAAACGATGGTTTGTGGATTTGTTAGTAGAGTGGTTAAAAAAGGATGTTACAAATTCACTTCGGTTTTTACGAAAAACCACCTGATGGAGTTTGAGTGAAAGACCAGCTGTTACTCTACCGTGGAGACCTCGGTATAATAGAAGTAAAAAACATCGAATCTCATTTTTTGTGATTTTCTTTCATAGTCACGTTTCTTTTATTAATCGTAGAGTAACCGCATTTCCCATTAACATTTCACCTTGGGTGGAAAATGTCCAGTGTGTTGGGAATGTTTTGTGAGTGCGGCCCATTGTTGTATTATCAAGTTCGTCTACTGGGGGCTTCATACGTTTTCCCATTTTACGAGTTGTCGAACCAACGCTGGCCCACTGGTGTCGTGATGAAATTAATCATTAAAACAATATTTCAATTCAACTTTAAAAAAAAATTAAATCTACAATAGTTTCAATTTTTGGTAGGTTAGAAAAAAATTGAGTAGGTGCTTAAGCTTCAACATTTTTCAAAAACACCGAAAAAAATATCGAAGAAAATGTTATGTACTCAATTAGCAATGAAAATGGATGTCTAAAATCGCCACTCTTTTTTTTTTTCATTTTCAAGTAATCTTATCACAACGGGTAAACAGAACAAGTGAAAGAAATCTTCGACTCGGTTGTTTCATCCTCGATAGTAAAGAAATACTTTAGTGAACCCATCAGAATTTGTAAGGGCTGTTCACTTGATACCTCAAAGGAGTCTTCCTGCGAAAGCTGCAAAATCTTGACTTGCATAAGATTAGTTTTTTATTGTATTACGATAACAACGATATCGCTTAAGGAATTCCACTCATTATAGCTGCACCATCGAATTTTGGAAGCTCCACGCCAAACGTTGTTAGAATACCTCTCCCGTTTATATCAAACCTGAAGCCGATTGTCGGGCTCAACTCACTAATTTTCCATGATTTAATCCACACGTAACTACTGAAACCGTGTTTCGTTGTATGTTTGCTTTATACAGGGTGTCTACACTTTCGATGGGCATAACTTCAGGGTTCAATTCTACAAGGTATTTCCAACAAAAAATGTCTCTTAGCAATTTTCTTTTAACCCACTCAAAATTCCTTTTTTTCCACTTTAATGTTTTTCTTCGCATTTTCGACCTTACGGCACTGATATGGTCATAACTCCCTTATTTCTCGTGAAAATTCAAATCTGACTACACCGTTAGAAAGAGCGTTAAATTCCTAAGCTCCCTAGTGCAAAATCAAAATATTTCAGCAATAAAATAGTTTCAAACAATTAAGTCAAAAAGCCAACTCTAAAAATTTTTCGAAACTTGACTTTTTTCGACCAAAGTTTTCACTCTAAATCCCTGCCCATTTCGATGGGCGCTCTTCGGAGAAAACATGCTCAGATTATCGGCTTTTCAACGGTCTATCAATTTTTCTTTTTTACATTCAAATTGGAAGAGTAAATTAAGTTTGAATGCCAGAAAACGTGTGTTTTACAAGCAAATCCATTGTTTTAAGCGGTTTATGGTCCCCCTCGACCTCAAGATGGCTTGACGATTTTGGTATCATTTCCTATGTAATTTTTTACGCTGAATCAAGTAGTGATACTTCCGAATGGTTCCGACTGCTAGAAAGTGGATTTTTCGAAGAAAACCTTCGTTTTTCTTACATAAAATACGCATCATTCGTAGATATAGTCGTGAGCATACAGTAACACCTTTGAACTCAACAAAAACACCGAATTTCTAGCTGATTGAAGTTTTTGTTGAGTTCAAAGGTGTTTCTGTATGCTCACGACTGTATCTACGAATAATGCGTATTTTATGTTAGAAAAACGAAGGTTTTCTTCGAAAAATCAACTTTCTAGCAGTCGGAATCATTCGGAAGTATCACTATTTGATTCAGCGTAAACAATTACATAGGAAATGATACCAAAATCGTCAAGCCATCTTGAGGTCGAGGGGGACCATAAACCGCTTAAAACACTGGATTTGCTTGTAAAACACACGTTTTCTGGCATTCAAACTTAATTTACTCTTCCAATTTGAATGTTAAAAAGAAAAATTGATAGACCGTTGAAAAGCCGACAATCTGAGCATGTTTTCTCCGAAGAGCGCCCATCGAAATGGGCAGGGATTTAGAGTGAAAACTTTGGTCGAAGAAAGTCAAGTTTCGAAAATTTTTTAGAGTTGGCTTTTTGACTCAATTTTTTGAAACTATTTTATAGCTGAAATATTTTGATTTTGCACTAGGTAGATTAAGAATTTAACGCTCTTTCTAACGGTGTAGTCAGATTTGAATTTTCAGGAGAAATAAGGGAGTTATGACCATATCAGTGCCGTAAGGTCGAAAACGCGAGGAAAAACTTTTAAGTGAAAAAAAAGGAATTTTGAGTGGGTTAAAAGAAAATTGCTAAGAGACATTTTTTGTTGGAAATACCTTGTCAAATTGAACCCTGAAGTTATGCCCATCGAAAGTGTAGACTGATTTTGCCAGCTCACTAATATTCCGAAGTTACTAGTTATTCCGATATTCTTATTACCACCATCAAACACTACGTCATCTTTGTGCAATGTTTTATGGTTTGTATATGTAAAATAGTATCTACACTGTTTTGCATCGCATTGGCATTATTTTCCAACGTACCCTTAAATCTCTGATGTAATAAAAAGCCATTACGGATAAAAATTATAACAGTTCAATGTTGAATGGTGGGAGTGTTTTGTTGCTTATTTATTTATAGACGGCTACTAGACTGTTGATCATATCTAATGGTGTTCCTATTGCTGAGCATGGTCTGGCGAAGGCAAAATGAATTTACTATAAGCTACAATTTTATTAGGTTCTCATCTATGAAGACACTTGGGACATTAATAGTGAAAGAAAATTAGATAAATAGGTAATATTTGTGTTAAATACAAATATTACCTATTTATCTAATTTTCTTGAATTTGTCACGTACCTTATCGTATAGTTCATCGTAGTAATGCGAATATCTATCGGAGTGGTCAAGGGAGCACTCTGATACTCAGATCATGAACGTATATCGAGAGCGCTCATCTTCTATATTCGACCTGCTGATTACGGATTTATTTACTTTTTTATTGCTCGAAATCTATTAATATCGTAATAATTGTAATAATAACGATAATAAGAATAATTCACCACGTGCTTGGCTCATAAAAACGTTTCCTTATTAACAAGGATTGCTGGAGTTAATAAAAATCATTAACAATTTCAATGGACGGCTCCAGGTGTGTATCCAACTCTCTAAACACGTTTACAGTGGTTTTCTCTTCCATTTCTTGTTTTTATTTCTCGAAAGTGCGCAATTTTATAGCTTATAAAAATGTTGGAGCCCAACGTTCCGCAGGGGTTGACACGTACAATCGTCGATCATTTTTAATAGCTTTACGATTGATAAGTTCGATAGTGCCATAGCATTGGTACAGCTATTCAACACGTTCCGAAAACCATTACTATAACACCCAGGTTTCATTCCCCTAAGGAATTAATAGTTTTTTAGGATCGAAAGAGAAATTTCGTTATCGAGTTTATGATCCCGTGAAATAGTAGTTAGATCTTCGAGGTAGGTGGTTGGTAGTCTATTTTCCTACAGTAAGATTGCTGATAATTTTGGGTTGTTGTAGGAGGTTTATTCCTTTCCATCATGACCTTCTTCTCGATACTATAAAACTTTACTGTCTTATAAAACCAGTGCTAACAATGTTACAATGCTCAACAAAACCTAATATTTTTTTAGTGTCAAAGGACTGTAAAATTGTCATTTCACTATTGCTATTCCTTAGAATTTGATGTAGTTATGACGTCAACGATAAGGAAGTATGGACACGACCAACTTTCCACATGACGTCGGTTTTTCGTTTTTTCACGTGCACCACCATGCCATTCCACTTAGGTGGTGAAGTCGTGAGTAAGTTGATAATCATCGCACCAGTTTATGGGGTCTAAGGAATATAAATGATGATTTCCGGAGGCCACTTCACATAACCCTGCAATTCGAACAGTGATTTCGTATGGTTATGCCCTAGACATAGAATTGACCCCAGAGAGACCGACAAACAGATGCGGAACCAAATTTTTTTTACAAAACTGTAAAATGCAAAGTGCGTTAAAAAGTGTTAAGCTTTCGATTTTGAAACACCAAAATTTGTCGATCTGCTACACAAATTCAATGAACCCCTACGTTTGGTAGTGTGGAAGTAAGTCTCGCTGTTGCTAAATTTCATAATATTGTTAGGAAATCAAAATAGGCCTGTTCAACATTTTTTTTAGTAGAGAGCTCTGTCATATTAAATAAGTCTAGTTCGTAATTCGCTCACTAGAGGCATATCACAGCCTTAAGCATTATGTTGATAGTGTTCAAAATTAATGATAGAAATTGTTTCCAATTATATCAACTACACATCATTTCGCTCTTATGAAAATTCATAAGGGACCGTCACACCGTATCAAACAACATCAAATCTGAAAGTGTCATCAAAAGAACAATCATTCCATATTGTGTTGCTCGACACTGTACAGCAATTTTCCATTTTAGCTAATAATGAAAGTAAAATGAAGCTGTTGCTATTCACTCAAAATGTTAAACATGAACTTTTTTGAAAAATTTAACTAAAATCCGTTTTGGAACATTCCAAAACGATTCCTGAAGTTTTTCCAAAACCATTTTTTTTAAACAATTTTTTTATTTGATTTTTTCTTAAACTCAATGTTTGGATTCGAAGTACCTCGAAACTTGACCCATTAAATTTTGAGGGGCGTTATAATTTGTTTTCTTGCTCGATTCGAAAGGTTCATTAAATATTGATAATAATAAACTAAAAAGACTTAAGTACATATCTTCACATGTACTTAAGTTCATAGCTGTTTCCAACCTTTAAAAGCATATGGTATATTCTGATTCATCTCGAAATTTCTGATATAAGTACAGTATAATATTCGCTGTGCAAACTGTATGGCGGTATGGTATACTAAAAATAGGAAAACAATAATAATTCACGTGTGGGGAACTACATGAATTCTAGGCAACTAGGAGACTATTTCTTGAAAATTAAGAAAAAATTAACCGAGGGGTTGATTGTATAATTTTGACGATTAGTGCTACGTGCCACACCTACAAGACTGACTACTCTCTCATATAGTACGATTTTCCTCTTATTTTTTATGATACTTGGTTTTTTAAGACCTCCATTCAGGCCTTATAAACACTTCCTTACACTTTTGAGGGTATGTAGAGGAACACTGCAGTGAATTTCCTACCTTTTCCACTGAAGTTCCGTCCGCTGTAGGTATTTAGATTTTAGCGAATTTTCAAAAATTTTCAAAATTTTTTCAAAAATTTTAGCGAATTTTCAAAATGATTCTATTGCAATGGACTCAAATTTTGTAGCTCCACAGCAAAAACATACCACTTTATAGTAAAACAATTCAAAACTATTTTGACTTATTAGTTACCTTGTAGAAATAATGAACAATATGTGTAGGTAATAATAAACTTATCAAAAAGAAAACGCCAACACTAGTGTTTATTTTAGATGAATATGTATTATTTCTGAGGTTAATCCAAAATTTTGCCCGCAAAAAATCGTTACCATGTTTAACATGGTCTCTTTGTTTTTAAAGCCGAGTAGTTGCCCTGAGTAGTAGGTACATATCTTACTCGATGTGAAACATCTTGCAAAAATTTCTGCATAAGTCGCGAGCTTCCCAAAAACTGGATAACGATTTTTGTTGGTTTGAATAAAATTTCCCTAGTAGTAAAGAGGTGTTCATATGAACTTTCCTTCGAACATTCTCTATTACTCTTATAAAGCTGTTTGTTTGCTAGTGTCGAGTGTGGGTATCTAGGGGTGGTTGTGAGGTGAAATCGGATGTTTTTTTCATTTTTCATGATATTCATGACACAATGTATCAGCGAGAAGTGTTGATAATTTCCCATTTTTTTTCAATCTAAGATTCAACTGAACGATTTCTTCGAAAATTCGTTAATTAATGCTGCATTAGTGGACTTTTTGATTTTTCACTATACGCTCAATGACTCAATATACGCTCAATACTCACTATACGCTCAATTTTAGAAGTAAAGAGAATTATTTTGCATTCAACAATGCCCGAATCTTCAAAACATTCACTAAACCAAGTTAGACTGTAATGCTCGCTCTGATCTGTCCATTGTTATTCGGTTATGAAGAGTACTCGAAGGATCTCTCCAACTCAGCCTGTTTTTATTAAATATTAAAACGTCGATGTCAAACCACTCAGTGTTGATTTCGACCGGACCAATGAAACCTCCTACACACGGGTTCTCGTGCGGGTGACAATACCCTCTTCTTTCCCGATAAATCCTTATCAGCGGTAGCCCAACAAGTGACTACATATTTATTTTAGCCTAGCTCGATAGGTCGGTCCTCCAACTTGTTGACTTTCCTGATATTCACATTGGTGTTCGATTTACGTGCTCTCCAAAGGAATAAAAGAGAAAAATAACTGCCGTCAAATAACTGTTCACTTTGAAAAATATTTTGTCAACATTTCTTTTTTTATATTATTTGACTAGATTTCACGTGTCTATTTGCCTAAGTTCATTGTCAAATTATCGTACCACTCGAGTTCGTTCTAAGCCTTTTGTCAATCTTATTGATGTGGTAAACACGCAATAATTCAGTCTTGTTGGGCGGCAAGAATTATTTTGCTTTCTCACTAACGAAGGCAGGAAAGCTTTGGATTCGTTCAGCAGGTAAACATTATTTTAAAATCAAAATTTTATTTTTGAAGTTTTCGTTTTAGAGCTTCTTGATCAACTTTGCTTTCGTGATTGTCATCAATTCCTTATCCCGAGTAGGTCAGCCGGTAGACGATCTTTTATGAATTCATCGTTTTCTGACCATCGGCAGAATGTGCTCACTCATAAACGTAACATATAAGTAAAACATTGTTCTAGTTAAAAACAGCTAAAAATCAGTTGATATTTTTTCGAAAATTCGTTCGTTGACTAATGTTGCACGAATGAGATGTTTTCAATAATCCCCGTAGATTTTCATTTAAATTTACAGAAACTTCATCGTCGGTTGACAAACTACGATCGATTTGAAGTACATACTACTATTTGGCAGGTAATTGTCGGTTTCGGTTGAATCATTCAATTACGACATACTTGTTTCGACTGTTGTGTAAAAATCCAAACTATACATTCCATCTGCCACTGACTGAATCTCAGTGAAGATGAATAATAGGTAGCTGGGCCATCAAAAATAAAATACCATACAATGGGAGAGAAAAGGGTACGAATATAGAAGACGGACGACAATGCCACAAGAATATCCGTTACAATTTTATTATTGAGATAATGAGGAGATACTCGTACTTGAGGACACAACTTCATTCGCATAATTCAAAAGAGACGAGGCTCGAATTTACGTCATCCATTATTGTCAAACAAAATAATCTAAATGTCAGGCGCAGGCGCATTGTGGCGAGGGGCCGCTTTGGAAATTAAATGTCAGGGAAATACCAAATCAAATTTACAGCTTTGTATCATCTGCCGGCAAGGCGAGAGGGTTAATCGGTATTTACTGCTGGTGTCCCCTCGCACGGCTCTCGAACTTCTCGAAATGGGTGTGGTAGACTCGTATGTTTTGGATTCAATTGATGAAACATATTGTTTAGTAATGCATGCATTCCAGGGGACGTCCCATTGGATAAGCATTAGATCAGTTAACCAGTTGGTAAGCGATAAAACTGTTTCACTCGATGTAATTTGGTTTATTACTTTAGGCAAGAAATAGTGACCCCCCCCCCTCACCATTATCTACCAAAACATTTCTAGCGGCATGGGAGCCTCGAATCTGAAGAGCATTTTAAAATCCATGATCTACGATACCCAACATGCGAATTCGAGTTCACACCCCCCCCCCCCCCCAACCACCACCAATGGTGCCAGTCTGGCACCAAAGGGGGAATACGTCGTAACATTGCACTTTCATCTATTAGTTTTAGTAGGCGGTCCGTCGAGGTTCACATCCGTATTCAAGGTGAAACACAAAAAAAAAGCACGAAATATGCGGTTTATGGTGTCCTGGCACCATGGTGGCACCACTATTATTTCCTTGGTGCTACAGAGAATAATTCATGAAAACCCGGAGGTATAATGAGAATTTTTCCTCAATTTCAAAGCTTGGGTACAATTAGTAAGCAGTAAAGGAACCGAAATTTTGAAAAATCGGATATTTTGTGAATATTATCCCCCCACTACACCCCCCCCCTTGCGAATTTCGGTACTCGGGTGAAATTATGTACAACTCGGAAGTTATTTGAGTCAAACAAAAAAAGAAACTCACTAATCGGTTGGAAATTGAGGCCTGGGCAAATTTTAAAGGATTATGCCCGCAAACGCACGTTTTTTAAGCATTAACCCCCCCTTTCTCCCCCTTAAAAGGCAAAATTCGAAATTCCGGCGCCGTAGTGCACAACTAGATAGTTTTCCGCGTCGAACAAAAAAAGAACCACAAAAATCGGTTGAGAACTAAGGCCTGGGCAGACGACACAAGATTATGCCCAAAAATGCACGTTTTTTGAGCATTAACCCCCCCTTTCCCCCCCTTAAAAGGCAAAATTCGAAATTCCGGCGACGTAGTGCACAACTAGATAGTTTTCCGCGTCGAACAAAAAAAGAACCAGGAAAATCGGTTGAGAACTAAGGCCTGTGCAGACGACACAAGATTTTGTCACACACACACACACATACACACATACACACATACACACACACACACACACAGACATACACCTATGGTTTTTTTCGCGGATTTGGATTCAGAATGGTCTAAAACGGATTACTGTGTGGTTATTTTTTTTTTCTGTTGAGTGTTGTCCAACTTCACCCCAGATCGATCTTATAAGGACGCCCAAGTCTTACTGTGGGACGTCCTAAAAAACGCACTCTGTTGGGTGCTGAGCGATTATCTATATGATTGAAAACGTATGGATCCATTTTTCGGTACGGATGCAAATTATTACACAAAGGTTTGTTATTGTCGGTATATATCACCACCTATCTTCAAAGGTCACAGCTTTTTCATCTTTGTCGTCGTAATTAGCTATAATAATGAACCCAATATCTTAAACTGGGGTGAAAAGTGTATAATAATAGAGTATAGGCAATAATTTATTTTTGCTGAAATTTTTTTGTACCCGTGCTTTTTGTATTAGTGAGCGTTAAAATCTTTGTTTTCTTATTCACCAACGTAGCAAAAATCTTTCGCTCTTGCAAACGTGGAAATAATAATTAGTTAGCGTAATACACAGGAGTTTACGATCATGAACGGAAGGAGAAAACAAAGTCAACTAGGAACTTGTGAATTTAAATAACTCCAACATAAATAATAAACAATGACTATGATTAGAGGTGCATTCCCGAACTCGGTCCATTGAATTCTTGGAGAGAAGAACGATGTAATTTGAAAAAGAATCGGATAAAAAGTGTATGTCAGATTTTGAACAAGTATAAAGCTATGAGACATGAACTACTGAAACAAATAAAGTATAGAGCAAAAACGCTGCAAATTATTACACAACGGTTTATTATTTTTATATAGATCACTCTTCTACAAAATCACCATCCATCCAATATGAAGAAAAAAAAAAAAAAAAAAAAAAATGAAAAAAATTATTTAAAAAAAAATAAAAATCAAAATTACCCACCATCGATTGCATTTTGGTCAGCTAAAATTTGAACGGAGATTAGGCCTCTTTTGCGACTCACACTCGTGTTTTGATTTATATATATATATATATATATTTCAATATAAACCCTTAAATTTACGTAGGGAGCGAACGGTTTGTCCTACAGGGCTCCGCGTGGTCTCAAAAAATTCTAAAAATTCCATAGAATCTTAAATTGAAGGAAAAACCATACCTTTATATCAAAATTTTTTGAGTTGGGGCGTTTTCAAAATTTCAAAATTAATTTTGGAACCCTTAGGAGTGACCTACATCAACCAAAAGCTTCGGGGCACAACTAGACCCCAAATGGAGCCTACATACCAAATTTCATCAAAATCGGTCAATGCTAAGTGGCAAAAGTGCCGCGTACGGCGTACGGCGGACGGACGGCCAAATTTTTATTCGATTTTTGGATTCTACGTACCTTGAAAGGTAAACCATCAAATTTTGAGGGGGTGTTAAAATTTTTTTTTTCTTGGTCGATTCCAAAGGTTCATTATTGAAAATAATAAACCAAAAACAGAAGCTAGGAGATGCCGTGTTATGAACATTTATAAACAACAACTTTGGATGGCATAGTGTAATTGTTCGGTGATGTAGTTACAGTAAAGATTTGTCTAAAATAAAAAATTTGTATATTGAACAAGAAGAAAAAAATCAGTTCAGAAAAGAATAATGATTGGAAAATTGGTAGTGAAAGGAACTGCATCGAGCCTAAGAATCCGTGAACGAATAAACTGAAAGGTCTAACATACTGCATGAGGAAGAAACATAGATATTGAAGGGGCGATTAACGCTTTCAAAGAACCAATAGAACGATACATACAAGAAATACATAAAAAATCGTGGATATGATTCAACACTTCTTTTGTCGATTCGAACGTTCCCATGTATTGTGAAAATGAACCTGAACTACTGGTTCCAAAGTAAGAAACCTATAAGGAAAATAAGGTTGGAAAGAAGACAAAGAAAATGATGTATTGATGTCTTCTTTGGCATGCGGAGTGTAGTAAATACACTCAAAACCATACTATAAACAATTTTTCCACGTTCTATGATTTTATTCCCCTATCATTTGTATTTATTTTATTATTAAATTATTAACGAAAAAAATTATAAAATTTCACGAATAACACGAAATACTGAGTTCACAGAATACAACATGAAATATTTAGTGAAACAAGGAAAAACCCGGATGTTAATAAAAGCGTAGAAACTCACAAGGAGGTGATGGAGTCATTATATTGTAGCCGATTCCTCTGATTGTATGTAACAGGTTGTATGTAATAATTATAAATTATCGATTATAGGGCGCATATAATATATTATATCCTTGCAATAAAGGTCACTTCCTGAAGATTTTTCTTTTTTTTTTGCAAAAAAGAGTGGTTGGCATGAAATTATTACCCACCTAGTTTTCAACGAAAAACATCTCATAAAATAATGTAATTTTGTCTGGCACCTAGTAAAAACTTGCTGCTAAACGTAAGCCAGGGGATAATGGACGAGCCGCGTTCTATGCAGGTGGGTGATCTATTCAATAAAATAGTAAACCATTGTGTAATCATGTTCAGCGTTTCTTTCTTAAACTTGGAGAATTTTTCGGGGTTGAACCTAAAAAGAATGCACCTTGATTTCGTCACAATCCGATGAGTCGGAGCCACAGTACAAGCAAAACGTGAAAAATCGTCGATATAATCGCGAGCTTAGTCGTGTTGCCTTTTGTCAACTTCATAGTCATCAACATGATCGTAGAAATCCAGTTTAATTCAGACAATTTATTATAACATGATATAGAACCAATTTCCCCAGAAATAGAAACAATCATTTTTACACTAAACAATTCTATATGCCCGTTTTATTCAATTTGAGGAATCCACACTGTCCACTCAACTTGGTACACTGATCACTATTTTTTTCATGTAAAGCCTGGAACGTTTTTTGGTGTTTCTCAGAGTCACAAAGAAAATTGTCCTAGAGAACTACTTTAAAACACTGAGTAAATATATTCAACAACGTTAGCCCGCAAGCATGTTTCAGCTCTTTTTTTATCACTTCACTTCTTGTTTTGCCATCTTCCTCATTCGTATGTGTGACTCGGATCTCCTCGGATCCCTGAAGAACTCATTCGATCCGTGTGGTCTATGTTTTCTTCCACTGAGAAACCTGATGTTTGCCGGAACTATAAATACGTCATTTCCTTTGACTCTTTCCCGCTTGAGGCATTTTTTAGTGTTGGTATAACTTGGGATAATTTCAATTATCGTAAATCGAGTCATTTGGAACCGTCGACAATTTTTCGAATTTAGGTTTTGGTTACCTTGCTTTAGACCAAGAATCTTCTCCAGAGGTATCTACGCTGTTGGGAATTTCAATGCACACCTTGCCATTTAAAAAGATCACGTTGACTTACTTCAGGGCAATTTGAGTTTGTGACTTTCGTCCATATTAGTTTTTAGGCTGCTAATTCTCATAAAATTTGACCAGCAGAACTTAGAAATATAATGGATAGTTAAGGCCAGCCGGCTCGGGAGATTATCCGGATTGGTGAACGTTCGTGGGCAGGACCTGATAGTTTTTGAGTTGGGCCGTTGGTGAACCCTGCTCCACATAGGGGAGTGAAGGAATAACCATTTCTGATCTCCCCTTAGAAAGATAGCTGATGGCATCCGCGAACCCAAGAGTGGCAGTAAGACGGAAATTCAACCTGGGATGGTTTTTTACTTTACTTTACCATTAAAGTTGTTTACTGACTTGTGGACTAAGACTAAGAGCTCCGACCGATATGAACTGCATTTTTGTTTGTAGATTGACTTGAAAGCAATGAATACAAATATTACAAATGTTACAAACGGTTGAAACACAAATCAAGTGACAAGAATGAATAAAAGATTAATAAACTGGAGGGTTCGATAGCGGGTAACTACTTCAAGATTAGCATGTAGTCCCCTGAAATGCAACAGGAGATAATGGACCATGATCGCATTTCCTTGATAGGTTGAACACTGGAACAAAAGGTTGTAAAAATGGAATGATAACTTTTACGAACTACTTACTCCAACGTCGTTTCGAGAGAGAGCAATGATCATCGGAGTTTGTCTGATTCATCTAACGTCATTAAAACCCATCAAGGTGGGTTTTCTAGTTTGTAATTACATTCAGCTCGATTAACAAATTTGATTTGGAGGAAACTAGAACCTTGATCCAGTTAAAATCATATCCAGTCTGAAATTGTAGAATTGAGTAATGAGATTTAGATTAAAACGTGATTTTGGGTTGATAGATTTTTCGAACTGATTATAATCAGTTCTAGATCAGAAATCAACCTCGTTAAAATCGTTCTCAATCACATTGCTTATCACTAAGCGATGAGTTTTGGATTGCTAATTCTCTATGAATAGTGGTCTATAAATTGTGCTGTAAGCAACTTGATGCCAATCAGGGATTTACACAGTAGTTCTGACAAGAAGAAACTTGTATAATCTTCAGGCCTCTTCTAATTGCCAAACAAAGTCTATTCATGCAGCATGAGTTGATGCAAAAAAAAAAAAAATTTTCAAAGAAATTTTCAAAAGTATAGTTGAGAAAATCGAAATATTAGCTGTATGCGAGTTATAGGTTTGTGCAGTGCATTCCTCGGAGAAATCGATGAAACAGTTGACGAAGTACGTTTTCAACGATGGTACGTTTCTATATTGCATAATTTTGTGTCATAATTGTCATCTGGTGAGAAGTAGATACAAATTTATAGGCTTGCGGTTTCGTAGGTACCATAAACTTGATAAAGTTCGGCTTTGTGCTCCAGGGTCCCACAATGTAGACAAATTCAGTGCTCAGCATCTCGTGAACTACAAGATGTATTTTGGGATTAAGTCAGATCATTTCTGCTCAGCCTTGAGTACAGGAAGATCTAAAAATCTTGATGATAATACAATTTTTTAGCAAACTTCCTTTGTCTTGGTTTTGACTCAGTCTGTACCGATCAGTAAACACTTGAATTATAAGCATTTTCGTTTATTGATAATTAGTATAGATAAGAATTTGTCAACAGGAAATGAGGTTTCACGATAATGATTGACGAAGGGATCGAGTATGTTACAGTGAAATAAAATTTTAATGAAAATCATCTTGAAAATGTGAGTTCCCAAATACATGTCAGGTCGCCGCCCCGCAGGTGGTCCCCACGAAACGCAGTTTTTATTGGTGTCCCGTGAATCGCAGTTTTACGGGCGACCTGCTAAAAACTGGTCAACCACAAAAAATGGTTCAATTACCACCATAAAACATGGTAGAAAGCCGGACTAACGGTTCTCGGAATGCCCTCCTTTATTTCAATGTGCATCGATTCTCGGAAATTTTATTGTTATTTGGAAACAAAGAATCAATAATCGCCAACTACAAGATTTATCTTTAATGGTAATAAAAAATGTGGAGCTTATAATAAATAATTTTTTTGCCGAGTTGTACCACTTAATTGATCATGTTGATAACTTTTGAATTGACAAACATCAACAATATTGAAGTAGTAAGGGCACAAAATTATCGTCTGCTTCTGATCATATTTGCCAAATGAATAAAGCCCATGAGAAGTTTTGAAACCCATAATTTTCCTGATTTTATCTCACCACAAAACCTTACAAAAATTATTTTTGCTTCCTCAACTAAAAAAAGCGTACGACAGGCGGCGGTCGTACGGTTTTTTTAAAAATTTTATTTATTATTTATTTAATTATTTATTTTTACGTACCTACCTTTTTACGTACCTACCTTGAAACGTAAACCATCAAATTGTGAGGGGGGGGGATGTTCTTTTCTAGCACGATTCAAAGGTAAATAATTATTGAAAATAATAAATCATAATTGACTTATCAGCTACTGCATCGTGAAGTTTATGGTTGATCAACGTAATTCTATTGTGGTGAAGCTTTCCTACTTGTGTTAGTTTCCGTAAATTTATTTATTTCTCCGTCAAGTTGACTTTAAATAGCTAATCATCCAGAATCCTGATCGTTTGCTACTGGTCTTGGAAACGCAAGCAGTTAAAATTGCTGCAGAAGGCTCATTAAGAGGAAGGACTACGAGTACTCGTAAAGGTTCGTATTCGCAGTAGGGCGGTAGTAGATGGTCTAATCAGTGTGTGCATCTATTCTCACGGTCCAGACCCGATCTGTATCAGCTTGTCGATCCTCCGCGCCGGTTTTGTTCCCAGTCCTGTTTCCCGCTCCTTTGCCTTCTCCTCAATCAGGGTGATCCTTGTACGGATGTACCTCCATCTTCTCCACAATATAATCACCTCACTACCGTATTGTCATTGTGCTGCACCTAGATCGATTTATGTACTTGATGTCCAATTTGAAGACAAGTAATTGCTAATTTTTGGGTCTTAAACCAGTGCCGATGTGGCAGAATTGTGCTCAATTTTTTTTCTTATTGTTTTTTGGTGCAATGGGTTTATTAAAACGCTGCAAATGATCACACAAAAGTTTATTATTTTTCTATATAGATCACTCGTCTGCAAAGAAATCGGCTTTTCCATTGTCACCACCTACCAACCATGGATAATACCTACCACGTACCTAAAGCGATCGCATTTTGATCAGATAAAATTTGAACGGAAATGAGGCCTCTTTTGCGATTCACACTCTGTCTGTCACACTGTTTCTGATATATCGTAAGTCCAACCCAAATTCCCGTAGGGAGCGAACGGTTTGTCGTAAAAAGCTCCGCGTGGTCTCTAAAAATCTTAAAAATTCAATACAAGCTTTGGACCACAACTAGACCCCAATTGGAGCCCAAGTACCAAATTTCATCAAAATCGGTCCATGGGAACTAAGGAAAGTGCCGGGAACGGAGAGCGTCCAAATTTTTATTAGATTTTTGGATTCTACCTACATGGGGGTTAATTTTTCTCTTGGTCGATTCCAAAGGTTCATTATTGAAAATAATAAACCAAATTGATTGAAAGTTTGGAAAATGTCCTGCACATTGGTGATTGCCAATCTGCCGGATATTGATGTAATCAGATTTTGATGTGATAAAATGTTATATAAAATGAAATAATAATAATAAACAATAAGCTAATCAATTTTAATGTGAAAATCTATTTAGTGAGTTCCAAACAAAAGATAATTGACACTTTCTTCCCTGTGCTACATTTGTACCTTGGGACCTACCTATCTTTAACTTAAGTTTTGATGACTACTAGTATTACCAAAGGATCTACACTCAAAATAGATGCTGTGTTGTTCTAAATACTCATAAGCTTGAATAACTACTATTACCTTCTAGTAATATTTCATTCAACTGTTCGGATTCTTCATGGAGAAGATGATGCCCTTTCACCCTTTATAATGTTGGGTACCTACCCTTACCACCGATATGATCCACCCTCCAAAATAGTTGGTCTTCATTTACTCATGATTTGTCAATGATAGTAACACAATTATTTACAAATGATGAATTGGTGACCCCAAGGTATCTTAACTAAATTGCACATTCATCATAATGTTTAGGTTGATCGAGGGACAATGTTCCCCCGGAGGACTGAATTTATCTTTCGCATCTCACGTTTAAAAGTGACAAAAGTAGTCTCAACAAAAAAGTTATACTTCTTTTTATCGGATGTTTTCGTTCATCCAAGGAAACCTACTTTAGCCTACAACCAGTTTTTACTTTTCTATTGCTCAGTTCAATTTCTACTTCTAAGACCCACTGTTTCTTTCAGTTTTGACAGGTAATAAAGTACTACTGTTGTTGTTTTATGTCTCTATCATTGTATCGTCTAAAATCCCGATACATTCTTAGAGAATATTAAATTAAAAATGTTCGCTCTTCCTGACGTTACAAGGTTACCTACTTATTGTTATTGTAAGTAATTAGTTATGACATTTTTTCAGTTGTTGAAAATGAAATGTATATTAACATGTTGAAATGAATGAATGAACATATTATGATATTATTTATTTCTGCAAAGGTTTTTGACAAATGATGATCATGTGTACCAATAGGATTGTCCTCGAGAAAATTTTAGAAGGACCGTGGCCTTGATTTTTGAACCATTCTGACTCCAAAAACCCCTGTTAGTGAGAGTGAAGTGCACGATCCAAAAACTCCCATCAAACCTGGTCCTAAAATAACCTATTACCTTTACTGCATGAATGTAACGAATTTGGTGAATATCGGATGAGTCGTTCGGCTGTTTTTGGTTCTGGTCAGATAGTCTAAATGTTAGACAAAGAGTACGTACTTATTTTAGATATTTCGTACAGATTTTTAAACTCAAAATTGCAATTCGTCAGAATGATAAATTATTTTGGTTGAATGAGTATTAAAAAATTCGAATCATGTTTTGGCGGTTCAATAAAATGTCTCGTGTTCACGACAGCATCTTGTTGGTAATAGAGAACTCGTGGGAAAATAATCTTCCGTCTGATTTCTATTATTGAGGTTTGTGTATTTCTCGACTCCTCTTCATAAAATATTAGTTACGTGAAAGGAATAAATTGCCGCTCAGTTCGAACCATTTTGCGCTTTTTCCCAGGAATTTTTTCTTTCCACCCTTCGCCGCGGGGTGGCGATTATGTGCTCAGCTCCTGAAACGCAATTAAAACTCAATTGGCTCTGGTGATTTACTGGTTGAGAGATGAAGACACGTTCTCATCGACGGAGTGTTCATGATTAGGTACAAATTCATCTCCCGAATAAGAAGTAGCCTTGGTCGGTAGCGAATAAAAGTAGGGAGCGAGTTTTTTAACATTTCCATTCGGGGTGGGGACGGTGAACGGTGTAAAAACTTGGAGGCCAGAATGGCTTCCAAATTTTTTAATGATCATCACGATCATGTTACATAGTTTTACAAATTGATGAACAGTAACACGATTCGTTAATAAATTTCGTTTTCGAATACGTGGACAGTTTTTGCTTTATCTCAAGTTATAAAGGGTGTAACACGAGTGGTTCACGACCTTTCTCTCACGTCTTCTACCACTAATCTCCGACAAAAAGTGCCTCGTGACATTTTTTGGTATCCCCACTCATAATGCCTTTTTTTCACTTTGAACATTAGTTTTCGGTTTTTGATCTTTGCTCAATAAATCTACCATAACTCACCTAATTCGAGAGTTAGCTCAAATCTGAAATATCCGTTGGAAAGAGCGTTAAATTTTAAATCTTTTAGATGCTCAATAACATTTTTTAAGTGGAGGTGAGATGTGCAAACGACATATGAAAAGCTAATCTCGTCAAAATCTTGAAATCAGTTGTTTTTTTCTGTCGCTTGATACCCATATCAATTCATGACGCAGAACTGCGAAACTTCCCAATAAAGTGCGCCAAAATCTCACCTTTCTAACGGTGTTATAAAAAAATACTTTACTATCAAATTTAAGGGAGAAAGTTGTGTTTGAACGTGGAAAAACATCCATTTTTTTTCAACGAAATCGACGGTTAGATGGGAGGACTCAGTTCTTCGGAGAAGCCGCGGCGGTGAAGATCCCGGAGTCCTCCCGTCAAACCGTCGATTTTGTTCGAAAAATTGGACGTTTTTCAGCGTTTATCAACAATTTTCTCCCTTAAATTCGATTGTAAAATATATTTCAATTACTCCGATGGAAAGCTGAAATTCTGTTGGGACGTTTCACAGACCTTCCTGAACAATTTTGGTTCCGTGTCTGTCTGTCTGTGTGTCTGTCATGAAATCCTTGCCACAGCCATAACTTCTACAATTCTCATCCGATTTCGATGACATTTTCAGGGATTGTGCGGGTTGGCGTGTAGATGGCCCCCTATGAAAATCATTACCACCGGACTGATAGTAGCCGCAGCGCATGCGCAAACGTGAAATCCTTCGCCACAGCCATAACTCCTACAATTCTCGTCCGATTTTGATCAAACTTTCAGCGATTGATGTGTTAATGGTCCCCTGTGAGGGTAGTGGAAAGTACTTAGAGACTAATATGCATCGGATCATCTATACAATTGGGTTATGGATACGAGAAAGCTATGTGCCACACCCACTTGGCAGACGTTTTTAATTTTACAATAAATTCCTCATTTTATTATCCATGTTCTTGTTGCCTGAAATCGTAAGTTTTTTGTTTGTTCATGAGCTGCTTCAGAACAGCCAAATGACAGGAACTATTGAATTCATGTTAAGGTAATCATGTTCAGTTTGTATCAGAGAAAACAATATTTTGAAGGAAAATTTCGAATGCAATTTATCAAGAATCGTATTTTTTTAAATCGGTCTTGCTGTCTAAATTGATGCAACTTCGTAACTGATTATGCACATGAAAATGTGCAAAATTTTATTTATATCGTTTTTGAAGGAATGGATAACCACAATTTCTTCACTAGTGATTTACTCGTAATTCAATTCAATAAGCCTTGAATAATAAAATATTAAATTTTTAATATTAGTTTTTCGAAAGAAGACTGAGCCATTACGAGTGTTTGATTATATGCAAATTAAGTCTGAAAATATCGACAAAATACGGATAGTTTGAATGATACACAATGTATGAACTGTGATTTTGAGGTCATGAGTAGACATACGTAACACAGCCTCGTTCGTTGCAGAACATGAAAAACCGCTGAGAATCATTCAATATTTTCCTAGTTCTATATAAAATTATGCAACAGTAGTAAATGCTTTTTATCGTTTCAAAATTGCTCAACAATAAAGTCAGGAATCCATATTCGTTGGATAAAACTAATGGACTTCAACGCCTTGCTGCTTCTTATTCCAAGTATAAAACAACGAATTTATAGTTCAAACTGACAAATCCCAATCAGCATTCCTGCAGAAAACTGAGTGTTCCGTGGAAAATAAGGATTTACCGCTCGTGTTTCCAGTACTTAATTCTCTAATGACTACGCGTTTATTATAAGTTATCAATGCTCGTAAATCAATCTCCTAATAAAAACATTGACTTGTTGCTCTCAAAGAAATGTCATCCAATGTGCTCCGCGAATATTCAGTCAAGAGGCTCTGGAAAGTTTAATTTATTTATTAACTCGCGGGTCGTCCAACAAACCGACCTTTTATGCGAAAAACGTGTTTCATCAGTTTTATCAACCTTGACAGACATAAATTGCTAGGGTTCATTAGCTGATCAACGTTGTAGATAAATATTTTGAATGTTCGTGCAATGGAGATTGATATCCACGATTTGAAATTCGCTTTACTAAGTAAGGGTATAAAAATCCAATTGTTGTGATAAGTCAGTAAATATTACTCGGGGATGTTATTTTTGGTTTGTTATATTCGACTATAAACCTTCTGGATCGGATAAGATAGATTACGTTATTTATAATATTTTCTAAAAATTTGTCCGAACCCGATTTCTTAGTTTTCTTTATTACATGAACTAGGAAAATATATAGCTATTTTATTCCCTCAGGTTTGTAGATAGTAGGTACCTATAAGTGGGATTTCAATAATATGGTATTCGAAAATGAAAAATATGAGTTTTAAACATACTAATTTGGTTTCATTTGTTTCAGGTTGGTGAGATAACGTACCCCATCTATATAACTAGTCCAATACTTCGGTTCAAAGGTATACATAATTAACGTCATATCTTGATTCTTTGTATCAATAAGATTCAATAAAATTATAGTATTGTTCGCAACAACAACAGCATATCTACCTGGGGTAAACAATGACTACTGACAGCAAACAAGTGTGCTAAGTGGGTGTGGCACTTAGCTCCCTCATATCCGTAGATGATCTGAGCTTAGTAAATAATCTCAAAACTTAAATCTGCAATTACCTACCTCTACTCTCTGTATTCGATGATCACATTTGTAGGGAGCCACATAGAGTCTCACTCACACAACTTTTGAAGATCTCATCAAAATCGTATGAAAGCTGCAAAAATGATGCTTATTAAGGATTTCAGGCTCATAAGCAGTGGCCTTGATCTTGAGTTTCATTCATACAATCCCTGAAAATTTCATTGGATTCAAATGAAGCATGTAGAAGTTGTGGTTGCTGTAAGGGTTTTACGTTTGCGCATGCGCATAGGCTACTATCAACCCCCACAAGTCTTGAAAATGCCTTCAAAATCGAACAGTAACTTCGTATATTCCTATAGTTATACCCGTTACAAAGATTTACAGACACACAGACCTACACAGAAGGAAGGTATCAAACGCGAGTGGAAATTTTGATTTTGGACTATATATTTTTTTCAACCTCGAGAAGTAAAAACAATGCTTCTCTTTTGGTAGACGCGGAAGGAATATTGGTGAAGGTTGTACACATTTATACAAATTAAAAGTAGAGTGGACTAGATATGATCGATACAATCTTCTAGAGAGAAAAACTAATATCATGGCGAAGGAAGTTCCAAAATTTTCCAAATTGTTCATAATAATTTCATGGCGAAGGAAATTGTCTAGGGTTCTCAAATTTTCCGAATTATTAGTTTATAGAACTTTCAATTGAAAAACATCCAACCTTTGGATGAGGAGTTTTCTTTCAAACGGGCTTATATCCATATGGAATGTTTTGTGGAAAATTGAGAAAAACTAATTTCATGCTGAAGGAAGTTGTCTAGGGTTCCCAAATGGTTTGTTCATAGAACTTTTGATTCTAAGACCAAATTTCGAAATTTTCTTATTTGGATATAAACCCAGTTGATGAAAAACGACGGATATGAGCCACTTTGAAAAAAGCGAATTTTCGGATATGTAAAGAAAAGACTCATTTTCATTTTCTTTTATTGTTTACCCATTACTTTCAATAATGAGCCTTCAGAATCGAGTAAGAAAAAAATATTCTAACACCCCTCAAAATTTTATGGTTTACGTTTCAAGGTATGTAAAATCCAAAAAACGAATAAAAAAAATTAAAAAAGTGTTAATTGAAAACAAAAAAGCCGGATATAAGGATATAAGCCGTTGTTGGCATACGCGATTTTCAGCTAGCTTTTAAAGCGTGATACAAACCGTTTCGGGAGGAATTTAACTCGTGAGGTGATAGGCCTTATCTAATTCAGAATCCGTGAAAAAAAAACAAAAAATCTAAAATATGGAGATAAGCCCGTTTGAAAGAAAACTTCAAGTCTAGTGATCTCAACCATGTGGTTTACCAAGTGCACTGACGACCACGTCAAGTCGACAAAAACACCCAAAGCTCTGGTCAGTAGAGCTATGCAACTCAACTCTATCTCTTTGGCTCCCGAATATCAACAAATCGTCTTCTGTCGTTCTCGCGGCTTATCTCCTGCGCAGACCTTGAAAAACATCCACTGAATAGACACTCCCCTCGTCTCCAACCTCGTCCGCCTCATCGTTCCCTGCGTGCGTTTGAAATGTAGATGTTCTCTGCCGGGGCCGTGACTTATGCAATCGCGACGATTTGCATGCGAGGCAGCCGCTCGCAAGTCTATGAGAACCCCTCCTGTCCTCTGCCGCTGTGTCCCCATGGAACTTTCAACTTGACACTGTTTTTCCCCTCGATGCCAGATGTAACGACACTTGTGATTAAGGGTCAAACATCCCGTGAGATTTCGCAATTTTTTTCATTAATCCCACCTCACCTAATTTTATGTAGGAGTCTCCGAGGTGTTGTAGCTTGTGAGAATTGTGTTTTTGAGAATGAGTTTTGTTCGGAAAATATCTGTTGGTGAACACTTATTTCGTCAATGATGAAAAGCTTCTATCAATCCAGAGGCCATGAAATTCACAAAAGACTATTTACACTTCAAGATACATGATATTTGAAAATTTTATTAAAATTGCTTTGTAAAAATGTTTAACGACCTATCAATCGAACGATGAATTTCATAGGGGGCCCTCCAAACTAAAATCCGCACAATCTTCAAAGGTTTCATCGAAATCGAAATGTTAGTTGGTATAGTTACGCCCATTTCAACGCCTTGCGAATACGAACTTGCTGATTACCACACAGACAGTCACACAAACTAAAATGTTCAGAAAGGTCTAAAATGTTAAATTCGAGTGGAAATGTTGATTTTGAAGGACTTTTTTCCATCGTTCAAAACTGAAAACATGCTTCTGCTACCTTGATTGGTAGTCTCGGAAGCAAAATATAAAAAAGTGTGTTATCCTTTATTTATTTCAAAAATATTTTGAAAAGGGACGACGATGTGAGCAATTTCTCTCGAGAGTGTTTGGTCCGACAGATCCCTTCAGTAGTTTCTCTTTCAAATTAAAACTTCTCAAGAGGCTATCAATTTCTCCCTTAGAAGGAAAAACGAAAGATCATGGATATGTCCATTGTTGTAGGTGTAATTTGAAAATTAAAATGATGAAATAAAAAACACACAAGATATTTTATGAATAATTTATTACCATGAAGTAGGTTGAAACTTTATTCCAATTTTCGTAATCAATGACGTAGCATATCTTCTAATATTCACTTTTTCTATGAATAAACAGAATTTTTTTTCTAAAAAAAAACGCTGCAAATCATTGCTCAAAGGTTTATTATTTTCTGTATAGATCATCCTTCTGTATAGATCACTGGTTCTCCATCAATAGCACCTACCACCATCCGTATTCTCCCTTGACCTTCCCTCTCAAATTTCAGCTCCTGCGTTCAATAGGATTGAAAATGGCTTCGGAGCTCACTCACCTGATCAGTGATCAGAAGAGTGAAGAAGATCTCCTCGAATGCTGGAGACGCCTGGAAGAGCACTTCCATTCAATAGGATTGAAAATGGCTTTCGAGCACACTCAGCTGATCAGTGATGTGAGGAGTGAAGAAGATCTCCTCAAATGCTGGAGACGCCTGAGAGAGCACCTCCATTCAATAGGATTGAAAATGGCTTTCGAGCTCACTCAGCTGATCAGTGATGTGAGGAGTGAAGAAGATATCCTCGAATGCTGGAGACGCCTGGAAGAGCACCTCCATTCAATAGGATTGAAAATGGCTTCGGAGCTCACTCAGCTGATCAGTGAGCAATGATTTGCAGCGTTTTTTACCTACAAACATTGTTTTACCTACCAATTTTTTTCTACCTACCAACTATTGGTAGGTACTACCTACCACACTATAATGGCTTCACACCTTCACAATCAAGTTTATTAGAAAGAACTAAACGCTTCACACTCGATTCGAAAAATAGAAAGCTTTATATGGAAATTTGATTACTGGTTACGCAGAAGGCAAAACTGTATACAAATCGGAGAAATGAACAGCGATCGCATTTTAGTCAGAATTTGAACGGCGATTAAACCTCTTTTGCGATTCACACTCATGATTCTGTTTTATCGAAGGAAAACCTTCAAATACTCGTAGGGACCGAACGGTTTGTCCTACAAAGCTCCGGGTGGTCTCAAAAATTTTTAAAAATTCTGTACTATTTAAAATTGGTGAAAAAACGATACCTTTATTTCGAGAGTTTTCGAGCTAGGGCACTCTTGAAAATTTCAACCCTTAATATTCACCCCTTAGAAGTGACCTACATCAACCAAAAGCTTCGCGGCACAACTATAATTGAAAATAATAAACCAAAACTCTCCGATTGCACGTAATACATCGCAGTATTCTAAAGAACCTTGCTTCATAGCTACCGATAAGTACCTAAGATTTTGTTTATTGGTATCGCGTTGTATTTCTGTGGCAAAAAAAAAAGTGTCGTGAAAAAATCCTTCACTTCCAGCCAAAAGACATATCCATGTAAAAAGAAGAAAAAACGTCATAATTACGCAACCATCTTTTTAAATCGGCATCGTGTGGTAAAGTTTCGTCATGATGAACCGTGACTTCGTGTGGAGTGGACTCGCATTGACACGGAAGATTAATCTATAATAATTAATAATACTGAACATTTTGTCACGAAATGAAATTTTTGAATTGATGAAGACATTTTGGTTGAAGGGCTTTGTAGCTCACTAGCTCATTTTATATTGAAACCTTGACGCATTCGGTGCATACCTGAAAGTGTAAAGAATTAATGAGCTTTAAATTACTGATTTTGGAAAGCAATTTAATTCTATTAATTCTATTAAATATAAATTAAATTAATTAAATATTATAATTAAATTTATTATTATTATTAAAAAATATTTATTATTAAATTATTATTATTAATTTATTAAATATTAAATAGAATTTTTTGTTCCTACAAAATTTCTATTGGTTTCACATTGTCTATGATTTTGCAGAAAAAACAATGAAAAACTATGACAAGCATGCAATTTTGAGTTGAATCTACTGTGGTGTTCATACCTTGTGTTACATTTTAAAACGATCACAGGCCAGGAGTCAATTCTACAGCTCATTTCCAGCAAAAAATGCATCATAGTAATTTTCTTTTAAATGCTTTGTTTTCGAGTTATTCCCTTTTTAAGATTTTCTTTCGTGTTTTCGACCTTATCTCAGTAAAATGGCTATAAATCCCCGGATTTGCATACAAATTCAAATCTAGTTACACCGTTGAACAGATCGTAAAATTATATAATTATATAAAAAAAAATTATATAAAACAAGAAAACGGGTGCAAATTGGACTTGAAACGAAATATTGTTCAAATCTTGGAAATCTTAACTTTTTTCAAACGTTCATAGGGCCTGTAATCCGCCACGTGAATTTTTACCTGTATGACTAAAAGATGCGCCACACCATCAGCTTTCCAACGGTCTAGTCATTTTCATTTTTAAAGTAGGATTTATTACAGAAATTTGTGTTTGAACATGGAAAACGTGAATTTTTTCCACGGCATCGGCGCTTTGTCTAAGACGATTTGAGGGGTTCGGCAACGGGAGGGGTTTCTGTTGAAAAAAATTCACGTTTTCCATGTTCAAACACAAATTTTTGTAATAAATCCTACTTCAAAAATGAAAATGACTAAAAGCTGACAATTTGGCACATATTTTAGGCCTTCACGTGGCGGATTACAGAACCAATGAGCGTCAAGTCCAATTTTTACCTTTTTTCCCAATAAAAAAAAAAAAAATTTCCATCAAAGAGATTGGAAATTGTACGCTCTTTCCAACGGTGTAACCAGATTCAAATTTTCATGAAAATTCGTGCAATTATAGCCGTTTTACTGAGATAAGGTCGAAAACACGAGAAAAATCTTAAAAGTGAAATACCTAACTCGAAAACGAACCCTCAGAAAAAAATTACCAGGGGGCATGTTTTGCTGGAAATTAACTCTAAAATCGATTACTGCCTGTGACCGTTTTGAAATGTAACACCCTGTATATGCGTTGGTACCAACAAAAACCTTTAGGTACCTGATTAAACCAAATACCAAAATTGCTATTGCCATATACGGACTTGTAACTACTTTTTCTTCGGAGCCTACCAAGATAGCAAAACCATTGTTCTCACAATCTTCTCAAAACCTACCACATACTACTTCACAATCAAGTTTATTAGGAAATGCTTGCATACGAGTCTGCAACACATTGGGACATTTTCATGTCAACCACTACACAACAAGGTAGTGAAGTAAGGTTGTTAGTTCATGTACCCAAGCATCAAAATAAGAAAACAGTTGATTGTTCTCTACGCAACAGTGAGTCTATTTTATTTATTGGTCGCGTGAGTAAGACTTGCTTAGTTTTCGTGACGATTTTTCAGTTTATGCGCCAAAGCAAAGACATGAAAATGTCAAAACTGCTCTTCGGCGTAAGTTATCAACATTGAGATAAACAAAATGAATAAATTCGGGTCTAACTCTTTATAAAAAAGGTCGACATCAAAAATCGCTAAAGGTAATTGGGGGGAGAGGAAACAACCCAAAAAACTATTAAATAGAAAAATTAATTATATTAATAAATTTAATTATTAATAAATTAATAATTAATTTAATAACCCGGTAATTTTTTTAATTGTTGATTTTTTGGACGTTTGCAAAAATACCAATAAACTCGAAACGTTTCTCTGGGCGTGTCGTGCAGCGGCGGTTTGCATTCTTCAATTATCTCTGAGTCCCCAGTATCACCAACCGTGTTTGTTTTCTTGATATCTAAACGAGAGATAAACTTCTATTGTTTTCGACGCTTAGCGATTTTTTCCGCGGTCGTTGATGTTAGTTGATGATGCACACTTGGGCGTGGCTTGCGCAGTGGTCGGTGCAGATATTTTGGTGCCTTACAGCGTTCAAAGAGAAGAATGTTTGATAAAGTTCGATAATGTCTGATAAAGACGTGTTAGTAGGTTTGAAGGAATCAGTTTTCGGACGTCTGCGCTCACATGCTATCATTAGTCCGATTGATCACATACACCCAAATCGTTCAAAAAGTGCTGACATTTTTATCAACTCTGACTTTTATCAAATTTTTACTGCACGTTTAGTTTTTTTTTTACCTTGGACAACGAGTAACCTATGAACCAAGTGCTTTTCAGAATTCCAAACCGTTACCACATTTGTTTTTTTATCTCATTACCTATATTTTAACGACCCTTGTCCGGACTCAGCTATTTTACTGAAGAATAACTCTTCCAAAGGGTAATTCTATTACCGTTGTTCGTCATCATTTAAATTTTAGGTTTTTTCCAGAAATTCCAACGTTGATTCATGTATCCACAAAGACTTAACCCGCGAGAGGTGATCACCCTTAAACGAGGGTTGGAGGTGATACCTGAGCGCCGCGCTCAGGTCACGTTTTCTCGTACAATTTTTACAATAACTCCGTTATTATTTGTCCTATCGACCTACGACTTCGTATGTATACTCTCAGATTGTTGAATGACAAAATATATGAGTGGGGGTGTATTAAAAAATGTTTAATAAAATTTATAAAAATTGTTTTATGTCCCAGGCCCTGTTTTTCGTACATTTTCCATTATAACTCTGCTATTATTCGTCCTACCGACCTGAAATCCCGTATGTTTACTCTCAGATAGTTTCCTAACAAAATGTTGTGGGGGGGTTTATATCAAAAAGCAATGCGCGTATGCAGTATATACATAAATTTATCATATAGCTCAGAAAAATCGGTAGCTCTCATTACTCATACAATGACAAGATTATAATACGGTTTGATGACTTAGCATTCAGGCAATAAACAAATTTCAGATATTTTGCAGACATAAATCGCACATAGCGTTGGTGAAAAAATAATTTTTTTTACAGTATCAAGTGCCTATAAAATATAGCAAAAATGCACTGGAAGACTGGAACCCTTGTAGAAAATATGTCTCGACTAGAAACGATGTAGATTGCAAAGAAACTTGAAAAATAATGATTTGGATTGTTACTGACTTGGTCTATTTATACGTGAGTAAATAGACCCCTAGAGGTGATACCTGAGCGCCGCGCTCAGGGACCCCTCCCCAGCCGCCCCACTAAATCGGATTAAGCCGGGAGTACAGTTAGAATCATTAGGGGCACATTCTAGGAAAATACTAAAGAGGTTTTGGCAATAGGAGTCCCGTTTTCGAAAATATTTCAGAAAATTTGAATGACCTGAGCGCTGCGCTCAGGAATCACCTCTCGCGGGTTAATACTTAACACTATGGTGATTTCCCAAAAATAATCCGACAGCGTTTTCAAGTAACATACACCGGAATAAAAATTTGGCCGTCCGTCCGCCGTACGCAGCACTTTCCCCACTTAGCATTGACCGATTTTGGTGAAATTTGGTATGTAGGCTCCATTTGGAGTCTAGTAGTGCCCCGAAGATTTTGGTTGATGTAAATCACTTCTAAGGGATCAAAAATGAATTTTGAAATTTTGAAAACGCCCTAAATCAAAAATTTTGATATAAAGGTATTGTTTTTCAATTTCAGATATATAGCATTTTTAGCACTTTTTGAGACCACGCGGAGCCCTGTAGGACAATCCGTTCGCTCCCTACGAGAATTTAAGGGTTGGACGTACGATAAATCAGAAACACGAGTGTGAATCGCAAAAGAGGCCTAATCTCCGTTCAAATTATACCTGACTGAAATACGATCGATGTTGGTTTATTATTTTCAATAATGAACCTTTGGAATCGGCCAAGAAAAAAAATTTTAACACCCCCTCAAAATTTGATGGTTTACGTTTCAAGGTACGTAGAATCCAAAAATCGAATAAAAACGCTGCAAATTATTACACAATGGTTTATTATTTTTCTATATAGATCACTCGTCTACAAAATCACCAACCATCCAATATAAAGAGAAAAGAAAAAAAAATCAAAAAAAAAAAAAAAAAAAATCAAAAAAAATCGAAAAAAAATCAAAAAAAAAAAAAAAAAAAAAAATCAAAATCACCAACCATCGATCGCATTTCGGTCAGCTCTAATTTGAACGGAGATTTGGCTTCTTTTGCGATTCACACTCGTGTTTTGATTTATATATATTTATGTTTCAATACAAACCTTAAAATTTTCGTAGGGAGCGAACGGTTTGTCCTACTGAGCTCCGCATGGTCTCAAAAATTTTTAAAAATTCCATACAATCTTAAATTGAAGGAAAAACAATACCTTTATATCAAAATTTTTTGAGTTAGGGCGTTTTCAAAATTTCAAAATTGATTTTGGAACCCTTAGAAGTGACCTACATCAACCAAAAGCTTCGGGGCACAACTAGACCCCAAATGGAGCCTACATACCGAATTTCATCAAAATCGGTCAATGCTAAGTGGCAAAAGTGCCGAACGCGTACGCGTACGGCGTACGGCGGACGGACGGCCAAATTTTTATTCGATTTTTGGATTCTACGTACCTTGAAACGTAAACCATCAAATTTTGAGGGGGTGTTAAAATTTTTTGTTTCTTGGTCGATTCCAGAGGTGCATTATTGAAAACAAGCTGAAAAGCCTACTAAAAGCAGGCAAAGACTATTCCTCCGACTCTCCTCCCGCCACCAACTCCCTCCGACTCCTCCCGCCCCCAACCCCTCCGACTCCTCTCGCCTCCAACTCCTCCCGCCCCCAACCCCTCCGACTCCTCTCGCCCCCGCCCCCTCCCACCCCAACCCCTCCGACTCCTATCGCCTCCAACTCCTCCCGCCCCCAACCCCTCCGACTCCTCTCGCCTCCGACTCCTCCCGCCCCCAACCCCTCCGACTCCTCCCGCCCCCAATCCCTCCAGCCTTCAACTCTCCCTCTGCCACGACCCCTCCGTGCATACGTACGTACGTACGGTTGGCGTTTTATATAATTAGATAATAAACCAAAATTTGGCCGTCCGTCCGCCGTACGCCGTACGCGGCACTTTTGCCACTTATCATTGACCGATTTTGATCAAATTTGGTATGTAGGCTCCTTTTGGGGTCTAGTTGTGCCTCGAAGATTTTGGTTGAGGTAGATAACTTTTAAGGGTTCCAAAATCAATTTTGAAATTTTGAAAACGCCCTAACTCAAAAAATTTTGATATAAAGGTATTGTTTTTCCTTCAATTTAAGATTCTATGGAATTTTTAGAATTTTTTGAGACCACCCGGAGCTTTGTAGGACAAACCGTTCGCTCACTACGAGAATTTAAAGTTTGGACGTGCGATAAATCAGAAACACGAGTGTGAATCGCAAAAGAGGCCTAATCTCCGTTCAAATTAAAGCTGACCGAAATGCGATCGATGTTTTTCCTCATGTTGGATGGTTGGTGGCTTTGCAGACGAGTGATCTATATAGAAAAATAAAAAATAATAAACCATTGTGTAATAATTTTCTGCGTTTTTTGTGGTTACATTATCATGCGAGATGTTGAATTCCTCAACTTCAATTCATCTTCTGGCCTTTCCACTTTTACTGCCGTTTCTTGCTCACGTTTGACGAAGTGCCTTTTCGGGATTTTGATCAGCCAGCTGAGCTGTTGAGCACATAGCAGTATGACTTTTCTCCGGTTCACCTTTGAGCTCCGGAATTTAGTACACTTGTAAAAGTATGCGTAATCACGATGACATTTCCAGAGTATTTGAATGAACCCTTGGACGGTCTCCCATAAATTGCCATATGGTTATGTTGGGTCTATGTTATTGTATTCAGATCTTTTTATTGTCCTTACAAAAATGTTGGATAATTAAATGATAAAGTCAAACTATGCGAGGAAAATACACTGCCGACCCAACATAGTAGGCATTTTTGCTGACGAGAAACCCGGCGCAGCGTCAATAAATAGGTACCCTGGAAGACGTCGTAATTCTGGTTTCTCCAACTCTTTTAGAATAGTAATGTCACTTTCTGTCTGTAGCAATCTAGGCTGTGATTCATCAGTCTCTGTAACGCCGTTGAAGCTTATCATCGTCATTATAGAACCTCTGTTATCGTTTGAAGTAATCTGTAGTTAACAAAGCACCTCTCGTTCACTTACGTAAGGTCATTGTTTTGATATAAGATGTGGAGACATTAGAAGCGTGCTGGTTGAAAAGAGAATCTCTATCGCTCAATTATCATTGTGAAACTGAACTTGTATACAAATTTCCTATGTTCGGGGAGACCCCTAATTATTGGCCAATATCATATAATATCAACATATTCGATTACGTAAAAAAATAATATTTTACGTGAAATCAAGTAGAAGAAATTTTGATTTGATCACATTTGGAACAATTATTTTTCAGACGAGCTTTGTGGTTGAATTTCATGAGTTTACTCGTTTTCCACATTTTGGTTTATTCTTTTCAATCGACCAAAAATTTTTTTAACCCCCCCCCCCCCCTCAAAATCTGTTGGTTTACGTTTCAAGTTACGTAGAATCCAAAAATCGAATAAAAATTTGGCCGTCCGTCCGTCGTACGCGGCACTTCCCCCACTTAGCATTGACCGATTTTGATTTAATTTGGTATGTAGGCTCCATTTGGGGTCTTGGTTGATGATTTTGGTTGACGTAAGTAACTTCCAAGGGTTGAAAAATAAATTTTCAACGCCCTAACTCAAAAAATGTTGGTATAAAGGTATTGTTTTTCCATCGATTTAAGATAGTATAGAATTTTTAGAATTTTTTGAGACCACGCGGAGCCCTGTAGGACAAACCGTTCGCTCCCTACGAGAATTTTAGGGTTGGACGTATGATAAATCAGAAACACGAGTGTGAATCGCAAAAGAGGCCCAATCTCCGTTAAATTTTTGGTGACCGAAATGCAATCGATGTTTTTCTTCATGTTGGATGGTTGGTGGCTTTGCAGACGAGTGATCTATAGCATTAGCAAACTGAATTAAACCTTTAGCAAACTGAATTAAACCTTTAGCAAACTTAATTAATCCTTTCGCTAACTGAATTAAACTTTTTGCATTTTGATATAAACTTTTTGCAAACTGAATTAAACCTTTCACAATTAGAATTCAACTTTTCTCAAACTGAATCAACCCGTTCACAATTGGAATTAAACCTTTCCCAATTACAAGTGAACCTTTCATAAAATTAATCCTCTGCGCCAAACATGATCAGAGGACATAAGAGTGAGTGAAATCCCCAAAACAGTACCTTATCTGTGGACAATATCTTCCCTGTGGATGGTAAATTACTCCCCTGTGGACTGGCTAACTTTCATTGACCTTCACTGTGTAGAGTCACCCTTCCCTTCCCGTCAACATTCTCGTAATAAAAGTGTTCGTAGGTTTTCCTTTTTTTTGGTTCTGTGAGGAACATTGTTGTGGTGATGAGCGACAGCGATTCAAATATTAGTTCAGTGAGTATTGCTGAACGCTCGAAGGAGGGACGGTCGAATTCCTTGAAAATCCCGTTGAAAATGGACATGTATTTTGTACTTCCTGCTGCAGCTACAGGCCAACCCCTCTACTGACAAAATCGGACTATTCATGTGATAGTTTACTTTAGAACATTGATTTATGTATGGGTAGTTTAACGTATTTATTTATTATTATTTTTGTTTATTAAAAATTTATTAAATTGTTTGTTTATTGCGAAAAGTTTAATTCAGTATGCGAAAGGTTTAATTCTATTTGTGAAAGGGTTAATTCTAATTGCGAAAGGTTTAATTCAGTTTGCGAAGAGTTTAAATCAAATTGCAAAAAGTTTAATTCAGTTTGCGAAATGATTAATTCATTTTGTGAAAGGATTAATTCAGTTTGCTAAAGGTTTAATTCAGTTTGCTAATGCTATATATAGAAAAATAATAAGCCGTTGTGTAATAATTTGCAGCGTTTAGCTAATTGTTGATCCACCAAGTTGATTTTGTAATATGTCTGACTATGATTGCCAGCATAGTTTGTAGACAAAGCAATGTTGTTTCTACTTTCATGGAAATTATAGGTTTTGAGATCTCCTTGAGTGTTCGTTGGTGATATTGTTCCGGTTCAACGTGAGTGGGTCCTCTTACTTTCATGTTAGTCGATTAGAAGCTATCACTCAACGCACCCAGTGTAAGTGTTACACCACTAAGAAAGAGAAGCTGGGTTGATGAGGATGGTCCTTATCTTAAGTAGACGCTTCATGTGAAAGCCTACATGTTGTCACTTAGTAGAGCGTGCTCTACCACTCTCACTCGAGACAACCTGCGGGGCATCTTCCTCGTCCTTTCTTCTTTTTCGTCCTTTTCGTCCCGACTTCTTCCTCTTCACGATCCCTCGTCTGAAGATGAGCCCTTTCACAATCGTGATTAGGCTCCGCGCCGCCTCGGTAAACTCTCGAGATCTATGCCTCCCTTCTCCCTTCTTCTTCTTCACCCATCGCTTGTCGTTACTCCTAACCCATCGCTATCGCTTCCATCAATCAGTTTCTCCTATTTTGCGAGTCGATTTTCTTTCCCTTTCTTCGTGAATCACCTATGAAGCCATACAGCCGGACATTCTAGGTAATTCAGCTCTATCAACCTGTTGAGTGTATCTGCATGCAGATCCCCGCCAGTTAAAACTAGCTTACCAGGTACGATTCTCGTTGGAGTCAGACTTACGATTATCATTATTACTATAAACGCTGCAAATTATTACACAAAGGTTTATTATTTTTCTATATTGATCACTCGTCTACAAAGCCACCAACCATCAAACATGAAGAAAAACATCGATCGTATTTCGGTCAGCTAAAATTTGAACGGAGATTAGGCCTCTTTTGCAATTCACACTCGTGTTTCTGATTTATCGTACGTAAAACCTTTAAATTCTCGTGGGGAGCGAACGGTTTGTCCTACAGGGCTCCGCGTGGTCTCAAAAAATACTAAAAATTCTATATATCTTAAATTGAAGAACAATACCTTTACATCAAAATTTTTTGATTTAGGGCGTTTTCAAACTTTCAAAATTCATTTTTGAACCCTTAGAAGTGACCTACATCAACCAAAATCTTCGAGCCACAACTAGACCCCAAATGGAGCCTACATACCAAATTTCATCAAAATCGGTCAATGCTAAGTGGCAAAAGTGCCGCGTACGGCGGAAGGACGGCCAAATTTTTATTCGATTTTTGGATTCTACGTACCTCGAAATATAAACCATCAAATTTTGAGGGGGTGTTAAAAAATTGTTTTTCTTGGTCGATTCCAAAGGTTCATTACTGAAAATAATAAACCAATATGAATGAGGTCGTTAATAGTAGGTACTCGTAGTTGGTTCAGCTGTTTGGGCATTGGTACTTTTATATTCATGAACCTACGGCTGTTAGCTGGTTTAATGAACCGGTTCTGGTGGGATCACCGATGTTAGGGTCCGTCGGCTCGGGAGATTATTTGGATTGGTGACCGCTCGTGGGCGGGATCCTAATAATTTTCCGAGACCATTTTATTGGTGAAACCATTTTAACTTTAGGGGGCGAGACAATAATTAGACTTGATCGAAATCATAAGAAACAATTCTGATTAATAAAAACGGAGTTGAGTAGAACGTTGTCTTTTTCCACGAAAAATAATGAGTCATAAGTTCTTAAGTCATTATTCTTTATAGTTCGTAAGTCATTATTTTTCGAGGAAAGACAACGTGGAAATATAGACAATTTTCGTGGAAATAGACAACGGAAATACTCAACTCCGTTTCATTAATCAGAATTGGTTCTTATGATTTCACTCAAGGCTATTTATTGTCTCGCCCCCTAAAGTTAAAATGGTTCCACCAATAAAATGGTCTCGGAAAATTATCAGGATTCCGCCCACGAGCGGTCACCAATCCAAATAGTCTCCCGAGCCGACGGACGAAATATCTTCTCAACTCCGTTTTTATTAAGATGGTTTTCATTCTTTTCATTCATTTCATTCATTTCATCGCTAGTGGTTTTAATCGTACCAATTCTGATCTTCCCGTTGGAAGACAGCTGATGGAGTCCGCAACGCCAAGAATGATAGTCGGGCGAAAATTAAAATTGAAATGGAGGTTTACCTTTTTGTTACTGTATTATCATACCAAATTGGTATGATAATCTCATTTTTTTCGGTTTTTCAGGGATGGAAAAAAACTGATTCCTAAAGTTCTTGCCTATCATTTACAACAACAAAGCTTTTGGTTATGATTTATAAGACCCTCTACTGACTTCAGTAGATCAACTTTTGCTTAGAAAAGCTCAATAACAAACATGCATGAGATACGCCTAAATGCCTCGGTATTTCATGAGATACACCATTATTTCATTCTTCGTGATGTCAGTAAAAACGCATGAAAAATCCATTGATTTTTAGAATGTTATAACAATTACATATTAGTAATAATAAAAATAGTGGCATAATTATGTTACCCATATAATATTGTTATCAATAGCGTACACTCAGTAAAAATAAATCTCCTTACTTAAAATTCTCCTTATTCTCCGTTTTGAAATAGCTCCTTGCAAACTCTGAGAAATTGAGTGAGTGTACGGAGTCAATTTTCACTGAGTCCCATTTCCAGTTTAAAAAAAAAACCTATCCCATTCTTCTTGACCCATTCTTGTCCAGGACTGGGACAAGAATTAAAAGTAGTGAACAATAGGTACAATAAAAATACTTCAATACATTTTTTTTCAAGAACTTGGGTATTCTATAAAATTTTGACGAGGGTAAGTAACAGACTTAAATTTCAGGTCGAAAAATTGAATCTTAGGTTATAATCACACAAGAAAAATCATATTCTGCTTTTAAAGCCTCGCTTGTCTTGGAAATAGATGCTTGAGCCCGTCCTCACCAAATTTGTCAATATACATGCCTGAATTGATTCAAGTCAGTTTGAAGATATAATCTCGATGACGATTTTCTACAGTAGTGGGATTATAGTTTGGCAAAGTGGTCTAAAAACTGGTACAAGTGATCCAATTTAAACTGGATGCCTAAGCGAGGCAGATGGACGACAGAACGTACTACAGAAGGACTCCCACTGTTATCCTCTCCATGTCCCTCATCTTGTGAAATGATTTTGGGTCGGTTTCCTTGATTATTTATTACTGATGGAGAGGGTTGTTGATGTTGTTGTTTTTCGTTCGAAATATCATAATAGTCAAGGACCCATCGACGAACTGTGTTGTCTTTCAGGCTCAACGTATTAAAAACATTGTTTTGCAAGACAGCAAATTTTGTAGATCGACCCAACAAACAAATTTACGTCAATTGATTGGAGTCAACTTGAAATTTAACACCCTCTAGAAAACTCAAAACTGAGATACGCCACAAGTTTGACCAGTTTTAGATACGCCACATCTCTTAACATCCGATTGCAGTGCTTTCTGTTCGGATTTTTTCAAAGCTAGTTTTTCCATGAGGTCCGCCTCGAAATTCTGGATCCAGGGATATAAAAAGCTCATAACCCAACTTTTTTGAGATACGCCACTCTGAACTGACCACGGCGCAATATTGATTTGAGTGAAAATTTAGTCACTTGTTTCACATAGAGTAAATACACAAAGAGAGTAAATACTTGTTCAGAGTAAATATTATGATCATGACTGGATCAATAGAATCGGTTAAGCTTAGTCTTAGTAATGTGTTGATTGAAAATCACAACACCTATATTTACACCGGGTATACTCGAAAAGCAGAATACAAGGATTTTCAGATATTGTAATTAGGCCCCTTATAAACCTGATAATTGAGTAATCAATCATAGCGGGAAGTAAGTATGCATACCTGTAATTAGCAATGATGATAATGTATCAGATCGGACCAATGGAGAACGAGGGCTCTGATTGGAGCTTAGGAGGCATCCCGGTGCGCTCAAGAGACACGTCGTGCGGGCTCAGCCTATTCGAAGCGCCGTCTCAGAACAAAGGCTTTCAAACCCATTTGTCGATGCCCGGTTTTTTCGAAACGCTCTATTATTAGTGAAGAGCAGCCTCACCTTTGAGAATAAAAAAACCTCCCAAAAATAGATCTTTCAGCCGACCATCAGAGGGGACAAACTGTTATCAGATGCTGGGTCACAATAAAGGAACAGTTCGTGCCTAATGCTCCTGTTTTTGGATTCCAGCCACTCGTATCAAAGTTATCACACACTTGCCAGTCCAGGTGTGTCTACGCTCAAACGTTCTCTAATCTCCATACAGGCATAACAATGGAGGTAATGACGAGATCTCTCGGTTATTTCTAGCTGATCTATTATTGGGTGTGACGGCGGTAGGATGCGACGCCTATTAGAGACCAACTTGCTCATCTCCTGCTATGGCCCTAATGAGGAATTCCTGGATTCACCTACCTAGGTATTAATGTTGTAGGAGCAATGCGGTAGAATTTCCGTAAAATATTTCGAATCCATAGTACCCAATTCTCAATATCAGTTCACGTGACCATGTTTTTGATATGAAAGAAAAATTTACCTTCAAACTACTAGAACTTCCGTTTCAACAACAGTTTGACCAAGTTGGTAGGAAGTTATCTTTAAAAACGCTGCAAATCATTGCTCAAAGGTTTATTATTTTCTGTATAGATCACCCTTCTGTATAGATCACTGGTTCTCCATCAATAGCATCTACCACCATCTGTATTCTCCCTTGACCTTCCCTCTCAAATTTCAGCTTCCTGCGTTCAATAGGATCGAAAATGACTTTGGAGCTCACTCAGCTGATCAGGGATCTGAAGAGTGAAGAAGATCTTCTCGAATGCTGGAGACGTCTTTCGGATTCTACGTACCTTGAAACGTAAAACATCAAATTTTGAGGGGGGGGGGGGGTTGAAAATGTTTTCTTTTTTGCTCGATTCCAAAGGCTTATTATTGAAAATAATAAACCAAAAGTTTTCAACTCACATAGTAATATAAATGTGTTACTATGTCCATGCAAAAGAAGTCAATATCGATGTCCTCTATTAACATTTTTTCGCTAAAATTTTAAGAAATTTTTGGAAAAAATATGCTTGATGTTGCGAATGCATTTTATTTTTTAAAAGATTCATCCATGTGAATATTTTCTGCGGTATCCAAAATTTTGAATAGGTCATCTATGCTTAGTTAAATCATGATGAAGTCAATGTGCTTTCGTTTAGAGCTCAGCCCCAAAATACCACCCAAACTTGAGCCAAATCGGGCTATTATAGCATGAGAAACATTGTGTTTGTCTTTTAATTTGGCAAAATTAAACGTGAATGATAAAGGATAACGACGTCCTATCTGCTTCCTTCTCCACATAAACCACAATATGACTATAGCAGGAGTACAGAACAATCATGAGAAACTGGTGGTTAAGTGAAATCACATTCGATAATGTGATGAAATTCATAGGGGAACAAGCCACTCCGAGATGAGCAATAAAAGATCAACTTCCTGATCCATGATCGTCTTGCTCCCTCTACCTCTCCTATAAGCCGTATTTTTTATGTAGAAGGTCTTAACTTTTCTGACCTGTCAGGTAGATACTCGTACGTAATTTCTTAGATCCACTAAATTTGAGAATCCACAACATTAGGTACTGGCGATTCTTCATGGTTTTAGCTCTTCTTCGCCTCTTGTACAGCTTCTGACGAAAGGTACTCAAAGTGCTTTTCGTCAAAAAACTTATGAGGTAACGGACGTTTTACTTAATATATAACATTCGAGAAATCCTCGATGCGGGTGATTTGGACACCGAAAAAACTAATGCGCCGCTTTGCTGCAATCACTCGGACATTTCAGGTCTGAGGAAGAGAAAGGTAAAATTATTGTTCTCGTTGATACACGTGTTATTGCCCGTTGGAGTAATTTCCTACGTTGTAACAACAAACCAATTAGGTTTAGAGTAATTTTGAACACCAGTTTAATCTTTAAGAATCACCGTTTGACCCGCATGGCTATTGTTTGGACTAAGTGGAATAAGTACATTTGAATGACTGATGGGGAAATTATACCTACCACTGTAAATGCCTACTCAACAATTCCATTTCAACTGCTTTTTAGGATTTACGTAGAAGTGTCGGGGGGACACTGAGATTACACATATCTTGATTGCCGAACGTAGTTGAATTTTTAATTATACTTCCACGTGACCAAGTTTGATTAAATTGTCGAGTGTTTTTCAAGGCACTTCTCGAACTTGTGGGATTGAATCTCTTCACCTTGTAGCTGAGTAAAGCATTGTTTTTAATTCAGAAGTGTATACAATTAGATATCTATTCAGATTTCAGGATCTCTGAATTAAGCAGAGAAATACCGATTCGTAAAAATAACTAGAACGACATTGACCAATCGATTTTGAAAGTTGTTGAACATTTCAGTGATTATTGCGTTAAATACTTCGATAATGATTGAAAAAAGTCGTGAACTATATAGAATTATTATAATAGCGCTTATTTAATTTGGGTCTTAATCTTTTCATAGTGCCCAAATTCATACATAACAATGTGGTATCTATCATATACCTACTGTTTGCAGATGGAAAGAATGCGTATGGTTTGGTGAGATGTCCTTGTGTATTATAGTCCCAAAAACATCCTCCTTCTTCTACCTGCCACTCAAGCCAGGGAAAATTAGACCGAGAGTTGTTGACTACCGACCAATAATGAAGTAGAAGGATTGATTTTCACAAACCGTTCGCGTACGTTAAGGCAGTGGTTCCCAATTCTATACAGGGTGTCAAGGATCGATCGTACATCTAATTTAAGTAAGACAATGTATCGTAGCATCTTTGTTTTAACCCCTTGTTTTTCCATTTTTTTTTTTCAATTTCAAATTTTTTTTCGTGTTCTTGAACATGTCTCTAAAATTACCAGAACTACCTACCTTAATTTACCGCAAACATGTAAAAATAAGGGCACCAAATTTCCCATTTTCCTACAAAAAAATATCTCCAGTAAAGAATGGTGCTTCTTTCAAATTTTAAAGGCGAATGGAGAATAAACCTGAAGGGCAAGTAAACTCCCAATCGAGATGGAATTCTGAGTTTGCTCGACAACTCATTATGACTCGAGCTGCTCAATGCCCAAATTACGAAGGTCTGAGATATGGAGTCTCGGCCCTTTCCCCAGCCTGACTCACCAGGCTACCTAAGATTTTGGAACAGGTAGTCGTCTGTGTTAGCAGGTATACCCTTTGAAAAATTGGCCATCCGCATTCTTTCTATCTGCGAACAGTAGTTACCGTAGCAATCATTAAGTAGTATCACGCGAAAACCCCAAAAATCAACTACTCGATTTCAACTGCATACTTATTTATTTCATATTTCTTATCGGTGATGCCATCGACCCGCCACCTCACGTATTGGGATGAATTCCTCTTTAACGGAAAAATACCTGATGAAACCCTCAAAGCTGTTTACGTCATCCTCGGCTGTCTCCTGAATATTTGAAGGAGCGATGCGACGCAACAGATGTTTTATGTACTTACCTCGCCTCGCCCACCATCTTGCCATAAATGAATTATAGGACCCTTCATTACCAACGAAAACGGTACAACGGAAATAGCAACTTCATCCGAAGTTTCAGTCCTTTGTGACATTTTAGGTTGTTAAGCACTTTCAGCTACCGCTGAACTTCACGCGATGGTTCTCCACGACTCTGCTTTTATGCACCGATCCATGAGACACGATAAGCGAATAACACGAAAAATGTATGTCATCTTCCTACCAATCCAACCTATCAATTTCGCCCATCGATTTGATAAACATAAAATTGATGGATATTATATACTATGGATTATCCGATCAATATCGTCATACTTTAGTTGTATCGCCTTACCTTTTCACATATTATTTACAATATAGTGATTATGAAATTACAACTGTCACAATTGTCACTCTTCACTGCCACAAAGGGTTCATTTCATATTTATGTTGATGGTATTTTCGGCATAAATAAGATACATATATTGAAGTGAGGGTGGATTTAGGGATATGATCTCATGACAGACTGTAAATTATGTGGTATTATATAGGAAGGTTAAAATACAAAGTGGAAATTATACGAGGTCGGTGAGGCCTTTTGGGAGTGATTGGTCAGGGTATGGGACCAAACTGTACAATTTTTCTGGTTAACTACTACCATTTGGTGGTGCTACAGGAATAAGAACATGATAAACTATTCATTTCTTAGGACCTACCCATGTACCCACAAATTTGAAATTGAATTGTTTCTTCTTTGTTCTTATTCTTACTTATTGTGGGAGTTCCCTTTATAAAGTTATGGGGTGAATTTGGTAGGTAACCAAAACTATCGGAATGCCTGATCCTGATGATATCCAGACAGATTATTTTTGAGAGAAAAGGACGATAAATTTAAAAAAAAAAGCAGGTCGCAATTTAGAACTCGAAGAGATATTAAAGATCAGTATCGCCCTTTCCGCTGTTCATTGGACACCGCCGTAAACAAGACTGATGAAAAGGGGCTTTAAAAAACTTTGGACGGTCGACAAAAAATGAGCTTCGCGTTGCGTTTTATCCGACTCAAGCGCAGAACTCGGAGTTTATGTTTTGAGGATATCGATAGAATGAAACCCTTCGAATATTTCATCCGGGGTCCCAAGCAAACCACTGTCTTATATTTCAGGATTATCTTCAGCTCCGGAGAGTCATCTTCCAATCAAAATAATGCGTTTTGTTCGGCCCTATAAAGCATTGAGCGCCTTACAAGTTAATGCTATCAAGGTGGTTTGTGAAAAGCAGCGTTGTATAACACAGAGAGGGGCAATATTTTATTACGAACAATTTAATCATCTTCGAATGGAATTGCACGTATGATATTGGTTACTTACTTCAGAATAGAAACAATAGAAGTATTTTAGGTGTTTAAATAAAAACCAGTTCAATCCTTTGTGTCTTCTCTTATCATTTTGGTTTTATTATTTTCAATAAAAAAATATTGGAATGAAGCAAGAAAAAACATAATTTAACCGCCCTCAAAATTTTATGGTTTACGTTTCAAAGAAAGTAGAATCCGAAAATCGAATTAAAAAAAAATTTGTTCCGCCCACCGTCCGCGGCATTTTGGTTTATTATTTTCAATAATGAACCTTTGGAATCGACCAAGAAAAAAAATTTTAACACCCCCTCAAAATTTGATGGTTTACGTTTCAAGGTACGTAGAATCCAAAAATCGAATGAAAATTTGGCCGTCCGTCCGCCGTACGCGGACACTTTTGCCACTTAGCATTGACCGATTTTGATGAAATTTGGTATGTAGGCTTCATTTGGGGTCTAGTTGTGCCTCAAAGATTTTGGTTGATGTAGGTTACTTCTAAGGGTTCCAAAATCAATTTTGAAATTTTGGAAACGCCCTAACTCAAAAAATTTGGATATAAAGGTATTGTTTTTTCTTCAATTTATGATTCTATAGAATTTTTAGAGACCACCCGGAGCTCTGTAGGACAAACCGTTCGCTCACTACGAAAATTTAAAGTTTGGACGTACGATAAATCAGAAACACGAGCGCGAATCGCAAAAGAGGCCTAATCTCCGTTCAAATGTTAGCTGACCGAATTGCGATCGATGTTTTTCTTCATGTTGGATGGTTGGTGGCTTTGCAGACGAGTGATCTATATAGAAAAATAAAAAATAATGAACCATTGTGTAATAATTTGCAGCGGTTTTTAGTTACCACAAAATATTGAGCGTGAAGGGAGGGGGGTTAATTTTTTTCTCACTCGATTCCAATGGTTCATTATTGAAAATAACAATGTGGAGATAACCTATTAAAGGTAAAACATGTTGAGGGACACCTCATTCAGACATTCACCAGACCCATCACTCATGATACTTTGGAACTTTTCAACCACATCCAATATATCTACATTTGGGCAAAAAGGAGGGAATTCTATAATACTGTCTATTTGTTTGATCAAAACTAAAATTATGATTGGATCCACTGAGGTGACTCTCAATAGCAGAATCACCTTTGTTATCCCTGAAATCTTTCATTCTTTCTCTAAATCTCCTACCAGTTTGACCACATAACACATTTCACAAGAACAAGAACAATTCAGCAAGAACATAAGAACATTTCAGCTTATTATAAACCCCACTCTTATTTTGAACGCCAATTTTATCTTTAACAGAACCCAACGAAGCTTTAAGATTATTTTTATTTTTAGACCCTACTTTGAAACCTGTAGATGATAACATTTTGCAAGTTTTATCTGAAATCTTTCCATGATAAGGTGAACCTATCTATAATTTTTCGTACAAATACATTTGATTCCTACACACCTATGGTTGTTTTTTACGGATTTCGATTCAGAATGGTCTAAAACGGATTTGTATGTGAAACTGTGGATGTTTTCTCTTTGATTGTTGTCCTCTTTCTCCCCAGATTAATAGTATAAGGATGCCCTTTCTATGGGACGTCCTAAAAACTACGGTTTGCCACTCTATAATTGGTATGTAAGTGTAAATTTATCCCCGTTTCTATAAGTAAATATGAAAGCTCGTCCAGAGATTAATATTTTTCTTCTTTAGCCGAAACGCTTGCTGAGGTCTTGTAGCCTCTGGTGACTTTCAATCTTTCAACTCAACACTGTGAGAGATTCAAGGTAGTTGGGAGTTTTTGGAAAATCATAGTTACCTAGCCACTGTCAACCGTGCAAATACATGGCAAACTCACATCCTCGGCTTCTGAACGCAATTTTCGATTCGACCTTGCAAATGTTTGCTTATTTTCTCACGCATGGACCGTTTTGCAATGTGTTGAACATACGTCCTCGTCGATTCGAGGACGTGATATGTGGAAATTGTTGATTTCTGGGACTCCACAACAAGACTAACAAAGGGCCAATAAAAAGGCTCCATCGATATCGAGACTCAGCATTCTGGAAGGTGTCGAAAAAAAAAAACAATCCTCTACATTTTTGCTTGGTAGCGATAGTTCAACGCCATGTGTGAACTGGACTACATTACCAAAGCAATGTTTTGATAACTAAAATCTGAGAGACTGCATCAGCCAGATCAGCCTACCTCTAAATACACGAAGTTAAGTCACAATTCGAGCTTCCATTTTCCTACCTTTCCTTGGATTTGCATTCAGAATCCCAATGTTAATGAATCATCACTATAAAATACTTTGTGGGGAAAAAATGGTCGAAATAAGAAAAAAAAGTCTAAGTATAACTCAGTTCAGCAATGCAAAATTGCTCAGTTTCTTTCGAAGAACAGGCTGTCAGGGCAAGGAAATGTTTCCGAATCATACGAAGTCACTAGGATGACTATTAACTGGAGTATGGAATAGACTCACTATCAGAGGCCGCCACGCAAGGTTCTCTCCGAAACCGAAATGAGGTTTGATAAGCCCAAGGACGGCGGAACCTCCTGCTAATGGTTTTTTGGCTTCGGAAAATGATAACAAGGCACCTTTAATGTAAACCACCTTTACGCTTCAACTCGCCTCAAATGGCGTATAATTTATATAAAATCTTAGATGAGAGGAAAAAAGAAGTTCGTACGGAAGGGCTCTCCCAAACCTCCCCTGACTAATCCATCAATCCCCCCTCCCCTCTCTACACAATATTACAGATCTCAGCTTCTACTCAATCCTGCCACTGAATGCGGACCTTTTTGATCCCATTACGCACCATTATCCCGTGAAATGGCGACTGCCGGCGTAGCGGAAATTCTTGGGAGGCGTCCGAAACGTTTCTCAGTTTAAAAGGGCGGACCGTTTGAAGATTTTCTTGAGTAGTACGAGCGGAACAAGCTCTATTCTACCAGAAGAAGGATCTACAAATCTGAACTTGGAAAACCTAATACGACTGAGAGAATAACATACATAACTACTCGACTCTTGCTCTCTGTTGTTTTCTGTGTACGTCAAGGAAACGAACGCACTTGCGTTGTCCAAAAATTTATGGGGTCCTATGAAATGAATGGGTCTAGCTAACTGGATCTATGTGGTCCACGAAGAGAAGTTGGAATTTGGCTCACCGAATAGTTTTCTTTGAAGAAAGTTCGATTGTTACCGAGCGAAGTTGCCCATCAAGGAAAGTTGGGGTCTAGTACCTACATTCAGAGAAGTTGCGGTTTTATGCATCGAGAAAAGTTAGGAGGTCCAATGTATTTATAACCACTTCTCCATCTCTCGTATTATCTGTATCTGTCCAGAGTGCATTTCAACGAAAACGATCACCGGAAATGCAGGGAAATCGGGCGATGCAAAACCGTCGTCTGTTGACACGTGGAAAAAACCCGAACTGGATGAATTGAATAAATTCACAAGAGCCTTGATGAAATTATAAGGGGTTCAATTTTCGCTGTGACTCACATCCTGTCTGGAACCGCTGACAATTGGAAGTCAATCGAATTCGAAGACGAGGGAATCGATGAGGTTTTGGCGGAAATACGTCAGCTAAAATGAGAGCTGATGCAAAGAAAATGCGAATCCTAAATGTACGTAGGAATCAAACATCAATGAAGTGGAAACAAAATATCTCAAACACTGGAGGAAATAGTTATTTTCAATTTAACAACCCTCGAATTCAGGATTTTGGATATAAATTATTGGCGTAGCGTTTTAGTAGCTTCCACTCACTGAGGAGGAACCGGTGAAAATTACTACTGTTTTTTTCTTAACTCATTGGTACTACATTAGATACTCATAGCAATGAATTGTACAGTAATGTTGTCTTGTTGATATCGAATCGGTTTAGGTACAAGAAGGGACTTCTACATGCGAGAAGATGACTGTTCACTGAAAGTTTGAGAAAATGTTTACCACTTCAACCTTACGAGTGCCATTGGATTCACCAAAAACTAATAATATAAAACGTCAATGTTTAAAAAAAAAATGAAATTTTCATTTTGAAGACTCATTTATCTGAATGTTCACATATGGAGCTTCCCTTCCTTGGCTAGTGATTTCAACTTATCAACAATGTTTCAACTTATTTAAATTACATCCGACTCAGTTTCCTGTCCTCAGTCTTATGAGGTAAGATCAAGTGACTGCCGGAGGGCACCCCACAAAGGAAAAGGAGTACTCACGAAAGTCTGGTAGCTTCAATGTCAGTGAGTTTGGGGGGATAGAGAGCGGCCAACAGCTACCGGGTCACGATTAAATAGAGAAAAAAAACTATACCTACAATCCCTCAACGTCAGGAATGAGAAGCTCCCTTCCTCATTAGCCTGTTTAGGGTTTTGAATGATGAAAAGAAGTGAAATATGTGGGACCAGCGAGGCTCGAGCCTCTTTCCTCTAATGGTTCTATCACTTCTCTCCGGCTTCAGGATTCATCGGCCGCTCTTCATTCGTCGGTTGCAAAATACGATTTCGGTCTTCTTATGAGAAGTTAGAATTTTGGAATTGCTCCATGTGATGGATTGCTTGGATTGCTCCTATGTTCCTCCAGTATCGATGCATTTAAAAATTTTTTGGCGATTCTGATGGGCAACTAATTTTTTCAATTTTATTTTAAAATTAAAAATTACTCTACATTTTAAAATTCCTGAAATTTTGAACTCAGTTTTTAATTTTCAATAAGGATGAAATTGAGGATAAACTATATAAGTACTCCCTGGAAGAATAAAAATGTGGTAAACCATACAAAGCATTCATCTGGATAAATGTATGTGGGTACCACACTTACTTGTGATAGTACTCCAGGTTATAATTCAGGAGCACAATATAATGGAAGACACTCAGCGAGGCGGTTAGTTGTTCTTATCGGACGAGAAGATCTCGAAGGTTTCTTTCGGTTAGTTCGTCCCTGGCGTACGCTTTCATGACGAGGGCCTTGCCAGACGCAGAGGATGGCTGCACAACCGGGACACTCACAATGTCACGTTCAAGATGTACTCATCCACTGCAATTTTCAATAAGCAGAGATTAAACGAGCGAAGTTGAGTTATAACACTTCAAGAAACGAGGGAAGTTGAGGTCTAGCCTCCTTCGCCTCAGGAAAAATCTTGACGGAGAAATTTTGGCAATACACTACTGGGAGAGTGAAGTTCATCAAATGCACTGAATTATATCACTAAATCGATGTGATATTATTAAGTAAATATATTTTATGAAATTTTCTTATACTAGTGATTGGTATATTGCTGTTGATCAGTACAGTTCCTCGTTTATATACCAAACTATGCTAGTATTTCACGTATATTTTCTTCAAATGGAGGAGTAAAGCATTTTGGTTGTAGGTATAACAAGAAGGAGCGCAATCAAGCCATTATTGACATCTACCATACGAAAGTTTGGAGACCTCATTTTGTTCAAAAAGTGCAGCTTATATCTAGTATTTATCACTTTTGAGGGATGCATTAGGGTCTTCTGAGTGTATGAGTTGAATGGCTATAATTATGTTCTTGGATAATCCAGAAAAACGTACGTTGCTAGCATAGTTGATCAGATTACCTCCATAAACAGCGTTTCATGGAGCCACTTACAATGACAATGGGAAGGAATTCTCAATCGATATCCTGATAAGTTTACATACTTAGTTCTTTGCAAGTATTTCGTTTGAATGAATGCGAACTCATTATAACGCAGATAAATAAATAAACCCAAGCTACCCACCGCACTTCACGGTCGAGACAGTTTCTCAAAGCACAACAAAACCATAAATTCTTTAAAACAAAATGCTTGACTGGTGAACAAGGAACTGCTTTCTTTAAATGATTATTCATTGCAAACCAGGGCTGGGTCTTGTTGAACACGGACAGTAAAGCAGATGTTATTTATTCAATAGCCACTGAAAGACTGCCAACCGGGTAGGCGGGGACTCGCTACGTTTGTCATGAAGCGCGACGCCTTTTCCCGTTGTGTGTCTTGAGGCTTTTACTTGTTCAAAGTCACGTCAAGCGCCATGGAAACGGTTAGAACATTCGATACACTTGCCCGATTCAATTCGTCCTACTCGTGTCAGGAGTATGATAGTACAGGATGATGCTACAGGATTAGGGAAATATCTCTGGATATCGTATAATCAACGTTAGGTGAGTCATGTCGCGGATTGTCTTTTCATCAAGTCCTGTCAAAAACAGATAGACATGGAACCAGACTTGTTTCATCGGAAAATTTTATTTTGCATAAAAACATTATAGGTTTTTATAGGTTAATAGTTTTATTAACATCTCACTGGATATTTTGATAGTACGTTGGATGTATTAGGTACATTGTACAAAAATCATGAATTTTCTGAGTAAGAAACAATAACTGAAGGTACAGATAAAGAACTTACATAATCACATAAATGTGATTTTCATATTATGTAAAGTAATATCGTCACTTACGTTTCACACAACGCCTATTTCCAATTATGGCTAAAAAATTAGTGCCTTCATTTTTCATAAGCCTTATAATATATATTTTAAATAGAGCAATTTGGAGCTTACCAGCGATTCTGTCTTGACAAATTATACCTAAATAAAAAATTGTAAAAAACTGAAGAAACCTCAGTTCTACAAAACTGTAGGTGTATCCACGAAACTGACGCATAGCAAAGAGGGTTACTCTGGAAGGCAATATGGCATGATTATGGTTAACCCAGGTGGCTAGGATTATTGTTTAAGTTTCTATTTCACGGAAACAACAGTAGTCCCAGAAGTGGGATTATACCATGAAAACGAAGGCAACTAAATACAGAATCAGATTGGAGGGTCGCACTAACAAAAATTCAGTGGCAGTTTCACAGGATCTTGACTCACTCAACAAGTCTTCCGCTACCGTGTGCCCATGTATCTTCGCAAGGACCAATTGAACCAATTTCACCCTTAGGGGAACATTTCAAAATCGTTATTTTTGGAAACCGACTTCAAAGTTTTTATTTATTTGTAATCCATGCCCTCGCTCGAGTACCAGAGACCAGAGACCTATCATGGATGTTTCCCGAAAAGTAAAAACTAAGGAGGGGGAAAGTTAAATAATTCGGTAAAAACGTTAATGTGATTTCATTCTGCCTAAACCATTGGTTTCGGGAGTTATGCCCACTATAAAAGGAATACTAAAAGTTGGAAAGGGGCTCGTGTTGACTAATCAGTGTTTAGAAAGATACATAAAAACATATTGTTTAGTAATGCATGCATTCCAGGGGCCGTCTCATTGGATAAGCGGTAGGTCAATTAATACCAGTTGGTAAGCGAAAAAACTGTACACTCGATGTAATTTATTAAGCATTTTAGGCAAGAAATAGTGGTCCCCTCCCCCCTCTTCACCATTGTCCACCATAACATTTCTAGCGGCGTGGGAGCCTCGAATTTGAAGAGCATTTTAAAAACCATGATCTACGACACCCAACAAGCGATTTCGAGATCAACCCCCCCCCCCCCCAATGGTGCCAGTCTGGCACCAAAGTGGCAATACTTCGTAATGTTGAACTTCCATCTATTTGTTTTGGTAGGCAATCCGTCGAAGTTCATTTCCGTATTCAAGGTAAAACACAAAAATATTAAAAAACCCATGAAATATGCGATTTATGGTGTTCTGGCACCATGGTGGCACCACTATTAGTTCCATGGAGATACAGAGAATAATTCATGAAAATCCGGAGGTATAATGAGAATTTTTCCTCAATTTCAGAACTTGGGTACAATAATTGTACCTTACTAATTATTAGTAAGCTACAAAAGAACCAAAATATTGAAAAAGCGGATATTTTAAAATATTATCCCCCACTCTCCCCCTCCTCTTGCGAATTTTGATACTCTGGTGAAATAGTGTGCAATTAGGAAGATTTATGGGTCGAACAAAAAAAAAAGAAACACTCAAAACGGTTGGAAATTGAGGCCTGGGCGGATTTTACAGGATTATGCCCGCAAACTCACGTTTTTTGAGCATTAACCCCCCTTTCCCCCCCTTAAAATTCAAAATTCGAAATTCCGGCGACGTAGTGCAAAACTTATAGTTTTCCGCGTCGAACAAAAAAAGAACCACGAAAATCGGTTGAGAACTAAGGCCTGCGCAGACGACACAAGATTTTGTCACACACACACACACCTACACACACACACACCTACACACACACACAGACATTCACCTATTGTTTTTTTCGCGGATTTGGATTCAGAATGGTCTAAAACGGATTACTGTGTGGTTATTTTTTTTCTATTGAGTGTTGTCCTCCTTCACCCCAGATCGATCGCATAAGGACACCCAAGTCTTATTGTGGGACGCCCTAAAAAGGTCTGCCCAGTGCGATATGAGATCATCAGATTACCAACTAAGATTTAGAGAAATCGGACAACAGGGTATCGAAAAAAATGTCTAAACGGACCTTTCTATCGCGCCAAAATATGAGGTATATCGAACGGTTTGGTGATGAGAGGGTTTTCTACCAAGTGTGTATGGTACATAGATCGTTACATGATCACATACCTTCATCTTCAACATGATTCAAATTAACAATATTACAAGACTATTACGTCTCCTTTGTGGTTTGCGGATTCGTTGCCGTGTGAAGAAGAGTTATCACAATTTTTGACTCCAAGAAAGTGTCTGACGTGTGGTGGGAAGCGGATTCTTTTATTGTTTTAATTGAATTGCAGCTTTTTGGTTTAAAGTCAAGTTCTTCTTTTAAAAAGACGGTCCAACTGTAAACAATATCATAAATTGTTGTTTTACTGTGACAGATTTATTTGTAGTTCAGCATTTTCTTCCGTTGATCCTTTTTATAAGACCAATTTTGTTTGTAAAATTTTGAACTTCCCTGTTTTAATAATTATCTAGTTCTACTTCTGAATTTGTAAATAAACAACAGTTCTCATGGTTGTGTTTGGAAATAAAAGACAGACTGCCGTTTCTTAAAAAAAAAAAAGGTTTAAAATAGGAATGTAAAATATTAATCCTGTTTCTACCCTCAAATCCTTCAACATGAATATGTTTCATCGCTACACCAGGAAGTTCAAAGACTTATCAATGTGTCGACATTTTCCATACAATTTTCGAACATCTAGAGTTCATTGTGGAACTTGATGTTGATATTACAATATTCAGTTCGACCTCGATCGAGCAAACATTTAGGGGTCAACTAGATGATTATTTTACAAACCAAACCTACCAAAAGCCGAGCTAGTACAATAATTCCTCGAAAACGTCCGTCGGGCGGATAAGTCTACTCTGGTCGAGCTAAATTATAATACATCACCGATCCAGCTTACTCCACGCATTTCAGGACTTCTGTGGACCCTCCCATTCCATAATGGTACAGGTTTCTCGTAATCCTCTCTGAAATTCGGGACGTAATCTTCCTCTGTCGGCCATCAGCCTTCAGCTCAGTCGTGCTAAAGACTGGGACCGAGGGTGGAGATTAAAATGATAACCGATGAAAATAAAGTTAAACGTAGGCGATAAACCTCAATATTGTGTATTATTTTCTATTTTTTGAAAGTGAAATAACAAAGTAGATTGGGCATTTAAATAAACCTACTTCGATTGATAGAAAACATGAAAATGTAATTCTTTGGCTAAATAAAAAAAGACAATCCATCCGTCGGAATGGAGCCATCGCAAGCTACGCCCACTTGGAACCAGTTAACGCTAGGAGAGCCCACGAGGAAGAAAAATGTTTTCGTGAATAGGTTATGGGAAATAAAACTGAAACTTATGATTACCAAGCAACTGTTTTTTCCAGTCATGCACTGTTGGAACTCCTGGTATTCTGGTGTAATTTGTGCTTCTTTCTCAAGGTACTTTTATTGTTTGGTAGGCTATTCCTACGAGAAATGTCAGAATGAATCAAACCATAGTTTCTGTAATAAATATGATCATACGTCTGAAATTGTAAGTTTTCGGTTGTCCACGACAATTTAGTGGATGGACAATCATCAAATGATCAGAAATTACAATTTTGATATTTTGATCAAGAGCAATAATTTAATCCAATAACGTAGCGTATGTAACGCTACGTTCTAAAAAGGTGATTTTCAAAGGCGTATGAGCGCAGGCGGATGACCCAAATCAGGCGGTACTTCAGGAAAGGGAAATGGTACAGCAGATCCAGATTCCGGCTCGTGTATTTCTCGAGCGTTATCAAACGTAACCTATAATAGAATATTATCACGGAGGTGAATTGTACAAATAATACCCAAGACCATTACAAGCGCCGCAGGTGAACGTTAAGTTCAACTCTAATATCCATTATACGATACATAGAAACCTCGAGCGAAATCTGACGCCACCGCTTCCCCTCTCATTTTCTAATGATACTTACGCAACGAGAAATTTCAGAAAATGCAGAGCCTGCTCCGGGATTATAGGTCGAGAAATTCTAGTAAAAAAGCTGGTTGTAGGTTCGCAGGAATTTCCCTCAGGTTTCGTTATTAGTTTGAGGGCTAATGGAATCTAATTTATTATTCGCGCGCCATTTGCCGAGTCTATTGCTGAAAAATGTAATTAGTTGCAAATTGCAGAAGACGGTTAAGGGGCGAATGGGGTTAAGCCTTCGTCTGTCATTTCAATAAATAAGACGGTATCTTCAGATAAAAGTCCCGAAGCGTTAATTTGTCTAGAAATTTCCGTTAAGATGGTTTCGGCGCCCTAATAACACTGCAAAGTGCTAAGTACTAGTATATTAAATAGGATTACTTCCCAAGTTGTAAAATAGTTACAGCATTCATTATCGAGTACAAGGCCTTTGCATTTCCCTTAAGTGAAATTAGCTCTCAAGTAAAAGTATTCAGCTTAGGGGGAAATTGGTGGTTTTCAAACAGCTTTTAGAAAACGAAGTTTTTGCGACGGTGTTCTATGAATTCCTCGGTTTTCATATTGACAGAACCCTTGATTAAATCTGTCTTGAATAGAACCCTCCCATCCTCATTTTTTTCGTCTGCTTGATGTGCCATCAATTTCATCAGAGATGTTTTCAACATTTTGTCCACCAGTTCTTTCATGCCTTCAAATCGTCACTATTTTGTACACAACTTGCGCAGCACGTCCATGACCAGAACTCAGGGGCTATTTCTTCACCATTCGTGTTCATCTTCTTCAAACTGTTTGACGTCTAACGCTAGTCACGACCATTCACGGGTTCTCTCGGACTCCGGAGGTGTATGAAGCACTTGACGGAATGGCCAAGTCATTTGGGGCTTTTGTGAAGCAAAACTTCACGTTAACCTCTTGATCCAGGGCAAACAAAAAAAGAAATATTATGTACGCCCTCACGAACACTCCACTTCACTCCTAAGTTAAAATTTATTGATTATTGAAGGGTATTGAGTCGGATGATTTAGTCTTGTTGGTGGTCGAAACGACTCTGGGTCCTTTTTGTGAATAAAAAGGGAAACGTTGATTTTCTGTTGTATATTCTTTAGCTACAGTTTCGCTGGGACAACTTGCCAGCATCTTCAGGCTAAAACATTTGAGAACAGCAGATCTCTTAATTAGTGTCTAAAAACTATGGTCACTATACACAAGACATACCTTACACCTAAATCTTGATATTTACCTTATCAGTTTTATGAAGTATATACACTTCTTGCTTGTTTCATTATCCAATCTTTCAAAATTATTCAGAAACGCTCGTTTCAATAGATCCAAACTGGAAAAAACTATGCTAATTGACGTCTTACTACTACGTCTTACTTATTGACTTGTTACTATGAGAAAAAATTTTTTCCGCAGTTTTTTTATAAAAGTAATGTTTGTTCTACATTCCTTCCTAATCAATTTTAAAGGACCGATTAACAAACAATTATACCATCAAACAAGGTAGGTACCTAACTGACTTGCTCAGGCACTGTTTTTCCTTTGAAGGAGTACAGTTTATTTCCCACTTGTTTGAAATGTCTCCCTTACTATAATTAGCATCGTTTTTTTCCAGTTTGGATCTATTGAAACGAGCGTTTCTGAATAATGTTGAAAGATAGGATAATGAAACAAGCAAGAAGTGTATTTACTTCATAAAACTGATAAGGTAAATTTCAAGATTTAGGTGTAAGGTATGTCTAGCGTATAGTGACCATAGTTTTTAGACACTAATTAAGAGATCTGCTGTTCTCAAATGTTTTAGCCTGAAGATGCTGGCAAGTTGTCCCAGCAAAACTGTAGCTAAAGAATATACAACAGAAAATCAACGTTTCCCTTTTTATTCACAAAAAGGACCCAGAGTCGTTTCGACCACCAACAAGACATTTATTGATTATTCACTGAAGTACCACATATTTACGAAGTTACCCCAGAAAGGAAAGCCTAAAGCCTCGTGAGCTTTTAGAAGGGAGGAGTGAGTAATTTATACTCCCATATTTATCTGAAATCTATGGGAAGGAAGCTTTGTATTCGTGCAGCAAATAGAAAAAATGGATGTTTCCAAATCGAAAGTTTGTTCATATTGCAGCTTCTTGAACTCTGAACAATTTTGATTCTGTGTTTTTCGGTCTGTAAATAGTACCTGGGCTTAGATATAACAGACAACCGTGATTTTATTGAAATCATCCCAATTAGCAACTCGCATTAATCCTATTTTTCCACATTTCATCCATTCATTGGGGTTAGATTTTATGTTAATTGGTGGTTAATTGGAGTAAAAGTCAATCATCAACATAGTCAGGAACAACATTCCAATTGCATTGACGTTCGTCAATTCAGAAAACCATCAACATGATCGTATGGTTCATTTCGTGGAATTTATCAGTGGTACCGATGTGTTTTACAATAAATAAATAATAACCAAATAAATTTTAGTGGCTTCTCGAATTTTTGGTTCATTTCAACGAATGTTAGTCTGAACTACTTGAAATATGAAACATTTTCTTCTGACTGTGAGCACCCGATGGCACAACGATTGTTTAGAATGATGAATGGAGACATGGGAGGTCAATATCCCAAGGGGCCCTCAAGAAGTGTCGAAATCAACTGATGGGTCGCACTCAAGTTATCGAGAATGCGTCGCAACGATCAATAAATTAGCTCTAGAGATATAAATGACCTCAAAGCCCGGGTGGGGCGTAATACAAGCCTCACAGAGTTGGCTCACCGATTGTCTTTTGGGGTCTAGGACGAACGGCGAGCGACCGTACTGGCTGGTTCGTGAAGATGAGTTCATTGAAGTCTTCCAGCTAGGCCGTCGTAACATTTTCTCATAAGGCCTGGAGAGTATAAATAAGAATACCAGTGAGGTCGACCATCAGCAATAGGCAAAATAAGCTTGAGGTAGTAAATTAATATGTTCTGAAGAGGAGGATATGTATATTTTTTCTGCCTTTCCCAGTAGTTGAGTGGCTTCTAAACACGTTTAAATAGGCGTTTAAATAGTTTCGACATACCTAACTCCATTCAAAAGTGTTCAGAAGTTAATACTTACTGAAAGTCCTCTTCGAAGAGAGGCGTTTTCGATTAAGCAACAAACGAACATGTTAACAATCAGTAACAACGAATGAACCATCAATTTCCTTCTTTCCGTCCCTTTTCCGTTTTGATACGTAGGATGATCATAAAAAATTAGTTTTGTAACCACAATGAAGGAATAAAATCGTAGAACATGGGGTTGGCAAGTACCTTCCTTTTTCAATTTTTGTCATTTTTCGTTTTAAAAAAATATTGATGCATCAACGTAGATTATCGAATCGAGGGCTACGAAAAACTTCCCAAAAAAAACGAAAAAAGTCGATTTTTGACCTGAAAATTCTGGTTTGGAAAGACGAGGAAGGTGTCAATACATTAATGGTTCTTTTGGTTTATTATTTTCAATAATAAGCCTTTGGAATCGAGCAAGAAAAAAAAAATTTTAACCCCCCCTCAAAATTTGATGTTTTACGTTTCAAGGTACGTAGAATACGAAAATCGAATAAAAAAATTTCCGTCCGTCCGCCGTACGCCGTACGCCGTACGCGGCACTTTTCTTAGCAACACTGGACCGATTTGGTTCAAATTCGGTATATGGGCTCCATTTGGGGTCTAGTTGTGCCGCGAAGCTTTTGGTTGATGTAGGTCACTTCTAAGGGGTGAAAATTAAGGGTTGAAATTTTCAAGAGTGCCCTAGCTCGAAAACTCTCGAAATAAAGGTATCGTTTTTTTACCAATTTTAAATAGTATTGAATTTTCAAAAATTTTTGAGACCACCCGGAGCTCTGTAGGACAAACCGTTCGGTCCCTACGAGTACTTGAAGGTTTTCCTTCGATAAAACAGAATCATGAGTGTGAATCGCAAAAGAGGTCTAATCTCCATTCAAATTTTATCGGACTAAAATGCGATCGCTGTTCATTTCTTCGATTTGTATACAGTTTTGCCTTCTGCGTAACCAGTAATCAAATTTCCATATGAAGCTTTCTATTTTTCCAATCGAGTGTGAAGCGTTTAGTTCTTTCTAATAAACTTGATTGTGAAGGTGTGAAGCAGTATGGTGTGGTAGGTAGTACCTAGCTGGTAGGTAAAAAAAAGTTGGTAGGTAAAAAAAATGTTGGTGGGTAAAAAACGCTGCAAATCATTGCTCAAAGGCTTCTTCACTCTTCAGATCACTGATCAGCTGAGTGAGCTCCGAAGCCATTTTCATTCCTATTGAATGGAAGTGCTCTTCCAGGCGTCTCCAGCATTCGAGGAGATCTTCTTCACTCTTCAGATCACTGATCAGCTGAGTGAGCTCCAAAACCATTTTTACTCCTATTGAATGGAACTGCTCTTCCAGGCGTCTCCAGCATTCGAGGAGATCTCCTTCACTCTTCAGATTACTGATCAGCTGAGTGAGCTCCGAAGCCATTTTCAATCCTATTGAACGCAGGAAACTGAAATTTGAGAGGGAAGGTCAAGGGAGAATACAGATGTTGGTAGGTGCTATTGATGGAGAACCAGTGATCTATACAGAAGGGTGATCTATACAGAAAATAATAAACCTTTGAGCAATGATTTGCAGCGTTTTTCTCTTTGAGTAGGTTTGTGAAGACCAATAACTTACCTATGTTGCTTAAAATTTACTAGGTACTTGATGTGTTTAATTGACATCGAATGAGAACCTTAAATCTTGACATACAGACAGCGTTGACCTCATTACCCAACAGATACCCATCTCAATTCCTCCCGAAGTCCTTGAGAGGGAAAAAATAAACTTTCAATTCCCCGATAAGAGTACGCTGTCTAATGAAAGGGACATTTGGTTGGTACGTAACAGCAGATGATCTGAGATCACATTCGGGGGATATCGGTCCCTGGAGGCAGCTTTATGAGCCGCTCTCCTGAGAAGCCGTAGAGTTTGTGCCCGATTTACAGCTGTGACGCTGAGACTTAATTGGAAAGAACGCCCGTCCGTCCTTTCAGAACTTCTCAACGATGTACTCGATCCCTGTACTCCTTTTTATTCGACCAATCACAGGACCAATCAACTGCCCACTAAGAAGGCAGCCACGATCAATTACTGCCGATAATGTTTGCCGCTTGCGAGAAAAAGCTGCCGTTCTTCTTCTGGCTGCCCCTTCCTGTTTTTATTTCTAAACCCAAAACTGCAGTTAGCGGTTTGAAGTGTAAATTGGTATAAGAAAAAAACTCGCATTCAAATTGGTTCGCCAATTATTAGCTCGGAGCGCCTGCTAACTCCGATTGTAATGGGACGCGGGGAAATGGTTAGCTTATTAACCTTGAACGAGTTCGCAAGTGCATTCATTAAAAGCTCGGTTAGAAATGGTCTCTCCGCTCCAGTAGTTCTCGATATGTGAGGTAGAATGCTACCGGTGTTTCAGGTTAGGTGGAGGTACAGCGAGAACTCGAGACCGTAATTCTGACCAAACAGACTATCTTATCTTGGAGGAGAGACAGTTTTTACAACCTAGCAGACTTTGCACGATTGATTATAGGGATGTAGTTTTGACGTTTTTTTATGAGGTCAGAGGATAAATGGACCATTAGAATTAGCAGAGTCCTCTTCGTAGCACAGAATCAACTGAATGAATGGTGATTGAAACTCCTCTCCGAGAATAAAAATATTCGTATGCTGATCGTGGACAAAACTGGGTGACGTCACGTCACAAACATGCATAAGCATCACTTTCAGGTTAGCTCACTCTTCTTAACTTTATAATGTATTTGAGATTTTCCGAAGATTGCTTCACAGTTTACCAGGATAGAAGAAGCATTGTTTTCACTTTTCAAGGTTGAAATAAAAAATGTTCTCCAAAATCAAAATTTCGACTCTCGTTTTACGTCCTGGACCTTCCTGAACAAATTTTTTCTCGACTGTCTACCAGTCATGAAATCCTTGTAATGGGCAAAATTATACAAAGTTTCAGTCGTCTATCGATGAAACGTTCAGGGGTTGTGTAGGTTGGCGATTTGAGAGATCGATGTTTTGAGATTAGCTACTATCGGGTTATGAATACGAGGAAGCTATGTGCCTCGCCCACATTTTTTGTCTCTTGCAACAGCATCTCTTCTAACGATTTGCTGCTTCTGAATCCTCTGAATTACGATGGTAGTTGATTCTATTTTTATTTGCCCAATTATGAAAATAGGTTCGATTCCCAGTAGCAAACAGGCTAAAAAGATGATTGACGAAAAGCACGTCCTCACGTCGAAATTCTCTAATGGAAAAGGTGGTTGAATATCTTCGCCTCCTCATCCTAACCAGCAGCGCCCCACTTACTGATCTCGTGGGGTCTGTCCATAACCTTACACACTTGGATTGTAAATACAACTGAATTATAAAGTTCACTCTGATGACACTAGATGGCTACACCATGCTCGCCAACCTCAACAAACATCGGTTTTGCCCTCGTAAAAGGCATAATATTGCGGTACTGTCTATTTCGCGATCCTTGTCTGTTACTTGACACCTCATCCTACATACGAAAGATACAAAACGACATTTTCTATATTTCAGTTCACCCATATGTGCAGTAGATGCAATATTGGGGTATGACGTATTTTAGAGGTCTTCAATGACGTAGGAATACGTCCCTTATCTAGGATAATTATGAAAATCGAACTCCCATCTTACTCAACTCGTCCGCTTACCCGGTAACGATATCTGCAGGACATTCGTCTGGTCTTAGGAATCATTCTACGTCTTCGATCGTCTGGAAAATTGATCATTCTGATGGAGTTTTCAGTCACGTTGGCTGCATCTTGTGTGTGTCGGCTTCAAGTTCGTGATCATTCACATTGAATAAAGCTATTTCCATCTGTATTGTTTAACAACTCCCTTAACCTTGATGACTGACAGTGATAAAAGGGGGCCTAATCTTGACCTGGCTCAATTCCCATTGCACAATGCAGTGGGAAAACAACGAGCCACGACGACGGTTCAAACTTGAGGTAATGACGAAATCCTTTTTTTTTCTTCGGATCTTCTCGATAACGTTAAAGGCCTCGTACGACTTTGCAGTGATGGAGGATATTATGAATCACGGGATACAGATTCGTTCCGCGCAGGTCAGTAGATACGTGTTCATCCGCGCGAAAATTATATAATCGTTCGAGAAGATCTTTGGAAAATGGTGGGGAGAGATTGTACAATACAAGGTGTTTCCCGATAGCTTTTTGTAACCTCATCAACCATTCACGATTCTCCTGTTTCCTGAACATTAACGGCGAAAATGCCTTATGTATGAGAATGATGTTCACCATTTTTTAGCTACCAAGATCGAAATTTTCCCTTTTTGGTTTATTATTTTCAATAATGAACCTTTGGAATCGACCAAGAAACAAAAAATTTTAACACCCCCTCAAAATTTGATGGTTTACGTTTCAAGGTACGTAGAATCCAAAAAACGAATAAAAATTTGGCCGTCCGTCCGCCGTACGCCGTACGCGGCACTTTTGCCACTTAGCATTGACCGATTTTGATGAAATTTGGTATGTAGGCTCCTTCTGGGGTCTAGTCGTGCTCCAGAGATTTTGGTTGAAGTAGGTCACTTCTAAGGGTTCCAAAATCAATTTTGAAATTTTGAAAACGCCCTAACTCAAAAAATTTTGATATAAAGGTATTGTTTTTCCTTCAATTTAAGATTCTATGGAATTTTTAGAATTTTTGAGACCACCCGGAGCTCTGTAGGACAAACCGTTCGCTCACTACGAGAATTTAAAGTTTGAACGTACGATAAATCAGAAACACGAGTGTGAATCGCAAAAGAGGCCTAATCTCCGTTCAAATTGAAGCTGACCGAAATGCGATCGATGTTTTTCTTCATATTGGATGGTTGGTGGCTTTGCAGACGAGTGATCTATATAGAAGAAAAAAAAACAAAAAAAAAAACCATTGTGTAATAATTTGCAGCGTTTTTTTCTTTGCTGCGTTTCAAAGATTTGAGGACAAATTCGGTTCTGTATCCATCCTAACACAATTTGTTTAGTGGTATTTTATATGTTGTATGAGCTCATTACTTCATAAAACGTTTTAGAACGTTCCTAAACCGATTTTCATGAAGAAATTTTTCAAAATTGTCCATCCTTAAATTTTTGATGCCATTGAAATAGCTTCATTTTTTTGAAGATTCTTTCGGATTAGGGCGTTTTAAAACAACTTTCATTCCCCTTTTCTGAAAGTTTCGGGAACAACTAAAGCCCAAATAACGCCGATGTACAAAATTAATTAAATTTTGAACATCGGCTCCGACATTATACACCCCTGTACTGTACATCCCTAATTATTAGGGGTCAAAAGTGGTATGTCGGATTTTTTATCTCCTAATAAATTTTAAATTCAACTTGAATTGAAAAGTGAAATATAAATTTTTTTGGGAGGGGGAAAAAAGTGTTGTTTAATTCCAAAGGTTGATTACTATGAGTTTGGCAGAAAACTGAAGAAAGGCCAGTTTTCAAAGAACCTGGTTTCGTTCTCAAGTAGCCATCCAATTCCTGACGCATTTGAATCCTCCATCGGGTGATCATCAAGATACAGCACACTTCGCTGGTTGTTTGATTGGCAGGGTATTGATATCTGGAACCGCACCTCGCTGGCGGCCATCCGGGAGCGGGAGGACCACCGACAATAGCCCGCCAAGGATGACCCCCTATTGTCCCTCGACTCCTATTAGGAAGTGCTCTTTGTCACCCCTCCCTTCCCTGCTCATTCCTCCTTCGCTCTTAACCCTATCACCACCACAGCTCGAAATGTCGACCTTGCCAATTCATTCTATTATTGGATCGGTTGAGGCGGGGCTCCGCGGAAACCCCGTGACATCCGAGGTGGGCGGCTGCCGACGAGGCAGCCAAAGGAAAAAAAAGGGTTTGGGTTTGTCCTGTCCAAAGGAATTGAACTTATCTCAGTGGTAGGGTTGGAAACGAAACTTACATTAGTCGATTATACTTTCGACGTATACTGATTAAAACGAGTAAAATAATGCTCAAAGTCGATAATAACAAGAAAAAGAAAGCCCCAATTTGCCATTTTATTACTTCAACACTTCGATTAGAAGTTATAAAAGTTTCAACCTCTGCTCATTCACATGACAGTTATGAACATTTGTAGTTCACCTCTAGACCTCGAATAGATCATTAATAAATTGTTAAGTAACGATCATTAACTGTTAAGTTGTTACTGTTGTTGAGTTTATACGTAAATTTTTATATAAAAAATGGCTTCCATTTCCCATTTTGCTGGGTTCCTACCTACTTTCAAAGAACTGTGTGGACGGTTTCCTCCTAAAGGTTGAGTTGACTTATAGGTACTTACTTCAAAAAAAAAAAAAAAAAAAAAATCCCCTCGATTCGTTACTTTTTTTTAATGATACCATTGGAAAGCTTAGTTTCTGAATGAGAGATTCTGAAGGTGGCTGTCGTAAATCACGACGGATCGAGAAAATTGTAATGATTTCAACAAATCAGACGATTTCAAAGTTTAAGGTTGCTTTTGGCCCTTGTGTCCTACTTTAAAATTTTTGCTTATACATCAAAAACATAGGAAGTTTTATGCTCTTTCCAACGGGGTAATCAGCTTTTGTTTTTCTCAAAATTTAAGACAGTTATGGCCATTTTAGTGATATAAGTAGAAAAAACGAGAAAAAATTACCAAGTGGGTGTGACACAGAGCATCCTCGAATCCATTACCCGATTGTATAGATGATCCGGTGCTGTAAGAGTTGTACTACTCTTTGTTGCTGCACCTAGCCGCAAAGTGGAAAAGCTAGTCTTAAGATGAAACAAAATTCCGAATAATGAAATATTGTAATTAATTATTAATGTTGTCAAGGTAATTATTAATCTTACCTTACTGACTATTCCTAATCTCGCTTTTTAACCCTCGCAATTCGCGACCGAAATTATCGAATCATTAGCAAATTAGCAAAATCGTCCAATATGGTTGATTCTTGATAGTCTAGAAAATGTGAAAGTTACCTCTCTTAGAAGGATTTTACGTTTCCGCATGCGCAGAACAGTATCAATCCGGGAGCCATGATTTGACTCCAACCCGCATATTCCCATAAAATGTCCTCGAAATCGAATGAGAATTGTAGAGGTTATGACTGTGGCAAGGATTTCACGTTTTCGCCAATGATCAGCGCAAGGATCTACATGTCAATTTGAACAATCCCTGAAAATTTCATCGAATTCGGATGAAAAATGAAAAAGTTATGGTAGTTACAAGGATTTCATGAGAGACAGGCAGACACTTAACGAAAATAATTAACAAAGGCCTAAAAAGTAGAATGACAGTGGAAAATTTGATTTTGGAGAACTTTTTTTTCAATCTTAAAAAGAGGAAACAATGCGTCCGCTACCTTAGTAGACTCGTAAGCAAAATCTTGAAATTGAAACATATTGTTTAGTAATGCATGCATTCCAGGGGACGTCCCATTGGATAAGTATTGGATCAGTTTAACCAGTTGTTAAGCGATAAGACTGTTTCTCTCGATGTAATTTATTTATTACTTTAGGGAAGAAATAGTGACACCCCCCCCCCCACCATTATAAACCATAACACTTCTAGCGGCATGATAGCCTCGAATCTGAAGAGCATTTTAAAATCCATGATCTACGACACCCAACATACGAATTCGAATTCACCCCCCCCCCCCCCTCCACAACCACCACCAATGGTTCCAGTCTGGCACCAAAGCGGAAATACGTCGTAACATTGAACTTTCATCTATTAGGTTTAGTAGGCAGTCCGTCGAATGTCACATCCGTATTCAAGGTGAAACACCAAAAAACCCAAGAAATATGAGGTTTATGGTGCCCTGGCACCATGGTGGCACCACTTTTAGTTCCATGGTGGTACGGAAAGTAATTCATGCAAATCCTAAGGTATAATGGGAATTTTTCCTCAATTTCAAAGCTTGGGTACAATTAGTAAGCAGTAAAGGAACCGAAATATTGAAAAATTGGATATTTTGTGAATATTATCCCCCCACCCATCCCCTCCTCTTGCGAATTTTGATACTCTGGTGAAATCATGTACAAATCGGAAGTTATTTGAGTCAAACAAAAAAAGAAACACACAAATCGGTTGGAAATTGAGGCCTGGGCAGAGTTTACAAGATTATGCCCGCAAACGCACGTTTTTTAAGCATTAACCCCCCCTTTCCCCCCCTTAAAAGGCGAAATTCGAAATTCCGGTGCCGTAGTGCACCACTAGATAGTTTTCCGCGTCGAAGGAAAAAAGTACCACGAAAATCGGTTGAGAACTAAAACCTGTGCAGACGACACAAGATTATGCCCAAAAACGCACGTTTTTTGAGCATTAACCCCCCCTTTCCCCCCCCCCCTTAAAAGGCAAAATCCGAAATTCCGGCGACGTAGTGCACAACTAGATAGTTTTTCGCGTCGAACAAAAAAAGAACCAGGAAAATCGGTTGAGTACTAAGGCCTGTGCAGACGACACAAGATTTTGTCACACACACACACACACACACACACACACATACACACACACACACACACACACAGACATACACCTATTGTTTTTTTCGCGGATTTGGATTCAGAATGGTCTAAAACGGATTACTGTGTGGTTATTTTTTTTTTCTGTTGAGTGTTGTCCAACTTCACCCCAGATCGATCGCATAAGGACGCCCAAGTCTTACTGTGGGACGTCCTAAAAAATAAGGAAAATAAGGCGTTCAAAAGAAATCGCCAGGAGACATTTTTCGTTGGAAATACCTCGTAGGATCGATATCTGAAGTATTGTTTGTTTGACTTGAGACACCATGTACAGTCCAAATAATTAACTTGGAAGCAAAGATCAACCAAAATTTCAGCATTCACCAAATCCAAATCCTCTGAGACATAAGAGAGCCTCAATCCCCTCTGCGAACCACCAATGAAACTTGAGTAACAAGCGGCTGGATGAACGTGCTTCTAATAACGCGGAATGAGAATGTGTCGAGTTCGCAATTATTCCCGCCCACAAATCCAGAGGAGTGAAGAGATTCCAAGAAACAATTGACGGTCCTCGGAGAAACAATTAGGGGGCGGAGACCTCGATTATATCGAGTCGGCTTCCTTAGAAAGACTCGAATTGGCGTTACGCCGAGCTCGATGTGAAATCAGGAGTAATGCGAAGTTTCGGGAATGATTGTTAAGCCCAAATATTCAATATTACGTAGCTAGAAGAGAGAACAATAATGTTATTATTACCTTCGATGAGAGTGTTATACAGAGTGCCACAGACTCCCCTCGATTCGACTCCCCTCGGATTCGATTCTACTGCTAATTTGCAACTAATTTTCCCTCCTAGCACTTAACCCGCTAAAAGTGCCACTTTTTTTCATATTCAATTGTTTTTCAGTGTTTTCGTCCTTGGCCTAAAATGGTCATAACTTTCTTATTTTTCATGCAAATTTAAATCTGATAACACCGTTGAAAAAGAGCGCTGAATTTCCTAAAAGATGAGCTCTTAGGCATTTGAGAAAAAATGTACGCTACCTCAAATTTAAACATTTGTGTCAGGTTCTGATAAAACACGGTCTTCTCCATAGATCCTCAAAATCATAAAACATACTTCATTTCATAGGTTTTGAAAAAAAAAATCACAAAAATGTTTGAAAAGAATAAAGTTTGATAATTTTGACCAAGTTTGAGGTAGAATAATGGTGAACATTTTTTCTTATATGCTCATTATTGGTAAATTACGCGCTCCTTTCCCATTTCAGTAAAAATTTCAGTGCTGCATGGGCGAAAACACAAAAAACTTCAAAGTGAAAAAAGTGATATTTTGAGCGGGTTAAAAAAAGTGCTAAGAGAGAAAAGTTGTGCAACTTAGTTGTAAAATCGATTCCTGAAGTATTGTTTATTCGACTTGGGACACAAAAATTACTGTGGAACACGTTTTCCGTGGTGGGCCCCATCATAGAAACAGCTAATCTACTTCTACCACCACTATCAGTGCTTCATATCAATTTCTTTCCTAGGTTCTCATGTTCAAAGGGAACAACACCATCTTCCTACCTTGAGATGGAATAGGTACCTATTGTCAGGTTGTAAAGTCGTGGGTGGATTTCATTTAGTTTCATAGCCATCGAGTCGTTGCAGGTGAAAGTGATGGGTCGGTTGGGTGAAGGGTGCGGGGCCGCGATGCGCCATTAGCGGCAGAGCGGGCTCTCAATGCCAGCGGGATGACCTCAAGGACGCGGCGCTTCTCCTTCACTTTCCAGATAAACCGTCCCATGCAAATCTAATGTCGCTGTCGCGACTGACGGTACTTACGACTGGAGCAATATGCTAGTTAAGGAAAACCAATTTACCCATTGGCGGAAATATACAATACGCGTTTTTTAGGACGTCCCACAGTAAGACTTGGGCGTCCTTATGCGATCGATCTGGGGTGAAGTTGGACAACACTCAACAGAAAAAAAATAACCACACAGTAATCCGTTTTAGACCATTCTGAATCCAAATCCGCGAAAAAAACCATAGGTGTATGTCTGTGTGTGTGTGTGTGTGTGTATGTGTGTGTGTGTGTGTGTGACAAAATCTTGTGTCGTCTGCACAGGCCTTAGTACTCAACCGATTTTCGTGGTACTTTTTTCCTTCGACGCGGAAAACTATCTAGTGGTGCACTACGGCACCGGAATTTCGAATTTCGCCTTTTAAGGGGGGGAAAGGGGGGGTTAATGCTTAAAAAACGTGCGTTTGCGGGCATAATCTTGTAAACTCTGCCCAGGCCTCAATTTCCAACCGATTTGTGTGTTTCTTTTTTTGTTTGACTCAAATAACTTCCGATTTGTACATGATTTCACCAGAGTATCAAAATTCGCAAGAGGAGGGGATGGGTGGGGGGATAATATTCACAAAATATCCAATTTTTCAATATTTCGGTTCCTTTACTGCTTACTAATTGTACCCAAGCTTTGAAATTGAGGAAAAATTCCCATTATACCTTAGGATTTGCATGAATTACTTTCCGTACCACCATGGAACTAAAAGTGGTGCCACCATGGTGCCAGGGCACCATAAACCTCATATTTCTTGGGTTTTTTGGTGTTTCACCTTGAATACGGATGTGACATTCGACGGACTGCCTACTAAACCTAATAGATGAAAGTTCAATGTTACGACGTATTTCCGCTTTGGTGCCAGACTGGAACCATTGGTGGTGGTTGTGGAGGGGGGGGGGTGAATTCGAATTCGTATGTTGGGTGTCGTAGATCATGGATTTTAAAATGCTCTTCAGATTCGAGGCTATCATGCCGCTAGAAGTGTTATGGTTTATAATGGTGGGGGGGGGGGGTGTCACTATTTCTTCCCTAAAGTAATAAATAAATTACATCGAGAGAAACAGTCTTATCGCTTAACAACTGGTTAAACTGATCCAATACTTATCCAATGGGACGTCCCCTGGAATGCATGCATTACTAAACAATATGTTCTTTCCTACCCAACCCAAACGGGAGAAGGATGCCATATTTATGGGAGAGTAATAAAATGAAATGGCAGTACCTACCTGAGAGGATTTTTGACAAAAAATGCGCACAAATTATCGTGATCGACGAGAAAAAATCCCTCGTCAGGCAGAACCCAGAATATTCTGCCACCTCAGTGACCAGATTATATAAATAAATGCTTCGAGACTTCATTGAATAAATAAAACTTATTTTATAAAACATTTTCACGTTTTACATAATTTTGTATTTTTTTTCCTAACGTAAAAATGCTGCAAATTATCACACAACAGTTAATTTTTTTTGTATACATCACTAGTCTGCAAATAATACAGCTGCACCATTATTAGAGCTTACCAACCATTTTTCGTTCACTGTCAATTTTATTTTGCCAGAAAATACCTAACAGCAAAATATTGTTATCAGAGAGTTATGTCCTCATTTTCATGAAAAATTCTTGGTAGCTAAGGAAATGATTTAAGAAGAAAGAAAACGCTGCAAATTATTATACAAAGGTTTATTATTTTCTGTATAGATCACTCGCCTGCATAGGCCACAGATTTGCCATTGTCACTACCTACCAACCATACCTTCACTACACAATAAGAAGAAAGAAACGGTTCACACCAAATTCGAGTTGTAGGTGCCTTCATTAGAAAATTTGACTACTGGTTGTTAAGGACGCAAAACAATACAACTCGAAAAAACGAACGATCGCATTTTAATCAGCCAAAATTTGAACGGAGATTTGGCCTCTTTGCGATTCACACTCGTGTTTCTGATTTATCATAATTCTAACCCTTAAGTTCTTAAATTGATGAAATAGAAATATAGAAATTTGTTTTGAACATTTAAGCCCTTATTTTTCTACCCTTAGAAGTGACTGACATCAACCAAAAGCTTCAGGACACAACTAGACCCCAAATGGAGCCCCTACACCAAAATTTAAAAAAATCGGTCCACGGGAACTAAGGAAAATGCCGCGGACGGTTTTTTTTTCTATGGTCGATTCCAAAGGTTCATTGTTGAAAATAATAACCCCCCCCCCCCCAAAATCACATTTGACCAGCTGAACTTTGAACGGAGATTTGGTCTGGGTACTTATACCAGTGAACATCCATTTGCGATTCACACTCATGTTCCTGCTTTATTTATCGTCCCTTCTTCAAGACCTAAGGAGATAAGTAGTTTATTTTTTATGCTTACTGGATGGAATTTAACTTTTTTTTTCATCCATACGGATGTCCCCTGTATGCATGTATTACTAAACGAATTAAATCACTCACGACGAGGTTATGGAAACCCATTTCAATAAAAACGGAGCTACGAAGAACTTACCCTATTTTTACGAAAGTAATGAGTTACAAAGTGAAATCGATTTCGATAGTTAGGTCATCATGAGTAACAAACAAGAACTTGTTTCATGTTTCATTGATGATGACCTAACCGTCGAAATCGATTTAACTTTGTATCTCATTTTTTCAGCCAAAATAAACTACGTTATTCTTAATTTCATTTTTACAATAATCAATAGTTTAGAACAGTTCATACGATTTTGGCAAAAATGAGTGTTACTTACTTCTCATATGACCGGTAGGGAGTCTCATTGCCGATGATATTTTTCTTCATCTATCCAACTCAAGTAATTTTCACAAGCGAATTATTCGTGGAATTATCGACACGTGGAGGACGATTTTACATATGTACGTCTCGTCAAGTAATCGATAAGTAAGAAGATACCTACTTCTTTGAGAATAACACTCATTACGTAAAGAAAGATGAGCACGATTGAAGGTGTGGCCCGCATCAACTAGAAGCGGAATTTTACCTGCCCCATTACGAGTCACGTAACACAAACAACTTCCAATAGGTGTGGCAAAAGAATATTCTACATAAAACATTATTAGGAATTGTTTACTTTCAGAGTTTATAAGAAAAAATCAGACAAATGTGATCAGATATACGTACTTGCAGCAAAGGAAAAAGTCCGCATTGAAAATCTCTTGGGGATTGAAGCAATTGCGTTACTCAAGTTCCTACCTTTGAGTAGGTATCAGTAGGAATCACATTTTTTGCAATGTTGATGTCCAGCTGCACTATTCAGAATCTTCAATATTCGCCATTCGAACTCTTAAAAACAAATAATAATAATACAAAATATACTGATATAATTTATTTTAAAAATCAAAGCTTCCGTCCAGTCCAAAGAAACACAACTAATTAAATTTTCCCTGATCTCTCGAAAATAAAAACACGCATGCACTCAAACCTCGACGTTTCTGCGGTTGAGTGAAAGGAAAGGAGTTTCTCCCGCAGGAAGAAGGTTGGGCGATAATTTAGGAAGGTTAAGAATCATACGCGGGGGTCAAACGGACATTTCTCAAACTATTTAGCATTCGATCCGCAGTGCACGAAGATCCAGCTCCGTTGAAGCTCCCCAGGAACCCTGCCAGTATTTTCCGCTCATGAGGTGTTTTTTCGCAAAATAAACGATCACGAGATAAGTACCTTCCTATCACAAAAAGTTGGAGCTAAATTACTACTTAGAAAGCGCGATCGCTGGAACTTTCCAATTAAGAAGATCAAATTAGTTGATTTCTAAAATTGAATAATTATTTGACATTTAATTTCATTTTACTATTATACTTAATGGTCCAGTTTACCATTCAAGTATGATGGTTACCCATTTCGTGGGTAACGCTGGTTGATAAGTAGTATTGGTTTATTATTATATACCTAAGCCTTTGGAATCGAGCAAGAAAAAAAATTGTAACCCCCCCTCAAAATTTGATGTTTTACGTTTAAAGGTACGTAGAATCCGAAAATCCAATAAAAAATTTTCCGTCCGTCCGCCGTACGCCGTACGCGGCACTTTTCTTAGCAGCTCTGGGCCGATTTGGTTCAAATTTGGTATATGGGCTCCATTTGGGGTCTAGTTGAGCCGCGAAGCTTTTGGTAGATGTCAGTCACTTCTAAGGGGTGAAAATTAAGGGTTCAAATTTTCGAAAGTGCCCTAGCTCGAAAACTCTCGAAATAAAGGTATCGTTTTTTCACCAATTTTAAATAGTATTGAATTTTTAAAATTTTTTGAGACCACCCGGAGCTCTGCAGGACAATCCGTTCGCTCCCCACGAGCTCTTAAGGGTTTTCCTTCGATAAAACAGAATCACGAGTGTGAATGATAAAAGAGGTCTAATCGCCGTTCAAATTTTATCTGACTAAAATGCGATCGCTGTTCATTCCTTCGATTTGTATTCAGTTTTGCTTTCTGAGAAACCAGTAATCAAATTTCCATTTGCAGCTTCTTAATTTTCGTATCGAGTGTGAAGCGTTTAGTTCTTTCTAATAAACTTGATTGTGAAGGTGTGAAGGCATTATGGTGAGGTAGGTAGTACCTACCAATATTTGGTAGGCAAAAAAAAGTTGGTAGATAGAAAAATAGGTGAAAAAAGTTGGTAGGTAAAAAAAAAACGCTCCAAATCATTGCTCAGAGGTTTATTACTTTCTGTATAGATCACCCTTCTGTATAGATCCCTCCCTACCAACCATAGGTACCTACTACCTACTAAGGCATTTTTTGAAAATTTCAACCCTTCATTTCCATTTGGTTGGTGGTTGGGTTTGAAATTTTCAAAAATGCCCTAGTAGGTAGTGGGTACCTATGGTTGGTAGGGAAGGATTTATACAGAAGGGTGATCTATACCGCAAATAATGAACCTCTGAACAAGGATTTGCATCGTTTTTTTTTAAATAATGAAGAACCAGTTTCTGAGTGGGTTGTTTATTTTTCCTTTTTAAAATATCGAGAAGATCAATAACGAATTCGAAAATTTTCGTAGTATGAAATTTAGAGTACGAAATTCCATTTTTTTAGCACCTGGTGTGATCAAAATAAATATTCAACATTCATTTTGAGAACAATTTGAAATATCCCATTAGATTGATTTTCAGTGAGTGATTTTCAAAAAATTACTTCATCTATTTCTTCTTCATATTAATTTTTACTAACGTTATTAATTTTGTTTACCTTAAAATAATTTTTCGCTGATTCCGAATTTATTTCAATGTAATAATTTCATGATAATAATCATGATTTATGATTTGGAACATGATAGCACCAAAAACCTCAAAAACACTCCAATCATTTTGGTTTGTTTTTGGTTTATTATTTTCAATAATAAGCCTTTGGAATCGAGCAAGAAAAAAAAAATTTTAACCCCCCCTCAAAATTTGATGTTTTACGTTTCAAGGTACGTAGAATACGAAAATCGAATAAAAAAATTTCCGTCCGTCCGCCGTACGCCGTACGCCGTACGCCGTACGCGGCACTTTTCTTAGTTACCATGGACCGATTTCGATGAAATTTGGTATATGGGCTCCATTTGGGGTCTAGTTGTGCCGCGAAGCTTTTGGTTGATGTAGGTCACTTCTAAGGGGTGGAAATTAAGGGTTGAAATTTTCAAGAGTGCCCTAGCTCGAAAACTCTCGAAATAAAGGTATCGTTTTTTCACTAATTTTAAATAGTACTGAATTTTTAAAAATTTTTGAGACCACCCGGAGCTCTGTAGGGCAAACCGTTCGGTCCCTACGAGTACTTGAAGGTTTTCCTTCGATAAAACAGAATCATGAGTGTGAATCGCAAAAGAGGTCTAATCTCCGTTGAAATTTTTCTGACTAAAATGCGATCGCTGTTCATTTCTTCGATTTGTATACAGTTTTGCCTTCTGCGTAACCAGTAATCAAATTTCCATAATCAAAAGTCAATGGAGAATACTGAAGGCGCCTGAGTGGTCACTGATCAGCTGAGTGAGCTCCAAGGCCATTTCCTCTCCTGTTGAACGCAGGAACCTGAAATTTGAGAGAGCGGGTCAAAGGAGAATGCTGAAGGCACCTGAGTGGTCACTGATCAGCTGAGTGAGCTCCAAGGCCATTTTCTCTCCTGTTGAACGCAGGAACCTGAAATTTGAGAGGGCGGGTCAAAGGAGAATGCTGATGGCGCCTGAGTGGTCACTGATCAGCTGAGTGAGCTCCAAGGCCATTTTCTCTCCTGTTGAACGCAGGAACCCTGAAATTTGAGAGGGCGGGTCAATAGAGAATGCTGAAGGCGCCTGAGTGGTCACTGATCAGCTGAGTGAGCTCCAAGGCCATTTCCTCTCCTGTTGAACGCAGGAAGCTGAAATTTTAGAGGGCGGGTCAATGGAGAATGCTGAAGGTGCCTGAGTGGTCACTGATCAGCTGAGTGAGCTCCAAGGCCATTTCCTCTCCTGTTGAACGCAGGAAGCTGAAATTTGAGAGGGAAGGTCAAGGGAGAATGCTGAAGGCGCCTGAGTGGTCACTGATCAGCTGAGTGAGCTCCAAGGCCATTTCCTCTCCTGTTGAACGCAGGAACCTGAAATTTGAGAGGCAGGGTCAAAGGAGAATGCTGAAGGCGCCTGAGTGGTCACTGATCAGCTGAGTGAGCTCCAAGGCCATTTCCTCTCCTGTTGAACGCAGGAACCTGAAATTTGAGAGGGCGGGTCAATGGAGAATGCTGGAGGCGCATGAGTGGTCACTGATCAGCTGAGTGAGCTCCAAGGCCATTTTCTCTCCTGTTGAACGCAGGAAGCTGAAATTTTAGAGGGAAGGTCAAGGGAGAAAGTGGTTGTAATGATCCCAAGACAACTTATCGATATTTGATGAAATAAGACACGCACTTGGTACATTACAAGAATGAATGAATTTTTATTTAGTTACAGATAAACTAACTATTCAAAGTAACGTAGCAACGTCGAACACGTAACCTCACATCTCCCCTTTTCACACTCTTCCAGCCATCCCCCCCTGAGACATTTTAAGATATCTGCGGTTCCGCTCATATATCTTTCCGTTGGAACTTCTTACTGTGTATTTGCGGTACGGTCCAATACCTACAACTTCTCCTCGCATGTCCCATCGTCCTGTCAAAGGATTTTGGATTTTTACGTTTGCACCTATTGGGAGAGGTGGGAGATCCTTTGCATCACTGTTGTACTTTTCTGCAACTTTCCGTTTTTTGTCATTAATTTCGTTCTCGTAACCGTCAGGTGCTTTCTGCCACTCCTTTGCAAACGATTTATAGTGTGCTGGTACTAAAGATCGGAGAGGGTGCCCAAACAACACTTGGGAGGGTGACCGACCGTTCGCAGAAGGTGTATTCCTGAACTCGAGTAGCCCAGCATTGTACGCCTCCTCATCCAGGGTCCCTCCAGATAGACATTTCAAGAGTAGTGCCTTCATAGCTTTGACTCCAGCCTCTGCATGGCCATTACTCTGAGGAAAATAAGGTGATGATGGCGACATGTTGACTTTCCATCTCTTCAGAAATTGTTTAAAGGCGAATGAAGCGAACTGGGGACCGCCATCGCACCTCACCCGGATTGGGACTCCCGTGTCTGCGAATATCTTTCTGAGACATGAGATGAGTGTCAGGCTGTCTGGACAACGTGATCCGAGTTGGCACATAACTGGCCAACCTGATAGTCGGTCGATATAGACCATAAAGTTCTTCCCTCCTGCCGAAAATAAGTCCATAGACACATCGACGAAGGGTCGGTCCGGTACGGGATCGTACATCATAGACTCCTTCTGAAGGGACGGTCTCATTTCCTGGCATCGCTCGCAAGCTTCTACAGTGTTCCTTATGTCACTAGTAATAGATGGCCAGTAGACTGTTTGACCCTTTGTCATTTATAACAAATAGTCTATAATTATAATAATAATTATAATTATAATAATAGTAATAAATTTTTCTATAATAACAAATAGACGGTTTGTGATCACAAACAACTGAGAATGTAGACAGACCTTGGAGATAAATTTTGCATTTTAAAACTGACCATACGATTCCTAGAAGTTCTATTTCGATCATTGCATACCTTCTTTCTGTGTCTGAGATGAATCGTGACCCACATTGAATGAGTTTCCATACTCCATCATGCTCTTGTAGCAGTACATAGCCGAGACCATTCGTTCGAGAAGCATCAACGTGGAGGGCAGTTTTCCGAGACAATTCGAAGTGAGTCAGAATAGGAGGTTCAGTCAGCATCTTTTTGACTTCTTCAAATGACTTCTGGTGAGATGATCCCCATATAAATAGGTTTTTTACACTGAGAAGGTCTCTTAGAGGACTCGCAGCGGCGCTAATTCTAGATGAGAAGTTGCCAAGTTGATTGACCATCCCCAAGAAAGACCTTAGCTCAGTCAGGTTTTCAGGTCTTCGGAACTTGGCAATAGCTTCCACTTTCTTTTGATTGACCTTTATTCCAGATTTTCCCACGATATATCCAACATAAGGTAACTCAGGCTTAGCAAATACGAACTTGTCCCTATTTAAGGTGATGGATGAAGTTCTGCATTGGTCAAGTATCCTCTGGACTCGAGAGCAGTGAGTTTTGAAATCTTTATCGTATGCTAAAATGTCATCAACAACCTTCTGAATGTTTTCGATTCCACTTAGTGCTTCATCGCCTCTTCTACAGAATTCATCTCCTGAGCTGACCAAACCCATTGGGGTTCGAAGGAATTGGTATCGTCCCCAAGGTGTTAGGAACGTTGTCAGTTTTTGGCTCTCCTCATCGAGTTCCAACTGGAAGTACCCGGACGCAGCATCCATGGACGAAAAATAATTATTTCCATTTCCTATATCTGATACTGCCTCCCACGGGGCTTTGAAGGGGTGTACCGGTCGCTTCACATGCTTGTTCAATTTTGTGAAGTCTACACAAACGCGTATTTTACCATTCGGTTTAGGTACTACCACCAAAGGGCTTACGAAATCGGAGGCTTCCTCAGGTGACGGTTTAATGATGTTTTTAGACACAAGGTCATCTAACTCTTGTTTGACCTGATCTCTCCATGCAAACGGTATCTTTCGAGGGCACGTGATCGCGAATGGAATTGCGTTTTCTTTCAACTCAATATGAACTTTTTTTCCCCTCATGGGTTTCAGAGGTTTAGTGTCGAACACGTCCTCATACTCCCTGATTAACCGTTCCTTGTACCTCTCGATGTCCTCTTCGGATGGATTATCCGGAATGTCGTCTACTGCTATAACTGCCAAAGGGCGGGGAAAGTCCCGGTGAATAACGCCTAGTTTTCGCAATGTTGTTCTATCTACGAGTACATCCCTTACCCCAGAACATATGTATATATCTAGGTCTGCCTTACGACTCTCGTATTCAATTACACACGGTAGTTTCCCCATCACCTTAATTCTCGATCCATTTGCGGTAGAGAGTGATATTTTTGACCTATTCAATTTAAAGGTATCGATTTGTAGACCGTTTAGAATATTAATGCCCGCAACACTTACTTCGGCTCCTGTGTCAGGGACAGCCCAGCAACTTATTTGATGATTGTTGGACGATATGCAGACTTTGAACCGACCGAGGTCTTCTTGCTTCGATACTCCATTAATCTTCATGTAGCTTATTCTCACGCTTTCCTGATCCTCTTCAACAGCTTCATTCCCCTCTTCGGATTCTGTGACCCTCTTCAGATATTTCTTGGCCCTACAACACTTTGTAAAATGTCCTCGCCCATCACACGAGCGACATTTACTATCTTTAGCAGGGCATTCTCTGAGGAATTTATGCCACTGATTACCGCACCGAGGGCATTGCTTCTGGCTGGGTATCAACTTGTTGGTAGTTTGTGGTTTATAAATTTTCGAAATAGTGCTAGAATGTTCACCTTCTTCTTTGGATGCCATTTCTTCAGCCTCACAAAGTTTTACTACATCTGACAAACGAGAATCATCAGGAAGAGCCCTGCACTTCCTTCTTATCCTCTCATCCCTCAGGCTCTCTATGATGTTGTCAGTGAGGCATCTTTCATAGCAGTGGGAACACGGGTCGGAGATTTGATAGAGTTTTGTCTTCTCCCTATAGAAAGCCCTAAAGCTTTCACCCTCTTCTTGCTTTCGTTTGGTGAACTGGCTCCTTCTGATCCTTCCATTCTCCTTCTTCCGGTAGTACTCGTCCAGTTCATCGAGTACTCCGTCATAGTCACTCCCGTATGGAATATTCAAGACAAGTGTAAGTACGTCAGATATCTCTTGACTCAAGAAGGAAAAAAGAATAGCATTGGTTTGCTCCGTAGGCACTCTCGGTGCGCCTTGAGCTATGAGGTAATTCACGTACCTTCTCCTCCAGTCATTGAATTGTGCGAACGAGTAGGACTCTTCGAGCTTCTCAGGCTTCGGGATCCCTGACAGCTTCATGCTCCTCCGTTCGTCAGGTCTAGAGAATGTCGGTTCTTCGAATCTTGTGGAAGTTGGAACATCTTCTGATGTCTGACTACGGTGATTCCGCGGAACAACAGGACTCGACGGGATAGCTTGTTGGCTTGTGGTGGCTCTAACAACTGCTTGGGTCAGTTTATCAATCTGACTTCTAAATGCACTGATTGCCGCCTCAACCGGAGCCAACCGCTCTTCCAGCTTCTCCTCCGCCTTCGTTCTCCTCGGCATAATGTAGGTTACCTATCAAGGCTGCGCCATGTAATGATCCCAAGACAACTTATCGATATTTGATGAAATAAGACACGCACTTGGTACATTACAAGAACGAATGAATTTTTATTTAGTTACAGATAAACTAACTATTCAAAGTAACGTAGCAACGTCGAACACGTAACCTCACAGTGGTGGTAGGTGCTATTGATGGAGAACCAGTGATCTATACAGAAGGGTGATCTGTACAGAAAATAATAAACCTTTGAGCAATGATTTGCAGCGTTTTTCAATAATAAGCCTTTAAAATCGAGCAAGAAAAAAAAATTGTAACCCCCCCTCAAAATTCGATGTTTTACGTTTCAAGGTACGTAGAATCCGAAAATCGAATAAAAAAATTTCCGTCCGTCCGCCGTACGCCGTACGCCGTACACCGTACGCCGTACGCCGTACGCCGTACGCCGTACGCGGCACTTTTCTTAGTTACCATGGACCGATTTCGATGAAATTTGATATATGGGCTCCATTTGGGGTCTAGTTGTGCCGCGAAGCTTTTGGTTGATGTAGGTCACTTCTAAGGGGTGAAAATTAAGGGTTGAAATTTTCAAGAGTGCCCTAGCTCGAAAACTCTCGAAATAAAGGTATCGTTTTTTCACTAATTTTAAATAGTACTGAATTTAAAAAAAATTTTGAGACCACCCGGAGCTCTGTAGGGCAAACCGTTCAGTCCCTACGAGTACTTGAAGGTTTTCCTTCGATAAAACAGAATCATGAGTGTGAATCGCAAAAGAGGTCTAATCTCCGTTGAAATTTTTTCTGACTAAAATGCGATTGCTGTTCATTTCTTCGATTTGTATACAGTTTTGCCTTCTGCGTAACCAGTAATCAAATTTCCATAATCAAAAGTCAATGGAGAATACTGAAGGCGCCTGAGTGGTCACTGATCAGCTGAGTGAGCTCCAAGGCCATTTCCTCACCTGTTGAACGCAGGAACCTGAAATTTGAGAGGGCGGGTCAATTGAGAATGCTGAAGGCGCCTGAGTGGTCACTGATCAGCTGAGTGAGCTCCAAGGCCATTTCCTCTCCTGTTGAACGCAGGAAGCTGAAATTTTAGAGGGCGGGTCAATGGAGATTGCTGAAGGTGCCTGAGTGGTCACTGATCAGCTGAGTGAGCTCCAAGGCCATTTTCTCTCCTGTTGAACGCAGGAACCTGAAATTTGAGAGGCAGGGTCAATGGAGATTGCTGAAGGCGCCTGAGTGGTAACTGATCAGCTGAGTGAGCTCCAAGGCCATTTCCTCTCCTGTTGAACGCAGGAAGCTGAAATTTTAGAGGGCGGGTCAATGGAGAATGCTGAAGGCGCCTGAGTGGTCACTGATCAGCTGAGTGAGCTCCAAGGCCATTTCCTCTCCTGTTGAACGCAGGAAGCTGAAATTTTAGAGGGCGGGTCAATGGAGAATGCTGAAGGCGCCTGAGTGGTCACTGATCAGCTGAGTGAGCTCCAAGGCCATTTCCTCTCCTGTTGAACGCAGGAAGCTGAAATTTTAGAGGGCGGGTCAATGGAGAATGCTGAAGGCGCCTGAGTGGTCACTGATCAGTTGAGTGAGCTCCAAGGCCATTTCCTCTCCTGTTGAACGCAGGAAGCTGAAATTTTAGAGGCAGGGTCAAAGGAGAATGCTGAAGGCGCCTGAGTGGTAACTGATCAGCTGAGTGAGCTCCAAGGCCATTTCCTCTCCTGTTGAAAGCAGGAACCTGAAATTTTAGAGGGCGGGTCAATGGAGAATGCTGAAGGCGCATGAGTGGTCACTGATCAGCTGAGTGAGCTCCAAGGCCATTTTCTCTTCTGTTGAACGCAGGAAGCTGAAATTTGAGAGGGCGGGTCAATGGAGAATACAGATGGTGGTAGGTGCTATTGATGGAGAACCAGTGATCTATACAGAAGGGTGATCTTTACAGAAAATAATAAACCTTTGAGCAATGATTTGCAGCGTTTTTTGGTTTATTAGTTTCCATAATAAGCCTTTGGAATCAAGCAAGAAAAAAAAAATTGTAACCCCCCCTCAAAATTTGATGTTTTACGTTTCAAGGTACGTAGAATACAAAAATCGAATAATAAAATTTCCGTCCGTCCGCCGTACGCCGTACGCCGTACGCCGTACGCGGCACTTTTCTTAGCAACACTGGACCGATTTGGTTCAAATTTGGTATATGGGCTCCATTTGGGGTCTAGTTGTGCCGCGAAGCTTTTGGTTGATGTAGGTCACTTCTAAGGGGTGAAAATTAAGGGTTGAAATTTTCAAGAGTGCCCTAGCTCGAAAACTCTCGAAATAAAGGTATCGTTTTTTCACCAATTTTAAATAGTATTGAATTTTTAAAAATTTTTGAGACCACTCGGAGCTCTGTAGGACAAACCGTTCGGTCCCTACGAGTACTTGAAGGTTTTCCTTCGATAAAACAGAATCATGAGTGTGAATCGCAAAAGAGGTCTAATCTCCATTCAAATTTTATCGGACTAAAATGCGATCGCTGTTCATTTCTTTGATTTGTATACAGTTTTGCCTTCTGCGTAACCAGTAATCAAATTTCAATATGAAGCTTTCTATTTTTCCAATCGAGTGTGAAGCGTTTAGTTCTTTCTAATAAACTTGATTGTGAAGGTGTGAAGCCAGTATGGTGTGGTAGGTAGTACCTAGCTGGTAGGTAAAGAAAAGTTGGTAGGTAAAAAAAAATGTTGGTGGGTAAAAAACGCTGCAAATCATTGCTCAAAAGCTTCTTCATTCTTCAGATCACTGATCAGATGAGTGAGCTCCGAAGCCATTTTCAATCCTATTGAATGGAAGTGCTCTTCCAGGCGTCTCCAGCATTCGAGGAGATCTTCTTCACTCCTCAGATCACTGATCAGCTGAGTGAGCTCCGAAGCCATTTTCAATCCTATTGAATGGAAGTGCTCTTCCAGGCGTCTTCAGTATTCGAGGAGATCTTCTTCACTCTTCAGATCACTGATCAGCTGAATGAGCTCCGAAGTCATTTTCAATCCTATTGAACGCAGGAAGCTGAAATTTGAGAGGGAAGGTCAAGGGAGAATACAGATGGTGGTAGGTGCTATTGATGGAGAACCAGTGATCTATACAGAAGGGTGATCTATACAGAAAATAATAAACCTTTGAGCAATGATTTGCAGCGTTTTAGATTCATAGAGCAGAAATTCAATGAATACATGACATGTATTGTTCATTCTTTTTGTTTTTAGCAAACGCTACGTGCACTCGATATTCATACTTTACTAGTATCCACTTACAAAATTGGAATCCACTCGTAATTTATTGATGTAGGTATTTTCATAATTTTTTTCTGCAAACCATACTTCTGTGCTGTATGCACAGGCTATGTTTGAAATTAGTACTTCATATTCTTACTCTACATTGGTCTGAATTGGATCGAAATAACAATGAAAATTTGTATATCTACAATTCAAGCGTGCATTTCAAGCCTCAATCAAATAATTTGATAATTACCACGAAACAACATTATAAACATGTTTAATATATAACAATATTAAAAGCTAGTGTTATTGATGGATGTATTATTATTGTGTACAAAACAATTATTATTTATTATGAATTATTTATTATGAATTAACGTGAAGCTAAGACCCGAGCACTACCCGAACAGTTGGCAAACGCCCAGTCCTATAATGTTGAATTGATAATGCATTGGCAATATTTGTTTTCGTTAAAATAAACATTTTTTTTTTCTTCTTCTTCTATATAACAATATTATTCAGTTTTTGATTCATCTTTTTCATTGGCAGGTTCCAAAAACGCTAATCTGGCGTTTCTGTCGCCAAACTCCGCGATTCCGTCTCTTGGTCCTGCGAGGAGGTGAGGCCCCCCAAGCCTCAGGTACGAGCGTTCATGGTTTTCTTCATGGTGAGTCACTTTTCCTTACTTTTCCCTAGTTTCTTCGAGTTAAAAATCTCCAAAAGAAAAAAAAAAAAAAATTCCAACACAAAAACTTACATTTTTACAAAAATGCAAGGCCATCAAAATTAATTGTGGAGCAAGAGGTTATAGCTCTATTTGTAGTAAACCCTTTCAATTTGACTAATGAATAATAATATAACTTCAATTTTCTCATAATATAAGTTAATAAATTGAGTGTTAGTAATGCAAGATAATTAGAGTAGGTATGTTATATTACTAATAATAGTAATAGGTACCTACTCGCAATATAAGTAGATTTGTAGTGAGAGATCTTATTCTCAGCTTATCCTTCAAAGGCTCATAAAGGGCTAAAATTTGGTGGTTGAATAGAGGATGTCCTTTTTTGTCTGTGAAATAAAAAATGGGAGTGGTTTAGGGTTGTCAAAGCTGGGAGTTATTACAAAACGGCACATCGATGTTGGAATTAAGGGTTGAAATAGTGGTGGTTAAATGGAGGATACCCATCCTTTGTCCTTGAAATTTTAATTTTAGATCTGCTTCTAAATTATTGTAGGGTGTTGGGAGCTTTTTCACGTGGGGGAAATTACGATCTTCCTCCTACTAAATTCGTATCGGCGGCTATTTCAACATATTTTAAGGGCTTTTTTATTCAATCTCTTTCTAATACACTCATCATTAAATGATTTTAATTTCTTAATTTAATGATTTTAATTAAAGTGATAGAAATTTTCTAATACTCGCGCTCATTTACCTTTTAATTTATTTAGAAACCCTTCACTTTTCGTACTTCCAACCTCCGTTCACCCTACGCTAAGCAACGGCCTGCCCTTTAAATTGAAATTTAACTGAAAATTGCCGTTTTGTAATAACTCCTAATTTTCGGGTCTCTTGACCTAATTACCGGACCGTTCCGATTTTTTTCGTTTCACAGACAAAGAAGGTTATGGAGAAGGTCATGCACAAAGAGAATCCCCCCCCCCCCCACCACTATTCGACCATCAAATTTCAGCTTTTCACGAGCCCTCGAAGGACAAATTGAGGCCACCTATTATAATATTTTATATTTCCTATTATAATAAGATATGGTATGATATAATATATCATACTACGCTATATAATATATATCATCATATTATGATCATATGCCATATGCCATATATATAGCATATTATGCTCTCGCTATGATCCTAAGTAATCGGTGAAATTTTGAAAACTAAGCCGCTTCCATCTAGATTTTTTAAAGTTCTCAATAACTAGAAAAGATCTTGTTCTGGGTTCGAGTATTTTAAGTACCACAATTATATTTATTACTTTAAACTTTTCACTTAGTTATTCGTGATATCAAGGCTATTTATGTTACTTTTATTTTCATGAATATTCTAGAGAACAATTTATTCATTCGCTAAGCTCTTTATTTTTCCTTCATTGCTCCAAGTGTGTCCTAATTTTCTGATCTGTTCAATTTTCCACATGGAGTTCGTACAGCGATGGATAGCTATCTTAATTATCGCGCTGCACATGTGCTACGATACATACGAACAACATTTCGAGCGCTGCAGGGGGCGGAGTTATTGTGTGCACATCACGTGCTCGAAACTCAATGGGCCTCGACGAAAATTATGTAGAACCAACCGAAACAGGCTGGCTGACAGGAAACTGTTGCCCGCCTGAAGTTATTATTTTCACGGTTATTTGTATGAGCGGGGTCAGGCCGCCAATTAGTGCTTGGACACACGTTGGATTCCCGGTCGCGTTCGAACCATTCAATAAGGCCATAAAACCGAAGCACTGATTTTCGCCCACGCATTCATACTGTGAAATGATGATAATGAGAATGATTAAAATTTCGTCTGGATCGTGGAGATTTTGGATCGTAAAGCCTCTGGCCTGATTGTTATTCCTATTTGTTGTTCCTATGTTAGTCGCGTAAAATATTCACCCATTCAAACTCCGATGAACTTATTAACTTTTACACAGCTGCCTTGATGAGGTTTAATCAAGTAGTTTCCACGAACGTCACAGTTCAAACCCTCTTCTTTTTTATTTATTTTTATCATTTAATAATAATCGACAGGAAGTTTCTATTATTTTTCCGACTGTCATTTTCAACTTTTAAGTTTCGTCACGTCATGACCAAAGAACGTTGCCGCGAAACAAACATTAAACAAATTTTTTGGTGGAAAAAAACGTCGTAGGTACCTAACATTAATCATTAAAATTTAATGATCATTTAATGATCTTTCTGTTGAACCTTAGGTCGACCGTTTGTACCTAACTACCCGATAGAACTTTTTTATTTATGGAATAAATCCTCTAGATTCGGGTGTCAGAATTTATTTTAGAGCGGTATTCTTGTGGCTTAAGCGTAGGGATATACTTATTCAAAATCTAGGCGTTGGACTGGTGAGGTTAAATGAGCTAGTGCATATTCAAAGTACTTGCGTGTTAGGTACTTTTTCACTCTTTATGTACTCTTTATAATGGTTTCTAGACTGGAGTAATTAATCGTTCGGTCTTTTTTGGGTATCTGCGTAGCTCATCATAGTTTGCACATCAAATTAGTAACATTGGTAAATAAACTGACTACATAGGTAGTGGGTACCAATTGTAATGTAAAATAAATTTATGAGCAGGGAACTAATTCCAAAAACATTTTTGAACCAAATCATAAAGTTCGAAATCTTTCATGGTATATAGAGTTATACCCTACATTTATCTACCTATTTCGTTCAGGATTTTACCATCCTAAAGCCCTAATACTGTGCCATGTATTGTTGAAGATAGAATTGGAATCTGAATTCAATAGCCAGTCGTATTAGATTATCGTTAATAGTGATCAAGTTTTAATTGGGTAAAATACTAGAACTTATCGGGAACTACTGAGTGCAAAGGTTTTTCTCAAAATCTTTCCAAATTTATGATTTTCGATCAAAGTAATTTTGGAGACAGAAAAATTTTGTTTTGTCTGAGGCTTATTCCATCGCCTCAAGAGCATGATCTGGAGAAACTCAAGCCAATTCAGTCTTGTCTTGCTTTGATGATATCAGATTTTACGAAAATGGCTTTATGATCGTTTAAAATGTGTTCAAGATACATGAATTAATTTGTGACAAAATTTTGAAACTGCTAAAAATAAAAATAAAACAATAAATCTTGTTACCTTGCAATGTCGAACTGGCGTTTCTTTGCTACGCTCTTGCTCCAAAAAATGGTGATGAAAACAAACCGTCATTGGGGAAAAAAATCAACCCTCGTAACTATTTGCGTTCAATTTTCGGCTCAAAAACACACCATCGGTCCTGTCAGTCTCTATTGTGTGGTGTGGCCACCCAATGGCTTTTGGTTCCATATCAAATCCGATATGGGACGATTAGGTATAGCTGGAGGCGCCAGGCGCCAAGAGCCACAAAAGAGCGCCGGCTTTCCCAAGACCAACCTTCCCGGTGAGAGGAGAGTTCGCCAAGTTTGTCATCCAGGCTCAGGAAAAATCTTCCGAACAAAAGCCTCGGACTGTGGATATCCCCGGTGATTTCCAGGCTCCTTGTGTTTACATCAGGGTGTCGGTCGGGACTTGATTGACTGATGTGATGAATGCAAGAGGAATCTCATAATCTTCCGATCTGTTCCGGGCCTTTTCCGGAAGCCGGGATCAGTTGCCTGATGCTTGCGCAACGTCACGGCAGGATTGTTCTATTGACGTTATTTTAGCTGTGAATTGCCGCCATCAGAACAACTGACGCCGAAATTATTTCTGTTGAGCATATTTGACTTGAATATTCATCTTCAAGTTCTCAGGCGTTCGCGATGACGAGGTGTATGACTGGGACTTATTGAATAAATTCTCGGTGACTCGGACCCTCATTCGGAACCTCGCCTGAGTTTGTTCTAGTGGGGCCCCACCGCTAGTGACCTTGGCTCTTCCAACACCGTAACTGCTTGGGAATGATTGCCTGTTGAGCGCCTCTTCGCTTGACTGACGGGAAGAAATAATCATGTTTTTACACCTGTGGGGGTACGTAAAACATTCAACAAATATCTCCAATAATTTCTCCAGTTAGTACTATTCTATATTGCCCTACAAATCTGCTATAGTCACAAGCCAACTACAACTCAATTAGTAGGATGGTTGGTTGGATGTTTATTTTCTTCAGAACTTAACACAAACTTTGTGTCAGCTAGAAAGTAAAACTGAACAAGTTTAGTTTGTCCTGAAAAACTCTCCGTAGCGCTGATCAAGAACAGAAACATTGATTTTAACAGAAAGAAAATCAACTGGCTGAACGCCTGAAGTGTAAAAAATCTCCCAAGTACAATTTAATTTTTCTCACCACTACGAGAGTACCTACGCGAAACTTGATTTGATTTGGATGAAGAAGAGGCCCCCTCACCACAACTGTGGCGAAGAAAGACAATCTCTTAAGAATATAACTACAATCGTAGCGATCCTATCTGAATACCGCCAGTGGTGTGTGCAAATGCCACCGCAGTAAATAATATGTAAATACTAATTGCTGGAGCCATCATTCTCCGATGAAGAAGAAGATTTTTATTGTGACGAGTGATAGTGGCAGTAATAATGGATGCTTTGCTCACCCCTTTTATTGTAATCTGGATGTACCTCTTTTTCAATTTAATAACCAAGTAGGTAGTAAGTTGTTTTTCAATCGAATCCGTGGTAAGAAAACAACTAGTAATTACTATACGTATTTACATTTTAAAGACTAGCTAACTAGGAAATTTAACCCCAATTGGACCATGGTGTCACAAGTGTCACCGAAAACATGTTAGGTACTCCACTACTGCCTGAAAGTATCACCGGAGTTAAATTGCAATTTTAAAATTTATGGACATTGCTGAAATGTTGAAATATTTTTGTGAACTATTGAAAGTCTAACAATGAAATTATGACAAAAATAGATATCCAATGAAATCAATGAAAAATTGTTCAAATTTTCATTAGTAATTTCTGGACTTCTAATTGCTCACGAAAATAGGTTCAAAAATTCAACTCTGCCCATTAAATCTGAAATGTATTGTAATTAAAATCTAGTTACATCGGTGATAGTTGGGTCAGATGTGGAATTTCTAAGATGTTTTCTGTGACACCAGTGACACCATGGTCCAATGAGGGTTAAGACAAAAACGCTGCAAATTACATCACAAAGGTTTATTATTCTTCTGTATAGATCACTCGTCTGCAAAGAACTCTTCTTCGCCTCTTTTTTTTCCTTGACTGTAACTCCCCTCAAAGACAAATTGTCTTTTGTGACGGAAGGAGCACGTCATAAATTAAAAAAAAATTGAAAAAAAAAAAATAAATAAATAAACCAACCATAGGTACTGCTTGCCTACTTCACATTCAAGTTTATTTGGAAGAAGTAAAAACTTCACACACGATTCGAAGAAATAGGGAGTTTCACACGGGAAATTTGAATACGGGTTGCTAAGAAAAAAACTGAAAACAACTCGAAGAAACGAACAACGATCGCATTCTGGTGAGATAAAAGTTGAACGAAGATTAGGCCTCTTTTGCCATTCACTCTTGTTTCTGAATTATCGTATGTTCAACCTACGGTTTGTCCTACAGAGCTCCGGGTACGGGTTGTTTCAATCGTTTCAAAAAATTCAATACGATTTCAAAATTGTGAAAAAACAATAACTTACGAGCTGGGACACTTTTGAAAATTTCAACCCTCATTTTTCACCCCTTAGAAATAACTGACATCAACCAAAAGCTTCGCGGCACAACTGGCCCAAAATGGAGCTCGTAGGTACCTATATCAAATTTCACCAAAATCGGACCGAACGGCGGACGGACGGCAAAATTTTTATTCTATTTTCTGATTCTACGTACTTACCTTGAAACGTAAACCAAAACATTTTTAGGGGAGGTTAAACTTTTTTCTTGGTCAATTCATTATTGAAAAAAAAAAAAAAAAAATGACTGACTTGATGATTTGGCTAGCAAAATGACATCACTACGGTGAATGGATCATTCAAGGCAGTCTATGATGAGGTATTGCTGAATGTTCTCAGACGTTATTTCCAAGGCCCGCTTGGCGTTTGTTGATGTTCAATGAGAATCCTCTCAAAGACCGCTGAGCTCACAGATGATGCGCGTATGCTATCGGAGAGTCGCCGAGTTCGGATCGACTTTCCTACGTGACGTGGCAGATTCAAGATGTGCCTATTGTTTCCCAAGAAGGGATCAGACCGGTGACCCCAGAGTCATTTTATGGCCAGTCAGAGGTCTCACTGACCCATATCCTCTCTCGTCGTGTTTAGGAGCTCCACAGCTCCGTATCGTCGCTTTTTAGGGTAATGGACGGACCAAGTGACGACATATTCTTAATGATCAGTGACAGACCTGATAGCCTGGAAAAAGCAACGAAGCATCATTTCTGGACTTGAATCGCCAGTAATTCCCTTCAAAAATAAATTTCTCGTGAAATGCGAAGTGCATGGCTGCGTAGATCTCGACATGACGTGTCTTCTTAACTTGGTCAGAAAGTCCTATGGGATATTTTGACTCATGTAGGCAGTATAGAATGTAACACTGAACCCACCAAAAAGTTAAATCAATCAATATCCAGCGTACAAGAGTGGACATCAAAATGGAGAATCAAAATAAATGAAACTAAGTCGGTACATTTCGATTTCACTAACAAGAGAATCGATTATATTCCGGTACATTTCATGGGAAAAATTATTCCAAATGCTAATGAAGCCAAATACCTAGGCATGACACTAGACGCCAAACTTAGATGGAAAGCCCATGTCAATAAGAAAAGAAGGAAGAACTACTCCTTAAATTCAGAAAAGTGGATTGGCTAATGGGGAGACGGTCGAAGTTGTCAATCCAGAACAACAAGTACAACCAAGTTGTACAACCAAGTCCGGAGTTATGGAGCTCAGCTTTGGGGCTGTATGGCTCAGCCAAATCGAAACATCATCCAAAGATTCCAGAACAATGTGCTAATAACGGTTGTCAATACACCATAGTACTTTCGAAACGAACGTCTCTCATGAGCTTCGGATCGAAACTTTAAACGATGCTATAAAGCAACAAGCTGTGAGACACCACAGCTGTGAAGAAGCTGTCCAACTCCTTGATACAAATTATTTATCATCAGAAGATTGAAGCGTACCAAACCACTTGCCCTAGCTTACTTGTGAAGCAATGAAGTGAAACATCCACCATAATCAACAAAACTCAGTGATGTATCTTATTTTTGAATATTTGTCCATATTTTCAAAATAATATTGTAAAAATAAGTTATACTTGGTGCAATACAGAATATCGAGAAAAAATCTGAAACACCGCTAAGGGATCAGTTGGTTAGCCAGGGCTATTAGATTCATAGGAAACTGCTTTGTGTTATAGTTTAAGTCCCAATTATGGTAATCATGGACTCCAAAGCCCAATATAAACACAAAAGGTAGAGTTCGGTTGTTAGATAATTTGGAAAATTATCAACAAGGTTGCGAAAATGATTAATATTGAGGAATTTTTATGGCGATTGGGGAAACCCAATGACTAACAACCAAATGCTGTGTTTATAACTTGCCTACTTACTCAGTATTATAAACTCATGGTCTTGGTTGTTATGATGTATCGCTCGTCCAGATCAAAGTGTGACAACTCAAAAACGTCGATTTTTGATTGCTGCGATATGGAATTTCGAATTCAAAAAGACAGATCTCATGATCATCACGATCCTTTCTAATACAACAGGTTTCTTCGATTGAGTGTACTCCTGGACGTATTCAAGATAGCGTTCGAAGACGGTCTGAGTAGGGACAATTATTCAGCATTGCCGTGGTCGTATTTTTTTCTTCCATTATAATTCCAGCAGTGCCCGTGAAATTCTTGCCCTTTACGATGAAACGAAACCTCTTGGGAAGATCGCTTAACGCTCCAGAACGTTTCGGAAAAGTCCAGTTATCTATAAATGCGAGAGTTTCAGTATTATTAGGTCTGTGAGGACGCTAGGTGGAGCTCTTAACGTTGTCAAACCACTGAATGAGATCGGAGGACGAAGCATTCTGCGAGGCGAAACGCGATGGCATCCGGGCGTTTTACCAGATTCTCTCTAGGGCAGTATGTCCGATTACAAATATCCAAGCTAGCCATGAACCCAAGAGAGATCCTTCGTGTGATGGACATTCTGTGAATTGCGTAGAACCGGTCCGGTTGAAAAGCGTTTCTATAATGTCACAGGAGGGGATAATTAACTCCAACGACTTCCATGTTTGTTCGTGTGCAGTTACTCCTGGAACCAAAAGTACACTCTAGGACTCAATATAAATAATAATATGTTATCGATTGAAAGAAGATCAACATTCGGTTGTAAGGAACCTGCATAGCTCAGCTATAGCGCTGCTGATGTTAGAAATATCTGAAATGTTCGTAATTCAGTAATTTGTTATGTTGTGGAATGCAGATCATGATTTCTCATTCCCGCGAGGGTTGAAAAACAAACGAGGATCCTGTTTCCTAAAGGCACAAAAGACCATTTTTTTCAAAATCGAATTATTAATTTCTCGGGGGTTTAGGTAGGTACCCAGTTCTTCACCAAAATGCAATCAAATTGGAGCTAAAAGTACTGCATCCCCTTGAAAAACGAGGTAGAGTTGTCGGTTTTATTTCAAAAGGTACTATATCCAACAAAATGGCGTTCTCATTTTGTCTTGTTTCAAAAGGTACTATGGGAATCCATTCAAAAGTATTACATTGGCAACAGTGTTTCGAGCAAAATGTACAATTTATATTTTGCTATAAAATAATGTATTTATCGATACCTAGATAAAATGTTGCAAATGCTATTATTTTCAGTGGTATTTTACAAATCTTTCAACCAAGTTGCTATTCAACTGCTCAAGTTGCTATATGTTTATTCTTGTCCTTACCTTGGTGGCTTATTTTGCTGTTCATTAGGCCAAGACATTAATGACGATACGTGTCCAGCCCTTGTATTACAGAGAATACATAGTAGGTTCGCCGGGGACTAGCTAGCCGCGTTAATTTCAAAGATAAGTATTTCTAAAATATATAAACAATACAAAAAACATAATATTTGGCGAGAAGAGGCGACTTTCGGCCACACACCACCAAAGTGCCCTGCGGAACCTGAGTAGAGTAGGTAAGTTTCACCAAGGGATGGGACATCGAACGGAAAACATTGATGTCGATGAAACATCGTATAAAAAACATCGATATCGATAGAAATCGATATTTTTCGAAAACGGGAAGTATTCTCACTTGTCAACAAATAGAATCAAAGGAGGAAACCTCATGAAGCTGCTCTTCCTCCATTCATTAGAAGAGAATGTTTTTTCTAACGTGATTTTTTTACTGGATAACCAGCTCCCATTATAATTTTTTTTCATTCGTGATAATTTTTTTAATTCCTATATCTATATTATCTTGTTCTGTAAAATGTTGATTGATAGGTAGGAGGTGTTCTTCTCATTCCAAGTAAATTCAATGAAGTCGTCTGGTCTGGAGTTTGGATTTTCTCGAGTTTCCTCGCAGTACCTGGTAGTTCAAATTTATCAAACTACCACATCATCGATGTATCGAAAACATCGAGTGTGAAACACCGACGTTACGAGCAAAACATCAATGTTTCCTTAATATCGATATCGATTTCCCATCCCTAGTTTCATCAGTCTTCGTCTTGACGCAGCCGCGAAAAAAGTGCTCTTGTCTGCTTTCCATTTTAACGGGATAAACTTATTTTTTTCCGCTTTGTTTGACACAAGAATTTGTTTGACAAGTGATTTGTTATACACTGATGGTAAATAGAGGTGAAATAGACTTTTTTGTATTTTGGTTCATGTAACCTTGGGTTGTCTTTTCTCACGTACTCCGCCATATTTAGACCAGGGGAAATATAAATCGCTTCGACTCGATTCCTGCCCACACTTCCGCCGAATGCCATCATGTATCGATTCGAACTTGTGTGTGAAGTGGATGAAATTTTCGGAAACGAAAGGCCACTGACGCGAAAGCCCAGCTGAGTTTTTAGTACGTGTAACTCACTCGAAATGTATCTGAGTGCATTGGATTGGCGTTTTGGTAACTTTACACTGAGCGGTTTACAAAGTTTTAATAATTTTACTATTTGATTCGAAATTATTGATTATTTGGAGATCATCAAGAGAAAATAACTCGATGAGCATGAGGTTCTGAAAGTTTGTTGTCTTCTGTAATATTACGGTGTGTGAACAATGAGCCAATGGGTGACCTATTTCTGGGTATTTATGAAGTTCACAACGCCCGCATAGCGATGTGGCATTCAGTAGCCTCCAGTCCCGGAAAACGGCTGCGGGAAGGAGGATCCCCGAGCGGCCACTGGATCAAGGTCGTCTCTGATAAGTCGACGCGAGATAACTACTCCCGCCCGCTCATTGCCTACTGAATTCAACTATTAGTTTCTCATGGACATAAATCAAGAAAATACACTGTTTTAAACATCTACCAAGCTGAGAGGGCATCCTTACTGACATCCATGAAATAGCACGTACGTTACAAATCACGTTATGCTTAGAGAATAATTTTCTCTGCCAAATTGATGAAATAACGAGTACTCAATGCTGACTCTGTCATTGAATTTGGAGCATATTTGATAATTATTCAATGGTTATTACTATTTAGCGAATAGCGATGAATTCGTGGACCTTAATGCTGAACAATGTAGTTCAGTTTTGCTCAGGCGCAGTCGAGATAACTTCGAAATGTATATATAATAACGTCGTTAAAATACTGATATACCCTAATCGACATTACTGCCAACATACGGTTATTACGTTGTCCGGTCCATAATTCCACACCAGTGTGAATAAAACCATCAGTTTTGAAAAATTCCTTTGAAAAAGGAGATTTCAATTAGAAGAACGAATTTTTGCTTCCGAGTCTACCAAGGTAGCAGAAGCATTGTTTTCACTTTTCAAGGTTGGAAAAAAATTTCTCCAAAATCGAATTTCCAATCGAATTAGGTTGAATTTTTCAGGGATTATGCGGATTGGGGTGGAGATGGTCTCCTACGGAAACCGTTGCCTCCGGAATTATCGTAGCCTCTGCGCATGCGCAAACGTAAAATCCTTGTAACAGCCATTACTTCTACATTTTCATCTGAATTTGATGAAATTTTCATGGATTGCACGGATTGGGGTGTCGATAGTCCTCTATGGAAATCATTGCACTCTGACCGACAGTAGCCGATGTGATTTCCTTGTAACATCCATAATTTTATTATTTTCTTTCCGAATTGGATGAAATTTTCTGTGATTGTGCGGGTTGACGTGTGGATTGTCTCTTATAAGGATAGTGCAAGGTACTTAGATTGATATTTTGAAATTAGCTACTATGCATCGGTTCATCTGCACATTCGGGTTGTGGATTCGAGGAAGCTATGTGCCACACTCACTTGGCAGAGTTTTTTGTTCGTTCCTTTCGAAAAAATTAATTTTGAAAAATGAGTAAACGTGGTATCAGTCGGTAATCAACGATATGGCCTCGCCCAGCATACATTCCAGCTCGATCCCAGGAAACGTCGTAGTCAAACGTCAGAACTCAAGAACTATTTTACTGATTTTCTATGATAAGTTGATGTTTATTTGTAAGGACTCGAAATTTGGCCCCAACTCGGAGTAGATCGACGTATTTGACGAAGAATGTTCTTAAAACATTTCAACAAGAGAAAATGCATGAAGAGATGATATGACTTTCTCAAATTTCCTACTCTACATTAGGGTTGGACCGCGTTGCTGGGTAAGATCTTTGCAAAAACGCTCAACTCAGCAAATTCACATTAAATTACATACTTTGTTCATTATCTTATCATGAATTTTATGTTACTATACCCTGTTTAACAGCCTATAAGCACCCATTACTGACCATCTTAACTTATGTTTCAGTATTTTGGTCCAGTGAAATTCCTAGTGCCAATTAATATCTCTTTGTCATCTTCAATATTGCTTTCAGAGTTGTAAAGAATTGGAGAAGTAGGTTTCCAAGAGAGGAAGTATGAACAGTAAAATTACAACGAATCTTGTAGAAAATACAATGAACATACCTAGTTGAATTTTAAAATATCTCGTCTTCCGGTGTTAAGTTCATTCTCTCGCATAAGCTGAAGCGCACATGACGTCAGATTCTGTCGTTTTTATAGAACAAATATCAAGACTACGACCCCAATTAAAAGCTGGTAATATTTTAATTATATTTTAATGTATACTGCCGTATAAAATAACTATTGACAAGAAAAAATAACGTTGTTGGGTGGAGAAAGAAAATATCGTAGAAGAAAAAAAAGAGATGAAAAAAATTGTCAAGCTATAACTTAATTAGCCGCGGAGTCAAAGGTAGAACCGGCCTATCGTATTTCATATTCGAGATCGAGCTGGGAGACTCGTTAACTGTCATCGTAAACGTCTCAATCCGCCAATATTACGATTTCACATTCACAAGGGAGGTGCATAACCCACACACGAATAACCGACAATGAATGTACTTCTACGGAACCTATTTGTATGGGCTTTAGTGCGTATGATATCAAAGGATGGAGTGATGTTTGTGTTGTTCATTCTTAACGACGAAATTGTGATTCAAGAATGAATAAATCCAATGATCGGAGATGGTAGGTATACCTAATCAAGATTGTTAAAGGGAAAATTACGTTTGTACGTAGCAAAATTATGGATTTTTTCAGCCAAATTTTTCGATGAATAATTGAGCTTAGGTCTGAATAATTTTGTGACATTTCTTCGTCACGCTGTACAAATAAAAAGTCTGCCAAGTGGGTGTGGCACATAGATTTCTCGTATCCATAACCCGATTGTATAGATGATCCGATGCATAGTAGTTAATCTCAAAACATCAATCTTTAAGTACGTTGCACTACCCTCATAGGGGACCATCTACACGTCAACTCGCATGATTCCTGAAAATTTCATCGAATTCAGATGAGAAATGTAGAAGTTATGGCTGTGGCAAGGATTTTATGACGACAAAGAGACACGGAACCAAAATTGTTGAGGAAGGTATCAATTTCGTTTGTTTTCAAAAAGTACTATATCCACATCGTTTGACTTCAAAAAGTACTATATCCACTTCGTTTGATTTCAAAAAGTACTTTGTCAACTTCGTTTGATTCCAAAATGTACCATATTCACTTTGTTTGACTTCAAAAAGCACTGTATCTATCTACTTCGTTTGATTCTAAAATATACTACATCCACTTCGTTTGTTTTCAAAAAGTACTATATCCATAAATCTGATATTTCAAATCTCGTTCTAAATTATTTTACGCTTTGAACAAATTAACCTTTTTTTCCAAAACATTTATTATGATTTAGAAGTACATAAACAATAACATTGGTTTATATTACGTTTTTCAGGTCGCAATGGTTTTTCGCGTTTTTCCCACGTTTGACTAAAATGGATATAGTACCTTTTAGAATCAAGCTCCTCAATTGTTGTTATTATAAAAATTGAAAAAAACTCGGCGCTGTGCGCCTCGCCAGGGGGCAAGCCCCCTGGACCCCCGGATGCTTTTCACTTAGAGCCTACGGCTAAAATTCGAGAAACATGGAACTATGCTTTACGATGGATACGAACTGTGGTATTTTCTAACTTCCCTGGTAATGAACCAGGCTAGCGACACATAAGATTGTTTACTAACTATTTATAACATCGCATTATTGGATAAACACCTAACACATTAATATAACACTCAATATACAAATGCGACATAAATCAGGAGCTTTCCAACGAATGGTGAACGTTTACTGTGTGATTACAATTGCGGAAGTTCCATTTCCCTACCAACGGCTCGGTTGTACGTGAAAATCATAAGAAAATTTCGTCACCCATCCGCGTTACCCATTCCGCGTGACATATTCGTGTGACATATTCGTGTGACATTTTTCGGCAAGTGAGTCCAAGGCTAAAGCATAGTTCCATGCTAAAATATAAAGTTTACCAATTCAGGAAAAATTGTTGTTATGAACGATTTTAAAAATTTGTGTTGATGTATAAAAAAAAGTACCCGAGTGGATGTCGGAATTAAATAAGGAATGTATGGAGTTCCAATTTTCCAGTCTCATGAAGTTCATAATATTGGGATCGAGCTGAATATTAATATTAGGATCGCATGTCTGTCGAGAAGCTATACAATAAACATAACGGGTGTTCGATATTGCCTTCAAGTTGAGTTAGTCAATATGGCAATAAAATGGTGGTAACGCGCTCCTCGCGCCCCACTTGGTGTAGTGGCGAATCTCAGCACATTGTGGACAGTCGTAGTTACAGCTGTTATAGTTATAGTGAGGGATCACGCGAGCACGGCTGGAGTTATAGTAGGAGCTTATTGTTTGCTACCGGCGGACCTCACGGTATCGAGGTGAGAGTCATGCGTGTCCCACGTTCAAGTCATGGTATCGCCCATCGTTTGGCTAAAGTCGCCTATTTGATCGATAGTGTTTAACCCTGTAGCTCAAGTATAAATATAATATTTTCGAGCCTTGTCAGCCAGCTACCACGCAGGTTAGAAGGTCAATGTACTGTGTTCAATAGTGACACAATTGCTAAAACTTACCAAAAATGTACTCCTGCTCAAAATTAGAGCACAGAATTTAAAGCTGTCATTTCTTCGTTTGTTCCATTCTTTTTTCACTGAGGAACTTATCATGTTTTTATCCATTTGCACACATTTTTTGCAATCACAGGAGGGAAAAGGTAGCCAATAAGCATTCATGAAGAAGAAAGAAGGGAAAGATACGAAGAAGGGAGAATTGAAGAGAGAAGAAAAAAGAAGGAACTATCAAAGAAATGTGGTGGTACTCTCAGTTTGAGCAGGATTGTGCACGTAGCTTCTTCGTATCCATAACCCGATTGTATGGATGATCCGATGCATAGTAGCTAATCTCAAAACATCAATCTCTAAGAGCACTCATAAGGGACTCTACACGTCAACCCGCACTGTCTCTGAATATTGTTGGAAAATGTAGAAGTTATGGCTGATACAAGGATTTCACGTTTGCGCATGCGGACAAAATACTTTCAATTCGGGGGCCATGATTTTCAAAAGGGACCATCTCCACCCCAACTCATAATTCCTACAAAATTTTCATCAAAATTAGATGGGAAACGTATAATTTCTACGTTTGCGTTACTCTAACAAGGAAATTAATGTTTGCGCATGCGCAGCGGCTACTACCAGTCCAGAGGGGGGGATTTTTCATAGAAGACCATCTACACGCCAACCCGCACTGTCCTTCAAAATTTCATCGAAATAGGATGAGAATTGTATAAGTTATGGCTGTGTCAAGGATTTCATGACAGACAGACACGGAACTGAAATTGTCCAGGAAGGTCTAAAACGTAAAATGCGAGTGGAAATTTTGATTTTGAAGAACTACTTTTTTCAACCTTGAAAAGTGAGAAAAAGATCCCGCTACCTTGGTAGACTCGGAAGCAATTTGGAATAACATTTGAGAACATTTTCTCAATGCTTAGTGTTTCTATTTTCTTGTGTTTCACGATCATGTTAAAGCTTTTCAAACAGCGACACGATTGAGAAATTCGCTACTGTGTTGATGATAATTTACGGTTTTCCACAATTACGTATCATTAATTTAATGCTTTATCAATCAAGTCCGTGATGAAATCGAAAAGTAAGTCATCTTGGTATTAGCTTCAAACCACCCTCTAAATTTGAGTGAAAGCGGGCTACTAGATCGTGAGGCATAGCTGTAGACCAACGTTTTTAGGTACATGCGAACTATAGTTATAACCGTTGTAACCTTGGAGGTATTGCGCGAGACAAGAAATGTACCTCAGACAGACCGGCAGGATTGGAGAATCCAAATGTACCATGCCCAGTTTCATGGATACGAAGCTCCTTTATCCTTGACAAGTTCTGGTCGAAGTTTGCAAAGCCTGTTGTTCAGAATGTTGACATTAAAACTGCAAGGCAGTTATAACGAATGAAAAATCGTCAAGTTGGGTGGGCAGTATAACTTTTTCACTCAGAATAACAAGGACCTATATAATATTAGTCAAGCAAAAATGCTTGATTGGATAATTGAACTGTACCAACTTCTGACTCCTCCTGACATGAATCTTCATTTTCACGATCATGTCGATTTATACATCGGACAGAAAGAAATAGATTGATGATTGTTTACTTTTTCGCGCACATCGTAATTTCCACAAATCGGATTGTGATGAAATCAATGTACATCCTTTCTCAATTTGTCCTCCATTTACCATGAAATGTTGGACAAATCGGAGTATTAGATCGTGAGACATTGTAAGGAGATGGCGCACGTTTCTTACACGAGTTCAACAGTCATATAAACTCACTTTCACAGACTAATATGAAGGTAATATATTATGAAATCTAATTCACTCTCACTCAAAAAATGCGTAGGACTAGGGGCGATACAATCTTCTCACTAGACACACACGCACGCATCACCTAAACACAATTTTCCCTTCTGCCAGATTCATTTGGCTGTTAAACTCTGAAACACGTTCCATAAAATCGTCTTCGACCTCTAAAGGTCATAAAGAACTTATTGACATCGCAATAACTTAATGTTCGTGACCTTTTACGCTTAAAACTTAATTACCGAACTGAGCTCGATTTGTTAGAAGCGCCTCAATAATATCCTACAATCCTATCAACCTCGAGTTAGTCCGGAGAAGTTCCCAACAGAATATTCCCTTAATTGCTAGTAAAAATAAATAACCCTCTATAGCTGATAGTATGTACAGCTAAGGTTATTGCGGCTGAGTCAATAAAGATGGAGGGACCTTCCATAATTAGGAATGCTTATATTATGCTGTTGAAGAGTGACTTTGTAGGCAGCTCACCTTTGTGCGCCTATTCACTTACCTCCTCGAATATATTTTTCGAACAACATTGGCACACAAGTTTCCATCAGGATATTTGTCTCATCTACCTCAAGTTTGACATTATTTTCGTCTTTATTTTTCCGCACGTTTATAAGTTAGAATGCAGGATTTACATTCCAAGACATCATTATGAAGTAGGGAAGCCTATAATGGAAACAAGCACGAAGGATAACTGAATTTCTTCTCAAAATATGTACAGAATCCAAGACTCAAACATCATAATGGGGAGTGCGCCTGATTTTTTTTAAAATTTTTAATCGAAAGTAGACCTCACCCTGAGAATGTTGACACCAGCCGATCTCTTTTTGGAAGAGTAGTTTTTTCCTATGATTTTTCAAAGTTTCGAATGTTTATGACGTCACGCGCCCCTCCCGCCTGGGCGGGACCCCCCAGCCCACTGTGACGTCATAAGCATTCGAAACTTTGAAAAATCATAGAAAAAGGTTTTCTCACGCTAGAAGGTCGCGGTTGGTGTCAAAATTCTCAGAATGAGGTCTAGTTTAGACTGAAAATAACAATAAACAGTTTTTCTGACCCATGCGCACACCCCATTATTATGTCCGCTGTAGTCCCCACCTTTGAATAGTTACTCAGGTAAATGGTTCCCATTCGAAATCTACGACAGCAATAAATTATTGCTACGAATAATTTTCGGATTACTAGAGAACAGCTTTATTGTTAGGTAATTTTGCAGAACGAGATTATCCGTGATTTCCCCGACAAACATCAGCTTTTGAAATAACTGTTTTTGAAAATTACCCGAATTGATTCTCTTTGTTTTCAATATTTCTTACCATTTTCAATATTGTGCTTTAGAATCTATCAACAAAGGGGAAGCATTGTTTTTACTTTCAAGGTTGAAAAAACGTGTCCTCCAAAATCAAAATTTCCACTCGCAATTTAAGTTACCTTCCCGAACATTCCTGTCTGTCAGTTTATTTGTCCTCAAATACTTGTAACGGACAAAACTATACGGGTTGATGACATTTTCTAGATGGTCCCCTATGAAAAATATCGGCCTAAATTAAATAGATAACTGCACTTATTGATATTTCGTGATTATCTGCTGTGCATTAGATCATCTATTCTTCGGGTTTTGCCACCTGGTGTGGAGGCTACAATGGAAGGAAACGCCCATTGTGATTTTTGTACAGCCACTGAAGGTCAAAAACACACATAAAGGTGATTCGGGTCCCTGGGGGAACCCTCTCTTTCCAAATCCCTCAGAATGAAAAAGACCTACCCTTTTCTCTAGTGGCAACCAGAGTGGATGGACCTACATGAAGACCCGATGTAGGAGTCTCACAATAAGTCTATCTCAAAACCATAATTAGAGTTCCGTCCATTGTATTTCAGTAAAGAGATGTGTGCTGAAAGTCGAGGAGAATAAATTAATAGCTTGCAGTGACTGCGTCTGTCGCTACATACTTGCTTGAAAACCAACTACATTGTAAACCTCATTTTAAAATAAGCTGGTTCGTCGGGGAAAGTGATTAGGCAGTTTCTTCATGGAGGTCATGTCATTTGAAGGAGCACAAACACTGGGTACCCCCATGAGTAGGTACCCCGCTTGCCCAACTCTTTAGCCCCAATGACCCTCAAGGCCTGTATGAGTGTGGCGTTCCGTCAGGTTCATCATTCCTCTCCTTACTGGAACTCGCTACCGTTTGCTCCTCGACATTTCGACGCCGAGTATCCCTCGGTGCGATTAGTTTCGAACTTAAATACGAACGCTACTCGTACAAAGACCGATCGTCAGAAATACTGTGGTGGGAATAATTGTGGGTTGTCATTTCTGAAGCTTCAACCGTCAGCGTTTCGTAATAGTTTCCTTTCAACTGCATCATACGCTGAGCTTAATAACATGGTTGGTATTGTGCCTGCATTGATTTTATCCAGTGGAATATACATCACCACAAATAGACGAGTACTACTTGACTGATTCAAAGTCTGCATTATAGATATCACCTCCGATTCGCATTATAATTATCAATAAGTAGGTGTAGCTTAATAATGTTGACACATTGCATACATAGTGGTGTTGCTTGGCACCACATGAAATATTTCGTTGAGGGAAATGCCTTCATTTTGTGATAAGAAGGGAGTATCTGGGATTCGGTAACCCATCCAGCTAACGTAGTTACCTACCAATCAGTCATGTTCATGTGGTCGTCAAGAGACTATGTGTCAAATTTCATTAATCTGGAATGAATGGGGGGAAAGTTATCTTTAACGCTCACACATCGCTCAGACTTCCTTTTAACATGTTTAATGTTTTAGGGCTGGGGGTCATTCTGTGAATTCCGACACGCAAATCTGCAACGCTTTTTTTTCTTAGTTACCACGGACCGATTTCTTAGTTACCACGTTATATCGGCTTCATTTGGGGTCTAGTTGTACCAAGATGGTCACTGATCAGCTGAGTGAGCTCCAAGGCCATTTTCTCTCCTGTTGAACGCAGGAAGCTGAAATTTGAGAAGCAGGGTCAATGGAGAATGCTGAAGGCGCCTGAGTGGTCACTGATCAGCTGAGTGATCGGCAATCTAATTTCTCCCTTGCGAGGGAAAAACATTAAACATGATTTAATGTTTTTCCCTCGCAAGGGAGAAATTGAACATTTGGTTTATACATTTATTGTACTATCCGCCCAACTGTGTGTCATTTTTTCCAAGGGACTCAGATTCGATTTCTCATAACTACAGATGTACAGCTGTCTAGAGCTTCCTAATTGTATTTTTACCACCATAATACTGAAATATATTCATTTATTTATTTTACTCGTGGGATAATATTATTATCACTAACATGTATCATCAGAACACAGGTACTTGCATGGGGTCCAATGAACTCATACTTATTATTTTGTGTTAAAGGATTTAAATAAACGATAAGTCCCATAACTGAACAAATATTTTAATGAAACACTTCTAAGATACACACTAAACAGACTTCCAGCTCCATTTTGGTTTCTTGTTAACATTTTTATGATATGACTATCAATCTTTTTCAGTATATTATATTCTAACATCCTAATTTATTATCTGGCAATAATAAACGATCATGTCGTTTAACATGACATTATTTATTAGATAGGTAACCGTTCAAACGTTAAACTAAACAAAACATTCCGAAAAAATAAATTCGGAAAGCACACTAAATTTCAACTGAAAGTAAAAAAACGTCTGCCAAGTGGGTGTGGCACATAGCTTCCTCGTATCCATAACCCGATTGTATAGATGATCCGATGCTAGTAGTTAATCTCAAAACATCAAAACAAGTTAATCTGTAACATCCCTGAAAATTTCATTGAAATCGGATGGAAAATGTAGAAGTTATGGCCGGTAGAAGGAATTCACGTTTGCGCATGCGCAGTGGCTACTATCAGTCCGAAGGTGGTGATTTTCATAGGGGACCATTTAAATACTAATCTGTAAAATCCCTGAAAATTTCATCGAAATCGGGTAGAAAAAGTGGAAGTTACGGCCGTTACAAGGAAATTCACGTTTGCGCATGCGCAGTGGCTACTATCAGTCCGAAGGTGATGATTTTCATAGGAGACCATCTAAATACTAATCTGTAACATTCCTGAGAATTTCATTGAAATCGGATGGAAAATGTAGAAGTTATGGCCGTTAGAAGGAATTCACGTTTGCGCATGCGCAGTGGCTACTATCAGTCCGAAGGTGGTGATTTTCATAGGGGACCATTTAAATACTAATTTGTAACATCCCTGAAAATTTCATCAAAATCGGGTAGAAAAAGTGGAAGTTATGGCCGTTACAAGGAAATTCACGTTTGCGCATGCGCAGTGGCTACTATCAGTCCGAAGGTGATGACTTTCATAGGGGACCATCTAGATACTAATCTGTAACATTCCTGAAAATTTCATTGAAATCGGATGAAAAATGTAGAAGTTATGGCCGTTACAAGGAATTCACGTTTGCGCATGCGCAGTCGCTTCTATCAGTCCGGGGATGATGATTTTCATAGGGGACCGTCTACACACCAACCCGCACAATCCCTGAAAATTTCATTGAAATCGGACAATAACTTCGTATAGTTATGCGCGTTACAAGGAATTCATGACAGACAGACAGACAGACAGACAGACAGACAGACAGACAGACACACAGACACACAGACACACAGACACACAGACACTGAAAAAAAATTGTTCAGAAAGGTCTAAAACGTAAAACGCGAGTGAAAATTTTGATTTTGGAGAACTTTTTTTTTTCGACCTTGAAAAGTGAAAACAAAGCTTCCGCTGCCTTGGTAGACTCGGAAGCAAAACACTTCACTGAAGAGAAAATTCAGTCTTCGACAATGTTAAGCGGCTCCAATTCTTTTCTGATTACTTCTGCTCCAATGAAGAGAGTTCTTCTGGGCAACAGAAGAACAAACAATTCAATCAGATTTTTAATAACACTACTACTAACTTGAGGTTTGGGCTAGAAAAATGATGTACATGCGAACTAACAAGGGGTCTGAAAGACCCCTTCCATGCTTTAACAAACTCTAGTTTGAGAATAACATCAACTACTTACCTCAGATGGGGGTACCTTCCTTCTCAGAAGCTTCAGCGACACTGGAAGGGAAGGTACCTTGCAGCCCACCTAAGAATTAGCGCTATTTCTTGTTACACTAGCGAAATGGCGTACTCAAAGGGACTCAGACCCCAGTGTTAGTGACGGAGGGTTAATTAGGAACAATTTCCAAAACCAAATCTTCAACCCTGTCAATGAGATATTATCATGATATTTGAATATATCATTCCAGATTGCCCAAAAATCAACATGTGATGTAAATTAATGAGGACGGACATTTATGAGATATTAAAAGAAACCTCAGCTATTTTCGAAGCGTCAACTCGTTCGCCGGATACATGTCCGCAAGATAACAATTCCTTCAAGATCGTGTGAAGGATATTCTCTACTGTAACACATTTATTGTTTATGTTGTAGTAAGTAACTTGGAATAATAAACGCGAACATTTTTCGAAAAATGTTCATAGGAACTTCCTATCTTCACTTTCAGGACGTAAATAGTCAATTAATCCGGATTTTGGTCATTCCTACAAAATAAAGATTCCAACGGAAGGTTATCCGAGTGTATCGTGCACGTCATTACTAAACATCGAAGAAGCCCAATGTAAATCACAAGAACTGATTTGGTACCTATTTAACAATAACCACATGGTCCCAAGCTTCAAATGCTGTGGGGTAATTACTTGCAGAATGATTATAATATTATATTATAATCTTATTGAGAGTGGATATCTTATTGAAAAATTGTGGGTATGGGTATGTTGCAATATTACGGGTGGTTCTTATAACGGTAAGATGTAAGAACTAATTCATTGATGAGACAAAATAACATCACAAAAATCGCAGTTGATTGCTTCTTCCATTCAAATATTTTCTATTACTACATGTTTCTATCTTTCTTCGTAAAGATTGCAAAGAAAAACGTTTCCCAAGTGGGAGTGGCACGTAGTGGCACCTTTTTCTCTTCTCATGAACAAAATACTCTCTTATCAAACATCCGCCGTCATTTTTATAATTAATTTTTGATATTTGGATATTCGGAAGTAGATAGTTTTCCAAGGCGAGTTAGTTAAGTTAGGAGTTAGTTAAGAAAATTGTTTCGAAACTATCTTTAGAAAAAAAGAAACTGTTTAGGATAATGGTCGGAAACGACCATGGTCGGTTTCTTCCATAAAAATCGATTTATCGAAGGTCATTTTTGAAGGATTTAAAATTCTTTCAATGAAGTGTCAGAAGATGTTTCATTTCCCCACCAATTGCAAAAACGAAGAAAAAATTAACCAGAGTTGAAAAGTCTAGTTTTGATAATAGGGCAAACACTTTAAATGCGTTTTCCAGAAAACAGAGCTTTCAATGTTGCAAACCTTCAATTCTTGCAATGCGGCATGATTCACCTCAGATCTCACATTATCTGCCATACAAGAAGGGTAAAACTTCTCATTTCTCTTACACTCACAACAGAAGAATGATTTGTTTGCTTACCAAAGACACCTGCAGAAAAAATTTCAATGAATTGTACAGTTGTACAAAATTTGTACAACTGTACAATTCATTGAAATATTTGCTGCAGGTGTCTTTGCAAAATATGTAGAAAAACAAATTGTATTTAAATTGTTGGGAACATTTTGAAACTCCTCAAAACGGATTTCAATGAACATTCAGAGTCTAAAATTTGAATAGCCAAAATGTTGTGTAAAATCTCATCTTTAATATTTAATATTAAAGATGAGATTTTACATAACATTTTGACTATTCAAATTTTAGACTCTGAATGTTCATTGAAATCCGTTTTGAGGAGTTTTAAAATTTTCCCAACAATTTGAATGAAAATTGTTTTTCTACATATTTTTGCATAGGTATTTGGGACCACTAGCAATTTTTAATGTTTTTGAAAATGTTTCTAATAATTGGATAGCTTTAAAATATGTTTCAAATATTCGGATAGTTTCAAGGAAAAAAAGAAAAAGAAAATCGCCGGGAAATTGCTGCTTGTGGGTGCCTTCATATTCTAAGGTTTCAGTTGCTAAGGATGCACTACTTAGTACAATACGAAACTCTATTCAAGTAAACGAACGATGATCGCATTTGATCAGCTAAAATTTGAACGGAAATTTGGCTCATTTCCGTTTTCTATACATATCAAAATCAGTCCATGGTACTTAATAAAGTGCCACGTACGGCACACAATTTTCATTCGATTATTGGATCCTACGTGAACTTTTTTGATGTTGATAATTTTTTTCCGGGAGTGGGGAAGCTCTTTAAAAGCGAAGGGGAGGTTTCATCCAGTTTTCACAGTGTTGGATCTCTGCTTAGTACTCACCCTGGGACCACTTGTACAGTATTAATTTAGGGTGAGCCCTTTTTTCCCCCTAAAGGCTTTAAATCTCTCCAACAATCCTGTCTGTCTCTGTCTTCCTCCCATCTTCCATCCACCATTTTTGCTTTGAGGACTGCTGTGACAAATACTGCCGTTGTGTTCCAGCTTCACCTGTCCCTAATCATCTAATGTTGTTCGATGCGATTGCTTACTTGTTCATCTCTCATTGTTTTCGGTCAATTATACTTATTTTCACATTACATCTAAAGTAGAACCTCACTTGACCGTATTTCAGTCTCAGGCACGTTAAAACATCGTACGAGTTCCCAACTATTCTGAGAAAATAAGGAACTCAAGAGCGGATCATAAGGAAGTGGTGGTGGAAGAAAACATCCAGAGAAGATACAAATCTTGAAGAGCAAGGAGTCGGAACATTGAGCTTGGGAAGAGCAGTTCACCTGACGAGTGGGTAATTGGAGGGAAGTGGGCGTAGTCCTTACAGGAAACACGGGGCGGCGGAGGTTCGCCGGAACCACGGCCTTGCCTCCACCTGCTGTCGGTGAATCCCGCGGTTAGACCAGAAAAACTTCCCCATTATATATAGTTGATGCGGTTCTAGGAAATGTGACGTTTCTGGGTATCTCAAAAGATACGTGGAAGACAAAGACATGTTGTGCCATACTTTTTCATCTGTCTGATGCCCTGAAATCTTCACGTATTTGTCTATCAGGGTGTTTTCTGAAATTTATCTGGTATTGTTTTCTCACTTTCTCCTATAATCAATGGAAAGAACCTAATATACCACCGAATTTCATCAAGACAAAAAATCTTTTTTTTTTTTATGAATGTGAAGATGGCTGGAATTTCAGGATATAGGTTCCACAGAGATGGCATGTATGTAAGCTCTAAAAAAAGTTTCACAAATTCACTACAGAATGCTAGTTTTTTAATTTGGACATGAGTATTGATACGTATAAAACAGTTACCTAGTTGGGCAATTATAGAGGAATGGTTATTTGCCAGACAGTTGATTGTCAATTGGTTTTGTACTGAACATTGAGCGATTGCCAAAACTTGACTACGTCCAATCTTGTCAAATTTACGAGGATGCCAACAAAACAATTTCAAAATTGATTTATACGAGCCCTGATGAAGACAGTACACTTGTAACTGCAGAACGCTCGGTGAAACAAGCAAGTAGTTTATTGTTGGGCCCCATTCGATAGCTTTGACATCCAAGTAAAATTCCCATAATTTTTACTGTACAAACCTGGACTATTTCACTTAGTTCTGAGCATCACTCGAGTGATATAATGCTTACCAAAAGATCCTTACCTGTATGTCAAAGCCCATGTAAAACACTCTCAACAGCTCCAGGTCGTGAGTGCTCATTCCTCACGACAGCTCTGAGAACGCTTTGTGCACCGTCATCCAATTTTCACCTCCCTCAAGCCTACCGAACGTATAACCACTGAATGTCAAGACTAAGCCATACTTCTTATTTTCGGTAGTCATCCATCACTCAACTTGTTAACACGGCTTGCCTCTCACCCTTTTATTTTTACACCTTAAAAGTAGTTTGGTTGGCAGAACCGCGCCTTAGCGGCTAATTTTTCTGACCCCTGGTGCTCTTTCGGGTGGCGAGTGGGAGAAAAACTGTGAAAAATTGGTCGAGATCCTGTCGAAGGACTTTTTAACGCTACGACGATTTATCACAGGAACATTCACACCCCGACAGTAGTTCAATAATTAGGACCTTCGTCCAGCCGCTTCGCCTTCACACTAATGGAATAATGGCCGACTCCGCCCGCCTGAGTGTTTTGAATTGGCTTAAAATCACCGGGCTTACTTCTCTAATTGCGTAATCGCTCGAATCATCGTGTATTTTGATTTTTTCCGATTCGATATGGTTGAAAGCTTCGATATTATGCTGAGATTTATGACTTTCTCGAGGGTTAGCGGCATCGATACAAAATCGAGATACTCCTTCTTGTTCACAGGGTGTTCGATTTAATAACAAAGCAACTACAGGGATCGATTCTGCAATTAATTTGCAACAACTTTTGACCTACAACATTATGTTTAGTCCACTGAGCCAAAATGTTCACCCTAGAAGATTTTTTTTCGTGTTTTTGACCATGTCACTACAATGATCATAACTCCCAGAATTTACGATATAAAATCAACAGTGAGGATACCGTTGAGATCAGCGTTGTATTACCTTTCATTTTTATCCCATAAACTTTTCACTTAAATGACGTTGAGCATACTTTTGTAAGCCTGAACTTGAATTTTTGTCAATTTTGGTAAAAACATTTACTTCTATCTGTTTTTCTTTGGTATATTAAGATTTCAACTTGAAGCAGTTCTTGGCAGAGAAATTTATGTTTGAAAGCAAAAAAACATGGGGGATAAATATCCACAAAAATACACGATTTTTCATTATTATAATAAATAAACAAATAAATAAATTTCGGTATTATAATACCGGTAATATAATAAATGAATTTTGGTATTATGGAAAATTTCGTAAATTTCGGTTCTTATAATCTTATTAAAGCTTATTAATGGTACCCTTGCTTTGAAATTCAGAGATCATAATCAATGTACTTCTGGATTTTCCCGAATTAATATTTGAGCCGCCGTGAATCAAATCAGTGGCGTCATTATGGTGCCAGGACTTCAGAAACCGCGTATTGCGTGGGTTTTTGAGTGTTTCAACTTGAATACAGAAGATGTTATCCTCAACTGATCCTACACCAAAACCAATATATAAAAGTCCAACGTTACAACATAGGGAAGGGGAATCCCACTTTTCGATACAAAAAATTTAAGTTCCCATGATGCTAAAATTGTTATATAATATGATACTTCCTCAACTAAATTGCACTTAGTGAAACTATACTGCCCTGTAGAAAGGTTGATACAAATTTATGATATGTATATTTTATCGCTTACTAGTTGAAATTGAACTAATCCTTATCCGATGGAATCAGCATTTCGGCATGAGGCTCTGGGGTTGGACGAAGGGGGCCAGTGGGCTACCTACCAGGGGCTACCTAAGGCCAGTGCCAGGGGCTGCCTTCCCTATTTCCCTGTGTTGTTCAGTTAAAGAGGTAGATAGCAAGGCAGTACAGCTTCCTCTCCTAAAATAACACGGGCATATCGATAGTCAAAGTCCGAAAATGGAAATTGGAACTACCCTGGAAAAGAACTATTTTAATTAAAATTTATTTTATATTAAAAGCAAGCTAGTGGAACGTGAATCCTATTTGCAAGACTTCTGTGCACAAATTTCCTATTTATTTTGGTATTTATGACTTACCAGGTTTTACACTTTTACTATCGATATGTAGAATCACTCCTTCTTCGATTCTCTAATATGCATCGGAGTTTCATTTTAATGAGACCATGATGTGATTCTAGATGAGTCAGATTTTTTGGATGATTTGAATATTGGTGGATTGAGTGATATCGAAACTCAAGTTACATTTATTACTCATTTAACAGTCAGCATCTTGGTTGAGAGTTGTATAGAATGATGAGAGAGCTATTACAATCTACCTGCTTAAAAAAAGGTTCTAAAGTACGAATCTCCCAAGGAAGTATGTTATGGTGTGTATTGTCACATATATACTACAGTGAGTGACCATATCGACCATTCCAACCTGCTCCCTCGTAAGGTTTGATGAGCTTATGTGGAGGCATCTCTCTCCCACCTACGCTGATCATGTGCTCAAATTGTCTGCCTCAAAAGTGAACCACGAACGTCATACGGGACCCTCTAGCCTCTACGAAACTTTCTATTTCGCTGTTAGAAGTTTTAAAGGAGAACCGAACCGAGGACGTACAAGTAACCGTGAAATGATATCGGCACGACTCAAAGAGGATAACTCATTTCGGTCATATGAGGGGAAACAGTTACACGAGAAACATTTTGCAAAACATGACGACTCTTGGGCTCGAATCGAGAATGCTCCAGGCTGGCTTGGGATTGAAGATTTATCGTCGGCGTTGTTTCTTGAATTCCCTCGTGGAGGAAGGTCCTGAAGAATGACATGGAGGAAGGGCCAGCAAGCGGGGCGTACCGCTAATATGACGTGGTGATGCTTTAATGAAGTTGTTTATGGCACTTTAATTTATAGACTGTCACTGCGTATGGTTGAAGTTCGCGGACGGGTTCAGGTGGTCTCCCCCCTTCTGGCTTACTCGGACTCTTGCAATCCTTCTGCCTTATTGTCACATTGCAACATTAAGTGAGGAGATTAATTCGAGAGATACATGAGCTCCATTCATAGTTTCAGGAAATCTTTGTTTTTCTATCTCAGCATCGAAAACCTTATTGTTTGGTCAAAAACATTTGAAAGTGGCATACTACCTAATATGTCCTCAGCAGGGAGTAGCACAATTCAGCGGAAGTCGGTTCAATCGTCAGATTTCTAGACCTAGTGAGTGGAATAATAATTATTATTATTGGTTGGCAGTGTTCATCAGCATTCTTATCAATGTCGCTCTTACAAATGACGATAACAAGGGGGGCTTCAAAAATTAATTTTCTATAGACGTTTTATTTTCGATTTTTAACCACCCTTAGGAAGTTTTAACATGGAACATGTTTTGGTTTATTATTTACAATAAATTAACCTTTGGAATCGACCAAGAAAAAAAATGTCCCCCTCAAAATTCGATGGTTTACGTATCAAGGTACGTAGAATCCAAAAATCGAATAAAAATTTGGCCGTCCGTACGCCGTACGCGGCACTTTCCCCACTTAGCCGATTTAACCGATTTTGATGAAATTTGGTATGTAGGCTCCATTTGGGGTCTAGTTGTGCTCCGAAGATTTTGGTTGATTTAAGTCACTTCTAAGGGTTCCACAATGAATTTTGAAATTTTGAAAACGCCCTAACTCAAAAAATTTCGATACAAAGGTATTGTTTTTCCTTCAATTTAAGATTCAATAGAATTTTTAGAATTTTTTGAAACCACGCGGAACTCTGTAGGACTAACCGTTCGCTCCCTATGAGAATTAAAGGGTTGGACGTACGATAAATCAGAAACACGAGTGTGAATCGCAAAAGAGGCCTAATCTCCGTTAAAATCATAGCTGACCGAAATACGATCGATGTTTTTCTTCGTGTTGGATGGTTGGTGGCTTTGCAGACGAGTGATCAATATATAAAAATAATAAAACATTGTGTAATAATTTGCAGCATTTTTTCCATCTTAATCCGGCCAAAAACGAGACAACAGTAACGGACTGTGAACCTTGAAAAATGAAATAGATAGCTCATTAGTGTGTAAGATTCGTTCCACATATTAACAACACTGGATGGTCAAAGTTTTCTTTTCTTTTCTCTCTGTGCAATAAAATAAAAACCAATTGAATCTCTGCAGTAACAGTATTAAGGGGATCTCAGTCGGTCTTCGTTCCTCCCTCGTTCCGGGTTAGTCTAATCTCTTACGAACCGACGCTCTGCATTTCTTGTGGCATTTTTCTTATTTGTACAATCTCTACACCCATGCACTTGTTTAATTCCTAAAGTAAAATTCCAAAAGTAGAAAAGTAAGTAAAAAATTGTACCTTAATTTGAAATTTTGAAGGATTTTTGAAATTCATTTGTGCATTTACCTAGGGAATTGAAAAACTAAAAGATTGCCGTTGGAATCATCAAAAATGAACAATTGTTGCTGAAGGAAAGTAGGAAAACTGTTTATTTACTGACGAGACCCCCTTAATGGATACAAGAACATGTTCCATGTTCCTTCAAAACTTAGTGCTTAGGAGTAGATCAATTTACTTTTTTCCAAGTTATCTATACTTCCATGTTTACTATAGCAACTAAAGAACTCACTATTTTGTATGAACCCAATTTTGTTCGACAATAAATTCAAAACGCTGCAAATCATTGCTCAAAGGTTTATTATTTTCTGTATAGATCATCCTTCTGTATAGATCACTGGTTCTCCATCAATAGCACCTACCACCGTCTGTATTCTCCCTTGACCTTCCCTCTCAAATTTCAGCTCCTGCGTTCAATAGGATTGAAAATGGCTTCGGAGCTCACTCAGCTGATCAGTGATCAGAAGAGTGAAGAAGATCTCCTCGAATGCTGGAGACGCCTGGAAGAGCACTTCCATTCAATAGGATTGAAAATGGCTTTCGAGCTCACTCAGCTGATCAGTGATGTGAGGAGTGAAGAAGATCTCCTCGAATGCTGGAGACGCCTGGAAGAGCACTTCCATTCAATAGCATTGAAAATGGCTTCGGAGCTCACTCAGCTGATCAGTGAGCAATGATTTGCAGCGTTTTTTACCTACAAACATTGTTTTACCTACCAATTTTTTTTATCTACCACACCTACCTATTGGTAGGTACTACCTACCACACTATAATGGCTTCACACCTTCACAATCAAGTTTATTAGAAAGAACTAAACGATTCACACTCGATTCGAAAAATAGAAAGCTTGATATGGAAATTTGATTACTGGTTACGCAGAAGGCAAAACTGTATACAAATCGAAGAAATGAACAGCGATCGCATTTTAGTCAGATAAAATTTGAACGGCGATTAGACCTCTTTTGCGATTCACACTCATGATTCTGTTTTATCGAAGGAAAACCTTCAAATACTCGTAGGGACCGAACGGTTTGTCCTACAGAGCTCCGGGTGGTCTCAAAATTTTTTAAAAATTCTGTACTATTTAAAATTGGTGGAGAAACGATACCTTTATTTCGAGATTTTTCGAGCTAGGGCACTCTTGAAAATTTCAACCCTTAATTTTCACCCCTTAGAAGTGACCTACATCAACCAAAAGCTTCGCGGCACAACTAGACCCCAAATGGAGCCCATATACCAAATTTGAACCAAATCGGTCCAGTGTTGCTAAGAAAAGTGCCGCGTACGGCGTACGGCGGACGGCGTACGGCGTACGGCGGACGGACGGACATTTTTTTATTCGATTTTCGGATTTTACGTACCTTGAAACGTAAAACATCAAATTTTGAGGGGGGTTAAAATTTTTTTTTTCTTGCTCGATTCCAAAGGCTTATTATTGAAAATAATAAAATAATAAACCAAAATGTGGGAATCCATGGGTTTTGGAGAGTTTTTGGTTGTATCAATGTGGGAGGATTAAAATTACTCGAAAACTACTGATTTTACTGAAAGTTAGATACAATCCCTTCTCGATAATGATGATCACTGTATGAAGTTTGATCATATCTTTGATATGGTTCTATTCTGAGTAGGACTCCATTTTTACATTATCAGAAGAAACAATGCGCGTTGGTAGGATGTTGTACCCAAGGCTACACAGCTAAATCTGAATTGTCCTTTTTAACATATAAATTCGAGTTTCGGCCCTCAATTTCGGACCGACCTCCACAAAAGGGGCACTTCGGATGCTCACAATTATAAGACATAACCCGGGTCATTTTACTGAGGGCGGTTGAGTCGTATTAACATACAATGAAAATAAATAATTAATGAGGTTTTAGGAGCACTAAGTGAATATATTTAACAACTTGAGCTTCCCAAGAGGTGGAAGGCTTATTAAAAGGATCTGCGTCGAGGAAAACACCTTTAGCTTGCCGTCATGGATATGACGATACATAATTTCATAACTGTTCACGTTGGTATGTTATAATATTGTGTAGCTGCTAAATGGTCAATGAATTCAGATCAAGTATTCCTCTATTGACTTTGACCTTTAATTATCGTTCACTTTCGAACTAATTCACGAAGTGATCCCAGGTAATGACGAAAATATAAGAAAGTTCAAATGATAGAGATTTTGGAGGCTATTTTAAACAAAAAATGTGTTTTTGGCGGTGTTTTGAAAATTTCTGTCACGTAAGAACTTCATGACATTCCTTGAAGATTAAAATCATTTATCCAATAAAGTGATACAAAAACAATTGATACAAGTGATAGAAAAACATTGCTGCTTCTGAATAAAAAAAACAAGAAGCTGAAATTTCACAGGGTGCTTATTAAGGACCACTGATCCTGAATAACAAAATTAGCACCTTCTTGATCAGCTGAGTAAGGTAAATTTGCATCTGATGGTTCCAAAAAGCTACAATTTTGCAGGGCTCCTATTCAAGACTGCTTATTCCGGTTTTAAACTGAAATCCTCCCTGATTAGCTGGGCGAGGAAAATTCGCTCCTAGTGTATCAAAGAAGTTAAAATTTTGCTGGGCGCTTATTTAAGACTGCTGAATCTGAATTACCAGCTGAAATCCTTTTAATCATGTTCCTGGTGGATCGAAAACGTTTAAATTTGACAGGGCGCCTATTTAAGGGCCTTCGTGAGTCAATGTAATTTTGTATGATCGTTGATGTACCTTTTCTCGACAATCACTCGAGGTAATTTCATGATTTTTTTTTAATTCTGTACAGTCACATCCCCTCTCCAAACTGACATTTTTTTGCCCTTTCCACTCAGCAATTCAATTTATGGGACGAAGGTTCCCACACCCTCATTTTTGAATTCACACTCATTTGTTTTGAGGTTAGAAAAAACCGGATTTGAGGTTGAAAATATGTCAATCTATTCAGCAACTGTTCCTCTAAAGAACAAAAAAAGAATTAATTCGATAAGTTGAACTCAGCCGAAGAAAATGTTCTTAACCTGCGCGAAAACATAGTTTTGATAAAACGGCGAAAGAAGTTACCTACCTCGAGTCTCTGATCTCAGCTCTGGTTTCATATCGCAGCGCGCGCGGCGTTGATGCCGAGATTTGTTCTACTCATTGCTTTTCATCAACTTGTGAATGAAAATAAAAAGAAGAAGAAGAAGGATAGGTTTCCGAGGTTCAGGTAGTGATAAATTGCAGTCACTTGATATTTTAGCGTGACTGCATTCCTTGTGTTTTCGCATTTTCATTCTGTTACTTTTGAACATCGCTACTGTAGTTTTCATCCTCGTATATTGACTTTTCCGTGTTCTCGATTAGGTATAACAATATCATGCCTCGAAGTGGTTCTAAAGTTTTCAAAAAGAGGCAACCTGGGCCCGGAAGGGACTTCAAAAAAGTCGATGCTAAAGCTGGCCCTTCCCACGCTTCTGGTGCGCACTAACTTATGACAATGACATACGTAAATATTTTTGCCTTTCACCTCTTGTATGAAGTTACCAAAATTATAAATAATTGATTTTTCAGAAGTGAATTTTCATTTCCATGTTCGTGAATCCCACCCTGTCAGGCAGTAGGAGGGTTAGGCATCTAGCGCTCAGCAGACTGCCCAGCTCTTACGGCTTATTACTTTCAATTTGGAACCCCTTTGGTTTCTGGAACCCCATAGTGTTGCATATCAAACTGATCTGTACAAAACGGAGATTTTAACAGTACCAAAAAAATTTTTTTTTTTGGTCAACCTATTTTTTGACTTATGAAGGCCCTTAAGACTGCTGAATCGGAATTAGAAACTGAACTCCTTCCTTATCAGTTTGAGAACTATGACTAACGAAACCTAGATATCTAGGATGACAAAAAACACATTCTGTGTTTCATTGGTTTGAATATTGATCATAACAATAACGATGTGTCTCCTAGTCACATCCCTTTCGTCAACGTTTTTTTCTTCAACCCTTGAATACTAACAACACGCATCTCAAGCCATTTCCTCTCCCACCACCTCTGGGTAATTGGGAAGCCTCTCCCTCTTCAGTTATGAAGTCCCTATTTTCCGTCAGTCAGTGGCAAATAACCATGCCCTTCTATAGAGATGAGATTTTTTTTGAGAGAGATTAACATTTATTGAACATTTTAGGAGTGAAAAAATCGGACAAGGACCCTAGTAGTTGTCGAAATATAAGGGATTTGCGAAAAGCAAATTGGTGTTACAACTTAACGTAAATGTGAGCAATTCAGTGAGGTTTGGTTTTAGAGATAAAGGGTCCAGTTTTTATGTCTCCCGCGGGTGTTATTAGGCTGAAACATGGTTTCCTTTATTTTTCTGCTGAACGTACAAAACTTAGTATGATGTGTAAATATCTGATTTGAGTTTTTAGATTCGTGATAGGGATAGTGGGGTGGGGAAGTCGTTATTATTTCAGTGGAAAAGTTGGTCATCATGTGATTTGGAAACGTGAGCCTCTTCCATTGCCAATGGGGGATGCCCCTGATTTTTTTTTGATTTCTTTTTAATCGAAAGTAGTCCTCATTTTGAGAATTTTGACACCAGCCGTTCTCCCACCTGGGCGGGACCCCCCAGCCCACTGTGACGTCATAAACATTCGAAACTTTGGAAAATCATAGAAAAAGGTCTTCTCACGCTGGAAGGTCGCGGTTGGTGTCAAAATTTTCAGAACGAGGTCTAGTTTAGATTAAAAGTAACAATAAACAGTTTTTCCGACCCATGCGCACACCCCATTGTTTCTAACAGAAAAACACGTAGCTTAGTTGATTGTTGGAAAAAAACGAGCATCATTCGTTAATCCTATCTGACACGTATTGAATCATAGATCGCACCTGTGATAAGAGTTACAAACGCCGCAAATTATTTTACAAAGGTTTTTTATTTTTCTGTATAGATTACTCGTCTGCAAAGATCGCAGCTTTGCCATAGTCACTATTTATTCATTTATTTTTTTTTACCTACCAACCATAGGTACCTATTACCTACGAGAGTTTTAGAGCTAGGGCATTATTGCAAATTTTAACCCAAAGCTTTGCGGCACAAATGGAAAGCAAGGGTTGAAATTTTCAATAATGCCCTAGCTCTAAGCCTCTCGTAGTTAGTAGGTACTTATGGTTGGTAGGTAAAAAAAAAAATTTTTCTTGGTCGATTCCAAAGGTTCATCATTGAAACTAATAAACAAAATTGCATGTTTTGTGGACCTGAGAGACGTGCAGTTAGTAACAGGTGATAAAATTCCATGTTAGTATTTCATGGTTAAATAATTTTATCCTTTTATGTCTTTGGTATTTAAATATTTGGTATTCCTCAAACGACCTGGGAAAGATAAATGACTTGCCTCAAAAATCCTATCAACTTCATGGCGTCAAATGGTTTTACTTCCGATTTGGCAGTGGCGGAGATATATCTCGGCTGCATCGGATTAAACTCCGGTGGGTCGCCGGATAATTATTCAGAGTTGAAACCAGTTTCGGCAATGATACCCTCTTAAGTGAAATCTGTATCATCAATTGTGTGAACACAATAATCCCTCCTCCGTATTGGTAAGGAACGGTAGATGCACAAAGCTCGATCCTCTTAAATTCGAATGATCATGACTCAGGGGATAAGTAAGCTCCCGTTTGCTCCAGCGCCGGTGGATGGGGTAGTATAGTTACACTGTTACGCCTTCATCTGCCTGTCAGTTGTCAGTCTCCGCCTGGTGATAAATCATCCGAGTATTGGCAGCCGGCCACCAAACCTACAAGTTGGGACCGAGTGGCCTTCTGTTCTTTGTTATGAGAATTGCCCGTGTCATCTGGGCTATTTTGTACTCATCTCCGAAGATATAGGCGTGGGTGTTTCTGTTTTCGCCATGTGAGAGCGAATATCCAGTTCAAGGTTATGATGTACCTGAATCAACCTGCAGATTTGAACAGCATTAGCAGCTGCAACTTGCTAAATAACCTCATTCAACTTATTACACATCTGACCTGATATATTTGAACTACTAAAAAACTCCAACAATCCCCCTGGACCCCACGGGTGCTATTAGGGCATAAATAGCACACAAAACAAGGAACAGGAACAGGTTTTAGCCAAATGTAGTGCAAAACCTTTAGTCGCAGGTAGATATATGTATAGAAATACTTGAGTCCATCAATAAAATGCAGTAAAAAAATACTTCGCTACCTTCCTATAATAATATGCTTTCTCAATAATTGTTTGTTGATGTTTAACAAAGCGCATTTTCCAGCCCTTATTATTAGGGTAAGGGGCGAAAAATTGGCAAAGTGAGTTAGAATAAAATGTTAGATAAATCAATAGCTTTTCTATGAGTGGTAAACGATTTCAGTGACTTGGATAGTACAAAAGTTGTATCATTCCTATAACATCTTTTCTAAAATGCATAAGATATTTTCGTAACACAATCTTGTGACCAATTTTTTGCCCATTTTGGCCAGTCAGCTTACGGTTAAAACATTTTCCATGTTAAAATTCCCGAATGAAACTTATAAATAGGAGAATTGAATTAGGATCGCAATGGGAAAGTTCGTTATTGTAAATTGACTATGGGAGGGTTTCGTAGAAGAGGAACTGATATTAATTCCCAGTTACCGGATGAGCAATGACAAGTCATTGAAATCCATGAGGGTGCAGATGACAGAGCTGTGCTTCAGCTGAGTTGAACAGCATTAGCAGCTGCAACTAGCTAGTTAGACGTCGCTTTTCAACACTGCTGAAGAACATCTCTATCACCTGCACCCTCATGGATTTCAATGACTTACTTGCCATTGCTCATCCGGTAGCAGTGAATTAATCTAGTTTTTGGAGTCTATTTTTCAATTTATTGTTGTTGGTAGGTACATGTTTCGGCAAAAACAACGTTGCCTTCATCAGCCTCAATAAACTGGTTTGGGGATCATCCCTTGTGCCGTTGCCTTTGTCAATTCATTGTCTATTATGGAGCATACCGTTAATTCAAATTTTCCAAATTTTTGATCTGCAACTCAATGAAGTGTGCTTTTTCCCTCTTCTGAGGTTCTTATAAAAACAGGTTCAACATTATAAAATTAAGTTGGAAAATTAAACAGAATTCACCATTTTCATCAATTGGCATTACCTATCTCGGGTACAGTCATAGAGTACCGGAGAAAAGTTAAGGTTCGGCATGTGAAGGAATGGAAAGAGAGGGAGGAAATGGGGAAAGGCATACTTCTTTGGATTACTGATCAAAAATTTGGAAAATTTGCATTGACGGTATGCTCCATAACAGACAATGAAGTGACAGAGGCAACGGCACAAGGGGTGCCCAAACCGGTTTATTAAGGCTGATGAAGCCAAAGTTGTTTTTGCCGAAACATTTACCTACCAACAACAATGAATTGAAAAATAGACTCCAAAAACTATATCGAAAACATGGTCCCTCCATTCGCCCATCAACGTGAATTAATCTGTTTCTCTTCTACGACACCCTCCCACAATAAATGTACAATAACTAACTCCCCCTCTGCGATCCCAATTCTACCTACTTACTTATAATTTTCATTCGGGAATTTGTTTTTGAAGTTCAAATAGACCAGGTCAGATGTGTCATAAGTTAAATGAGGTTATTTAGTGAAGGCCGAAAGAACATTTTTATTTGTTTTCTTGACCAACTGTTTGATCTCATTTTCACTTTTACCTTTAAAAACCTCTCACAACTCATCACTAACAATTTTAATGAGACCGTAAACTCATGTCATAAAATTTATACTGCATCACGAGATTGAAAACGAAAAATCAAAAAGGAAACCATCATGTGAATTTCGTAGCTTTTCCTATTTCTGCCTCACCTTGCTCGCACCTCCCTATAATGTCCCACCTATAATAAATTCCATTAACGATCATTTATTAAACTGGTTTTAATCGGAATAACTTGACGACGTGCTATCAAACCAATGTCTGTTCGCATTTATTCGAAACATATACAGAGCAATCCGTTTAATTTATCGACGATAGACTTCCAATTTGTACAAATTAGGTGTTTTAAATTCAATATCGAGGGATACTTTTTAGTATTCGCCTTTTACTTCGAGAACAATTCTAATGTAAATTTTTCTCTGCATTACACCACCTACCGAGTTTGTGGTTCATAAAACACCGGGTGTTTTTTTTCTTCTAGTTGATAGAACACACCAGCTGCTGTCATGGCCTCGTTCGAATTGCTATTATTTTCTTGAGAATCGTCATTCTGGCGAGGATAAAGGAAAAATCATGCCTTCCAGTAACTATTCCACACATTTTATATTGATTGTTTACGGCTTTGCAACTGATTTATAATTATGTTGCTGATCAATTAATTTGGTAAGTGTTACTTATCTGTAATGATTTATTCACTAGTTCAATTTTTGAATACGTTTATAGAAATGATTGAGCACCTTCAAAAGTGAAAAAGTATCAGATACTCATTGTTGAGTGTTCTATTTCTGACCTTGAAGAACTTTAACCTTAACTAAATTTTGATTTTAACTGAATTTTGTACTGATCACTGAATAGTTTACTCGACTCGGGGAAAGAAACAGTGAATATGATAGGAGCTTGTCGGCCGGCCCGAAACAGTTCACACTGGATGGATCTATCCAGGACGGAACCAATAGTAAATGGGGTTGTGGTAGTTGGGATGATAATCAGCGTCAGAACCGTTCAATTATTGTAGAAAGAGGAGGTAAGACGTGAAGTGAACTGGACAAGTTAGAGAACTGGAGTAGTTTTATGGTGGTCCCTTGAGCCGTCCTTATTATATTACTGGGATAGATAAGAGATGGGAGATTGGTTACTTCCAATAAAAAACCCAACTCACCCAATGTTTGTAACTCAGGATGTAGAAAAAAATCAAAGTGTTTCCAGACATCCAGAAGCAGATTTTCAAATCTTCTCTACAATTGGGGGCTAGTTATGCCCCGAAGTTTTGGTTATGATAAGTCACTTATATGGAGTGAAAAATGAGAGCTACAATTTTCAAAAGTCCGTAGCTCAAAAACTTTCAATATACAGATATTGTTTTTTAATTCATTTAAAATCTTGATGATTTAAGTGTTCAATGAGAACACCCGGAGCTTAATCAACCGTTCACTTTCTATGAGGATTATTAAATCATTTACAGTTAAATTAATCAATGAATGTTCACTAATTGTGTGTTTGGAGCACAAAACGAGCCCTCATCGATTTCATTCTGATCAGATCATCCAGAAAAAAGTCACTTTTTGAGGTGGAAATCATCGACTTTCTTATGAACGTTAATAAATCAATCTCAATGAAGTGTTTTAAAAAACTGTAAAACATATAAAATTGTGTCCGAGAAGAAATAATTCGTGAAGGAAACGATATTCGGAAAAGATTTCACGGAAAATCGAAGATTCACTTCTCAAAAAGTGACTTTTTCGGCTGTAAATGCGGTAAAATGAAACCAAATCAAGAAAAGGGCATCACCACTAGATTCAGCGTAGAAAAGCAGTGCTAAGTGATGTGCCACACTTGAGGTCTACGTTCATCTCAATTTTCAATTTTGGCACAATCTTTGAGCGCTCGCTGAGCGGACAGCACGCGTAAAAAAAAAAAATTAAAAAAAAAATTGAAGTAATTTTTTATGAAATTTGACGTAACATCCGAATCTACAATAAAAAGTGGAGGGTTCCATTTGAAAAAAAAAAAAAAAAGTTGGTGCACACTGTGCGCATTTGCGCGCATGCACGACGCGCGAAAATGTAATGTTCGAATTTTTTGCAGATAAATAAGGGGAGGTTACTCCGACAAGCTTTTTGATTTTCATACAAATGATGGAAATAGAAAGGGTGGTCTGTTACTTATGAAACACCCTGTATAATAATTAGGTACTGTGTTGACCAAAGGAAATTACCGTGTTCTTTGCAATTGTGTGGTCTTAAAAAAAATTGTATAATATTTGAAGCTGTTACGGAAGTGTATTCTAATCTAATTCAGAGTCTCCAAACCCTGCAAAATCCTCCAAAGAATTAGAAATGAAAAAGTTACATAAAACAAGATAAAATTAACCGCTGGTAGATTGATTTATTAGAATCTATGAACTTCATTTAAACCTTTATTTTTTACACCAAATTCATTGAAAATTGTTCATCTTAACCTGCCAGTTCCCAAAAAACCCCTGGTTGATTAAACAATTTTTTTTTTACCGTTTCCTATTATTTCTTCCAGTAAAATGAAATTATTGACTGTCAGTGGGTCGGGAAAACCAATAATTTAGCGGAAAAATGGGTGGCACCTACAGGTGCCTCTGGGTAACAACACCCTCACTAGAAATTAGGAGATACCGATCACAATTCTGAATCACACGGGAAGGAGTTAAATGAATTGCATTTTTCCAAAACTTTACAAACTTTATAAATTCATAATAAATGATCAAATTTCAACTATTTTCCAGGGCAAAACCACATTTTATTTCAATAATATCCATGAGACCAAAGAATGTGCAAACCAACGAAGCAAATTTGACAAGTTTTCCCCGTACGTTTGTGGCACTGGGCGCAACGACGATTTTTCTCATAATCTTTCAGTTCATGGAGAAACAAACTATTCTTTCCAGAGCCAGAGGAAAAGGTCTTCACTGTAGGATTTTGGGGTGAAGCCATCTTTGAGCATTCACTGTTCTACGATTGCTATTCTCAACCAGCAGTTGGTGATCTTTTCATTATTTTCTTCTGTGATCTTTCTCAGCAGTCATACGTTATGCAGGCAGCATCAAGGCCAAAGGTCAAGCCCACCACCATTTCCTTCTTTTCAAAGAGATTTTGTTGTACTACTTGATTCATTTTTTGTCTTCAACTCGGTTCTGGTGCTTACTCTACCTTCAATACTCTCTTGGTCCTCTCTACCGGCTTCATTATCGTTTCCTACCTGGGCTTCTGGATAATTATCTTGTTGTCCATGTCCATCCCTACTCTTGAAGAGGTATCCTGAAACCAAGAAACGCTCAAGTGTAAATATTTTAGTTAATTTCCCTATCCCCAAGACAGAAAAAACGGACTTGATCGAAATTTTGGTGATCTAGAATTAGAAAAGGACATGATTGCAAGTAGACGTGTGAAAGTGGGTTTCACGACATGAAATTAGTTATTTGAAAAAAAGTTGGAAAAGTAGAGAAAATTGACTGTAACAGCAAATTGGGACCAACTGTAAGTTGTCAGGGTTCGTTTGGGAATTGTGACGAAGTGCACAGTATTATTGCAATACTTTCCCTTGACCTTCAGATCGGGTAAGGAAAGCGAAAACCCAGGGCTTAAAAAATCGAGTAAGTTTTGAGATCTGATAAGCGGAATGACAAATCGCAAGGAGCCTTTTTTCCAAGACGGCGGGAACGTGTGAGAGCGGCCTTGAGGCGGCGGGGGCGCGTCTGATTCTCATCCTCTTCCCCTCTTGTCCCACGTGGGATCTCCCCTGTCCCACCTGAGAGTCCCCCTTGTCCCACCTGGGAGTCCCCACCTCAGCGTCCCATCCGAAAGAGGCCTCTCTCAACAAGGTCGCGAGAAGTTCCTGCCATTAGCGCAAGGACGTAAGGAGGTACCTCTGGTCGCAACAATGGGATACTCGAGGTCCTTGGCGTGAGCACCGATTCCTCATTCGAGTAGAAGAAAAACCTACTTCAGGAACTACTCGTTGAAAATATACTGCGATATCCTGTACTTTGTACCGCAACACCGCACAACTCATTTTATGGAGTTTCCGGGGTTTTGGTAACGCTGATCGCAAAATTTCATCCCATTTAGAAGACATGAATTAGTGTATGTCGTCCATGCTATGGTACAGGGCCTGGAAAAATGAAAATAATGCAACAACCGATAACTTCAAGGCGACACCACACAACTCAGAAAACCTGCTGTTCCGAAGTTCGCTCCTCAGCTTTAGTGCCCTCTTAGCTTGACTTCCACTCTTGATTGATTCCCACAAACAGCTTCTTTCCTAAACTCTGTTCTAGAAAATTTTCGGTTTATTATTTTCGATAATGAACCTTTGGAATCGACCAAGAAAAAAAATTTAACACCCCTCAAAATTTGTTGGTTTACGTTTCAAGGTACGTAGAATCCAAAAAGTCCATTCATGCAGCATGAATTAATGAGCGAATTTTCAAAGAAATCTTTCAGTTGAAGGTATGGTTAAGATCTTAACCACTGCATTGACCACTCCACTCCATGTCAACACCACATCCGCGCTTCATCGAATTGAGTCAGTTATTGACCAATCAGAGTTTGACAATTATTGCAGATGAAAATGAATTTTAGGTTAGTTAGTGGGAAAGAACCGATCTTTTTTTTTTCGATTTTCAGTATACCTACCATACCAACATACTGTATGCACTGGGAATGCTTTGAAGATGTTAAGAGTCCATATTCCTGTTCTACTCGTCTCTACGAACTCATCTCTATGAGTACCCACACGGCTATAGTTTTTTTTCGATTTTCAGTATACCTACCATGGTAAATTTAAAAAATTTTTAGGCCATTGCAATAGCTTCATTTTCCTTGAAAATTCGCTAAAATCGAATAAAAATTTGGCCGTCCGTCCGCCGTATGCACCACTTTACCCACTTAGCATTGACCGATTTTGATGAAATTTGGTATGTAGGTTCCATTTGGGGTCTAGTTGTGCCCCGAAGCTTTTGGTTGATGTAAGTCACTTCTAAGGGTTGGAAAATAAAATTTTAAATTTTGAAAACGCCCTAACTCAAGAAATTTTGACATAAAGGTATTGTTTTTCCATCAATTTAAGATAGAATACAAGTTTTAGAATTTTTCGAGTCCACGCGGAGCCCTGTAGGACAAACCGTTCGCTCCCTACGTGAATGTAAATTGAATTTAAGGGTTGGACGTATGATAAATCAGAAACACGAGTGTGAATCGCAAAAGAGGCCTAATCCCCGTTCAAATTAAAGCTGACCAAAATACGATCGATGTTTTTTTTCATGTTTGATGGTTGGTGGCTTTGGAGACGAGGGATCCATATAGAAAAATATTAAACCATTGTGTAATAATTTGCAGCGTTTTTAAACTTCATTAAAATTCATTCTTAGTTTTACAACTTGTAAGAAATATGATTGCTCCGTGCATTTGATGCCTAAAAATAGGTACCATTTCATCATTAAAATACCTTTATGTATTCTATTAATTATTCAAAAACGTATTATATTATTTATTACATTCACTATTTTTTTCCAAAGTTCTTCCTAAATGTATACCATTCCCGAATCAAATTCATGGTTTTACCTGATTGAATGGGTTTTCCATTTCAAGTTGAAGATTTAAGTACCATTTAAAATTAAAGGTTTTCCTTTTCAAATTACAGATTTTTCCTAGTAAGTGGATTTTTTACTACACAAACGTTTTTGAGAGGTGGTATTGACAAGAAACAATTGTGACCAAAAAAAGAGTATGAACTTTAATTTGACATCTTCAATCAAAATCAAGTTCAATCAAAATCCATCCCAGCTGCTGCCTCTGGAAGTTATAGCACCATGACCACCGCATAATTAGAGCAATTCTTGCTGGGGACTGATGCTCCAACATCCAGAGGCAGCAGCTGGGATTGATTTAGATTCAACTTACTGTGAGAAGTCAAATATGATTTCTTACTTTTTTTGTTGCCTATTGTTTCTTGTCAATACCAGCTCTCAAAAAGTTGTTGTAGTTAAATATTACTTACTTAAAAATAGAAAATTTTTAATTTGATTTGAAAATGTTCAACTTGAAACGGAAAACCGTGGATTCAATTAGAATTTGAACCACGACTTTGAAAAGATACACAAGGAATATTCTGTGACTTCTAACTTAAAAATACTGCTACAAGTTAGTTTTGTATTTTTTTTTTTTTTTTAAGGAAAAAATCTGTGAATTTTGAAGCGTTGTGAAAACTGTCCTTTAACTCCTGTGATCCATCACCGGGGGGCAATAATCAAAATTTCTCACTTGTTTGCCCTATCTCTTATCTCTTAAATCAATAAATATCACTAATTTCATCATCAGTGTGTGTTTTTTTCATTTTTAATTTTTTTCTGTTTTCATCATGATCCCATCAGTAGGAGTCACAGTAGGTACAAGGTTGAGAAAGCATGGTATTGCCTGGCCAACAAAGGCCCCACTACAGTTAGCATTATTTTAATCCTACTTTATCGTTTCATTGATAATTAATTATATATCTATAATCCAAGGTTTTCCATTTTGCTTCTGAGTCCACCAAGGCAGCGGAAGCTACGTATGTTTTTCAGAATGAAAAAAGAAAGTTCTCCAAAATCGAAATTTCCACTCGCGTTTTACCTTTCAGACCTTCATGAACAAATTTGGTTCTGTGTCTGTCTGTCATGAAATCCTTGCCACAGCCTTAACTTCTACATTCCTCTTTCTCATCCGATTTCGAAGACATTTTCAGGGATTGTGTTTTAGTAATTGATTTTTAAATACACCAACGTTTTTAAGAGCTGGTAAGTATTGAAAGAAAAAAAAAAAAAAAAAGCTGCTGCATCAGTACCCAACACAAATTGCGCTAATTATGCGGTGGTCATGGTGCTAAAATTTCCAGAGGCAGCAGCTGGGATGGATTTGGACTGAACTTGCTGTGAGAAATCGAATAAAAGTTCATACTCTATTTTCGGTCCCAATTATTTCTTGTCAATAACACCTCTCAAAAATGTTGGTGTAGTATAAAAAACCACTCACTAGAAAAAATATTTGATTTGAAAAGGAAAAACTTTAATTTTAAATGGTAGGTACCTAAATCTTCGACTTGAATGGAAAACCTTGGATTCAACCGTGTCGATTGGCTATAATCCAACCTTTCTGTCCATAATCTGCAGGTTTTTTTCACCTTTCCATCATTGTCGGATTGTAAAAGTGAAATGACTCGTTTTCACCAAGGCTAATAACACAGATATCGTCTACTATTAAATCCTCATGGATCACCAGTTGATAACAACTCAGCTTTACAGCCGTCGACACAACCAATAAGAACTTCGCGATTATGAAAAAAATTAAAATAAACTCATAAAGTCTGTACCTACAGATCTAAAGAGTTTTTGAAAGCGTAATAGATACAAATATTATTTACAGTTATTCGACACGTTAGGAGTCAGTATTAAAGACGGTTTCGGAGTCGTAGAAATGAGAAAATGTGCTTCAGTACGCGTATTTATGATCGAGACTGATAGGTTTATATACGTTTAAAGACGATCCATGTCTCTACAATCTGATTCGTTGGTTCTTCTTGCATGTAATGAATGTTCACGGGTTTCGAATTCGAATATTGGACAAGCAACGTGAGGACATTTATTACAATCACTACATTTATTTCCTAAATGTTCATTAAAATAGCTTCATTAAAATAGATCGACCCAACATATGATAATAGTTCATTAAAATATGACAAATAGTATTAACATATAAGTAGGATTATAATTAGTGGATGTTCATCCTGGGACGATATCGATAGGAAACTCTCAGACTGACTCAGAATTCAAATTCTGCCAAGTCTATAGTAGAGACATTGTATAAACAGATAGTTATAAACATTGTAGGTCGAAAAAAATCGACACATTCTGATACCATTAATTGCAAGACCAAGTTTGTAGCTCTGAAACATAAAAGCTTGGCTCTCGAAAAACCGCACAATTTCATAGTTTTTCATTTTTTGGTGTAATCTTGGTACCCCAAAAATGAGCGTCCTACCGAACAAGACACTGCACATTTTTAAAGTTGACAATATTTTCCACCGTTTGAGGTTCAATACGTCCCGAGATACAGCTCCCAAAACAATGACCATTTTCCCCAACATGTTAGAAATTGTGGTACGAGGAACGTCATGAGAATTTATGTTTTAGAGCAGTTATTCAGCTTTAGTTTAAGCTAAACCGCAATCATGCAGGACTAATAGTTCTCGTTTTATCACGAAAAATCTAAATATTAAGAAAATAGGATTTTCCAAGAAATGTAGTTTAATGTTATTATCGCATCCTTTCTGACGCCTGCACGAAAAAACCAGGTCGGTGATGCTTCTTTCGTGGGGTAATCGTGGTGAGAGCCTGATGGTTCCTCGTTCACTCCCAGTTGTTGGTGGACTCTTTCCTTACCCCGAACCATTTCTGCACTTGGTGGTAGATGCGGTATGGGCGGGACTTCAGCTCTCTAGCACACACTGATAAGCCGGTGAGCCTTCGGTTTGCCTGTGAGATCGAAAACATAACAACTACACGTTATTTCACTTTCATCCAACAATAACGTATACAGATTGTCCCCGAAAACTAAACTAAAATTTCTAAACTTTATACTCTTGAAATTCTATGATCACGTTATTGTGAAAATAAATCCCATAACTTCTTGCATGTACACCAATAAGAGATGAGGGGAGTTCCATTGGGCACATCATTGTTGTCTACTTCATCCAGTCTTCAGCGAGAACCAGTTCGCATTCCATCATTGACTGATAAGTACATCAACAGTGAATCAATAGCTTCTCTTCAAGAATCCTCCATCTCGCTCGGGTATGTCTCTTGCATGATAATTCACGAGTTACAGGCTCAGGGCAATATGTAGTTTTTCTCCGTTCCATAAGGCGCCCGTCAAAGCTTCCCGCTCTATTCCATGTATAAAAGATTAAGTCGGCCGGCGACACGAATAATCTTGTATTACAAGCCCGAGAAGACTTAGGTATAGTCATCTTTGTCGAGATTGTATGTTACCTACCGACCTGAAGCTCGGGGAAAACTATCGGCCGGGCTTATGCGGACTGCTAGTAGTTCCTACAAAATGCTGCTCGCGAGCACATCTTTTACTCTTCTCAAAACCCCAGTAATCAGTAAAAGAGCCGACCCCTTGAAGGAATGAGAACTGTTTTGTAGACACCCTGTATAAATCGTGAGAAAATTTGTGATTTTGTGAAATTCTTCGTTAATGTGGGTTAGAGTGCTCAATTTCCTCGTATTTTGGACGTATGCCTATAACATGGTATGCAAGTCTGTGGGTCGGAGTTAGATGTACTACAGGGACTATTTATGGCAACATCTTCAGAAGTAATAGGACTGGCGGCCTTATCTTGGCCCGGGGAAAGTCCTATAGAATTAATTCAGTTAGGCATCTCTGCTTTTATGCTGCGCGGTATCACTAAGTTTGCTCGGCTCACACCTAAACTGTATTCCATAAAGTTTCTTGGATTGTATGGAAAGTGAGTGTTACAAAAGCATCCACGTTTTTCATGTAGAAGATCGGATTTGGTTGGATATTTCGGTGAATCATCTATTGGTATAAATCAGTGTTGATAGTTTGGATTAGGTCTAAAGAAACAGGTGGTGATCGTTTCAAATGTGCAACAGTGTTATCGTGTCATCAAAATCGGAACGCCACTGGTTTGAACGCCTTGTTGGGAACAACACCTCGTACCAGAAGGACCAAATAGAACCTAGTTGTACCAAAATATGCAAAGAATCGCTTGCACAAGATACTCGTATCCGCCTCAGATTCAAGGGCGGTCTCGGAAAGGCTTTGTTCAAGAGTCGAACAACTTCGAAGCCTATCGAGAATTATGCAATTCTAACCAACTGTCGAGGAAGGATCTCCCACCCTCTCTCTCTATCTCTCTCCCTGACAAGTCGATGTCATCCTTCAATCACTGCCCAGCCCGGGAAACCTAATAGCCCGTGCACGAGCCACGCCTGACATAGACAAAACAAGACTATTTATATTTTTAGTTAGGAGAGAACGACGTATTCCGAGCTTGAGCAAAACGGGCAGAGGGGGTAAAAAAAGAGAGAGAATCCAGTAAGTTTCACAATTCCTTCAAAAGGTAAAAGCTCGCCACTTATAGGTGTCGTTACAAGGCGAATGGGTTGAGAACTGTCTAGTTATCACTTTCGGAGGAAAATATCGAGTAGAACGTCTTATTGCTGATTTTGTTTAATCGGTTGCTGATAGTGTATTCATATTTTTATGTCAAGGTTGGAGATATTTTTGAGATTAGTGGGACCTGTCTCATTAGCACAGTTTTAGAACCGAGTAATTTTCTCAAAAATAGTTAAAAATCCTGCTATTTCGAGAGGTGTAGTTTCTTCCCAGAAAATAAAACGTATGGTTTTTATGTTAATTAACCCTCCGATAAGCGCGGCCTAAAAAACGGTGATACGCGGGGTGTATCATTTTGATAAAACGGTTTTTGAGCGAGAGAAAGGGTTATGAAAAATAGAACAATTTTTTGTCTATAACAAACTTTATTGTATAAGGGAAACCAATTTATATGAATAGGAACTGTGTAAAGTAAACTCATTGAACAAAACTGTGAAATAGAAAAAATACCAAAAAATTTATTTTTGTCTACCTTATTTGTGTTGAAAAATTCAAACTAGACTCAGTAGGTATTTACTCATCGAGCTAAACAATTCATTGGCAACATTACTCAAACGGAAATTTCAATTTTTCTGAACAGTTATAATTTGACAAGAAAACACCGCTTTATGAAGAAAATTCCGGAGGTTTAATGGATGAGAGCGGTGTATTGATTTGATAAGAATCAGTTGCAGGCACTACAGGTGGCTCCTCTGACAGGCCAACTTATTATTATTGTGAAGAGGATTAGATGTTAGGAAGGTAACGAGAAGAGTACTCTTAAATTCACGCGGTAGGGGACATAGTAACCTTTCAAAAGTAAATTTTGTATCAATTTGATACCGCGCTCATCGGGATTGATTGATTGATTGATTAAGCTTATTATTTACATAACCAGGGATGGATAGGGCCAAGTAGCCCTCTCTTACTCCGTCCCTGGCAAAAATTATTTACACCTCCTCGCTAGGTACTTAATCACAATTACATTGTTGTTATTTTTAAAAATTAAAAGTCTATTAAATATATTTAAATAAAGTGTGTCTCTCATTAAATGATGGTTACATGTACTTTGAATAATGTCTACAATTTCGGATAAACTTTACATTCATCTATATGAATTTGTAACTACTATACTGCTTATTTATACTACTATACTATTTATTCATAAGTTTCAAAAAACTCTTTTTAAGGTTGGTCTTGAAACCTCTTATGGACATTGTGGTGTCGAATTTGTCAATGTGCATGTTATACATTCTAACTCCTTGAACAAGGAAGGATCTCTCGTAAATCTTTGTTCTATGCATTGGACAAAGGAGCGTTTTGCTTGCATGCCTTGTGCAAGCAAAACGCGATGAGAATTCTCTTTTGTGTATATGGTCAACGAATTTCAACTTTTCATATAAATAAGAAGGAGTTTTGAATTTTAGAATTTTGAAAATCATTGTTGCCAATGCTACTTTTTTTCTGTCATTAAATTTCAACATACCTTACTTCTTGTAGTACGGTGTTACATGCATGTCCAGCGATAGCCTATAGATGAATCTGATAGCAGCGGGAGGCTAATATGGGCATACATATATCCTTTAATATGCAACATAATATTGATGGTTTTTTGAATAGGTTGAATCAATCACGTTTACATCAATTGTTAATCTACCAGTTCTCGTTATTTTTAGTGAGGAATCCTATTAAACTTACTCAACTTGGTTAATCTTGTCACATTGTTTTCGACAATTATCGAATCCTTCTTTGTATGTATCTCATTGCTTTTTCTTCCGAGTGTACCAATGTAGTGGAAGCATTGTTTTCACTTTACAAGGTTACAAACAATGTTTTTTTACAAAATTAGCACTCTCCTTTTACGTTTTGGATCTTCTTAAACAATTTTGGAGTCATATCTGTCTGTCTGTGTGCCTGTGATGAAATATTTGTAATTGGCAAATCCATAAAAAGTTATCATCCAATTTCGATGAATATTCCAGGTATTGTGCGGGTTGGTAGATGGTGCCCTTTAACCTTCCGATGGGCGCGTGGGATCACTAAGTTGATCCGTATGTAAATACCTAATTTCGTAAATTTTCGAAATAAAGTGAATGGGGAGGTAAACCATTATGGAGATAGTGTGATCAAGTGTACAGTTGTAACGCGGTGCAAATCATACTCAACCTCATACAAGGTTGCATAAAAAATAAGGGCACTCCTCAAACGAATATGACACTTCTGGCCCATAACGGACGGGGATACTGCATTCCTTGTCACACAATATAGGATTCTCAAGGCTGGGAATTCAGCTGAGGCATTTGCTCACATTTGCAATCCCAATGATTATTGGAACGCATGTAAGTCGTCGGTTTCTTTTTGCATTTGTGATTGTAACGCACACGAAACATATAAGAAAAAAACGGAAGAGGGAAGGTGGGGTCTTGAAAGCCACCGCGGTTGATAAATAAATCATTACATAACTAATAAATTTTCATGGGGGACGATGAGAGATGAAAGGTTATTAAGAAATGGAGAAGGTGCTGTCGGTCATATCAATTAGGTTTGGTTGGAGCGAAGGGGATTCCGATGGTCTAAAACAAGATCTGTGAGAAGAAGGGCGACATTTCTGTATTTGGAAACATTCGAGTCGTTTGGACCGGTGTACTCTTATCAAGAATGAGATAGCACCTATCATAGTTATCATGCCTAGTAAAGAATTCATGTACCTATGATTCAATCCAGCAATTTTCTCTATCAGCTTTCTCTTCGAAATATTGAATATTATGTGTTTTAAAGGGTTATGTTTTTGTCTGTAACTCCAGGGAGAAGAGTCGCTTTCGTCGTAAAATGGGATAATTTTTAAAAAATAATCAATATAATGAAGAAAAGAAAAAGATCAATGGTATCCTAGACCATGTTGCAATTAGTCGAATAACTGCCATGACGTGATTTCATCACCTTTGAACTGCTCAGTTACTGACGGATTTGTTGAGGAAATTGATCTGGTCAGTCCTTGGGCTGATGAGTACGAGTGTTCTTAGAAAATTAACGTTTCTGAATGATTGCAACATCTCCAATCATTTCATATTACTCTGGTGATTAAGCCACGCATGCAGAAGTTATCTCCTTTTGAATAGGTTGAGAAACACCGAACAACACCGTTTTCCTCTTTTATGTATAAAATTTACGGAACTGTAAACACCACTGGATGTAAAAAGTGGCTGCTTCAGTACTAAACAAATTAATGATCAAATAACTACTCTAGATGTGAAACATTCTCCCTATTAGGGGGAGAGAAAATCCCAATGTAATAATTTAAAACTAATAATTAGTTTTAAATTATTATGGGTGGGGTAAATGGAAACGAGTCACTTTACCGCCTCTGTGGTCATTTGAGAAACTACATTCCCATTGGATGGCTGCACTGCATCCCTAGTGAGAACACTGAGAGCTGTTGGTGGGTTCTCGCCTCCTCAAAACAGCTGATCAATAGATGATAAGTATTTGTCACGTGCTCATCTGAGCCTATACAAAATCTTCTTCTGGATGTCAAGAACCCCTCTGATTCCTTTGTATATAAAATCGTCTTGATGTCAGAAAACTTATGATTTTTTTCAACTTGCTGGTGACGACCAGTTTTAGTGACCTCACAAAACACCAAAAATACATGTATGGAACCAGTCTCCCTCCTCTACCACCAAAGCCACTACCACCAATCAACAAAAAATGTTATTTTGTTTTACGGTACCAACCCATTTTTTCTTCCGAACGGATCTTAAGTCACATAGAAGAGAAGAGGACAACGATTTTATGACCATTGTGACCAGCCAGGACGAGATTTACCAAACGAAATATGCTTGGATCTTTGTCTAGGGTCTTATCTGCAACCATTTGAAACATCTAGCCACCTGCTTTCATTAGTCAATACAAAATTTGATTTTGAAAAAAAAATAGCTGGGCTTTGTCCTATGAAATAGACACGAGGAAAAGTATACGAGTATTATTTCAAAATTGAACGAGTGAATTCTTGATCCAACTCTCTTACCTTACCTCTTAGCCAACTCTCTTACCTTACCTCTTAGTCAACTAGAGAAAGACGTGGAGCAAATGAGGTAAACATACTTGTAACAACACGTACAGACCTATAGGGATTGACCACATGGACTGTTTGGAAATGGCTAACAGCAATATTAGTTGAAATCAAAGCTTAGTTACAGTGCTGGTCATTGATGATTAGTTGATACATTTGGAGCAACACTATCTTGCTGAATACTCAACTGAATGTATATGAAAATTACACCAAAACGCTGCAAATTATTACACAATGGTTTATTATTTTTTATTTTTCTATATAGATCACTCGTCTGTAAAGGCACCAACCATCCAACATGAAGAAAAACATCGATCGCATTTCGGTCAGCTTTAATTTGAAAGGAGATTAGGCCTCTTTTGCGATTCACACTCGTGTTTCTGATTTATCGTACCTACGTCAAACTTTAAATTCTCGTAGTGAGCGAACGGTTTGTTCTACAGAGCTCCGGGTGGTCTCAAAAAATTCTAAAAATTCTATAGAATCTTAAAATGAAGGAAAAACAATACCTTTATATCAAAATTTTTTGAGTTAGGGCGTTTTCAAAATTTCAAAATTGATTTCGGAACCCTTAGAAGTGACATACCTCAACCAAAATCTTTGGGGCACAACTAGACCCCAGAAGGAGCCTACATATCAAATTTCATCAAAATCGGTCAATGCTAAGTGGCAAAAGTGCCGCGTACAGCGTACGGCAGACGGACGGCCAACATTTTATTCGTTTTTTGGATTCTACGTACCTTGAAACGTAAACCATCAAATTTTGAGGGGGTGTTGAAATTTTTTTTTCCTGGTCGATTCCAAAGGTTCATTATTGAAAATAATAAACCAAAACTTGAAACGCAAAGGTACCTTATTGTCTCAACTAGGTGTGACTCTTAGAAGACGATTTTGATAACAGACACTTGACGTGAAACAATTTACCTCTAGTGAGGAGAGATTAACTGCCTTCAAGGGAATCGCGGACGGGCACGTGGTCGGACGGCAACGCAGCATCTGGCAGGGCGTGCGTGCGGTCGCCTACCGGAGGAATTCGCCCTCCGGATCAGTCGAGCGGACTAAACACCTCTGACCGCGAACTGCTCGGCTAGAGAGTAAACCGAGTCGACGGTCTGAGACAGGTGGTGTCTTATCCTATCTGGAGTGTGCAGCGTGAATGGGGCGCATAATGTCTTGCAGAGCTTCATTCACAGTTCCAACAGATTATCTTCCTGTGTGCGCAGATTCATACCTGACGAGGATTTGTTTGAGGGAGCTGAAATATAAACGTTAGAAAATCTCTTAAACAGGGTTATCATACGGTCTGCAACCACTAGCTCAGGTGGGAACTCTTGTCTATTACGTCCTCCTAATTAGATTTTGATGCTATTCAAGAGATATCATATCGAGGTTACCTGGATATTCCATCAAAATCTAACTCTGATGTAAAGTTTTTCGTAGACGCAGACTGTTAGCAGGAAGAATTGCTCCTTCCTTTGCACTCTGCCTTTTCTACCTTCCTTATCGTCGACGATCTTGGGGGATACAAATAGTCGCTCAGTCGAATCGCCTATGCAATTCTCTATTCCCATCCCCAATTCTCAAGATAGCGTCTTCCCATCGTCTCGTCTCTTCTCGTCCCCGTCAGCCTAGCACCTAGCTTTTCTCATCTTTTCGAAAGTCCCTGTATCCTTCAAATTTTCTTCAAGCCAAAATTCGCTTGCAAACCAGTTCCGGGTCCCTGTATCTCGTGCATCTATTCCTGGAGAGTTGCCTCCTTCATCACCACACTTCCTCAAAATCGGACTTGTCTGTGAGAACGAAGTACCTACTTGTATTACAACCTCACAAATCTTCCACGTGTCCTCCTCTTGCTATCTGATGGAATTGAATTTATTCTTTCAGCTTCCATTGCATTGCTCTCATCATTTCTTCGCCAAGGGTTTCTGTTGATTTTCGTCGTCAAGGGGCTGTTTCCAAAGTTACTGGAGAGTCTTCAGGACCACCAGGACGTTCAAGACACGAATCTGAGGATTCCCCCTGAGGACGTCATTTGCGATGGCACTCCGTCTTGGTCAGAACCCTTATTTTTATCCTAAATTTTTTTATTTTTACTGAAAATTAGTGGTGGGAGGAGGAACATATCTTTATTCAATCTATTAATTTTTAATTGGTTTTACCAACTTTTCCAATAGGTAGGTATTGCCATCAGATAGGTATCATACCAAGACAATATTTATTTTATATCGAATTCACTCTGGAAATAAGTGAACTTAAAGTGAACTTTATTAAAGTGTTTTGACTGTGAAAGTTGGTTTCTTCAATCACTAAACCTATTCCGTGTTTAATCACAGACAGACTCAATGTGTAGATTTATAGAATATATATAGAAGGAGCTCCTAGAATTCAGAGGAAATTTCAATCTCAAGTTGAAATAAATTACTCGTACCTTCTATTTCCTGTACTATTAGCCCACTAACACGGGCTAACTTTGCAACTGGAATTTTCCAACCACCACGTCCAAAAATTCAGACATTCTTGCCTTATGGCTCATCATTTTCAATACTTAAAAGACCGCGAAAAAAAGTTTTATGTTCAAAAATAATTACCTCGCCTTAGAGGCCCGTTGAAAACCGACTTTCAAAACTACTTTGCTAAATAAAGTTCGAAAGATTCGAAAAAATGCTGCAAATTCCATCTGGGTTTATTTGTAATACTTTCTCTTAGTTATCAGCAATAACCAGTCACCCATAAACTTTGGTAGAAAAATAGTAATATAGTTTAACAAAAAAATACGGAAATTGTCACTTAAATTTCTGAAAATCAACAAAAATTAATATGAACCCTCGCACGAAATTTCCGGATTTTCATTTTTTTAAAAACATTTTTGGAGCTTACGTTATTTCTTCACAGTCTACTTGTGAAGAAAATAACATTAAACTACTTACTTGTTTACGTATCCTTCAAATTTTTTATTAACACTGATATTGGGTACATCATATAAATTTGTATTCAAGACTTGTAATTTAGTATAATGTTGACTTATTCGCCCTTTCCTTACAAAATAGATAATTTGAAGAGGTCGGAAATGGAATCCAATTGGCTTGTATATTGACTGGTTGATAATTAACTGGTGGAATTTTTCGCTCTCAGACAAGTTTCGTCAGTCATCTAAAGATCTGATAGAGAATTGTGCAAAACCTCACAGAAGTCGTGATGAAGATAAAAATTCGAAGCGGTGGGTTTCATACCTCATAATGGACCATCGAGGATAGTTAGGGCGGGACTGTTAACCACTGGGCAGGAGAGCATAGCTGATTTTTACGATCCCGCTAATCAGAGTTTTGGGGGAAAGTAATCACGGGGTTTTTCGGATTCCAACACATTCCCGCATCCTGATTGTGAATGGGTGCTTGAAAGTTGTTTTTAATGTTCGTTCCTTCATATTGCGACTGAGGAAAGTTCCATGAGCTGTAAAGTATGCAGGTTCAAAACTACGAATTGCGAAATACCTATGTATGTTGAACGCATTTACCGACAGTGTGTGCAGGTTGCGTTCATTTCGGAATTTGGTTTCTCTGTACGTTGAACAGGATGCGAAGTATCATGTTATTATTTGAATGAAATGATGGAATAGTTAACTCATATTGAAGATAGCCTCAGTGTATTCCAAATTTGATGAAAATCGATCCATCAGTAACTACAAAACTACAGGTTACAATTGTTTTCTTGCTCGATTTCAAAGGTTTATTTTCAAAAATAATGAACCAAAATCCCGTAAACCTTGTCGCTGGAGGATCATAACTTCGTACTGTGGGTAGCGTATTGATCACACATTGATGCCTGAATCTAGACGATGACGGAAAGTGTTCCAAACTCCCCGATAATAATGTCGAATTTCAATATAATTTTTGCGTTTTATTTACTAATTGGGTGAATTCATTCGGTAGGTAGTGATGAGGAAAACTTTCTCGAGAAGTTACAATTCCGAATTAATCATTAATCAGAAGTAATGATTTTTCCTTGAAAGCCCTATCAACTACCTACCTACTTTTTCCTACTTAGTGGAGGAAGATGCAAATTGAATTGGAAAATTAAAATAAACCTATCCTATCAATTCGGAGAAAATGGACGTACCTACTTGTTGGAATATAATGGAACTGACATAGTTTGGAAATCACAAGCCATCATAACTTGCCTTCTGTGCTGAACGGAAAATCCACTGTTCTATTGAAAATAGTAATTACTGGTATATTTCTTAAAACTGAAACGGTGAGCGAAGATCGACGCTCCAGAGTGAGCAATGTTGCTGTTAGCTTCATCATTCACTGTCAATTTGTTTCTAGATATCTTTAGGAGATGAGGTGATGAGGTGATAAGGTGATGAGGTGATATCTTTAGGAGATGAGGTGGAGCACAAATTTTAGGTCTAATGAAAGGCTAGTTAGCTTGAGGAAATAAGTTAGCTTTAGACTCTCAATCCCTTCCAGTGGTCTACATGAGGCCTTGTATGGGAGTATCTTAACGTGTATCTTATTATACACTCCATGACAGAAGCTCTATTGCGGAGGCCACGGAACCTGCACTGAAAGAAGCAGCTGATGGTCTTCCTGCATTCGTCGTGGAGTTTGGTGCAGTGGGAAGATGGGATTCTTGAAAATATATCCGTTATTGCAGTTGCTTCATCTTACCTGACTGGGAAGTCGTCAAGCTAGAGAGGATTACATGAAGCATGATCCGGTAGAAAACGACATATGAGGGTTCTTCACGACTCTCACTTATCACATCATATGCCGGGGAACTTCATGAGGAGGTCGAGGCTTTCCCGCATTGCTGCCGACAAGCTCACTGAGGACTGGGAAGATTCCTTGTCAGTGACCCCAAGTTTTGTAAAGAAGACCTAATTTTCCTACAACAAATATAAGCAATCGAGCAGCTCCAAACTATAAGAACAGGACTTGGTGCTGAACTGCCGCTTCTTTTGGAATATTATAGTAAAGATCGGAAGTCCTCACACGAAAAGGTTTTCACACATGAGCTTTCGATTGATAATACTGGAACATTCTTATGCTGATGGCTGAATTATGATGGAACCTGACTCTTTCCTGAAATAAAAAATTCTGCCAATAATTGGCTCGTAGCTATGTATCTGTCCGAATCCCAAAAATTCCGACCGAACCCCCCCTGCCAAACAGTATCTCCCCTCTGGACGTAGGTACCTCTGAATCGAAGATTCACCGAGATGACTAGGAATGCCTCACGAGGAACACGTTCCCAGGATTCGAGAGGGGGCCCCAAGATAATCATCGGTCGACTTCGGTTCGGACCCATTCTTTTTTGATATTCGGTCATATATACCGCCCATGTCACATATGTCACCTCCACCCCGACTCCGATTTTCTCCTGGTGAAACTCCTTGAGGAGTTTTTCGGATGAGCTGAACCGTTACGGTTGCGGAACTGGACTCCTTTCGGAGTTTAAATGTCAAGTTAAAGGTTTTGAAAAACTTGTCATATTATTTTAAGAATCCGACCAATTCATTTCGATTCGTTTTTTCGTTTGTTGGCTCACCTTTAATTAATTTCGTCCGATAGAAAGAAAACCAAAATCGCAAACAACTTGATTACGACGATTTCTTTTATTTATTTAGTAACCAACATGACCTCTCTTGATTGCGTCATGATGAAATTTCTCCAACGTTTTGAGATTTAACTGATCTTAGGGTTGACAGATAATAATTCGTGGTTCTGAATCAGCGAGAAGTGAGTATCTTCACAGTTAATATAATGAAAGTCGAGTTACGAATTGAAATTGATACAGTACGTACAAGTTTATTCGTAAATATATCATTATTATTAAAAAATATATATACATATATATTAGTTCAGCTTTCTTAAAGGGACCCAGAAATTTTTTTTTTCGTATTTTCTAAAAAATAATTTTATTTAAACTACATAATAATAAGAAACATACTGTGAAAATTCCAGAATTTTTTAATAACGGTAAGTCGTACTTACAGACCACCAAAGTTAGTAACAACAAACACCCTAATGATAATTTTGATAAAAGTAACAGACAGCAGTTGTTGTTGTTAATGGTGGACTCAATATTTTGTTGTTAGTCCTAGGTAACCATGACGGACATGAACAAATGGAACAGACAGACATGGATAATATAAACTAAATAGATTCGTTATTCGATGTGAAGAGCGCGCGCATAGCGGCAGACCGCAGACGAGATTAGGCTGTCGAAAACTCCCTATCCTGTAAAATTGTGTTTTCGCACACTAAGGTACACTTATCTCCTGAACCATTCGGAGGATTTTGATAATTTTCTTTTTAATGTTCGTATTGTCAAGCTTTACTAATCTGTGGGAACGATTATCAACTTTTTTTCGACAAACGCAAGGATTCATGCGGAAATGGGAAGAATGTTGACAAAATGTTGTTACTGAACCCAACAATCAATATCAAAAAATTTAAAAAATCCAATTCCTCACGTTTTTAGAGCTTAGCAAGACGGATAAGAGGAAAAAAAGTCAACATCTCTAATAGAGACTGAGGAAAAATGTACCTAAATGTGAAAAGTTGGTACCTACAAACATCACCATTATTGAGTTTTTGCATGTCGTTTCAAACCTGGTTTCGTGTAACATACCTTTGGTTGAACAAGTGATAATAATTTCAAGGTCTTGAATTGAATAGGAACGGATTTAGTATAAGTAGATTAAAGTTCGGTGTAGCGTCAGGCGCTTCCGGGGTGAACTGGTCCCCTTAATATGATGCAATATGATGGCGTCTGTCTTTCAAACTAAACACCTGCATGCTCGCACAAATTCAAAACAGCGAGAAAATAAAAAATGTCAACCCAGGAAGAGGGACACGAGATGACACAAAAAAATGAATACGGTTCAACAGAGTTTTTTGACACTAATGCAATATAGTATCACACAATGCAATGGAGAAATATATACCTGATGGTCCAATAAACGTAAAAGGGAGTCTCTTGGGAGCAGTGTAAACGGACAACTTAGAACATAAATTTACAAGTACTTCCCATAGAAAACGGGTTTTGACTCAGATAAAACAACTCTAATTCACTTTACAACCATTAGATCATCAGAAATAGCATAAACGAACAAACTGCACTTAGATTAAAGAAGAAAAAAATTGTGACAGGCTTGACTTATCAATGAATAACCTAACAATACTGGCCAATGATACATCTCAATACCTCACGGGGCCTGGAGAAAATCCGTGTCAGTGGTTTTGATGGAAGTTCTGGAGGTTTGAAGATTCAACACGTTATTGAGTCCTTTCTCTGTGACTGGAAATTCTCACTAGGGAAGCCGATCTGGTGGGTCCTTTCTTCACCTGCGGGCTCACTCAGCTCCAGTGAAGGAGAACAGCCCTGTGTCTCACAACCAAATCATCAACTCAACCTTACCAGTGAAGGGATGCAATTGATTGAATTTCCATTTATTGAATAATGTGAGACAGTTCATAAATGATAATAGTTGTTAGTTGTAGTGAGAGTCAGGGTGGTTGAAAGACGGGTTTGTCGCAAGGGCGAGAATTATTTGGTTTCTAAATAATTTCCTAAATTTGACGTTTGACTGTCCGAATTCACATGGTTTTGGTTAACTTCAGGTACATGTGTGGTGCAAAATAAAGTGAATTGAGTTGTAAACTTTAACCGAATATGCTTCTTAATATTGTAAAAGTAAAATTAGGACGTAATGATTCCCGGAATATTCAGCAGTTACAATAGGGTTCGTAGTGTCATCATAAACTTACCTGGTTTGCAGTAGCATAACATCATAGACGAAGGTATTTATCCTCTCGAAGAACAAACCTCATGTGATAATGGTGAATCAGCTTAAATATATTCCAATCACTTTAATATATGCGTTCAGAAATTTTCCTCGATAGACTGAAGAATACTTGAAGCGAGGCGTGATTCGATATTATTCCGAAAGAGCCTGGGAATGAACCGTAAAGTTCGTCTCAAAACCTCTTTGCTATAGGAAAGTGGAAGGTACTTACCGTCCGCCTTGTTTCGAAAATCGATTTCGATCGGACTATGAATATTTATTGACCAAAGCCCATTGTCTACTCTCGATTAACTGCTTCGCACTGAGCTCCAATAAGACTGAGTAGGTGTCTCATTTGCAGCATTTCACTCTCATACAATGGCTTCTAATTTTTCAATTATTAATACTTACGAAAACTTATGGACAGGTTTTAGCTAAGATGTGAACCTCAGCTTGTTGGTCGTGATTTCGTAAATTGGTCCACTAGTTGTAAAACTAACATCCGGTGTAGTCTTGCAGGAGGTTGGTGGTGGTACAGCGAAGTACCCCGGCCGAGATCCCCAACTCGAATAACTTTGTGGAATTTTTTTCCTCTACACGTCGAGCCATGACCCTGGTGTAGTTGGGCAACTCTCCTCAAATAATGCTTGCGGCTAAGTAATTCCTGCTTAGGACCCACCTGCTAATTTTGACCAGCCTGGTGTGTTGTTATTGAAAATGCTTATTTTGACCAGCCTGGTGTGCTATTATTGAAACTTAGACATCCAGTGTCAACAACTTGGTATGAATCCACATACATCATCAGACAGTTGCCTAAAACGAAGTTAGTAATTCCGGAGAGGTGTTTCAAAACCGGTTATGAGAATTTTCAAAACCTTTTAAAGTGATTAAAAGGTGGACAAAAAACACGTGATTGCTCTATTACACTATTTTTAATTTAACATCGGAAATGGGGTATAACTCGAGCATTTGCTTTCCTGCGATCAACATTGATCGTAAAACTAACAGCTGAATTGATTTTCTCAAATTAATGTTCAATGATTGAGGGATAGGAACGGATGAAACAATGTATTGATGTAGTTAACAATGTAGTTAATGGTGTAAAAAGTACGAGAAACACAAAGAAAAGTTGGAAAAAGTATACAATCGGAATTGTTAGAAAAATGAAAAAAAAAACTCCATCGCTAGGAGAATGAACGATTGGATGACGTTCTTCGTTCACAGATAAAACGAGCAGACAAATTAACGAAAGAGATAAAGCGTCGACTTGTCAACACTATCAACTGTCTATAAAACTGAATCGATTTAATAATCATTTGTGTTTCTCCGGGCCACCAGTAAACCGTATACTCACTGGCAGTTCTATCGGAGTGTTAATGGGTAACAGTAAAACTTCTCCTTCAAGAAAGTAATACTATCGGGATTTCCCGAGAAATGGACTGAGATAATGAGGGGTCTAGAGACTTGAAATATCTCATCGTGTAAAACTTTATGAGCTATTAATAAATCAGGTCGTCAAAATTGCTATATGTGTGCGTGCGGGATTAATAAAACTCTCGCAAAACACTATAATAAATAATGGAAAATAACTAGCCAATTTCCGGTGATTGACACAAATATTTGAAGAGTCAATCTTTTTTATGATTCGGACGTTTTGCTCGTTGTTTTACAGTTATGTTCACACTTGTGAGTTTTCATCTCACCTCTAACTCGAGTTTTCTCTCACTAATTGTGCGCAATAATTTTGACATGGATATGTCTTAGTTCTGGGGGTCATTCCAAAATTTTCGACACACAAAACAATGCAACGTTTTTTTTTCTGATGCTGTTGAACGCAGGAAGCTGAAATTTGAGAGGCAGGGTCAATGGAGAATGCTGAAGGCGCCTGAGTGGTCTCTGATCAGCTGAGTGAGCTCATCATTCAAATTGCCATCATAAGCCATATTCATGTACAGATGTATCTGTATGAAGTGTATATACTCGTTTTTTTTTTAGACTCATATTTGTGAATTTGAATGTATTCACCAATTGCGTTTGTTCCAACAGACGTGAATATTTGTGAGCATGTTATTGAGTACACATTACTGGAGAAATAATAGAAAACGACGCAGATTAATGTAGATAAGGCAATGCTCTTTGTGATAAATCACAAGAAGGTGTAGTAGTAGGTGATGTTTGTAGTAACTGGACACTCGGGTTATCAATGGTCATGCGTTCATTGAAAACAAATATTTGTATGACTGTAATTATTACAGTGTAAATTTACAGTGCAAATTATTGAATTAAATTCACTTGGGAGTTTTTGGAGCGTTTTCCTGCGTTGCCTAGTAGCATGGATTCCGAACACAACTACTGGAGGATGCTGCTACCTACCACACTACCTAGCGATGCTACAATGTTCAGGTTTTTAACATCAAACAAAATGGAGGGAAGCTGTTAAGTAATTGTGGATTTTCCAAAATGCAAATTTCGAGTAGCGTTTTTCGTTTCATATCATTCTGATAAATGTCCACCTCTATGTGTTTCTGGTCATTCTCTTACCGAGCATAACCGATCGAAATCACTGTCCGAGTTGTTGACATTTATAGGGCAAAGGTGATCAAGCCCGTGTTGATCCCGTGAGAATTGCAAGCTCTCTGTCTAATAATAGAGCATGTATACGTGTAAAAGTGATCATCTTTGAACACCGACTTCCCACACTATCCATTTTGCTCAAATATAGAGGGTAGTTTGAGACTCTCTAAAATTATCGACCATTGTTTCTATCTGTAGCAGTTCTGAAGCTGCTCCACGAACTCAGGGACATAACGGTGACCACAACCAACGTTCCCATGCTACCCTTCTTGAGAAGAAGATTTTGCTACCCATCTTCTCGTTAGTGAATTCTCCATTATATTTGTATTTTTTTATACGCAAAATATCCATCTTAAATTACAAATGGGAGTTAGTTTTATACATATCAAGCCTTTGATCTGATACGATATAGTCCGAAATAAAATGAAAATGGGTATTTTGGGTAGCAAGAGAAACTGCAAATATTATGTAGATTTCACATACTAGAAGATGGGCAGCAAAACCTTCAAAGACGGGATCTCTTCCTCTTAGAGGAGGGTAGCAAGGGAACCAATCTTAATCGTGTTGATGGTTGTTAGTGATGAAAGAAGACATTTACAACCATAATTGAGAACGATCACATTTTCATATCGGGAAATGAATTAGAATACTATAGCATTGCATCAAATAATTTTGTCACAGAGTGTAGTAATCACATTGATCAAACACTATAAAACTATTACATTGCATCAAATAAGTTTGTAGAAATGAGTGTAGAATCACACTGATTTTACAACTCCATGTGAGTAAGTGCTGTCCACTAACATTTAGATGCTTTTATGATTTATACTTCTATCGTCTGGACCTGTTAATAACAATGAAGAACTATATCACCACAGGGTAGGTTCATATATTGTGGTAATAATCAATCGATTTGTACTAGCAAATATAACTGGTGATAGAGTTGCCACTAAAATTATTTTTGAACAAGACTTTTACCACCGACGCCTGCGTTGCTTGTCGTGGTAAGTAACAAGTCTCTGCCGCAGCTTTTGAAAAGTGGTTGAATGTTCTTTATGGACCTTTTTATCCGCTCGTAAACCGTCAGGACAATAAAATCTGAGGAAAAAACCTCGTATTTCGGGCTTCCTTCGCGCCTGACGCTTCTGTATCTCAGAACAGGAAAGAAAAACACGATCACATCCTCCCTTCCGTCCTCACTATCCCGCAAATAGATCTCTACATCATAAAATTTCAACATCATTTCCGTACGACCGCATTTATGATCGTGAATTTTTACGTTGCGGTGATTTCCGTTTGGTTTATTGTTATTTTATATCGGCGAGGACGGATTCGTGAGTAATCATACACTGATGTTATATGTTTTGTACTCATGCCATTTAAAGACTCGTTGGAGGTTTTGTTCAAGGTTTATCACTATCCATGTGTTTATAATGTCCTGCAAAAAATACCAACCAAAGATTGACAATAAGGCAGAACACCCATTGACATTTGAAACTATAAAACTATTCTGAGTTAAGATCAGTTGAAATAGTGTAAGCTACATTATGATACTAATGGTGGTGGAGTAAGTTAGAAAAAATGTTCTGTTTATTATTACAACTGTACACAATAATATATTTATCTAGTCATTATTATAATGAGGTATTTCGGTGGGTCGGAAATTCGATTTTTGACCTCAAATTTTGATTCAGCACCCTAGCACCCTCACAACTAATTTGCAACAAAAAATGTCTCGTGCAGTTTTTTATTAACCCTTTTAAAATCCGACATTTTTGACTTAGAAACTGAAACTTTGAGATTAAAACTGCTCCATTTCATCAGCTTATGAACGGTACGATAAAAAAATATTTTACAATCGAATTTAAGGGAGATATTTATGTTTGAAGCGGAAAAACGTGCATTTTTTCAACGAAATCTACGGTTTGACGGGAGGACTCCGGGGTCTTCTCCCCCGGGGCTCCTCCAAAGCACCGAGGGGAGACTCCGTCGATTTTGTTGGAAAAAATGCACGTTTTTCCGCGTTAAACATACATTTCTCCCTTAAATATGATTGTTAAATATTTTTTTGGTTATACCGTTGAATAGCTGATGAAATGGAGCAGTTTTCAAGCTTTTGAGCCCCTCTGGCAAATACCTTGTTTTAATTTTAAAAAGTCATCAATATTTTAGAAAAACAAAATACACAAGAAAAAAACAGAAATTGATAAATGTTTGAGTTTGAGATAAAAATACTACTCTAGCGTTCAGTTTTCTCGAGTGGTCAACGGCTCATCTACTGAGCAATTTTAAGCTCTTTCCAACGATATTCTTTTTTAATTTTTCAGTGTAATTTAAGGGAGTTATGACTGTTTTAATTATTTTAAATTATTATAAATTATAAATATTATATATATTAAATATATTATAATATTTAATAATTTATAATAATAATTTATATATATTAAATATTATAATATATTAAATATATTATAAATTATAAATTATTAATTTAATTAAGGTCTAAAACACGAAAAAAAAATCTTAAAATTAAAAAAAAGTCGGATTTTAAGGGGTTAGACAAAACTCCAAGAGGCAATTTTTTGTTGCAAATTAGTTGTAGAAACTACTCCCGAAGTTTGGTGGATAAGTTATGGGACACCCTGTATGAAATAGTTTGAGAATTAATTTATTACAGGAATAGGCTTTACTTTCCGATATGTGAAGTTTATATGGGAATATGTTTCATTGTGGAGCAAGTGACGTTGATTCGGGTTTGTGGCCCTCAAAAAGATTGCTGCGAACCTGTTGGGACTCCGTTGGCCTTGAGGCGGCCCTCCTGACTAGCCGTTGCAACTATTACCTACCATTCATCCAGAATATTAAACAACGCCTGTTATTAACGCGTCATGACGATGCACAAAGCTCTTTCGGTTAGAAATGATCAAATCGGCCCTCAAGGTGGAGCTCAGACCGCTCTCTGAAGGCGCTAGACGCAAGAGGGTCGCCCTTGAAAACGTCTCTCGAACTCTACTGACTGAATATTTTACATCTTTTATACGTCTTCTTTGTTAGGGAAATTGGAGCTTTTTTGGTGGGGAAAAGGCAGTCGTTGGCAGGTTTCTCAAAGCCAAGGGCTTCATCTGGCTGATTTTTAAAATAAATGAATTTCAATTTTCATCAACGGAAATCAAATTTTATTGGAGAGTCAGGGTTCCTGGGTCACATAATTCCTTAGTTCAGATTTTTCGTGAATTGAATGGAAGCATATCCCTCACATAAGGAATCTCACCGGAGAGGAGAAAGAAGGTGAGAAATAATACGAGTAGTTATTCCATTGCTTGTGGATCGTGTTGATGTTGTGTATCTTGAGCTTGATAGTCGGTCATATTTATCCATGATTGAAGAACCCTTGGTTGAACGTAAGTTTTTCTCTGGAAGAGCATACGAGCGATCTCGCAGCTGGTGGTCCGTCATAGAAGGCGACGGAGTCAAGCGTTTCCTACTGTTGCAGTTCGAACAAGATGAACGAACATGACTGAGGTTGTATAGCCCTTTTAAATTGAAAGTAAATACTTGTTTCGCTACAAATAATAGAAATTTCAAACATAAATTGTAAATATTCGGTTATTTTGCGGAAATATGCGTATTGCGTCCATTCCATCCAACAACCCTTAAAATATGCAATCACACGTAGTTACGTAGTTATGGATTAGTACAGAAGAACTAAATATCTTCATAGGATCCAGCGACAACGTTAGCGGTAGCGCTCCTTGAGTCCTAGTTCAGTACTAACTCTTTCATCCTTGATTTTCACCCAATGAACGATTTTTTATAACTCCGTTTTTAAGAAACTTAGCTGAGAATTATTATTCTTCATTAAGGTGAAGTTGATTTACATTTTTAAAAAGTTACATCTTTCTCATTTTTTCTCACAGGCACATTTTTTCTAATTATTTTCTAAATAAATCATTTAAATACTATTAATTTGATGAGCCATTTTTTTCTAATAAAAAAAATTTTGTTCAATTTTCAGTTTTTTTAAACAGTTCTCTACAGGTTTATGATGGATCGTGCAATCGTTAACTTTCAATTTCAACACATAATGTCGGGTTGGGCGAAGAAGGATTCCCATTTGGGGAACTGTGACGCTGTGAAAAAATGTCACCTGATAACGTCCAACTTACAAATAGGGCTGAATATTTAAAAACCCGTTAAAAACCTCCGAGCATTAGTAGTATCTTGAGTTTCTCTAATGCGTTCTAACGCCTCCGGAAAGATCGCATTTCATTCCTAATGAGAAATGACTTTTTAAAAGACTCGGAGAAAGAGGAATGGGAATGAGAAAGGGAAAGGGAGAAGAGAAAAAAAAGGCGTGATCTTGTGAGGTTCTTCCTTCGTTTGCAGTAGAATGCGAGGAATTTTTCTTGTACGGCCTCTCCGTCGCGCATTGTTGATTCCGCGGCCGGTCAATCCATAATCTGATGCAAATAAATTTATATTAGCACATGACAACATACTCGATGAAACTAATCCCAGAGTATCTAGAACGGTTTGAGGGCTTGCCCGGTAGGAAGCGGTTATTGTCAGCGGAGACCTTGAATGGGCGTGTGTTCGATACTGCATGCCATCAAAATTGCTTTTGTGCACCGACGGATTTTTCCCCTCTGATCAGTATAACAATGAGTGATAGTTTCTCCATTCAAATCAATAAGCACATCACATACACCTTATTGATCTTGCGGGGTCAAAAAATAGTGGTTAAAAAAAAAGTATCCCAACTTCTTTCTTCAAATTCTCTCTTCTAGCTAAACCCCAACTGCCTTCACTTGGCTAGACTCCAAATTTTCCAAGGTTTAAAATGAGGTTTACAACCTTACTATCGTCCCTCATAGTCTAACAATACAACAATTGTTGATTAATTGGATTTTAAAAAATTGATTCTTTTGATTTAATTGTTGATTGACTGAAGTCAGTTATTTATCATTCCGTCTATTTGTTACAGGTAAGCAAACTTCGCCAGCAAAGCAGTTTCATGTGCTTTGTAAGTAAGTAACGTATTAATTCGTATTCGAACAACGTTCACCAAGTTGAGTCAGCAGTAGCGCACTTCTATCAAACAATTTCCTGCACATATCGAATTTTGGATTACCAACTATGAAACAGGATCATCAAATTCTCGTTGATAGTTATGGGAATGTTTAATCAAAGGTTTGTTAAAGATTTTGTTGATTTTCTATCCAAGAAGGATGCTCTCACGATGCCTAGACGATACTGTCGCGGGTGGAGTTTTTAGGATGTCGCAGTGAGACCTGGGCGTCTAATAAGGGATAAGCGATTAATCTGAGGTGAAGTTGAACAACACTCAACAGAAAAAAATAACCACACACTAATCCATTTTAGACCACTCTGAATCCAAATTCGCGACAAAACCATTCGTGTATGTCTGTGTGTGTGTATGTGATAACATCTTGTGTACCCCTGGCCTCAGTTTTCAATCAATTTGCGCGCTTCTTTTTTGGACGCAAAAATTTATCTAGTTGGGCATTTTGTCGCCGGTTTTTCGAATTTTGCCTTTTAAAGGGGGGGGGGGGGAGGGGGCTAATACTTTTTTTTGTTCTACTCAGAAATCTTCTGAGTTGCACATTATTTCACCAGAGTATGAAAATTAGCATGGTGAGGGGGCGAGTAGGGGGATAATATTCACAATATATACGATTTTTCAATATTTCGGTTCTTTTATAGTTTGCTAATAATTGCAACCAATCTGTGAAATTTAGGAAAAATTCTCTATACACCTATGTGCCACCATGGAACTAATTTTTGGTGCGACCATGATGCCAGGACACCATAAACTTCATATTTCGTGTTTTTGTACTACAACTACTACTACAACTTATCTCACACCATAACCAACATTTACTAGTGACTAAGGATGAGGGGAAGGGGAAGGGCAAAACCACTTTTCGCTACAAAAAATTTACCTACCAAAACTGATTGATGAAAGTTCAACCTTACGCCGTGTTACCGCTTTGGTGCCAGACTGTGTTGGGATGGTGTGGTGAATTAGAATTGCATGTTGAGTATCGTAGATCATGGATTTTAAAATTCTGTTCAATTTTGAGGGTCGTGCGCTGCTAGAAAAAGTCTAATGGTGGTGGGGGGGAGGGTGTCCACTATTTATTACTCACATGTTTCATTGTTTCCCCACTGGTTTAATTTGAACTATTGCTTATCCAATGGGACGTCCCCTGGCATGCTTGTATTACTAAACAATATGTTTAGTTTCAACATAGTTCCTACCGTGTTGATGAATGTTCTTTCATGACGCGAAATACCGTTCAAACTTGCCTCCCACGAAGGCTACAGAAAGTCTCAACACCATGGCTGACAATTTAGGATACGATTCGAACAATTTCATGCTAGAGAAAAATAGGTATTCCTAAAGATGCCAGTCGATGATTCGAATTAGCACCTCGACGTAAACCTGTCAGAACAAAGTGTAATTTAAGGCTTCGGTCGGCGGATTGAGGCTCACTGGGGATCAGGTGGTTGAATCACAGTAGTGATTACCCCTCCCGGGCATGTTGCTCGGGTGATCGTGTCCGGGATTATCTCCCTCTATAATATCCCACAGTATTCCCAGAAGTAGTTTTCGCCGTCATCTCAGATCAACGGATCAATTTCAAGGTTTAGTTAGTTATACATAGTTGCTAAGAGCCACCTATTTTAAATATGGCTTCAAATACTTGTGACGTACTCGTACGATAAATATTTGGTGATGATATTTTAGTTCCATGCTATCGAATGTTGAATTTATCTTCAGCATCATTGTCCCCTTTTGCAATAAAATTCCAATAAAACCTATTAATCTTCGAAGTATACTCGGAAGTATTTAGCTAATATTTTGTACAAAAAGTCACCTAAATGATTTTGAAACAACAAATCGGGTCCTTGATGTTGGGCTTATTTACATACCTATGTGTGTATCGTCAGCTGTGGTTGGGGATCAATCCATGAGGGAGGAGAGGAGAGGGATCCTAGAAAGAAACATTATCTTGAAAAACCCCTAACGAACGGCGAAACAGTAGCCCTTAGATACGAATGTCGCATCAGACAGACATATAGACACTCCCCAAGCTATGCGAACAAAGCATAGTCATAGACTTTAATCCCGTTTTGAAATTTCCTTGAACTATACATTTCTGTCTATCAATAGGGGTTTCGAAGTTATTGGAGTTGAGAAATGTTTCCTATAATAAATGTGATGTGTCAGGCGGTGAGATCATCGTTTATCTGTTGCATTTCAAGCATCAGATGATGTCCAATAGGTGAGTATAATATTCAGCCTCTCGTAAACATCAGTCTAAAATGATAAATCCATAGTTGAAGTACTGGTGACATTATAATCCATGACTGATCACGAATGTATCACCACACCAATAAAAAAAGTTGCATAAATAATATTTTTCCAATGATTTGGCAAAAAACAAAACTTTTTCCCTTTAAAACCATTACTAGTTTATCGTGGTTCTTTATGCATGTCCATATATATTCATGTTCTACTCGACTCCACGAACTCTTAGAGTACCCAATCGAGTATTGTGTTTTTGGGTGCAGCGGATATACACAGGTTTTCAATATTTATTGTGTAAATATATATTTTCAAAAAAATTTCAAAAATTGCAGAAAGTTCAGGTAAAAATTTAGAGTATATTGAATTAGCTTCATTTTCCTTGAAATTCACCAAAGTAACTAAAATTGTCGATAGCAACAAGAAGAGAGGGTAGGAGCACGAATGTTACTAGCTCAAAGTACCACGAAAAAAGGGGGAGGGAGGAAAATGCACTTTTACAGATAAGTAACTGTTTTAGTTCCGAAGACGAGGTACAACTGGGGGAATATTCTGTTTAATACCTGGAGAAGTTCTGAATATTATTTCCATGAAAGGTGGGTGAACAGAGATAATAATAGACAAAGGGAGGTGTTCGGGAAAATCTAATGGCGGCTGCTTGTGAACTACAAATAAAGAGTAATGAATAAAGAACAATACAATAAGTGAAAAAAGATGCAAACTACTGTTGTATATTTAACGGAAAAGATGGATCACTTTAAAGGGCGCTATTAAAGTTATGGCTTCGTATGGTGTTACTCCGGTCATGATACTTTTGTACTGTCGCAAATTTAAGGGACGAGAAAAATAAATCGCAAATAATTGATAATGATGATAAAGTTAGATAATACTTTCTTTCAATTCCGTGCCCGTTTGATGATATCATCCCTCCAATTAGCTTTCTCGTATCTAAACTAGATTTAATTGTATAGAACGTCAGTTTCCTGGGTATTAGTGTTCATCCCCTTCAACGCCAGACCGATGCCTTCTTATCAATCCTCTGCCAGAGTCGATTTCTTCCTGGATACCTGGGGAATGCTGGAACCAGGAAAGATCCGATCGGAGACGCTTTGGCGCAGGGGGCAACCGAGTGATGGTCGGGAAGATGATTTCTCTCACGGCGGGGTCAACTACACTACTCGCACTCGCCTTGATGGGGGGAAGGTTTAGAAAGTTAGTGTTGGAGTGGTTTACTAAAAGGAGCCTTGCTGTGGGAGTGCGAGACCCATCTTCACTGCCACAGACTGCCACACCCATTACACAAGACCGCGCCGTTGCCGGATCTACGAACCTGAGGAAAAAAACTTCCTCGCTTACGCTTTTTTCGATCCGCTGTACCGAGATTTGCCTCAAGAATCCGCGATATTTCGATAGTTGTAAATTAACCGATTCTAGACGCTTATATGGAGATAAGTTGGCAAAAAAACGCCTTCGTGATAGTTATGGAACCTACGCTCCAAGCTCTGTAAAAAACATTACTCTTCCTGATCAGCTGAGCCTTCCAGAACGTTTTCTTTGTGTTTGACGATCTGGCGCATGGTCCTGGCGTCTCGAAGTAATTTGTTGTCTGATACCTTTATCACAGCCATTATGAGAGAATGAATCACCATTATTTTATCTTTTGGGTTCATTGAATTGTTCTGCGGTCACTAAACAAGACACCTAAAGAGTTTTGGAGTGTTGTGAAATTCCAGAGTTGTGCACAATTATCGTACATGTCAACATTGTTTTCTGGTAGGTATTAGAGTAGGTGCAGATAAGTCTCTTCGTTCGCCAAAATATGGTTCGCGAGAGAAAGAAGTTTGCCAGAAAAGCCCTAAAAGTTGGCCAACCGCATTGAAAGTTACGGAAAATAGTCTCCATGCTTTGTCAAACAATTGCTCTTGCAGATCGGCCGAAATAGGTACTAGTTGTAAGGTTTTGGGAAATTTCTGACACATCAACTGATAGTTCACTCGTGTTTCTTAGAAAACAAGCGCTTTCGTGTTTCCATCGGAAAAGTTATTCCTTCGAACATGCCGTACAAAAGACCCTATTGTTAGATACTATGTTTGTTCCTTCGCTCTTAATTATTGCGCTTCGGCAGTTGGCAGGGTTTAGTATCTGAAGAATTTACGACGACGTGAAAAATGAAACTAATGAAGAGTGGAACTTCCTCTGCAGTTAAGTTTAGCCCATAGACGTTTATCGTCGTCATATCCTTCACAAGAAGGCGGTAGACTCAAGTTTGGTTGTAGGAGCGGTTAATTTAAAAAGTCTGCCAAGTGGGTGTGGCACATAGCTTCCTCGTATCCATAACCCGATTGTATAGATGATCCAATGCATAGTAGTTGTTGATCTCAAAACATCAATCTCTAAATACCTTGCACTACATCCATAGGCGACCAAATACACGTCATAAGGCACAATCTCTGAATATTGTTGGAAAATGTACAACTTATGGCTGTAACAAGGAAATATACTTATTACACGAGCTACTATCAGTCCGGGGGGATGATTTTCATAGAGGACCATCCACACGCCAACCCGCACAATGCCTGAAGATTTCATCGAAATCGGATGAGAATTGTAGAAGTTATGGCTTTGGCAAGGATTTCATGACAGACACACAGACAAACAGACAGTCACGGAACCAAAATTGTTCAGGATGGTATGAAACGTAAAACGCGAGTGAAAAATTTGATTTTGGAAAACTTTTTTTTTCAACCTTGAAAAGTGAAAACAAAGCTTCCGCTACCTTGGTAGACTCGGAAGCGAAACCTCTCATTTGTGTGGGTGATGGGACAAATTGAGCATTTCCTGATAATATTAATTTGCAATGCATTATCGTCTTACCTAACGTTGTGTGTTGCGCTTGAATCTCTGTGCGGGTAGCTTCATTCTTATTGCCCTTTAATTAGGGGTTGGTGCTGAATATGAATATCATAAATATTACACTTCGGGACTTCTGACGCAGTTTGGTTGGGATCTTCTGAGTCAGTCACCGTACAGTCCCGACTTGGACCTTGGTTGAAAGTTCCCACTATGCCTTTTCACTAAATTGAAGAAACGTTAGAGAAGGAAGTTAGCCGGAAATCGATTTGGGAGAGATGAGAAAGGTAAAGACAGCTAAACCAAATGGACCAACGAGGTGAATGCGCGTCACAAGGTATTCAAAGTGCATTGAAGTGTCCGGAAATTTTATAAATAATAATAATGGTGTTGTAGAATAATTCCGGTCTATTTAATAATTATACAATAAATTGCCATAAAAAAAACCCCGAAACTCACTTTGTGGTTACGGGTACCGTTTAAAAAAAATTGTTTTCAATAATGAACCTTCAGAATCGAGCATGAAAACAAATTATACTCCTTCTCTCCCCAAAGTTTGAAGGTTTATGTTTCAAGGTATGTAGAATCCAAAAATGAAATACACATTTTTCCGTCGTTCCGCCGCACGCAAAACTTTGCCCAGATCTAGTGGATCGGTTTTGGTGAAATTTGGTATATCGGCTCCCTTTGGGATCTTGTATTGCCAGTCACTTCTAAGGGATAAAAAGTGGGAGAAACGCCCCAGCTCAAAAACTTTTTATACATAGGTATTGTTTTTATCATTAATTGAATGAAGCGACCATTTTGAAGAATTTTTCGATACCCCCCCCCCCTCTGGGAACTAATCGTTCGCCTGATGCGGGCAATGAATTACCGAATGCTCTTGACGTCTTTTCATCCATTTAGGATACCTAGTGTTCAATTTCTAGAAACGAATCAAATCGTCCAGACGATCATCTATCGTTAAATGAGCAATATTATTGTGAAATTTATCAGAATACTCGTACTAACTTGTTGTCCCTGTGAGCAAGACCAGAGGAACCACAGACCCTCCTTAACCCTACCCATGGTCCCTAGAAGGCAAATAAAGTAACCTGATTCTTCGCAGACGAGTGATCTTTACAGAAAAAAGTGTTAGTTTAGAGCGTTTTTAGATTGATGATTGTTAGTGTATTTCAAAGCTCAATTCTCATTAATTCATGCCTGACCGACATGATTGCTTACATAATATAATATGCACTTCTTAATCGAGTATAAGCACTGCTGTGAATTTCTAGGTCGAATAATACAAACAAAGACCAACATTTTTGTAATCAGAATAAACTAACAAATTATAATGTTTGAGCATAATATGCTCATGTCTCATATTATGAGACACAGGTTGAGACACCAAAGACAAACTTCTCAGGCCACCAACAGAGAACATTTTTAATTCATGTATATTAAACCTTCAATTTGAATAATACTGGGTACATTCGGCTACACTTCCCTCACGTTCTTCGGCTTATGAAGGTTAATTATTTCTGGTTCATGTTCCCTTAAAAAAAAACAACAAATTGAGTCTCCGAAAAAAAATGCGAAACGGAAAATCCTTGGAAGATAACAAGATGGGCGTGCTGGTAATAACTCGCGAGGTCCCGTCGAATGCACCCAATTTTATTTGCAGAGGTGGTGGGCAAAGGGGGCTTAACTCGCTGATACCGCGGATGTGGTACTCGTACTTACTTGTAAAATCGCCCACACAGAATGCACTCTCGCAACTCTCCTCTGCGCCGCATTATTCAACCGATATCCCGAATCCCAAATAAGACCCCCGACATACCCCCTTATTACCGGAGAAGCCCCCAAGGTTCCAAGGATGCTCCAAATAAGGTCCTGGTCGTTTACTATACAAAGAAAAGGGGGAAAAAAAGTTAACGCTCGATGCATTTGTCAGTTAGTATATGCAAGGAACCTCGGTGGCGAGTTCCGGAACACGACATTTTGCCCGTTGGCAAGAGGGTGTGACGTACGATTGTGAATGTTTCAACCAAAAATTGTTTACAATCCACGATTGATGATTGAATGGATTCATGGCATCCGGTCATTAGCACGTTAAAACATTAACTATGGTTTATCCATAAAAATCAGGTTGCTAATAAAAGTTTAATATCAGTTCTTGCTCTACTCTCACGCATGTTGTACAATCTAATATTATCAACAGAGACCTAGGTACTGTACTCCTACGTAATCGGTATCAGGAGTGGGATCCATCAGACCTCTAAGAAATCCCAATTTGAGCATCTTTTCAACGGGTAAGGTAAGCCAATCATCCGGCCAAGCCCTCCCAAGTTTGGAGTGTCTGGTGAAACCCAGAAATGTCTTCATCTGGCCTCTGTGCCAGGCCTTATGCTCTGTGCTCCTGTGAGGGAACGGTTCTGGTAGTCGCACAGTTGATCAAATTGCTGTAACTTCATCTAGGCGAAAGGATGTGTCGAAGCTCTTATTTTGGGACAGTCTATCAGAAATCAGGAATGTACAGAACGTACTGTACTCGATGGTTACTACTGCCCTGGATAAACAAAAAATGTTGGCTTTCGTTGTACGAGATGTGATGTTTGTATGAGGTGTGGTGAGACTACGGAGGAGTACACCGAAGCAGACTCAAGGAGTTCTCTTCGACGAGTTGGTATTGACATAGTTGGCTTTCTATCTCGAACTGAGGGAACCATTACATTGTAGTGGTTGAAAGAATGTTTCACTGATTGGCTCGAAGCTTTTCCGGTGGCAGATATCAATGGTGAAGCTATTGCTTGGGGACTAGTGAATACAGTTGTCTCTCGCTTTGGTGTCTCGCAAAAAATACAATCTGATGAGGGGACTGGTTTTGACTCAGAGGTGTTCAAGGGAGTAATGCGATTATCCAGATACAGATAATAGTAGTCGAGGGATACTCGACTACGTCCAGTGATGGCTGGTGGAGAGGTTTGATCAGACATTGAAATGCTCACAAGGTGATCCAAGATAATCAGCATAAGTGAGCTCATGGTTGTCATATGTACTATTAGTGTATAGGGCAACTGAGCATGCGTACTTACCCTTCCAGTTCTCTTCCAGTTCTCTACTCTTCCAGAGCAAGCGCTCTTACTTTTCCAGTTCTCTTCCTGATGGATGCAAGACCGGAAAAGGCTATCCTCAGTACGCTCAGGAATTGGAAACAAGGCATCATGCAACACATGAATAGTCCGGAAACTCCATCAAAAAGTTGCAGGAGACAGCAAACGGCGTTACTATGTTCACGCTCAGGCTCCTCATCACAAACAAGGAGATAGATAGATAGATATATGTTTATTTCGCCATTTTGTACACTTTTACAATAATATAAATGCATGAAGGGATGCAATTTGCTCAGATTTCCTACCCGACATTAGGCTTGGCCCGTGTTGTAGGGTAGGATCTTTGCAAAATCGCTCCATATCGGTGAATAAATTGATGTATACTTTACAATTACAGTAATTAGTAAATTAATAAACAACACATGATTGGACAGAATTAAGGACGCATTTTGATAAACTCGTACATATACTAACTTATTTTAATATTCTCTATTTTAATAATCTCTAAAATTAAATAGTCTCCTATACATATATGCTGTTTAATAGCCTTTCGCATCTAAAGCCCCCTTCTGTAACTAGCCAACTTAACACTTGCTTTTTGTATTTTGGTCTAGTAAACTTCTGGGGACTTTTCATGCTACAAACAATTTCTCGGTGTATCAAATGTAGAATGAAGATCGGGCTGTGCGTTGTCAGAGTCAGTCTAGGTCTAGGGCCAATTACATTCCCTGCGGCGGCATATCTAGTAGGAGACATACTATTGGCCCGCCGTACAAAAGCAGTGCATTCAAATGTGTTATTTGGTACTTGAGGTGCTCTAGGACGTTGTTGTCAGGATTCACCAATGGGGTGTACGCATGGGTCGGAAAAACTGTTTTTTGTTATTTAAAATCTAAACTAGACCTCATTCTGAGAATTTTGACACCAAACAGGACTTTCTAGCGTGGGAAGACCTTTTTCTATGATTTTTCAAAGTTTCGAATGTTTATGACGTCACAGTGGGCTGGGGGGTCCTGCCCAGCCGGGAGGGGCGCGCGACGTCATAAACATTCGAAACTTTGAAAAATCATAGAAAAAGATCTACTCATCCACAAAAAGAACGGCTGGTGTGAAAATTCTCAGGATGAGGTCTACTTTCGATTATAAATTGAAAAAAAAAAAAAAAAATCGGGCGCACCCCCCATTCAAGAAGAAAGTGATATTTTCTTCTTGAATGGGGAGTGCGCCTGATTTTTTTTACAAATATTATTTGTGCCTAGAGAGCCTCGTGCCTTTCTCAATTCGCAATGTAAAAAGGGAGAATGATGTTATGGATTGAAAGCAACCTGGCTTCTATGAATCAGGTTGCCAATTAATGGCTTATAATTCATAATTGGACCGCGTTATGCAAATACCTGGTAAGCGACAAAAGTCGATTTTGAGAAAAACGCGTCCAAAGTTTTTACGAGTATACACGTTGTTTTGGTAGTTGGCATGTTAATTAAGAGGTCAAACTTCGTCTCTGGGGTTTTTTTGGTGTGTTCTTTCCAGCTATTCGGTCAAAATGTAAGAAAAATGTCTGCAAGTATCATTTTTATGCTTACCTGGTTTTTGAAAAAATCACCAAGAGCAGAAACCTAAATTGCAATAACCTGGTAAGCGCCAATTTGTCGCTTACCTGGTTTTTGCAAAAATAACCCAGAGACCAAATCTAAATTTTGAAAACCTGGTAAGCGCCAATGTGTCGCTTAACTGGTAATTGCGAAATTAATTGAACAGAAAATAGAACATTGATAACAGGGTAAGTGCCTATTTGTCGATTTCCTGTTTGTTGTCACATCAAAAAGAACAGAGACTTTACCAGGAAAATGTTATCCTAACCTTCTACTGATGGTGCACGAAAATAAAGAAAGCATGATGGTCACCGAATTCATGTAAGTATTTGTACTTACTTGAAAATGTTTATAAAAAGATAGTAAATGATAACAAAATAAATGTGGTTATAACTAACAGGTTCAACGCCATTGATATAGTTCCCTCTCCCTCGATTGATACGTTTTGTGATAGTCAGGACATAGCTAAATCGTGTTCCTCGTGAACTATGTTATACCTGTAGGTCACTAAGGCACATTTGAACTAACTTCTTACCACGAGTATTCATTTTAATCATTAAAATTTAATGTTTAAAAAAAACCACACAATTTTTTGTTGGAATTTCGGATGGAAGAAAATGACCGTGACAATAAAACGTCTGCCAAGTTGGGTGGGCAGTATAGCTTCCTCACTCATTGTAACATGGACGTATAGAATCAGACCACAACATTTGATCACACAATAAAAGAAGCAATTTACACGGGAACCTGGAAGTAAGTGTGGGCACGAGTAGTATGATATTTGTATTTTCAACGTAGAATTTTATTTAGCGGTCCACCGTCTAGGACCTAACCCACCCAATCCCTGAAAATTTCATCGAAATTGGTTGAATAGTTGCGGAGTTTTGGTTGTAACAATAAATTTAAAGTTCGCGCATGCGCAGCGGCTATTGCTTGACCAATTTGATTGAAACTTATAGGGTGTCTCTTAGAAGTTAGTCCCTAACTAACCTCCAAATTTGAGCAAAATCGGTTTATTAGAAACCGAGGTTCCAGGAAATTCACGTTTGCGCATGCGCACTCGCTCCTATTGGTCCGAATGTGCTGAAATTGATAGGGGACCGTCTAGGACCTAACCCGCACAATCCCTGAAAATGTCATCAAAATCGGACTACAGGTTAGTATAGTTTTGCCCGGGACAAGGATTGACCACAGACAGACCGACAGACAGACACGGAACCAAAATTGTTCGGGAAGCTCTATAACGCAAAAAGCAAGTGGAAATTTTGATTTTGGAGGACATTTTTTTTTTTTACTTCTTTCACGAATACAAAGCTTCCCTACCTTCGGTAGTGAGGAAGCAAAATTCTTAGATTAATCTGTCGCTTACCAGCTTGTTGACTCAGATGTTTGGCCCAGCTGAATTTACGCAAATCCCTGGTAAACGACGATCTCTGGCGGTTACCAGGTGTTTGCGTAACTACTTTAGTTACCAATTGGTGCTTACCTGGTATTTGAAATGAAACCTAGTGGCGCTTACTAGGTATTTGCGAAATAAAATTCAACATTTGGCGCTTACCAGGTATTTGCAAAATAAAAAACCGCGGATACAAGGCTTGTCGCTTACCTGACGTAATAATTTAATTACTTTTAATAAACGTAACTGAATGAAACCACTCCAGAATCGTAGATCTTGACAAGCTGAATCCAACGATACCAAAAACTCGATTTTCGATTTTTGTCGCTTACCAGGTATTTGCATAACTGGGTCCAATTATAAGGATTGCAATTATTAGCCAATTATTGGTTTATAATTATTGGCTGCACTTTTATTGTAAAATTTCAGTTCTTGTTCTAGTCTCACGCATGTAGTACTATCTAATTTTACTAGTTAGAGCTCTCTGTACTCCCACTTCAATATAATATTCAGTTGAGGATATACTTCTCATCACTACATTGAAGTCATTGTATCAATTTTGACAATTGATTCTACTCCTGCATCATCTCACGTTTTTAAAAAAGTCAAATAACCCAAAAACAAAGAGTAAAAGAGATTTTTTTCGTGCCAAAGAACGATTTTGAATGTTCTTTGAGCTCTGATTATATTTTTTCTTCCAAATTTGAGTTACTATTTGCGTAATTGTTTTCTAGAACTAGAAGGTTTGCAAAATATGAAGAATGGTGAGAATTAGATTATTTCACATTTCAGTTACATTGATAGAATTGTTTGGAATACCACTTCCGTATCAACAACACGGAACCTGATTGGAAGCAAGCGAATTACAATCTGATTGCAGCCTTATTACATTCGTGAGGAAGCATCGCATGAAGCAGCCAGATTGATCTCTGAAAATCAATCCTAGTTCTTTTTCATGCAACTTATCCAAGAGACATGAACAATTTTATTGGGGTGGAAAAATGAGAAAGGTATCATCCTGGCATATCTTGATCAGAGTTTGTTCCCAGTTTTCCTTTATCGTTACTGTTTCTCGATGTTATAAGGTTTTTAGGCAGTTGAGTCAAGAAAATAATAATAATTCAATCAAGTCACTGTGTGTTCGTAGTTAGAGTGCATTGCGGTTCCAAACTAGAGCATGATATTTCAGAGGAGCCACTTCACACATACATAATAATGGAGATGCATGCATTGGTCAAAATCACAATCAAATGAATGCAGTAACATGTACCTACACATTTCAGAGGTATCATGTCGGTTTACGTTTGAGCAAACTTCTTAGTAGATCATACAATGATACCTACCCATTTTCATCCGTAAAGTCAAATAATATTTTTAAAGTCTTCTTTGACCAATTGCTGATGCTTCAGAACAATAATCGAAAATGAAGGAGGCAAAAGAAGAACTTGGCGATCACCGATCCGTCTATTTCTGTTTTAATTAGTTCTGGCTAAATGGTTGAAATAGCGTCGTGAAGAATGGGTGTTGCCTGAAGCCAACCCCTCCCCGACAGTTTACAAATCTCCCTGGTTGGAGCAAAGTTGATTCACCATTATACGCTCAGCTCTGGACTGATCCTGTGACGAATTAATGATCTTTATCTATTTCGCTATTACCCTATAATATAAGCAACATATTATGTTGCTTTCTCACTCCCAAGTGTAGTCAACATAATTCGTGTCGTCCTTAAAACGATATTTTTCCTTCCATTCTGAGTATTAGAATATTATTTTGGTATGAGGTTTCTGATATTTTCTGTCAATTAGCGGATTTGTTCCTAGGTAGCTTGCTAAGGGTTCTAGTAGGTACAGCATGAGTAATGGTAGCCTTACGCAAACGTAAATTTCTTAAAAGTGAGGATTTTCTTCAAACTCTTATGGTTCCAAATCGCTAACATACTGGGGGTCCAAAATGATTGCTCATAAAGTCCTTTTCATCAATAGGAGCCACAAAAACGTTGAATTCAATGTTCAGAATCCCAACGAAAATGCTGCAAATTATTACACAAAGGTTTATCATTTTTCTATATAGATCACTCGTCTGCAAAGAACACGGATTTGCCATTGTTACCACCAACCGACTTGAAGAAACCATCGATCCCATTGCGGTCAGCTAACATTTGAACGGAGATTCGGCCTCTTTTGCGTTCACACTCGTGTTTCTGATTTATCGTAAGTCCAACCCTTTAATTCTTGACGGGAACGAACGGTTTGTCCTAAAAGGCTCCGCGTGGTTTCAAAAAATTCTAAAAATTCTATACTATTTTAAATTGATGGAAAAACAATACCTTTATATCAGAATTTTATGAGTTGGGCGTTTTCAAAATTTCAAACATTATTTGTCAACCCTTAGAAGTGACCTAAATCAACCAAAATTTTCGGGGCACAACTAGACCCCAAATGGAGCCTGCATACCAAATTTAATCAAAATCGGTCAAGTGGGGAAAGTGCCGCGTACGGCGGACGGACGGCCAAATTTTTATTCGATTTTTGGATTCTACGTACCTTGAAACGTAAATCAACAAATTTTGAGTGTTTAAAAAAAATTCTTGGTCGATTCCAAAGGTTCATTATTGAAAAAGATATTTGGTACAATTTTATCGACATTTTGAGTGGGTTGGCTCTACCTCTACATGGTTTCGTATGAATGCCATGTAAAACCTCATCCATCAGAGTTTGAGACTTCTAGTAGCATCGGAAAATTCCCTCATATGGTCATACTGAATAGTTGTTGCATCTTGAAAATTAGCTCATATTGGTATTACTGAACAAGCCTTCTACTGATTCAGATTTTTATCAAAATATCGGGTAAAAATATGAAATATTGTTAACTAGGCATCGAACTCACCGAGAGACAAACTGTCTACTACCTATATGAAAACCCGTCGCCCCTTTTCCTGCTACATGATGTACGTGCCGTCTCACGTTCCAACTTTTTTTCAACGCCCTGAAAGACTGTCTTCAGTCAAACTAATTGAAGTGCCACACTTTGGTTTGCATGGGAGTCAATATTTCCAATTTGTGGACAAAAATATATAGCAGAGTCACAATTGTTAAAATACCATAGATTGGGTAAAAGAAAAATCATGCTCAGATCGTTTTCTGGACTGAACAATTTGGTTTTTGCTGTTACACTGCTCGACAGGTCATCAGTTCAAAAGACAGTGTTGAACGGTATACCTAGTACAGCGGTATCGTACACAGGATTTCCGCTTGATGCTCCTGCCTGGATGGGGTCGGGGGAGGCCCTTGGACCAGAGACCTACTCCCAAACGCGTCCCAAGGTCCCCAGAGTCAAGCGCGGGAACGTTTGTTAACAACCGCGAAGCGAGTGGGCCGACCAGAGCGAGAGGGGCGCTTGGGGGTTGGCGAGGGAACCCTCTGGAGGATTCAGCCGGGCGCTCGAGTGACGCAACGCGGGGTTTGCTCAGCGGTTCCTGGGCGTCATGATCTCGGTTTCCCACGGTCCCCCGCCAGAGCGCACGCCTCACGGCCTCATCCCCGCGAAATGTCAGGAGCCTGAGGCGTCTTCGCCCAGATACTCCCGATCATCTTATGAGACCTCCTGGTGGACATCTAAGCTGGTTTTCAGGACGTCGGTTTATGCGACAAGAAGACACGGGTTCCAAGCCCCTTGAGGCACCAAAGTCAATAAATCTTCCGTACTTCAATAAGGACAAGAGACAAACTAAAAAAACTCTCCGTACGGAACCCATCTAACCAAGAGCTGAAAATAAAATTCAACCAATATAGGAATAGAATTAAGGAATTAACCAGAGCTGCCAAAAAGAGCTACTATGCTGGAATTATAGAGAAAGCTGAAGGAAACTCGAAAAAAACATGGGATGCGGTGAAATCAGCCATTCAAGGCACAAATCAAACAAATAGGATTGAATGCCCACTAGTCAAAGAAATAATGAAAAACAAAAATATCCCCCACAGAGAAGCACAAAAAGAAGCCTGCGACTCACTAAATACGTTTTTCTCTCAAGTTGGAAAGAAGCTCTTCGCTAACTTTCCATGTATGCACCAAAAAACAAAACCTCCCATTCTAAAAACAACAGATTTCGCTCTCGTCTTGGATAGCATGACGGACACTGACCTAGAAAAAATCTTACAATCTATGAAGGGAAATTCAGCTCCCGGAATAGATGGAATCCAGTTGGGGCTGATAAAAAACCATATTAGTATTCTTAAAGAACCTCTCCTTCACATATACAATCTTAGTCTTTCAACATCCACATTTCCCGAAGCCTTCAAAGCAGCAAAAGTAATCCCTCTCTTCAAAGGGGGAGAATTGGGTGATTTTGGGAATTACAGACCCATCTCCATGTTGAGCACGCTATCAAAAATATTAGAAAAATTTGTCAAAAACCAGTTGTATTCATACCTTGAAGGAAATAAATTATTAAACCCCAATCAATTCGGTTTCCGCAAAAATATGGGAGTAAATGATGCACTATTTTCCCTAACTAATGACCTCTACAAAATAAGGGACAACAACCAGAAAGGTGTACTAATACTGCTTGATATAGCAAAAGCTTTTGACGCAATTCCTAGGGAATCACTAATGCACAAATTGGAGAGTCTTGGAATCATGGGGCCTACCCTGAAATGGTTCAGAAGCTACTTGACTGACAGAAGGCAGATAGTCTCAATTGGCGACTGTACCAGTGGGGAATCCATTAATGATTTTGGGGTCGTTCAAGGAAGTACATTAGGACCAATACTATTTTTAATATATATAAATGAAGTAGCACATTTAGATTTACCTAACTCGAAATTATATTTATTCGCTGATGACACAGCAGTACTCTGTGAGGGTGACACTTGGGAAAACGTTTTCAGCAACGCCAACCAGGTTATAAATCAAGTAGGGAAATGGTTTCACAAGAGTTATCTTACATTGAATGCTAACAAGACCAAACTTATAGTTTACGGAGGAAATAAGTCACAAATTGAGGAAAAACACTTGAAAATCATCCTGCACTCTTGTGTAGAAGATCAAATATGCTCATGTGATTCGATAGAAAGAGTTGCAAGGCATAAGTATCTGGGGCTAGTTCTGGATGAAGAGCTTAAGTGGAAGCCCCATATAGACTACATCCATGATAAGATTAGGAAATATATATATATATTCTACAATGTTAGACACACGCTCCCGAAGCAAACAATAAAACTTATATATTATACCATGTTGCAATCTGTATTGCAGTATGGCATAATAGCATGGGGAGGAACGTATTCCACCCATATAAATAAGTTACATGTTCGGCAGAAAATTATCATAAAAATGATGTTGTCATTACCGCGTAGGACCCCTTCCGTAGATCTATTTGATATTGCAAAGGTATTTACTATTAGACAACTTTATCTGAAAAATCTACTATTGCAATTCTTTAGGACACCCAACATAGTTGAAGTTTCTCGAAGGGATCCGAAATACGATACTAGATATGCCGCCGCTGGGAATGTAATTGGCCCTAGACCTAGACTGACTCTGACAACGCACAGCCCGATCTTCATTCTACATTTGATACACCGAGAAATTGTTTGTAGCATGAAAAGTCCCCAGAAGTTTACTAGACCAAAATACAAAAAGCAAGTGTTAAGTTGGCTAGTTACAGAAGGGGGCTTTAGATGCGAAAGGCTATTAAACAGCATATATGTATAGGAGACTATTTAATTTTAGAGATTATTAAAGTTAGAGAATATTAAAGTAAGTTAGTATATGTAGGAGTTTATCAAAATGCGTCCTTCATTCTGTCCAACCATGTATTGTTTATTAATTTACTTATTACTGTAATTGTAAAGTATACATCAATTTATTCACCGATATGGAGCGATTTTGCAAAGATCCTACCCTACAACACGGGCCAAGCCTAATGTCGGGTAGGAAATCTGAGCAAATTGCATCCCTTCATGCATTTTATATTGTAAAAGTGTACAAAATGGCGAAATAAACCTATATCTATCTATCTATCTATCTATCTATCTACTTATCTCAGTTAATTTCCGACCGATTTCTTTAAGGTTTGTTGCATTGTTTCTATTTTGAATTTCATGATTTAACCAGCTAGGTATCTAAAATAAAACTTTTGAATTTCAAATAAATATAAATTTTGAACGTAAAATTTCAAGACCCAATGACACCACAGAAGCGAAAAATTAAATAAATGCACCAACGCACATCAAATTTGATCAAAAATTTACTCAGAAAGATGCGGATAACATTTCAAAGCTATATAGGGACCTAAGTTATGGGAGTTGGGAAGATTAAGGGTCATGTTATTTTCAACTCGTTGGACCCAATTATTAATAATGTTAAGAAATTTCTTAACGAAATTTTCTTAACGAAAATTTCTTCTTAATTGCCGAGTGGGTGTGATTCAAAACCAAATTGTATAGATGATCCTATCTCACATTATTGTAGTTAATCTCAAAAGATCAATCTGTAAGTACCATGTACTACTACCCTTCAAATTCGATGATTATTCAGGATTTCACGTTGGCGCATCTGCAGTTTCTGCTATAATTCCGGGAGCGATGATTTTCATAGGGTACCATCCACAATTTGATACGTACAATCCCTGAAAATTTCATAGAAATCGGACAATTACTTCGTATAGTTTTGCCCGTTACAAGGATTTAATGACAGACAGGCAGGTAGGACAACCATATTTATGTCCTACTCGTCTTCACAAACTCAAAGAGTACTCCTTCGGCTATTGCATTTTTGGGTAAAACTAATATTCGCAAGTTTTCATTATTAATATACATTGTTCATGTTTAATTTTTGCATTTTTTTTGACAATTATTAATTTCTGAAGTATTCTTTGATTAGAGGAATATGACCAAAGAACCAGGACTAAAGTTTATTGAAGAAGTTGTTTATATAATTTTTGAGATTTACCTCGTACCACATATTGCCTCAAAGTTCACCTAATGGATTCTGAAAGCAGTGAAAAACTCTGAATTTTCGGTTCATCAGGTTGTTTTCCAAAACGGTGGTAGATTTCAATAGTAAATACTCAAGGAAGAAATTCGAGCGTTTTAAGCAGTTGATCTTGGGTTCATTCGTGGACCGATTTCAAATTTCTCCTCCTTATACTATAATTCTGAGTCAAAAATATAACCTAAACCCATCATAAGCTGGATCATCGAGAAACGATGACGTACTCCTTCATTTGTAATTAATTCTCATTGCATACACTTACCCGCGAAAAACTCTCACTTCACGTTAGCAGTAAAATCAGGCGACCTTGGCAACAGGTAAAGATACGGTTGCCAAACAGCGGAGTCAAAGGGCGTGAAAATGCAGTCAAGGAAATACGGCGGGCTCCCCTACCCTTTCATTACCACTCAAGAGGCACGATTTTCAATGAAATAACAGAGACGAAGTGCCTTGTACGTTATCGTGTTAATTGGTAATATTACATACAATGTTAGGAATTTGGTGTTCTTTATTTGTGTAATCGAGCGTCGCTTGTGGAAGAACAAATTTTTATAATTAAAAACAATAGTTTAGAAAAAACGTCGATAAGTCAATAAAATTATAATTTTTTTAGTACCGTGAACTCATCTGGTATATAATTGAAAATAATGAAAAACACCTGATATTTATTACATTTTCGGGCACTACTTGTACCAGTCACTCGATGGTTGATGTGAAGAGTAGGGTATTTCTTTGCTGTTTTTCCTCAAATTTTTGGCCGAATTACTGATTGTACAATATTAACGATTCGTCCTATGTACCACACCCACACTGCTCTCTCAAGTAGTTTCTATCCCAATTTTATAAATCAAAGCTTTAAATATTTCTATGAAAATTCGCTCATTACCTCATGTCGCATGAATGGGCTTTTTTGGAAAGAGTTTTATTACATAAAGATTTACTTTGTAGTTAACCTTTATTGGACCATGGTATCACTACTACACCAAAAACATCTCAGGAACTCCACTGCTGTCCCAAGGTGTCACTGGAGTAATCACAATAAATTGCAATTTCAAATTTAATGGACAGCAGGATTTTTGTGGGCTATTGAAAGTCTCATAATAGAGTTATGACAAAAATTTTCAAAACAATTTATTAAAAATTTGTAATTTTTTTTTTTTCATACAAAATTTTATTAAATTCATTTTTATTTTTGTATTTCAAAAAATGGTTCAAAAAATTCAGCTGTCCATTAATTTTTAAATTGCAATTTAAATCCAGTTAATCTGGTGACACCTTGGGACAGCTGTGGAATTCCTAAGATGTTTTCGGTGACACTAGTGCCACCATGGCCCAATTAGGGTTAAATTGTATACATGCTGTTGAAGTTTGGGGTTTGGGTTCTTCCCATTTTGGGAGTCTAGGTTGAACATTTATTAATAATTTTTGTTTTTGGCTTCGATTTTTTTGTTGTTGTTATTTAACTCTTGAAATAATGATTTAGCAAAAAAAAAAGTACAGCGAAAGAAGGTTGATAATAATATTTATAGCATGTTATATAGGTATAGGTACTCGTAGTAGGTACGGGGTGAAGACTACCCCACTGTGTTGTTACCGTTGGTATGAATAGGTTTGTAAATCTATTAGCAATCGTGAAGTTCATGATTATGGGTTAATATAAAATAATTTATGTACTTATTTGTGCTTTGGCCAACCCGCACATTTCTGTGTGTTAATGTTATTCTGCTGGAGGAAGCATCACTACCCAACTTGATTTGTGTCTTTTTCATTCATTTCGTCTCGCGAGATAAATGCCTATTTCTTAACCTTTGGTTATAACGCATCAAAAAATCATATTTTTATTATGTTATTTAATTAATTTTTGTAAGTCAATTAACTAGAAGGGCTCCTTATGTGCTCAGTTGTTATGTTATTGATACTTTGACATCATAGTTGAATGGAGGAATCGATCCATCAATACCGAGCGTGTTGTGGGCCAAGGAACTGCCTTTTCAGCGGACAGGAAGTGGGCTGGAATCAGCTGCCGCTGCATCGCTGGCCGCTCAACGATTTTCAACGCTTAGCGATTTTCCGGTAGTGAGTTTGGGCGTTAAGGCCGCGAGAGGCCCTCAAGGTCCTGGAAAAAAGTGAGGGCGGCACCTTGAAAGACAATAACGTTATCTGCGGATACGCCCTACAGAGAGCTGTTTTTGTAGTACCTTGGCCTCGCCCGAGGTCCTGGGAGTCACTGAGTTTCTAATCAAAGAAAATTGAATTAAGTCTTAGAGGACTTTCAATATAAATTATGACGGACATTTCATGTCTATAAACGGGTGGACACTCTTGTACCCTCATATCAAATAACAAGGATATGTACGTACAATTAATTGGTGTGAAAATGAATGATTCCCTTGCAAAGTAGAAACATTCATATACGAGCGTATTATTTTTCCACATTTTCGACATCTACACAGATTTTTTTTCTTTAAATGAAGCATTTTTGTTTTGTTTTGCTTTTTGACATGTACCGTGGCTTTTATTCATTGGCTCATCATGAAATCGATAAGCAATCGTATCAGATCCAGCTCCAAACTATTTTCCAAATGTTGAGGGGGTCTCGGTCGGTAGCCGTTCGTTCATCGTTCCGGGTTAGTATTTCCCTAAATTTCTATAAATAAACTTTAAAAGATGTATCTAAATTTGAAAATTTAAAGGTTTATTTTTATGTTTTTATTTATTTATTAATGCAGCAGTCTAGGGAATTGAAAAACTAAAAGATTGCCTTAGGAATCATCAAAATCGAACGAGAAAAATGGGACGAACCGTTTAATAAACATGTGAACTAACTTCTGGACTGTCCTCTAAAGTTTGTTTTAATATTATGATCAAAGGTAGGCGTATTACGATCCAATTTCCCAATTCGCTCTAATTTGGGGGGTTGCTTTATAATGATTGTTAGATTCGTTTTCTGACCGTGTTCACTTTGGAATATAAATCTTTCTGGCTTGTGAAATTGGGTTTTCTTTACAATTTTTTCTTCCCTACTCACGTTGGAGAATGGAAGGAGTAATTAGGAAAGGAGATCGACTGGTGGGCAGAACCGCTAACGACGTGAGGTATGGATGAGGGCTATCTAACTGGCACATAGAACCGTTCATAAATGTACGTATGGTGGTTAGGATGAAAGCCCGACCTAAAACCGACAGCCTTCAAAAAAGTAAGGAAAGTAGTCTGAAGAAGTCGAGTAGGCTTGAGAAATCAGGATGTCAGTTTGTTCATCTAAAATGGCTCCGGTGGCTTCAAGCCGGGTATTAAATAACCCGTTGTTTAAATTTTAAACAACAGGGTTGCTTCCAGGAGTCAAAACCTAAAGTCAGTGATAGTCCAAGTAGAATGATCATTTGCGTGTTGTTCTGGTGCTTTATTGTCGCACTCCGGCTGATTGTGTCACTTCTATCGCTAATGCGATGAGGATCATCATAGCGATGTCGATACTGTGCTTCGGCACAATCTATCTATTAAATAGCTACACATACGTTGTACCATCTGCAACACTCGTGGAAGTGTAGCGTAACTTTCAAGTTGGTACCAATAATACCAACATTGCCAAACTAGGCAGAAGAATATCAGGCACCGAGAAGGTACGACCCATAATAAGATTGAAGTGTCTTTTTTTGTGTCAAGTGTCATCGAGAAATTTGATAAGATCCAACTGATTATTAATATCACTTGATTGTAACAGATGAATGTCTGTCACGACTAATATATACACATCACTTTATATTATTACAGCTCAGTTGGTAATTGTGGTAACACGAATAGGAAGGAACCGTACTGGGCTTGGTAGAGCGAGCTTGCCCATTAGAGCCAATATTTCATAAATAATCATTATCACCTTCAGTATGAGAAAATACTGACATCACGATATAACGCTGCAATGATTACATAATGGTTTATTATTTTACGGTATAGACCCATAAAAAATATCTAATGTTGTTGTTCTGTACTTCTGCTGTAGTCATTTATGTTGGTTGTTGTGGAGAAGGAAGCAGAGGACGTCAATATATTTATATATTCACATTTATTCGGCAAGCGCTTTCGGGGCAAACTATGGCCCCTTTCTCAAGCCTATGTTCACCCTGCAATTATAACACAACATAGGCTTGAGAAAGGGGCCATAGTTTGCCCCGAAAGCGCTTGCCGAATAAATGTGAATATATAAATATATTGACGTCCTCTGATTCCTTCTTCACAACAACCAACATAAAAAAATATCTACTAGCAATAAAATCCCTAACCGAGAGCTATGGGTGCGTTCATTATGGCATTTTATACTTGGTTGCTAAGGAAGCCTAACTGAAGGACATGAAACTGTATTGAAAGGAACGAATCAGTTCCAACCGGCTAACTCTATTCAAAGAGTCCTCTTGAGAAGCGAATGGAAGGTCCTACAAAGCTCTGGGTGGTCAAATCAAAATTCTAAATGTTCAATTCCATTTTAAATTGTTGGAAAACCCAGAAGATCGCGAGTTTTTGAGATAAGGCGTTTCGAAAGTCACAATCCATATTTTTCATCCCTTTGAGTTCAATAACCGAAAGCTTCGGGTAAACCATCCTTCACTTTGAAAAGTAAACCATCAAATTTCGAGGGGTGGGGGTTAAATTTTTGGTTTATTATTTTCAATAATGAACCTTTGGAATCGACCAAGAAAAAAAAATGTTAACACCCCCTCAAAATTTGATGGTTTACGTTTCAAGGTACGTAGAATCCAAAAATCGAATAAAAATTTGGCCGTCCGTCCACAGTACGCGGCACTTTTGCCACTTAGCATTGACCGATTTTGATGAAATTTGGTATGTAGGCTCCTTCTTGGGTCTAGTTGTGCCCCGTAGATTTTGGTTGAGGTTGGTCACTTCCAAGGGTTCCAAAATCAATTTTGAAATTTTGAAAACGCCCTAACTCAAAACATTTTGAAATAAAGGTACCTATTGTTTTTCCTTCAATTAAAGATTCTATAGAATTTTCAGAATTTTTTGAGACCACCCGGAGCTCTGTAGGACAAACCGTTCGCTCACTAAGAGAATTTAAAGTTTGGACGTACGATAAATCAGAAACACGAGTGTGAATCGCTAAAGAGGCCAAATCTTCGTTCAAATTAAAGCTGACCGAAATGCGATCGATGTTTTTCTTCATGTTGGATGGTTGGTGGCTTTGCAGACGAGTGATCTATATAGAAAAAGAAAAAATAATAAACCATCGTGTAATAATTTGCAGCGTTTTCTTGTTCGATTCCAAAGGTTCCCTACTGAAAATAATAAATCAAAATGGAGGTACCTACCTGAATAGTCAATGACCCACTCAAGTCTCATCAATTTACTCGTAGTAATTAAATCATTACCCAAATATCATGAATATCAGTCATGATTGAACATGAGAGATCATCTCTCCCAAATCATGTTTCCTAACTAATTAATATGAAGATATCAGCAGATCCTATCGATTGCTTGTTAGCACTTCCAGAAACCTAATTTACGAAAGAGTTAATTCGCAATTACTTAATGATGGCAACAACTATTCCCGAAAAAAGATACACCAACTCTTGATTTTGCAATATTTCGTCCATCGATTTCTCATCCATGACTGCCAATATCGATTATCCAATATCTTGAAAGCCGATACTTGAAGGAAAGTAGAAAAAGGCTGCTTTGCATTAAAAATGCCGAGGATGGTAAACGGTAGAGTACTGTGAGGATCACGAAGATTACGGGAAAGGAGTGTCCCTTCGAGTGACATCACTGTCAACGGGGCCCGCGGGCCAGTATTTGCATGTTGGGCAAGAGATGGTCATGGTGTCATTAGTGCTTCACTTTCTCTCTGCCGGGGTACCGTGGGAACTTCCCTTCACTCCAGCTCTAACCTCCCTCTCGTCTCACTCAGCAGCCCTCCCCCGCGCCTTTTTCCACCTAAATCCGCGCCCTTGCCCCCGTCTCCTCTTCTTTCCTTTTCCTTACGAGCATTAATTAGGTTTGAGTTCGTATTAAGGCGCGGAACAGGCCATATTCAGTACAGGGAAGCCTACGCAATCGCAGGCCGAAGAAGGGCTCAACTCACGATGATGTACCAACCATCACCTGCGTTGTTCCTCTGAGCAGTTATAGCGAATTTTCGAAGAATTTTAAATACATACGGACACATTTAAGAATGATGTCAGAGAAACCATTTTTTAAACATTCCGAAAATATTCAGGAATTCAACAATCTAGCTCATCTCCGAAAAATAAAAAGCTATTGAGAAGGCTTCAAAATTTCCAGTATGGAAAGTTTCGAAAATGTACTTCATTGAACTCCATTTCGTAACACTCTTTTATACAAATACAAATACTTTTGACATTTTATGTCTTTACTATGGCACATAAATGAAAAATCGTCACGCGGGGATCGTCACGCGGGGAGCGTAACGAGGGGAGCGTTACGCGGAAATTTCTGATGATTTTCACGTACAACCAATCGTTCCTAGGGAAAACTAACTTCCTCATTTTCCACCCCACAAAAATCGTTCACCACTCATTGGAAAGCTCTCAATTTATTAAAAATAAGACATAAAATGTCTCTCGTGGTTGCGTACTTGTACAAAAGCTGTATCCACCGTTTGTGTTTTTTTTTTATTATCATGAGTCCAAGCAGAGTGATTTTCTTCATGATATAAACGTTATTTGTGCAACAAAAGAGTAATGACCCTTTATACATGCATTGCTGCAGACGATAACATGAACATTAAAATCACTATATTTGGTATATTCCAAATAATTGTAAAATTTCCTGAAAGGATAATTCATCATAATTCAAAATTGGCCATATCATTCAAAAATTTATTCCGTCATTTCCCCCATGAATTTTGAATGTTGCGTTCATACTCATAAAATCCAAGTATTTTGATTACTCTGAAGTGATTTTGATCCTCTCCACATCAAAGTACGAGTATCATCAACAGGCTCCTCAGCTAATATGAACTGGGAAAGGGAGCATTCTGGAGCATTCTCCGTCACTCAGAGTGGCCGGTTTGAAGGTAAAGCGATATCTCATCAGGGAACATCTCATCGCACACACTTTATTTCTCAGTATTTTATTTTGGGAGGTTTCGATTTTGTTGATTTTTTTTTTTGGCACAGCCCCATAATTGAGTTTTATAGGTCCATATAGGGCGAAGGATTTTCTTATAAATAAGCGGTTTATTGTGGAGAGAGAGACGAGAATTCCTTCCCATCAACCAGTACATCTTTCTGAATTTAATTTCAATTTCTTCTTTTTTTTCTTCTCTATGTGTTTTTTTTTCAGTTTAATTTGGAGTCGAGGGTCATACTCAAATAGTAGGTGTGCATAATTCCGACATTTGGTCAATTAAGCTGTCAATTGAAACAGACGTAGTTGTGAGCTGACGTATGGTCATCATTCCTTGTCAACTAGGCTCATAAACTCTCCCTTGAATGGTGTAATAAACCTCCGAAACGTAGGAAAAACTATCTCGATTCTACGACCGAACCGCGAATAGAATAAATACACGTAACTAAGGATGCATTTTTCCCGTTCCCTCAATTGTAGTGCTCACGCAACAGCGGCTGTTTCGAAAGGTCTAGGTTGATTTTCATCTGAGGACCAGATTTTCATATACTTCCTTGAAAGTTTGGAGGATCTGGTGCCTACTCCCTGGTAGTGTGCCGAATTATATGATTTGAAGCAGAACAAAGTACCCACTTAATGGGGTCTCTGTCGGTCAACGTTCAATCCTCGTTTCAGGCGCTCAAACTTGAAAGTCGTAGGAACCTGAATTTTAAATTTTAAGGGATTTTCGAAATTGATTGGTGGAGCAGCCAAGAGAGTTGAAAAACTAAAAGATTGCCACTGGGATTATAAAAATTGAGCAATAATTGCCTGCGAAAAATGGGAAAACCCTTTTATTCAGTTAGATTTTTTCCCATTTTTCTCTGGCAATTATTGTTCAATTCTGATGATTCCAGCTGCAATATTTTAGTTTTCAATTCTCTAGACTGCTGCACTAATGAATTTTGAAAATCCTTGAAAATTTCAAATTTAAAACTTTTAAAGTTTGAGCGCCGGTAGTATAGGGAAATACTAACCCGGAACGAGGAACGAACGGCGACCGACTGAGACCCCCATAATGCAATAATGTTCTTGCCTTCTAATCTTGATGTCTTTGACACTCAATATACCTAATAATTGCTTAGGTTGGGAGGTAGGCCTATTTCACTTGAAAGTGGATTTTATCAGAAATGATCCAGTCTGGATAAATTGTACCCTAGGCGCTTCAAGATTGTTGAAAGTAACAGAGCTGATGATACGAAGCAAATAGTTCCCAGATTGATCCTGAAATCGAAGTTTCTTCCAACTCGGATGATGTCTGCGAATTTTGGGTAAAGATTCAACACAGTGGGTAAAGATCATCTGTTTTATTTATATGTATGGTGTCTGAGAGAATCAGTAAGGTGCACTTTGTTAATGAGATTCAGATGCTTCTTGATTGTCTGTGTCTGGTGAACGGGTGGAGGATTTATAAATTAACGTGCGCTCTCATAAAGCGAAGATTTTCCGTTTTCTGCATAAGCTTTTAACCACCTTCTAATTTACGATTCGCGAATTTCATGCCTCTAGTGCCTGACTACTGACTGACTGTTGCTAATTATTGGATTAATGCAATTAACTGAAGTTTTAATGTAGTCAACTTCTACAAAGTTCCACTACTAGCGCTAACCAACTCCAGTCGGACATATAATAAAATTGTTGAAATACGACCTGTTACTACCGCCCTACGCCCTACCTGTTGGCACTCACCCACAAACGTCAGTTTGATTAGCGACTTAAGCGCGAGGGTGAGACTCTAGTAAAACTCTAAACGTGTCGGAAGTGGCACAAGGATAATTGCTCCGACGCCCCGAACAAATATACATACATCTGTTTTCATACATTATACGACTATTCTGTTTAGGTAAAGTCATAAAACGTCCCACTGGCGAATATATTTTAAAACCCAGACGGTTGAGGGGAGTTTTGGATTGCCGGTTGTAAATTACCTATTCATGGCCCTAGCTTTGATTTGAGCGGTTTCACAATGGAAAGTACTAGTTGAGTTATGTCGTTTGGAAATTTTCGTTTGTAAATGAGTTGATCAGCGAAATGTTCTTTTGGTCGTAATGTATCACCATCTACATTCATAATGACTCGACAAGTGTGTTGGTGTTAAGTCCTTATTCATCACTTTTGGCACGAAAAAGGGGTCAGTGATGAAGGTTGTAGTCAAAATATCTGAAATTCAAATCACCTAATCCAGAGAGACTCCATCAGAGGTTCCTCAATTGACAGAATGGAACCTTACCACAGTAGATCTTTCGTTTGGCCAGAATGGATCGCCATTTTCAGAGATTTGATCCCTTTGAACGAATCATCCCAAACGATGAAATTATTTCTGTATACCCTTTGAACCATTACAGCCTTTTTGTACCGACAATCGTTATAGCCATCGATCGGGCTCTATTTTTCTGGGAGGCAGGTGAGAAAATCTTTGAAATCCACAGGTGGTGTTTGATCTTATGCTTTTTCAGGTTATGTGGGATACAAACCCACAAAATAAAGAGAAAAAAAACACCTCTTTTTCTCCCACTTTGAAACACAGCAAAAATCCGTTAAACAAATTACTTCAGGTAGAGTTCTAGGGTGTTCGTCTGTTTTAGGTATGAGGATGGACCGGATGCTCTCTTCTCTCTCTCTCACTCCCCCGTTCTCGGCACATCTCCCTTTTCAGGGTGCTCTCCGTCACTCTGCTAAACTGCTCTAGTTCTTATCATTGTCCAGAATATTGCTGACAACAGCTTCTGCTGTTGAACTTTGAGGCGTCTACCCCAGTCCTGCCTGTCTTTCAGCCGCCCATTTTATGCATTAAAAGTAAGTTTGTAGAACAACGTCTTCTCTGTTTGGGTAATGCGAACAAGTTGGGTTAGACACAGTTGGGCATAGTCCATGTCTTGTGAAGAAAGATTTACACTTCTCCACTCTCCATGTTCTTTGTCCATCCAATTCTGCACTAGCCGTGCAGTCCACATTGCTCTGGGTTCTCCCGTCCACATCTCATGCCAGTTTGAGCTCTCTCAATTGACTCCTCCAACCCTTCTTTCGAAGAAGTCTCAAACCATCAGCTGAATGGGCATGAACCATGCTTGGCTTGGGCTGAATACATAGTCCTTGCCAGTTCTACTGCTGGTGCACCATCAGCATAACCTACAAGGAAACAGTTTTCAGGCATTTACAATCGAAAGGCAATAATTTTATGGTGCTTTCCACAGTTGAGAGCCCATCCACTGATCCCTGTGATTTTTTTCATTCTTATCTCTGTTGAGTTTTATATGGTAGTGTTCTGTTCTTGAGGTAGTACATCAACGCCTAGAGATAAGATGGGACTCTGAAAGTTCATTAATCGGGCCATCTAAAAGTGACCGGAGAGGAAGTCATGCTTGTATAGAAGTTTATCATGGAGAGTTGTAATTTGGTAATCATTCTTTAGGGGACCCCTGAAAATGACAACGTGGAGAACTAAAATCAGTTGTGTGAGCGATAAAGCTATCGTATCGTATGCCTAAACAAAGAGAGCATAATTTGGCTGCGCAAGCGGGTCTCATGGTAGCTATGAATGATTTGAAGATATATATAGCAGTCGGGTAATCGACGGAAAACAGTCTTTCCGAGTTCACTTCACCACATAAGATTTATTGTGAACGTCAATTATGATTATTTAAACAGTCTAAGGATCAGCCATGCCTGAGATGTGTACTGTAGAGACAGCTATCAAAGCTGTTACTGCTGGTATGGAGCTGGCCCATACTACCTGAGAGGTAAGTAAAGTAAACAACCATTTCAGATTGGATTTTCGTCCGACTGCCATTCCTGGCTTCGCGAACGTCATCAGCTGTCTACCTAAGGGAAGATCAGAATTTGTTCTGAAGATTTCGCTCATGGCTTTCCATTGGCCTCACCGCCCTGAGTTGGGACGAGGGGGAACGACTCGCCCGAAAATATGCCGCAGAGGCGGGCCTCGAACTCACGGCCCCTGCAACCGGTTCGAGTCCCGTCTCCAGAGAAACACGCCGTAGCTCGCTCGGTCACAGCTGAATATTATTATCGATCATATCATAATATTACTATGATCAATTATTATCATTACATAATATGTAATGATAATAATATGTAATGACATAATATTATTATGTCAATCGCTCATACAAAACCAATCAGAAACACGATAATGACTCCATCACCTTTTCAGTATTAATATTACTGTACTCAATTGTATAATTATTATTGCTCATTCAACTTTATACCGATGAGAACTTTATTCATTAAAAACTGTTAGCAACGGCATTCTATGTGAATCACTGACATTCTTGAAGAACATATTTATTACAATATCGCTCCCTAAATAGTTAAGGTGTGGTTATTAGATCATCTCATAACTATACCCCGTTGAATAATATAAGTGTTTGAAGTTTACTTATCACGGATCTGGTGCTTTGACAAAGACCTTGCTGCACGGCAAGATCTCACCTCATCTAATTCGATCAAATTGAAATTCACCGCCATCGACTGTGGGAAATCCGGTTGAGACTGAGGCCAAGGGAAAGGTTATCGCGACCGCAGATCGACTAGTCGGTCGTAGTAAGGAGCTCACCTCTGTGTAACGACGCCGTCCACGTGTGTCTTCCAAGTGCACAGGTGCAGTAAATTTGAAATATAAGAGTTCGAGTTTATTTATCATACACATAATTACGAGGATACGTAGGAACTCATAATTTATACACATTTTATCATAGAAGATGTCGTACTTGATATAAACCCTAGAAGTTGAATAAATTGTCATTGAAACAGCAAAAACCATCACTTTTAGTAAATAGAAGGAATAGTGTGTGTGTGTGTACATCCACATGGTGTATACTGAGCAAGGTGGTCGCTGTACATGGTTTATCTACATCTTCAAGGATCGTGGTTTGAGTTTTGGGTTTTTAGAAGTGTGATTGGGAGAGGTTATGGATGAAAGCCGAAAAAGACGGTTATTCATATATGGGATGGAAACTGTAAAAAGATGATACTCTATATGGAAATTTCAGAAGGTGGATACTATATATTGGGAGAGTGTGGTTTGAGTTCCGTGCTAGAACCAAAGAAGTGTCGATTACGTAGAGGCTCAAGTAGAAGTTCTTTTCATGAGATTTATTTTTATTACTGTATTTTTAAACCCAACCATTTTCACGTGTTATCAATGTTCTCTGCTCTCGGTCATTGACTTGAGGCATTAGGTCTTAATTCAGCCAGTTTGCATCATAAAGACAACCTCAAAACTGTTATTATCATCCTAATAATTAACATTTTTGGTCCTGCTGAACTGAAAAGAGTACCTAAGAAAGTAAAAGAGAAAAACCATCTCAGGTTGAATTTTCGTCCTACTGACATTCCTGGGGCGGTGGACGTTATCAGCTGTCTTCCAAAGGGAACATCAGGATTGGTTCTGATGATTTCGCTCATGGCTACTTATTTCGTCGACCACTGAAGTGAAGCGGGGTTCACCAACGGCCCAACTCGAAAAATTATCTGGACCTTAGACAATAATAAATCATCAGTGAATGCTATGAAAAATAGTGACTCAAAATTAAACTAAGGGCTAAACGCACATATTTTACAAATAAAACCACAGGAGTGACAGTGTTCTCATGTAACAGTCGAGGCCAGAGGTGCCAACCTACTTCGTCTGTCCCAGGAGTATATTATAAGCTCTAGGTACCATCAGCATCCCATTCTAGTCCAATTCTCGAATTCTCCATTCACTTCCACTGGACAATTCGCCGATCTCCATTCCCATTCAAATTCTCGCCTTCTCTTTTCTCGTTTAAAATAATAAAGTAGTAAATTCTAGAATAAACTGTTTGGAATTAGTTACCAAATTACTCAATTTACTACGTTACTTTTTACTCGTAGTCTCAGCACTGATGTTGTTCACAAGGCACAAGTACTAGACTAAAGGGAATCTAGTGAGAGGGAAGAATTGGTTGCAGCTATCACCTTTCGTTAGTACTAATTACAGTGCTCAAGCAAGACCAGAAATGTTTGGTCTTGTATATTGTATGCTTGCTCGAATCAAATACCATCGAAAATTTCCTCTCCCAGCTTTTCAAAAAACCGGCTCCACAGGCGTCGAGCTGCGACCGGAGGGACTCCACTCCGGACCAGTGATTTATGCGAGGACTAAAAACTTAATTAATAACTCGGCAATTACACGGTCGACTTGCTCCGGGGGTGAATCTGTTTTTAATTAAATCACTTCGCCCCACGCAAGGCCACCGCTGAGCCACCTGTCTCCAGCTATCTCCTGATAATCCACTTCCGTCTCCTTTACTGGCTTTTCAGCAAACGCCTTGTACGATGACAATAATGTATTAATGATGTGAATAACGTTGCGGGCCAATTTTATTGACAATATCAATCGTCCAGAAAAAAGGTGGAAAACTACTCAGGAGGTATGGTGCACTACATATTTTTTCTTCAGTGCTCATCAAGAACCTACCGAAAATTTTATTTGTGAACTGAACCTTATCGAAAAACATTAATGTTATGTATACTACGATACAAGTATTTATATATTGTATGACTTTAAAATGCAAACTTAGCAAAAAATTATATAGCAATGGTGCAAAACAGTGAGATGGCGAAATATGACAGACTTGTTGTGAAAGAATGACTAACCTGGTTAACCCTGTACTTTGCAACGTCTAATATACCACACGTGTTTTCTGTACACATTCTAACAATATAGAAGCTTTTTCAGTTTTACCACGTCCTTAGAGGGCCAAGTGTACACTTTAGGGTAAGTATTTTTACAAATCCCAACAGGAAAACTACCAAAATTTGAGATAACAAACTCGTTACGTCTTTGATCGAGACTGCGTAGTTGTATTGGTGTACGTTCACGTTTACTACTTTATCGAATTACTAAGTGCAGCAAGTGAGAAGGAATAATAATTATACCTTGCTATTAATTATTACTTCCACTATTTTATTTTATGGATTTTTTTCTTACTGGAATAGAACGAAATACATTTTATTTAATACGAGCTCTCATTTATAGTTAGTGACTTGGAAGTATACTATAATATAGGTAACTACTATACCAAACGTGTTGAAAATCTGTTCAAATTTCAACATTTTAGAAGCTTTTTCGATTTAACATGTTTTTGGAAGGCCTAAAGTACATTTTAAGAGGGTAAATTCGAAAGAATCGTCATGGGAATACTTTTGCCAATCACAGGCTTAACAAGAGGGGATGTCCTGGAAGGGGGTGAAACACCTGCATTCGTTGGCCAACTTGCATACGAAAATTTTTAAATTTTGAAGGTAAAGAGGTGGGCGCTCGAGAGTCTGACGAAGAGTGATAGGGAGGGACCTCCTGCACTGTAGGAGGAAGGGAAAATTACAACAAGACTATCTCACGCCATCAAGTAAGAAATGCACCTTGATACCAAACATATATTATAATGCATTTCAATTGTGTAAAAATCTCAAGTTTTCGCCAACACGTTAGTAATAACAAACAAAAAGACGAGTTCGTTAGCCAGGAATTTTGAACTACCCCAAGCGTCAAAAATCCAAAACGCTGCAAATTATTACACAATGGTTTATTATTTTTCTATATAGATCACTCGTCTACAAAATCACCAACCATCCAATATGAAGGGAAAAAAAAATCAGAATCACCAACTATCGATTACATTTCGATCAGCTCTAATTTGAACGGAGATTAGGCCTCTTATGCGATTCACACTCGTGTTTTGATTTATATATATATATATTTCAAAATAAACACTTAAATTTTCGTAGGGAGCGAACGGTTTGTCCTACAGAGCTCCGCGTGGTCTCAAAAAATTCTAAAAATTCTATAGAATCTTAAATTGAAGGAAAAACAATACCTTTATATAAAAATTTTTTGAGTTAGGGCGTTTTCAAAATTTCAAAATTGATTTTGGAACCCTTAGAAGTGACCTACCTCAACCAAAAGCTTCGGGGCACAACTAGACCCCAAATGGAGCCTACATACCAAATTTCATCAAAATCGGTCGATGCTAAGTGGCAAAAGTGCCACGTACGGCGTACGGCGGACGGCGTACGGCGGACGGCGGACGGACGGCAAAATTTTTATTCGATTTTTGGATTCTACGTACCTTGAAACGTAAACCATCAAATTTTGAGGGGGTGTTAAAATTTTTTTTTTCTTGGTCGATTCCAAAGGTTCATTATTGAAAATAATAAACCAAAAATAGTCCAAAAACGTTTTTCTCGTTTTCTAAGCAGATAATAATTTTTACCTAATACATATTTGTGTAGTATTATAGGTGTATAGAAAAAATTTACATAAATAATGAAAATCCTATGTATACTGATTGTACCCGAAAATGCAATAGCCGAGTGGGTACTTCATGACTTCGTGGAGACGGGTCGAACATGAATATGGGCTACTAAAATTATTTTAAAAAATACCCTGAACATACGGTATACTGAAAATAGGAAAAAATAACCGTTAATATCATGTGTTCGGGGTGAGCAAGAGAAAAGGTATTTTGGAGGTTTTTTTAACTAAAAAATAGTCAGTAATGATGATGTATTAATAATATAATATATTATTAATTTTTACATTACTTTTACATATTATGTAATATTATTATATATTATTATATATTATTATATATTATTATATATATTATTAATATATTATTAATTTTTACATTACTTTTACATATTATGTAAAAGAGTACAATGAAAATTGTGACTTGCCTACCTTGTTCGTTTTACAGTTTCATATTATCCATTGTGATTAATCGGAACTAAATGGTCAATTTGCTGAGGAGCATTTACCGGAGTGTTTATAGTCGGTAGATTGGAGACTTCACTTTGTGCACCGAGCATTTTATGTAATGCGGTATTGATTCGTCGCGGTCGGCGTTGATTGGTCCGTTATTAGAGGTAATCTGTGTCGGATCGGGTTGCGATCGGTTGATCGGGTTAGATGGGGCTGTGTGAGTGACGTGTTTACAGACGACGGTACCTCTGTGTTGGTGATGAAGTTACCCGTGGTGGGGTTGAGGCGCTCAGCTGGAGGGGGTCCGCTGGATTTGGGGTCTTCAGCCTCATTCGACTTCGAGATGCTGAGCATGTTCGAGCGGAAGGCGACTGTTCTGGTCTGGTCATCAAACATCGACGTACTGCGAGCTCTCTCTCTTCATCGCTCTCTGAACTTCAAAAATTACTGTTTATTATATCTAAACATCAATATAATTTTTGTGCATAACTTAGGGGTCCAGGGAAAAAACCCGCCATAGTCCCAAAGATCTGATTTCGGGAAAAAATTAATTTCAAGTTTCTTGCCAGTTGGAAACCGGGGAAATTTAATATTATGTAATTTACAATCAAAATTAACTTATAGGTGTTCAAAAACATGATTGAAATGGAAAGTCAGTTTTTTGCAATGAAGTATAGTTAGATTTAAATTCAGTAATTTATGACAATTAAAAAAATGGGGTGTACCTCCTTCTTTTCTAAAAACCGGAATTCTATCAATAGTTCAACAGTAGATCATTGTTTACGTATTCACCATCTTTGTTATCTGGGCCAAGTTCGTTTTTCCATTACTACCTCTTTCACAGTGTTTCTCCGACAATCTTTCCCCTCCTACGCTGATCTTCACTTATACTGAATGACACTATTCTTCGATGAATCGCTGAATGTTGCAAAAATGTACAAAATGGGAAACGATGTACGTAATTGATACAATATGGAAGCTCTGTGAAATACGTTGTGAGGAACGACGCAGAGCGCTTTAGGTGGCTGAATGGGTGTTTGTCTATTCTAAAGCCAATCAATTGACAGGACTGGGGCTGTTCTAGGGCCCTTAGCTCCACGTCAATCGATATTTCTATTCAAAAGCCTGATTATGTCGTCATCAACTTGAAATCGTAAAAAAGTGACCTTTTTCCCCTTTAGTCTTCAATTATCATGAATAATTATATATGCCAAGCTACCTGAGTCCAAAAATAGGTAGATGTATTGATTGGGATTTAGAATGTTTAAGTACATAAGACAATCCATCGTAATCTTGTACAGTTGTTCAGTATGTTCCAAAAATTTACTCAACTTATACCATTCCTTGTCGTACAACGCTGTTTGAAGAGCGTACCAGATCGCAGCTCTCTGATTCCCTTCCAATAACTTCCAAAGGTCTCTGAAAAATAATTTTTCATCACCTAACGCAAAAAAATGAACAGGAAATGAGTAATCATCACTCTTTATTCTCTCGTGCTTCAGGTGTGTTCCATCCTTCAACGCTGAGAAATGGAAAATGGATAAGCCAGCGGCATCTATGAATTTGAGTACTCCTCTAGAAGCTATATTACCAACTGCAAACACTGAAATCGTACATGACCTAATCCAAATACAATAATCAACCAATTTACTTGACAATGATGATGAAGTTTTCGTTCAGACATTCAATCTTAACAGTTCATCGTTTAGACGTCAATTGCAGCCAGGAACTTTGACTTCGTGTTTAGGAAATCACTTCGAAAATTGATATAATAGTACAAGTTTACCAGTGATTTATCTTGAAGCAAATATAACAACAAACTAGAAATCCATAAATTTACCCCCTTGAAAATTCTACAGTGAGAGGTATGTTTGATAGAATTTAGACTTCTATGATGTCTTCACCACTGCAAATCATTGCTATACTGGGTGACTGGCCTTAAGATGCCCAAACGCTATGAGGGTTTTGCACCTAACATTCAACTAAAAAGTTCTCCTTAACCCATGTCCGATTCTCAAATATAGGAGAAAAATGAGAAAATGTGGGGTTTTTGGAAAAACGCGATATTTGGCCTAAACTAATCAGTTTTGTTTTTCTTGAGCTTACAAGAATTTAATAGGAATCTTGAAAAGTTATGTTTGCTTGAAGAACTTTAATGAGTACTCCAATGGTTTTTTGAATTTTCTATTGGACCAATCATAGTTTAAAATATATGGTTAGCTTTAGGCGGACAATTATTTTTTTCCTCCATGAAAACTTTTGCAATGTTTCACTCAAATTTGAGACATGGGTCAAGAGGAACATTTTTGTTGCATTTGAGGTGCCTTAATACCTTCCACCGCTTTGGCATATTATCACCACTCACCCTGTATAATGGCCAGTTATAGTTGTTGAAGTTGAGTTGGAACTACTGTATTGATTGTTTTTCATGGTTTTCGCTCTCATTGTGGAGGACAAACCTACATTTAAGAAACGTCAAGGAAGATGTGCGATCGTAATCAAGTTACATCAATTTGGTTCTCCTTAAACGCAAGATCCTCCCTAATGCAGATCTATTGTGAAATCACTTTGCTGCACCCTCACAGACTTAAAATGGGCGTCACTAACAAGGAACCCTCAGTGCAATAAGTTCCAACCCACGCGAAGATACCTATATCCGCAACGAATGCTTCATACGTCCAACTGCGGCCAATTAAACCGATCATCCATCAGGAATAATCGATCTACTTGCTATTCATATGCTAGCGGACCGTGAAACATCCAGATGAGATATGAGTATGTAATCGCGATATGCAGTCATTCCATTGGTATACAAATTTTCTTTAGTTATTGATTATTTCAATTGAAAACCGTGAAGGTTATTATAACACTAATTTACCATGGAAATAATCCGTCTCGGGAGATAGCGATAGCTGGCTACCTAAATTTGTCAAGGTCCAAAAGTTTACAGAAGAAGTGAAAGGAATTTTCTCGTTCTCAAGTTGATTATACAAAAAAATCCTTCTGTAACGCTGTTTTCGCATTCTCGCAAAGTGAGACTTTCCTCTTTTATTGAAGTTGGTCGGTGGGGTAGGTAGATCTCCCTCACTTATGCGGAGAAGCCGTTAATTAGAGAGAGGGTCACCAAGACTACTTTATGGGACCGGTAAGGTTGCGTCAGGTGAAGACGAGTCGCTTGTGCTGCGGTGTCTGGTTACACAACTACTCGTAGCGGAGGTATAAACCGCTGGGTGTTGGAGAGCCCCGCCTGCTACCACCTGAAGAAGATGCGCCTCCGCCAAAACGAATCGGCCTTCGGGCGATGATTTCGAAAAAAAACAGGTGTTTCTTCAGTGGGGGCTTTGCTTTTATAGGTACAATATGCCTTATGTAAACAAACAGGTCTGGGATGAGCATCGTGGACGTAGGTATGCAGAGTCCTACGCAACATTGCGCATATCTTGCTCACTCAACACTCAAGTCGAATTCTCGATTATGCTGGAGACACCCAATAACTAAGACGCCACAACTCCAGTGTGCTTTTACATTCAAAACGTGCCAAAGTGTTCATACGGATTAACAAAGTAAATGCACCAAGCAAATTGTTTCATCATATTGGCACTTTTTGAAGTACCAAATAAATAGGTACGTAAATTAACGAAGAAAAGTCACAGATCTCTCTGTTTCAGAGTGTTAGGTACTCTTACCTTTCAGGAACGTGCTAAAAGTACATCTGCGGTCATTATAACAAAAAAAATCACTTGGATTTGGAGTGATTTTATTTTTAGTGATAATTATTCAGTATCTTTGTCTAGTTATTTCTGATCGACTTTAAACACTCAAAACCAAGAAACGTGTTTCTACTTTTTTTCTGATTCTAATTTCTCCAAATAATAAAATTCCAATTTCAAAAAATTAAAATTTTATAAACCACCGTAGTATTACTGATATCAGGTTTAAAGATCATAAGTTATTAGTCAAGGTCGATACTGTTTCAGAGAAATAAAATTAATAACATAGTCACTTCATGATTACTCAAATTAATACCCTAATTATACATGGTGTCAAGTGTATTTCATTGCCGAATACTTGAAGATGAAAATTTTCCGCGGGAGTAGAAGGAATAATCGTGACGATTTATCAAGGGACTAACAACAAAAAATAAAAAATACTGAAAAGCCATCCCGTGTCTTAACTCATGAGCTCCGGGTTTGTACTTTTAGAATCTTCAATGTCTGAAGATTCTGAAAGTGAAAGTGCTAACAGCTCATCGATTTCGATCGCTTTACGATTACTGGTGGATCGTTATTTAAGCTTTCTACTCTGAAATTTTACAAAAATATCCCATTCAAATGGCTCAAATGGAAATCAAAAGATTAACATAAAATTGTCAGAAAAATATTTGAGTAGAGATGAAGATCCGAAGACAGCAATTCTTCCAACACGTTTGGGGGAAGACTCACTCGACGTATACAATTCGTTTCATGAGCCAAAGAACATTTTGAAATTTCTACTTGGACATTTAAATAAGAACTGTGTTTTATAAAATTAATCTGGCCATCGAAACCTTTAAATTTAATTAGCTATCGCAAGCCAACTATCAGAGTTTTTACAGAACTAGGAACTCAGGAAGATAGAAGATAGAAGAGTCGTATGCAAATCGAACGGGCATTGAACCTAATATTAGATATACTAAAGGTGTGGGACTTAGCTTCCTAATATCCATATCCCGATTGTATAGATGATAGAAGTTGATCTTAAAATCTCAATCTTCAAGTCCTTGCTTCCAAATTTGACGAACCACCCATAATCTTAACCACACAACCCCTGAAACCCCCATTGAACTTCAATGGAAACTATGGAAGCTCTGCTTATTGAGGCTTTCACGTTGGCGCAAGCGCAGTACCTAGCTAGCAAAAACCCGTTCACGATGAAATTGATGTGGTACCATTTAGTGTTTCAACCACACAATCACTGAAATTTCATTGAAATTGGTAACTTCGTATAGTTTTGCCTGTTGCAAGGACAGACAAAGAGAGATTCGAAACAAACACTGTTCTGAAAGTTCTTAAGTGTAAAACACCAAGGGAAATTTGTATTTTGAAGATCATTTTTCTTCCGAGTTCAACTTAACAGGCAACTTCTACAGATTCTATTGTATTATGCTGTAAAGACTTTGAGACTCTGTGAAACCATCTCTCTTTCACTACAAGTGAGAAGTGGAAAGAATGCTTCTGCTACCTTGGTAAAATCGGAAGAAATATAATTTTGTTAAGTTCGAAATTTTGAAACATTGAATAGACAAAAATTGAAACAAACAAAATTGAAAATAATACTGATTTTTCATTGTTTTATCATCACCATTGAACCAATAAATTCTTCAAATAATAATGCTTTTGTTTCTGAGTGTACATAGTTGAAAAGGTCTAGTGAGAAGGTCCGCAGTTCGAGCAGAATCACATTTTTGAGACACCTCGATACCAACATTATGTGCGTGCGGTGGAGGTGCCTACTATCAGTAAGCGAATATCATAACATATAATCATGTAGATTTCCAAACGTTCACGCATAAGCTAACTTAGATACTTTCGACTGATCTCAGGTACTCTTGGTTTAGTTTCTCCTGCTCTTCAAGATTAGGTTTATAACATCAACATAACATTCTTCTTTGTTCGTCGTGGAGTTCATGTCACAGATACGTAGTGAGAATTATAATGCCTACTTATTTACTGCCCACGAAACGAATCTTAGTACTTTTTCCTATTGTTTACATAGTCTACATAACGTAGTTAAGTCCATCTTAACCAATTATTTTTAAATTTCTTATTGGCTTAAGTATTTACGACTTTTACATCATATTTTGGTTAATTATTTCTAATAATAAGCCTATGTGATCGTATCGCAAAAAATTTTTATAACCTCCCCTCAAACTTTGTCACTTTACGTTTCAAGGTGCGTAGAATCCAAATTTGCAATGTCCGTCCGCCGTCCCCCGTCCGCCGTCCGCCGTCCGCGGCACTTTTCTTAGCAACACTGGACCGATTTGGTTCAAATTTGGTATATGGGCTCCATTTGGGGTCTAGTTGTGCCGCGAAGCTTTTGGTTGATGTAGGTCACTTCTAAGGGGTGAAAATTAAGGGTTGAAATTTTCAAGAGTGCCCTAGCTCGAAAACTCTCGAAATAAAGGTATCGTGTTTTCACCAATTTTAAATAGTATTGAATTTTAAAAAATTTTTGAGACCACCCGGAGCTCTGTAGGACAAACCGTTCGGTCCCTACGAGTACTTGAAGGTTTTCCTTCGATAAAACAGAATCATGAGTGTGAATCGCAAAAGAGGTCTAATCTCCATTCAAATTTTATCGGACTAAAATGCGACCGCTGTTCATTTCTTCGATTTGTATACAGTTTTGCCTTCTGCGTAACCAGTAATCAAATTTCAATATGAAGCTTTCTATTTTTCGAATCGAGTGTGAAGCGTTTAGTTCTTTCTAATAAACTTGATTGTGAAGGTGTGAAGCCAGTATGGTGTGGTAGGTAGTACCTAGCTGGTAGGTAAAAAAAAGTTGGTAGGTAAAAAAAATGTTGGTGGGTAAAAAACGCTGCAAATCATTGCTCAAAAGCTTCTTCATTCTTCAGATCACTGATCAGCTGAGTGAGCTCCGAAGCCATTTTCAATCCTATTGAATGAAAGTGCTCTTCCAGGCGTCTCCAGCATTCGAGGAGATCTTCTTCACTCCTCAGATCACTGATCAGCTGAGTGAGCTCCGAAGCCATTTTCAATCCTATTGAATGGAAGTGCTTTTCCAGGCGTCTTCAGCATTCGAGGAGATCTTCTTCACTCTTCAGATCACTGATCAGCTGAGTGAGCTCCGAAGTCTTTTTCAATCCTATTGAACGCAGGAAGCTGAAATTTGAGAGGGAAGGTCAAGGGAGAATACAGATGGTGGTAGGTGCTATTGATGGAGAACCAGTGATCTATACAGAAGGGTGATCTATACAGAAAATAATAAACCCTTGAGCAATGATTTGCAGCGTTTTTAAAATATTACAATTCGACCGATTTGATGTTCTCGTAATACTATTTTGTATATTCTTCAGTGACGTAAGTTTTGGATATTCTTGACTCAATTTGAAGAATTGGGTTTCACAAAAACACATCAATCACGAAGCAGCATCACAATTATCTATTTATGTACGAGTAAGTCTCTCCTTGATGCCCAAGTACAGTCGGACGTCATTGTTCGTCCCACGAATTGTGGAATTTCTTCTTCGGATCCTTCCTTTTACCGAAGGGTCTCGTTTGTTATTCTCTCCATCTCCCCACAAATTGGCAGTATATCAACTCAATCGCACGAGTTCCCCCTTTTCCCGGATCTGTTCACATTGATACTGTATTAATCATAATGAATTTGCACATTAAAAAGCGATTTTCCGCAGAG